>CM062570.1:54021591-54621591 GCA_031468815.1 Morus bassanus | reverse complement strand
TGTTTTGGAAAAAGATAATTGGAGCAGGCTTCATAGATTCATTTAGACCACCAGAGACTCTGCTTGTAGCTTTCTTAATGAGAAGTTCCCAACAAAGTTTCATAGAGGTATGGATTTAAATAATACCTTTTTCTTATAGTAGTATAAAGCACATTGGGACAAAAATAACTAAGAAGAGAAAATATAAGTTCAGTGATGGATAGGAATTGCAAGAATTTATTTGGATTTGCTTTGGCTCTACAAATGTTTTCTCCCGTCACAAAGAGAGAGGGAAAGGAAATTCTGTATTCTCTTGACAATGAGGACAGCACGTTTCTATTCCTTTTGACTATGAAAATAGAAAACAGAGGTGAAGTGACCTGTTCCTACTCTATTCCTCCTTTGCGGTGTCCTCGACTGATGGACAAAGAGAGCCAGCAAAGAGCACTGTTCTGATTTGGGCATTTTTTGTATCCTTACCACTATTCCTTCAGCACTTAGCCTATTAATGTGGGACAAAGGAAGCAAAATATGGATGGGAATAGGGGCCAGGAAGGTGAGGGATTATCCCACAATTCCCTTTCTCTGAAAGAAACCTCAAATGGGTAAAATCAGAATGGGCCCCATCTTCTGAGCTCTTGCAGTACAAGTCCTTTCAGGGCTGCAGTCTGGGCTCTCCCATGTGTGCTACCTGCATCCCTCCAAGTCACCCACGCAGGGCGGAGGAAGGATGGTGGATAAACTCATCGCAGCAGGAAGTCGGGGCATGACGTGTGTCTCACTGCTCCTTAGCTCTACAAATCTGCTCAACAAACAGCTTAAAATATTGCTCTGTGAAAGAGTCAGCTTCACCAAGACGTCTTTGTTCACTGATTCAGCAAGGAGTCCTTTAGCAAAAAGAAGGTGGGCAAGACTTGATATCCCTGTAGTTTTGAAATAACAGACAAGATTTGACTCCTCCTACCTCCCAACCCCACTTAAAAAGAGCAAAACACATTTTCCAAGTCCGCATTCTCCATACACCACAAGGAATCAAAGACAGCTGATTCTTTTTTTTCCCCCCTTTTCCTACACACCCTAAAGAAAGGTCTGACTAACCTGTGGTGAAAGTCTGGGACCACTCAAGAGAATGACAAACGTCCTTGTGATTTCATTGGGGCTGAATGCCAGACCTGGGAAAAATTGGCCAGCATCTTCTCACCAAATTATGGTATGGTGAATTATTATTCTATTCTAATATATACATATAAAATATTCTATTAGGGACATGAGCCTTACAAATGAAGTGGCATCGGACACAGAAAGTATTAAAGGGCATCTTGTCATCTGATCCATGGGAGCTAGAAAAATGTCTAGTAATTTATGGGTCTTCAGTATTTCAGCGTTCCTTTAGGGACTCCTTTCAGAGTTTGCTTCCCAGCGATACTAAGCAACCACCTTCTGAAAATTGCTCCTTCTCAGTGTGTTGAGTTTAGCATTCAGATAACAAGGTTTTCACCATGAAAAAAAAAAACTGTTGACAAGTGAGGTATAAATTCAGATTCATTGCAATGCCTGTGTTGTGGCTAGAACAGTGAAATGTTCACCAGCAAGAGGAAGCTTGCTACTGCCACAGCAGCAATCATATAATTTTAATAGAATACTGTTTGTTGTTGTTATTTGGAAAAGGTCCTGCAAAATGATAAGCTTATGTACATAATATATTTTAAACACAGTTGGTTATCAAGGGTTAACTTGTTTAGTGGAACCAAAGCGAAAGTTTTAAAATACTGCTGCCATGGAGAACAAATGCCTTCAAAGCTCCTATAGCATATGTTATTTAAAAGAGCACTGAAACAATGTTCTGGTTTGAATTATTTTTCTTCACAGTGCTTCTCTAACTTTATTGCCAAAGAAAAGACTTCCAGAGCCAATTTTTAATCTTAATTATACCAGATTCAATCTGGAATATTTCCCTTGAAGTTAGAGTTACACCATATTTACACAAAGCAGAATCTGGCCCAGTTTCCACATTAGACACTTTCTCAAATGATAACTTAGGTTAAAAACGGGGGTATCTAACTAAAACAGCTAGCAGACTAAAGATCAAGACCTGCCTACATGCTCTCATATTCCCTGTTCATAAGCCGCGCCAGAGCTCCCCTGTCTCAGCGAAGCCCGAGCTGTAGCTTCACATCCATGGCTGCAGGGAAGGGACCTATCCCTGCATTTTCCTCTCATCTCACTTTCTCATTTCTCCCTCTGCAACCACCTCGTTCAAGTGAAGTACATATAACCCAGTACTCTAAAGGACTGTCAACAATGGACAGGCAAATACACATGTAACCAGAGCAGAAAGTGCTCTCTGCAGAACTCGATGAGGTACAGACCAAAAACGTGGTCACCTCATACAAAAGAAAAAGCCCAAATAGTCTTTTGTAGAAGTGACAGAAAAGAGAGGAACAGTTTCCCCTGATGTTTCAGTGTGTCAGTCCCTCCTGTCTCGCAACTAAAGAAAGAAAACTGAACGTGTGGGCTTCAGTCACTGATACCTCTTGGAATGGCTCTAGGTGTGATCACAGATTAGGGTTATAGAACTAACCTCAAGCTTGTGTTTGAGCACAGGAAACACACAGTGCTGCAAGAATAACGGCAATGTGATTCACACCTCCTGCTAATGCACCTCCAGCACCATCTTGCTAAGTAAATGTAAAATTAATGACTGAATTTAATGACTAAGAGAAATGACTAAATTAATTTCCAGGGCTGGAGCTTTTGGCTGATTGTGTCAATACAAATGCTGATTCTTGCAATTCCTAGTGGTGGATTAAGTGGTTGACCTGTTTTGGAAAATATTGGGTGAAATTCGTAACCTCCACTGTCTCCACACAAACCCCAGTTCTGCAGGCTCTTAGGAGGCAGTGACAGCGTTCCCTCCTCTTTATCCTTGGGATTGGTGAGACCCACGCTCAGAATCTTTCCATGCCACAGAAACAGAGGGGTAGTGTTTTGAAACATCCAAGGAGGAGTGGGATTCTTTTAGAAAGCCAGTGTCAATTCAGAAGCCTTGGCCATAGCTCCAGTTATTCTACAGCAAATCATCCCAAAGGCATGTATTGTTAATCACTAAGCATCAGAAGAAAACCTGTTGTGGCATGAAGCAGAAAAATGACATCCCGTGCCTGGAGCATGGGCGATTCAGGGTAGTCAGTAAACAGATATGTTGGGTCTCTCCTGAGTTTGTGCCTTCGTGACACACAGCCCACCTTGGCGCTTCTGTGCCCACGGGAGGGAGGTAGGGTGGTCGTAGTCAGCCCAGGCACGTGCCGGGCCTGATGCTGACACAGACCCAGGCTGGCCTGTACCCATCCTGTCAAGGGTGGCTGCGACCGCTATGTCCAGGGTGGTCTCCGCATCAGCTAGCTCCCCCGTGCAGATCTCAGGGCTGGGTCCCCAAGCACAGCAGCCCGAGGGGGCAAAGCTGGTACTAATAGTAAATAGACACAGAACCAAAGCAGCCTGGTCTGGCTGTGGTTTTGTCCTGCTGTAATCCATTAATTGCTGGAGCTTGAAAGAACAAAGGCAGAGATAATGGTCTCGGGAGTTATGAACCGAAATCAAACCTGGGCTGAATCAGCAGAGGAGGTCCTTCGATTTCAGAGGGAAAACTTCTAATGTGTGGCGCGGGAGGAATTGCTCTCTCTGCTTTACTTGCAGCGTGCCACATCCCCCGAGCTGCCGAGCCCGGCCCACGGCAGCCCAGGGCTGCGCAAGGCTGGACCTGCAGGCACGAAGCCCTCGGATTCTCGGGGATGGGAGGACGGCCCCGCTTCCCCATCCTCCCCAAACCCGGTCGATCCCTTAATTAACAACAGAGACCCCAAAGCTTGGCGGGGCGTGCGGTGCCCCGGCTCGGCGGGGCTCGCTCCTCCCGCGGGCTCCGGTGCCCTCTAGTGTCGCGGGGGGCGGCGCCGCTGCCCGGGGACCCTCCGGGCATCTCCGGAGGCGCCGGCACCGAGAGCGGCTCAGCCTCCCCCCCCCCCCCCGCCCCGTCGGTGCGACGGCGGGGCCCGGGGCTCCCCGCACCGGGGGCTGGGGGGGCCGGGACAGAGCGAAGGGCGCGGTAAGGCGCCGGTGAAGGGCTGGCTGGAGGAGCAACCCTTTCTCCCCTTGCTTTCTGAGTTGCCTTACCTCACCCCTAAACCGGATTCGGGCCGCTTCTGGACCAGAGCGGCGTGTTTATCCTGCCCCCAGTCAAAAAGTCAGGGCGGGAGCAGAAGGAAAAACAAAGCCTGTTTTTTTCAAAGAATAAGGCTTCCACGGCTGTTTTGGCATCTTTTAATGTCAAGAGTCGAATGCAACAGTGAAAGCAAAACATTTGCTCGATGCTGTGGCAGCAGCAGCCTCAGCGGGAAAAGGACGGGCACGGGGAACAACCTTAGCCAACTATGTGGGGAATCAAAATAAAGGCCGGGGGGGGTTGGGGGGGGCCAGGCTGGGCAACGTTAATTTCTTTTGTCTGGCTCCCTGCTCTCCCGGTGACACGGGATCCCTGCTATTCAGAGCCAAATTCTGTTGAACAAACAAAATGAGGGAATCTGGTGTTGCTGAAAGAGGGAAAGAAAAAAAACCAAACTAGTAGGTCTGTAAACGCACACAGGGCCCTCCTGCGGGCAGCGCGCACCTCCCGGGGGGCTTGGCGGTCCCCCGACTTGCTCCCCTTCTGTCTCAGGAAGCCCTCACCGCTGTGTTCTCCTCCCTCCGCGATAGATGCAAGCACAGATTTATAGCGACAAGCGATGAGAGGCTTCTCCCTCTCTCAGGGGTTTGAGGGGGGTCTGCTCCAGGCTGGAGCTGCTCTTCACCACACAGGGGTTCCTGCTCCAAAAGGTAAAAATGGTGAGCAGGCTGTGGCTGACCCCCGCACTGTGCATTGCTGCAACGTGGGTAACGGTAATGAAACCCAGACCTGCCTTCCCACCGAGACAAAAGGCTGTGGCCCCATGGCGGGGCGTCCCGCGGGCCCCGGGCCGGGGCACCCCCCTCTCACCCACCCCTGCGCTACAGGAGACCCCTCGGACCCCACATGAGCCACCTAATAGGCTGCCTAATACCCTCAGCCGGCTAAACGCTGCCCGGCTCACCCCTGGGAGAGAGCCGCAGGAAAGGGCTCATTACTTGCAGCAAATTGGGACTCCTCCCGGGTGGGGGGATGCTGAGCGGGGCGGCTCGCAGGCTCCCAGCCCCCTTGGAAGCCTCCGAGAGCGGAGCCAGCCGCCCTGCAAAAACCCGCCCCGTCGGTGCCCACTGCCCGAACCCTGCCAGCTCTGCGGGCCCGGGGGGGGGCGGGGGGAGGACGCCCCCCCACCGGGGGGGGGGCAGATTGGGAGCATAAAGAGGGGAGAGCGGCCCTATCCCGCAGTTTTGTTTAAGATGTGTAGCTTCCATCTCTTGCCGCATAAACGCGCGCTAGCGGGATGCCTCAAGCTCCAGCCCTTCGGGAGGAGGGGAAGGGGGCTGCAGTGGTGCAAATCCCCCCGCCCGCCCCAGCCTGTCCTCTTGCTAACCCCAAGTCCCCCGCGCCTCCCTGGACGGGACCCCCCCCCCGCTGCCACACGGGGCGGGGGGGTAGAGCTCAGCAGCCGTTTTGCAGGGTTTATTTTAACTACCAGCTCCCCTGCGCGGGCCCGACCCGCAGGCACCGCTGGCACCTCGGGGGGATCGGCCCTGCGGGCAGAGCCCGGTGCCGCTCCCGGCGGCCGGGTCCCCCCCACCCCGGGCGGCGGGCGTGGGGCCGGCCCGGCCCTTGGCGTGGGGAAGGGAGAAGCCACGTCGCGAAAGTGTCACCGCTTCCCCGGAGGGGCCCTGGGAGACGGGGCACCGCCGTCCCAGCGCCAGGCTGGCCTGGCAGGCAGCTTTGCCGGTCCCCGAATTTGCAATTTTTGTTTTTCGCTGGGTCTTGTGAGATCCCACGTGGAAGCCGTTAACGACCGCTCGATAATGATCACGACAAAGGCATTATTCAAATGAGGCAGGTAATTGCAACCAGAAGGCGCCTTCCCCTTCCTTTTGCTCCTTTCTTTTTGCTAGACTAACTCTTGCATTGCATCCCATCCTGAGGGTACCTCGCCAGGCATCACCTCCGCCACCCCGCCCGTTACCCCGGACACGTTCACGCCGGTAAATCAGGGCCCGGGCCCGGCAGGGCCGGGCGGCATCGCCCCGGAGCTCACAGGCAGTTGCTGCCGCCGCTCCGAACCGCACATCGTCGTGGGGCTTAAATCTGCCAGAGCCCCCAGGTCCGCCCCAAGTCGTGATAGGACCTTTCCCTCCACAAATTAAGGGGTGCCGGCTGCTGGGTGCGCTCGGCCCCCCGCCCCCCTCCAGGTGGAGAGTTCCAGGGTGCAGCGTTTTTTTTTTTTCCTGGGTTGTTTTTGGTGATTTTTTTTTTTTGTTTTGTTTTGTTTTTTTGGGCCATGCTTTTGACTCACTGGGAGCCTGTTGTTTATTCACAAGCATTACGGTATCCTGTTAGCATTCCGACCAGGGTCTGCTCACAGCTCTGACTCCGACGATTTCCTGGAGGAACATGTGGAAGCAATAGCGGGGTTGTGCACTCACCCGAGCCGAGGATGCACTAGTGGAGGGCGTGCAAAGGGGCCGGGAGCGCCGCCGGGGACCCTGCGAGCCCGGCCGGGGGCACCGCAGCCTCAGCGCGCTTTTCACGGGAGGCGGTTCTCGTTTCTGCCCCTGTTCCCTTCGGGGCATCTTCGCTTCAGAGGTTTAATTCTCCTTCGCTTAGGAAAGAGAAAAACCACCGGATCCTGGCGCTTGACTTTGAGGACAAACTTTTCTTTTGTTTAATACTAAAAGGAAAAAAGAGGTGGCGGAGCGGGAGGAAGGAGGGCCGCGCTCGGGAGGGGAGGAAGCGGGAGCAGCGCAGGGGCGCAGCTCTCGGGCCGGTGCCCTCCCCGGGAGGGAGGCGGGCGGGCGGGGGCCTCCCCCGCCGCTCCTTTCCTGGGGCTGCACTGCCCCCTCTCCCGCGGCCGCCGCATCGCCCCGCCGGCCCCGCTCGCCTCTTTCCGCACGGAGCCTGCAGCACAAGGGCTGCCGGGCCGGCTCCCCGGCAGCTCCCCCGGCCACCCCTTATCGCCAGTAGATAGCGACGGCCAACAAAGCAGAGATACCCGGTGCTGGCTCCCCGGCGGGGATCAAAGCTCCGTCTGGAGCGTGTTCAAAGAGGACGGGCTCGGACGTGCGCTGCCCTCGCCTCCGCAGGCACCTCCGGCCCTCGCCGTGCCCCCCGCCTCGCTTATTACTGGGGTTTCTTTGCGCTGGGCAAAGCGAAGGCGGAGAGGAAGAGAAGAGCTTTCCCGGTCCCGTCGGAGCAGCGGGGCTGGGGGGGCTGGCTCCTGGCGAAGGTTGCCTTTCGTTGTGTCTTTCATTCATAAACGCTAGTGATTCGGCTCTCCCCCTCTCTCTCAGTGCCTCCTGCTCCTGGCTGGCTCACTGCCGTCCATCCAGCTCTCTAGCCCAAGCCCGAGCTCAGTGGTGTACAAAGGACACGAGGAAGCCGCAAATTCGTTTCCAGATCAAACTCCCATCCATAAACTCACACTGTGACCGTGGACACCGAGCTCGGCGCCCCACCGTCCTGGAGGGTCTGAGGAGGGAAGGCTCATTCATGAAATTGGGAGCACTCGGAGTTCGCCTGAAAGTTTTTTGGGTTGGTTGGTTGTTTTTCTTTCTTTTCTTTTTTTTTTTTTTTTATTTTATTTTCTCCCCCTGCCGTGCAAAACTCTCCGCTTCCCCCTTTCCTCCCCCTCGCCCCTGCCATATGGCTAACCTCCCCCTCCCCTGCAAGGCTGGTGAAATCTGGAGGCAGAGACTGGCCCCCCTGCCTGCGTAAGAGCCTCCCGCCGTCGCGCCCGCCTCCGGCCGCGGGGCTGGGGGCGCCGGGCGAGCCAGGGCGGCTCTTATTCTGAAGGGGCCGGAGGGGGGCTTCATTTCCTGACAGCTATTTACTTAAAGCAAATGATTAGTTTTGGAAGGATGGACTATAACATTGAATCAATTACGGGACGCGGTTTGTGAGACCATTACAGTCGGATCGGGAGGGAGGGCGAGCGGGAGGGAAAGAGCGCGGCTGAGTGGGGAGAGTCACAAAAGACGTGGACCTATTTTGGATGTTTTACAATCTGCAGGATTGGGGCTGCGGATTATAAAGGAGAAGGTAAGAGGTGAGGAGCAGTTTCCCCACCTTTTTCTTTTTTTCACCTTTTCTTCCGCTTCTTTTTTTTTTTCTCTTTTCTTTTTCCCCCTTTATTTATTTGTTGTTGGTTTGGTTCCCCCCCCCCCCCCCCGCCCTTTTTTTCCCAATGCCCTGAGCCGGGCGGCGGGGCTCCCTCCCGCGGGGCGCGGGGGGCGGGCGGCCCCCGCCGAGGGGAGCGGGGAGCCGGCGCTCGGCGGGCCGTCGGGGCGCGGCGGCGAGCAGCGCGGGCAGCGCTAATGACAAACACATTGGGACGGCGGGGGCCACCGCGCCGCATTCCTGCCGCGGGGGCGGGAGCGACCCACCGGGGCTCCGAGGGCAGCGGCTGTGCCCGCCCGGGGGGACGGGGGGACGCGCACCGACAGAGTAAGGTAGGGTCGCGCCCAGCGGCTCCCCCTCTTCTCGCATCCCTTGCTGCCTTCACCCCGCCGCTCTCCCCTCCCTTCCCCCACCCTTTGTTTTTCACCACCTTCTCCTCTTCAGATCCCCCTTCCCCACCTCACTCCCCCTGACCGGGTAGCCTAAATTGTCCCGAGATCCCAGGCGGGGGCACAGATATCCCCCCCCCCCCCCCCAGCAAACCGATCTCCATCCCTGCGCGCCCCGTCTTTTTTTACACGTCTCGGAGGAAGAGAAGATGCTGAATGTAGGCAGGACTGGTACCTGGAGCCTTTCCAGCTTACAGCCCCCTCTCGCAACGGGAACGCCAGCCCTGCCGCCCGCCCCGCCGGACCGCTGGAGCCCACCGCCTCCTACCCCGGTGGAGGGCAAAGCCTTCGCGGCCACCGTTTGGATTTTGTCAAGCGCGGAGGTTGCGAACTTGCCAGCCTCTGCCAGGCTGGAGTCCCCTGGAAAAGTCCTAAGAGCAAGTAGGAAATGGCTTTTTGGCTGTTCGCGGCATTGCTCAACATTTTTGGACGCGGATCCCGCAGCCCAGGAGCCGTTCCAGAGAACAGGACTTGGACAGCTTTTTCTGGAGCCAGCAGCGACAGATCTAGCGAGGCGGCAGCAGCAGCAGCCCCGGGGCGCAGCCGCCAGCCCCCGGGGCTTGCCCGCATCCTGGCGGGCGGCTGCGGGGCAGAGGCGGGGGCGATGCTCTGGCCCCCGCCCGCGCCGGGGGCACGTTTCCAGCGCCCCTCGACGGCATTTTCGGCGCGTCTCTTGCGGCGCTCCAGCTCCCAGGCGCTCCTCCGGGGCCCGAGGCTGCTCGCCCGGGGCGGACAGGGCATCACCTCGGCCCGGATGGGGACCGACAGACCCGTCCCCGGGGCTGCGGGCATGTCGCTCTCCCTTGGACCCCCCCCTCGAGCCGGGGCACAACGTCGGTCCCCCCCCGCCGAGGCTCCCGCGCCCTCGTGGTCCGTGCCTCGCCCGACGGAGAGGGCTGGAGAAGCAGCCCCGGGTGGCAGCGCCGGCAGAATTAGCCAGCCCCGGGGGGGAAACACGGCTTCGCTCTGCCCCTCTCCGTCTCCCCTACCCCACTTTTCTTTTTCCTGGCTACCTCGCGTTATGAAAAAAAAAAAAAAAAAAGATCGCTCCAGCTTGGCAAAGGCTTTCCTATTGTTTCCCAGACAAACAGCGAAGTGGCTGGGAGTTGCCATCTCTGCTAGGTTTGCACGTTGTCCCGGGCAGCCTTTGATCCACAGCGGCTCTAGCCGTCGGGCTCCGCCGAGGGGCCATGGACCGTGGGGCAGCGGCGCTTCCCCCTCCCCGGGGGCTGCCACTTGGGCTCCCCGCGGGCAGGCAGGGTCTGGCAAGCGCCTGCAGCCTGATGGGGGCTGGGGTGTGTGCATGTAACCCCCTCCCACCATCCCCACCCCAGTCCCGGCTAGCTGCAGGCGCCTGCTCTTTCCCCGACGGGGCGCACCGGGGGAAGGGGGACGGCTTGTTACACCCTCGGCATCTCCCAGGGCCGATGCAGAGCCCAGCTGGGCTGCCTTAACTCTGTGTCCCTGGATGGGGCAAGAGCTGAGTTCAAAGCAAGGAGATGGGCATCAAAGGTTCCTCTGTCATCGGCTGATCAAAATATGGACTGTGGAGATCTGAATTTTAACTCTGGGTCTGGAAATGCTAGGGAAAGATCTCCCAGCAAGGGACTTCGGGTTTAGCTTCTAGTTAACAAAGAGCATTTTAGAAAGGCCCTCAGCTAAACAGTGGTTTAGCCAACTTCAAAACTTGGGGAAAAAAAAAAAAAGTTTGAAGAAAAATGAGACCGCACAAAGCACTGGGATTTAGGAGTCCAGAAGCAAACCAGCTCTCCCAGCCTGCAGGCGCTCTCCCGCTGCTTTAAAATGAAACCCCTTGTTTTGGTACTCCTCGCCAGGCACCAAGGGGCAAGGAGGTGTGCCAGTCTGTCTGCCGTCGGACACTGAGGCCATCTTTGCTGTTATTTGCTTGTTGATGTATGGGAAAACTTCATGCGGCTGTGAGAGTAGTATGTAGGTATTGGGTTTCAAGAAAGCAGGAAGTAATAAATATTTTAATAAAATACCTCTCCACAGTACTACAGGATCGAGCTAGGATTCGAGTACAATGTATATAGACAGAAAAAGCCTTGCATACCCCAGGTCTTGCTGGTTATTTCCAGCTATACCGCTTGGTCCACAAATGAGGGTGAAATGTATAACCTTATACAGTCCTCGCCTCGCTTGCATCCTTAGATCATCATGGCCACAATGGCACTACTTCTGCATGTGAACTCTGAAAATTTTAATAGAAGGTGTTTGCTTCACTTGTTTTAAAGAGCAGGGAATGACTTCTGAGAGGTTATTTTTCCTGGTGGTAGCAAGAATTGCTGGTAATTTAAAAAAAGCAAGCAAGTAAGCAAACAATCCTTTCTCTCCCTCTCGCCTTGCTCTCCTGCTTGACTCATCTCTTTCAAGCCAAAAAAGCTTTGCATGGGCACCCAAGGGAAAAGTTTGCAACAGCTAGGCTTCCTAGCTCCTGAGGTCAACAGAGATGCATCGGTGTTTTCAGGCACTGCTTCTGAGCACTTGAGTTGGGCTCTGAGGTGTTCTTTGACTTGATCCTGAGAACCTAAGCGAGATGTATTCCTTGGAAGTGCCAGTCTTTTTGTCTGTTTCCTGAGACAGTCTGGAAAATCCTCTTTGGACTGAGTGGGGAAATTTAGACTTTGCGAATTTCCCCCCACCTTTAGCTCCTGGACTGGTGGAGTTTGTTCTTGAGGGCTAGGCTGAAGAATCAGGGCTAACTGGAAGGCTCCTTGGGTAACAGCCATCGCTGCGTGTCCTGCAGAGCCCGAAGAGCACTGCAGGAGCCCAACACTGGGCTAGTCTTGGTGTGTAGTTATTCCTGCATACAGGCTATGCTGGATGCAAAGACTTGTAAAGGGATGTGGAACAAACGTCATTTTAGGACAACATTTATGCCAGTCTTTTTCGCTGAAGAAATTCTCTTGTGTTGTTTGAGTCTTTCCCCAGTGAAAACTTCAGACTCGCCTGTTACCACTGCTGGGCAGCTCTGCTCTTGCAGATAACTGACTTTGCAATTTAGGAATTGAGAACCAAGAAATGTTTTAGGAGGTCCTGTCTGAACTATTAAATAGTAAATATTACATTCAGCTAGTGACATATAACACAAGGAGGAAATGTTCCCCTCTTTTCGTGGGCTGGAGTTAGCTCTTCCTGGAAAAGATCAGTCTTCCCAGAAGGACAGACTGCCACTCTGACAAAATCACCACTGAAATTATCCTGCCCTCTCGTAACAAGGATAATCACATCATCGTGTAGCAAGCTTTGCAATTCAAGTACTGTTGTAACCCTTATGTAAACACAGAGTAATAGCGACCAGTTTGGTTTTATTTTATTTTTTTTTAAATCAGTGAACTCGCATGAAATTAAAGTATAAGAAATTTGAATTTTAAGTTGATCCAGGAGATCCAGTTTAGGTTCCATCAGCTACGTTGGAGACTAGCGCCTCTGCTCGACGAGACATTTGGCTCATTAATGTGGATCAACATTGCCATCCTGTGGCCAAGAGGATGAACTGTAGCGACTGGGTAGCTGGCAGGAGATAAGTCTGTTAGTCTCCGGTCTTCTGGTAGATGGGCTAATTTTCTGTCTTGAAAGAGGTCTTTGTTTGATTTACAGCAGTATAAAAAATATATACCACTGGCTCTTCTTGGTCCACCACGGTGCTTTCACTCTAGGTCATGTAGAGCAATCACCTAGCATAATTTTCTAAACACCTATTTCCATCGGCTTTCTGCATATTGATTTTACTTTGTCTTCTGTGGTGCAGTCAATGAAACCCTTCTTGGTAGGAAGCCAGTGCTTGGCAGTGAGTATTTGGAAGATTGACTCCTTGCTGATAACAGTTCTTCAGATGTTCTTTTCCTGTTTTTTTTTTCTCACTAAAGCACACAAGAGAGATATCAAAATTTCAGTCAGATCCTTTGAAAACCCCCTCGGTTAAAGTAGATTCAATGACTCTTTTACCCTGGGCAATCAGCCTCCCCTGCAGAGAGTTTGGCAAACCCTTCATGGCATCATGTAGCTTTCACTATAGACGCCCATGTTTCTATTTTAGCTAGCAATGTTCAAGGTATGCAAGGAATTAAGGTTGGCTCAAACTTACGTTGTATGTGTGCGGTCAATACTGGGCTTCAGCTTGCATTAATCTACTGGCTTCAGCGAGGTTATGCCAATTTATGGTTTGATGGTGCGGTGTTAGGAACTGAACCTGGTGTATTTGTTCAGGGCTGAGATTTAGGTGATTTAGAACAAAGGGCTGCTCTGTCATAAGGAAGGTAAAAAAGGCAAATAAGTGCATACTAAAAATTAGGTGATCATAAATAAACAAAACCATGGTAAGCATCATTGCTGGGTGTTGTAGGAATGAGTAAACTCTCTTTTGCGCAGAAGTGTGAAATTGGACCCGCATTAAACATTGCCTCCAGCACTGATGTGCAAGGATATGTTGGAGATGGGACTCCAGCATGCTTAAGTCGGATGCACGATGTAGTTAAATCCAATTCAAATAGGTTTTGAGTATAGGTGATGGTGAATCTTTAGTACATTATTCTGTCTTTCACAGTGACAAAGGGTTGCTCTGGGTCTTGATGAGATTAATGGGTCACTGAGGAAAGATCAAAGCTCTAGGTTATGAAAGAATAGCCAGCTGGAAAACACAAATTTAAAGTCCTTGTGTTTTTAAACTGCAATGGTAGATTGAGGCAATCAGCTCTTATTGATTTCTGTGGCAGCACACCCAAGACAGCAAATTGGAGGTAGCACTTTGGAAATGCCATCTCCTGTACTTGCATCAGTATAGTCACGGGGCTTCCCTCCTTGCTTACACACGCAGCTCTGCAACAGGGTACGGCCACTTCAGCAGAGCTTCTGCAGACTGGTGTGCAAAAGCTGAGCTAGCTTTGTGCTTTTTCCTTCTGTCCTGCATCACTTGCACTGAATAGTCTGCAAAAACAACACAAAAGGGGGAGAGATCTGCCTTTTCAGAGAGAAAAGGCAGAAGGAAACTTGGCAGCCAGTGGGGTAACATTGTCTTATAGGTCTTGGAACTTTAGGGGTCAGATCAATAAAGCAGACCGTGGTGAGTCTTTCAAGATTTACAGTGGGTTACTTTATCAGAAAAGAAATTACAGGATATAAACGTGATAAAAATGAATAAGGAGGCTGAGCCAGAGGGACTTCTTTGATGTCCGAGAGTCTGTTATCCATGGGAGACAGATACATAAACACATGGCAATTATTGCTAATTGAAGAATAGGCAAAATGCCTTGTCTCTGCTGGAATGTTGTCAGCTGAATTTCCGAAGTTGTTTGTACATGTTTTTGGGGGTTGGTAGTTTGTAAGTTTTCTAATCCTGCTTCTGAGACCTTTATGTTTGATTCGTGCATCAAATACCTCTTGCTTTGCAAAAGTGCGCTGTCTGCTCCGCACGGTGCAGGGGGAAAGAGGGACTGGTTCAGAAACCCTCCTTGGCATGTTGCAAGCGTTTCACTCCCATAGTCGTAATAACTGGATTACCTGTGTGCTTTCCTATCTCGGCATCAAGAGCTGAATTCGAGAAGGTGAACAGAAACTCTCCAGAACCTTTGAAAAGTAGTCCCTGTCTTGGCACATCATCCTTTATTTTACTCCTTGGTCTGTGTTTCAGATTAGGGGCTCTTCCGTGCAGACATTTTTTAATCTATATTGGCTTTGGGCCAAATCCAGTTACTGTTAAAATCACTGACAAGAAGTCCATTGATTTCAATGGGAGCAGGGGCTGTAGGAGCTCCTCCTCTGGAAATTATCAAGCAGGCTGCTTGAGGGTTTTAAGCACAAATGTCATTAGATGGCAAAAAAAATACATAGATGCTTATTGCCGCTGCTGCCTCAAGACTGGTGCCTTAGGAATATGTGTTTGAAAGCTAAAATTATCGCATGTGATCCATGACTCTCTGCACTGGGGGTGGGGGGAAGAGATGCTCTGCAAATGGCAGTGCTGGCCTACAGTCTGTCGTGGATTTATTCCATTAGAAAATTTCAGCATACGTTTTAAATAGCATGTCTCTCAATCAAGGAAATTCTCGCTAAATAAGCAATAAACACTATTGTACTGCATTGTGTTCAGAAAGCTATATATACTCATATGTACAATGGCAAAACAAAAATATCACTCAGGATTGTACTATTTGTAATAAAAGTAGCTTTTAAATATGCTTTTTCTCCCATAAAAACTGCTTGCAGCTAAAAGGCCAGGATTTATTGTATAAAGCCATTGCATCCTCACCGACGTCTGTGAGGGTACTGCCTCTGTGCAGGGCTGTTTCTGTGGACTCAGTCCCGGAGGCTGCAGTGGGCATCATTGCTGCTTGAAGGGTGTCTGAGAGAGAGAGATGTGCTAGGACTTGGCTCCTTACACTGCCAATGAAGAGGAGGGGTTATGATGCCTTAGCTGCATTCCCTGTGCTGGTGATGTGTCTGTGGCTCCGCGTAACTTGTGGGAGGTGGTGGCACATGTCTTAATGGGCTGTGGGTGCGAGCTGGGGTGCCCGGGCCGTTTCTCTCCGTGGCACCGTGTGGAGTGCAGGGATGCTGCGCTAGGGCACTGCAGGAGAGGGGTCCTGCAAACTCTCATTCCTGTTGTCAGTCCATTAACTGGCTCCCTCTTGCCTTCTCCTTTCTGTTTCAGTTGTTGGTAGCTATGGGTACTTCCCCATGGACGTTCCTGATACTGGGATGTTTTCTCACAGGTAATGTTCCTCAATCCTCTAAGCCTCTCCGCCCCTACTCCTTCGTAAATCCTTATTTAAGCTTGCTTTCATTGTGCCCACAATAACAAATGCCAAATGGTTGCCAGTTGGCTACAGGCTTGATTTTTCTGGCTGTCCCTTTGGTAGGCTGAGACAAGAATTACTGAGAAGATGGTAATTTTGCTGGCCTGTGCCGGCCACTTTGGCACCCTTACAGCTGCTATAACCTCCTGCCTGGCTTGTCTGCCCGCGCAGGGAAAGTGAGCCTGCCTACCTCCAGCTGTCTCCAACAGCGTGGTGCAGGCAAGGCTGCCTGTGTGGGCCCCCCGCATCCTCCCACGCTGCACCACCGAACCGCACTCGCTGGGGTTGCCTGCCGAGTGTCCCAACATCTGCCGAGCGAATGGTGCCGGGAGGGGAGGGCAGGGTTTGCCACAGGGTGCCAAATATAGAAAGGGCCTGTAGACTGAGATAACACATGCAGGAGCGAGAAACTGGTTTCAAAGACAGTCTGGATTCCTGCTGCTGGTTTATTGCACAGAGCCTACTTTCACGCCATGGGCCTAAACGCCTGTTCATCATGGACTACCCTATCTGTTTTGCATGGGTCATTTGATAGACTGAAATAGCAAATCTGTTTCCCTGGTGAATTCCCGTTTTTTTTTATGTGGGACTTAGGGTGTGGATCCTCTAGCTTTCCTTCTGGGAGTTGGACCTCCACCAGCCCACCTACAAATTACCTAGGCTTGCAGATCTGAGCCTCTAACTGGAGATTGCATCTGAAAACCGGTGCCACCTACAACATCTCGTTCAGTGAATTACAGTTTTATTTGGCTATAAACCTTCTGTACATTTTGGCTAGAGGAAGACCTGATGCACAAATTTTGGATCTAAGCCCCTGCTCTGGCCCTTTGCAGAAATAGAAGCCAGATGTAAAATTCAGGTGCTGGTCTTGGGATGGGGTTTCTAACTTTCAGTTGCGAGTTTACCCAAAGGCTGACAGAACTGCTGGTTTCCTGACCATTGCTGTAAGGACTTCTAAGGTGCCCATGACCCAGCAGCCAGGGTGTGGGATTCATTGGTCTGCAGCAGAGCTGTGCCCATATTTGGGGCTGCGAAGCTGAGGTGTGGATTGGGAGCCATCTCTAACTTCACCTCTGTCTCTCACCTCTTGATCCAACAAACAGAAGTCAGCAAGCAAACACTTAGCATTTCAAAGGGAAGTGGTTTGCCATCCATTGGGCAAAGCTCTGGCTATTAACAAGGGCAAATTTCCTGGGATATCAGCATGTCTGAAATGGTCAGAAAAACAGCTGCTCTGGATCCACTCTGCTTTCTTTCACATCCCCCCGCTGAGGCTGTTCTGTGTGTTCATATGCTATTTATTCATGTCTTTTTGCAGGACCATTCCTAACACTTTGCCAGCTTCCTCTGCCGACTATTGTTCCCAATAGGAATGAAATGGTGGTACAGCTGAATTCCAATTTCACGCTTAAATGCTCTGGAGACAGCGAAGTGAGCTGGCAGTACCCAGTGACCGAGGGAAGCCACAGGATAGACATTAGACATGAAGAAAACAACAGTGGCCTCTTCGTGACGGTGCTCGAAGTAGGAAATGCCTCAGCTGCTCATACGGGCTTGTATGTTTGCTATTATAACCACACTCAAGTGGAGGATGGGGAAGTGGAAGGGAAAGACATCTACATCTATGTGCCTGGTAAGTGGGGGATGCCACAGCCATTCCCGGAGGTTTGGATAGAAGGGCTGAACTGTGGACGTTCAGAAGCAGCATATTGCTGGTGGCAGTTTGCTGTCAGAGAAAGAGAAATGACCCCAGGGCCATTTCCTAATGTGTAAATCCAGACCAGTCCCTGTGAGTCTATGGATATGTTCCTCTTTCTTTCTATCGGTTTTTACTTTTTTGGTAAGAGCTTTAGTTCTCAAGAGGAGGGATGAATTCGCAACTTCAGAGCTGAGGTCTTCTGACCACGAGGGGCTGGGTGGTAGACCCTGGTGGCCAGGGTAAGCCTCAGCTCAGCTGTGGGAGCATGTCCAGCCTTCAGGTTTGCCTGGCTCTGGGCAGGGATTAACACCAATGTTGGTCTTTTCAGGGGTGATTTGGGTGGATGTTTTGGGACGTGTACTGACCAAACCAGTGTCATGTCTGGCACTAAAGCAGTCGTCCAATGAGGAAGGCCATCTCTCATTCTTAACCTGAATTAGGCTTGAACTGAGAACTGGAAAAAGCCTATGTGTGCTCAGGGCCTGGGAAGTGTAAAGCAACAGAGATGTCTTGGTGGGGGTGGCTGTCACAAGTAAGGGTGAAACAAGAATTGTTACTGCCGGCCAGTCTGATGCAAGATTAAAAATATGGTGCTGCCATGCGGTGCCCTGTAATTTACAAAGCAAACACAGCCTTCCCAGGCTCTGCACTACCTTTCTCTTCAGTGGTGGAAAACCCGCTGGATCCAGAAGAAATGGCATCCCTTCTTTTCGGGAGTACCTATCCCCAGCTTTGCCCCCTTGTTCCAACTGGAAATGCATTTAAAGGCTTTCCATGCTATCCATGGGATGAAGATCTTTATTGTTGTAGCTGAGAGAGGCAGCAGAGGCTCAGCCACAACTGACTGCCTTTGTAAAGCCCTGTCTGGATGTTTCCTCGGCTTTGGTTGGGGTTCAGGGAATGAGTGGTGCAACTGCAGGGCCAGGTAGATCAAGCCAGTAGATTTACAGTAAATATTTTGAAGAGGAAACAAAAGAGAGAAGAGATTGCAGATCATCCTGCAAAACTGCAGTATGTTGTGAAGGAGATGATGTCTGAAACTGTAGAGAAGACTGTAGAAGGGGGAAAAGTCAGAAAGCACTAACGGGACTTATTTTAAAGGCAATTTTGCAGTGGCATTAAGTTTTTGCAGTTCACAATGTGTGATTCGAGGATAGTGATTCTTCCACAACAAACGTAAAGCATTTGCATTCATTCTTGAAGGAAGAAGGTGCTTCAGCAGAGGCTGCAGGCTTTGGCACATGTATCTCGATTTCCAAACAGCTCTAACTGTATCAACAGAAGATTTTGTTGGTGTTAAGCAGCCTTGTAACTCACTCGGTGAAGGAATATAAAGGCAAGAAATGGAATATTTCTTCAAGAGGGCTTTTTGGTTTGGTTTTTAAATGCCTGTAGACATCAGCCTACCAGATTTGCAGGGCAGAGACACCCTGTAATTTTTTCCACTCACTAACCATCAAGATGTCATAAATGCAGAAACATATCCTTTTCTCCAAATTATAGAGAATGTTTCTGTTTCCACTATAAACCTTGTCTTTACAATTGTTTTTCCTGCAGTGAATTAGGAGGGCAATGGGTGGCAGCAACCCACTTTAGCCAAGGAGGATTATGTTGAGACTTCACACAATATCCTATTTTCACTAACACAGAAAACCAAACTAGGTGAATCCTGTTTCTGTTTTAAATTACAGTGGGAAAATGGATACATGGAGTTGGCAGCATGTTTGGAATGGAGCGCTGTGTTTGGAATATTGCTACAAAGAGCCTGCCAGTACAGCAGAAAGTCTTTTGTTGGAAGGATTTGGATTGCTATTTATTAGATTTTATTATAAGGCTTTACACAGAAGCTCCAGGCTAGCAGGGATTATTTGTTTATTCCGAATGGTCAAATGGAGATAATTGGAGCGCTGTGCTCTCTAAGTTGGATATGTTATGCAATTATGTTTTAAACTCAGACTTTGGATTGGCCAGATAGGAAAGCTGGCATGTATTTTGTTGACTTTAAAAGAAGTAAAACTACCAGGTGTTTGTTTGCTTTTCTTCTGGTGGAATACCATGCTTTGAAAACCACATGCTGTGACCATAATTAACTATGTCTCGTAAATGTAATGTTGGACATGTTAGAAATCCATGAAGATAAGTACCTTGTACTATTTTTGCTGAAATGTGGCTTTAATGGTGTTCAACATAAACAACATGAAACTAATTTCTAGTTTTTGACATTGAAAGTGTTTGGATTTTTTCTTTTTATTTTTTCCCCCTGTTTCTATATTGTTTAGGGGACAGTTGCTATTACCAAAGGAAAAAAAGAAAAACTAACTGAAGAAGATGAGTGATTTGTGCCAATAAAAGGCAGGATCTTTAATACATTTTTGTGTGCAGTGAGTGTTGCACCTAAGTGCAAAATCTTGTGTCATAAAAATAGGATGTTTAAGTACAAATTCTTCCCTAAGATCTTTGCTGTACGTATATCTTGATAGAGTTGTCTATGATAAAGTGAATTCGTCTTTACTTTAGTCCCCAGCAATTGCATGAATGTTTTCACACCCAGTAGTGATATTCCTGTTTTTTTGTCATTTAATATCCTTTTGCCCTCATTATAGGAATATTTCAGAACCAGGTCTAAGGGGAATAATAATGCTTAGTGGTTTTTTTGTGGGGGATCTTTTCTATTTTTCATTCTGCATCCTGAATTGTCACGAAGGAGTCCAAGCCCCTTCCTGTTCAGTGCTTAGGTCAAATGCCTTGCTACATGTCACATCAAATAGCAAAGCCAAGATCCTGCATGCAGTTGCCATGTGCTACCTCTGAAAAAGTGGAGTAATGAACTGTACTAGTTTCAGTGACAATCTAAAAGCAGTCATTGATATCCAGTTCTTGTACACGGACTTACCACAAAAAAGATAGTGTTTGATTACCTCTTGGTTTTTTTTTTTTTTTTTACAGACCCAGACATGCCTTTTGTTCCTTCTATACCAGAAGACCAGTTCATCCTAGTAGAAGAAGGTGATCCCACCGTTATCCCTTGTCGGACAAGTGACCCAAATGCTCAAGTGACATTAGTTAACAGTTTAGACAAGGCTGTCTATGCTTTCTATGACAGCAAGCAAGGCTTCATAGGGAATTTCCCTGCAGGCTCATATACATGCAAAACAATGGTTAAAGGCATGGAGTTCAAGTCCGATGAGTTCCTCATCTATATTTTAAGAGGTACTTATTTTTGTTCATTTAAAAAAAAAAGTAATAATGTTCAGCCCAGTTCTTTCCTCACACTGTAAGAGCCTTGTTAGCACCAGCACCACGGGGTTATATCAGATAATTCCCTGATGATGAGCTCCTTGCTCCCGTGGCAGTATTGCTAGTTATTTAGTTGCTAGTTTACTTAGCAGTTACATACAGTTTTGATAAGAATAAAGTGTCCTTAATTTTATCTCCACTCCCAAACGGTTTCAAGAAAAGTGTTCTGTAATCCATGTATTTTCATCCTGTTTCATGAAACGTAACTTAAAAGACTGGTGTTTCCCAGTGGCTTCAAATTGTAGGACCTTGAGTAGTCTGAAAAACAGAATGATTCCAATATTTTGAAGTCAAGGTTTTTATTGACCAGCAATGGATTCTCAAAGACAGTCGCTGATTAGCAAAATGGGAAATTGCTTTTATACCGAATTCCTTTTCACAGGGACATTTGAGATAGGAACTTCTAATCGACATTTTAAGCATAGATCATTCTTTGTGGGATTGAATTCAATGCCTGTACACTCATGCTTTAAAAACACAAAGTTTATATCAATATAAATCAGTATTACTTTCACTGAATTTCCCAGGTAATTCCTCAGTACAGGAAGTGAAATGGAAATCTCCCCCTGAAATCACACCATGTGAAAACTGCATACTGCTTTAAACTAAATTTGCTCTCTCTCTCTCTCTCTCTCTTTTCTCTTAGCTACTTCACAGCTGCCAGTTGAAATTGAAGCTCTTAAAACTGTCTACAAAACAGGCGAGACCATCGTAGTAACTTGTGTGGTCTTTGACAATGAGGTGGTTAATTTACAGTGGAATTATCCCGGGAAAGTGGTAAATATCTCTCTTTTTTTTTGGTTTGAATATTTGTAGCTACTTATTGGGGAAGAAGGTGGGGTTGTAAAATAGTGTTTTCTTCTCTGAATGAGGACAGCTGAGGAGAGAAAACAAAGTAATTTCTTTTACTTTTAGGTTACCAGAAAAGAAAGTCAGTCCCAAAAGTTAGAATTTGCTGTTAGTAAGTATGCAAAGCATGAGAGGAGGGTGAGGTGTGACTAGGAGTCCATCCTCTGATGGAGGAATGCTGTCTCTCAGGTCTTGTGCTGGTTCAAAAAAAGAAATGTTGTGGAAATAGAGAGATCTAGGAATGTGTCAGACATCTGCATAAAGCTCTGCTGCTGGAGGTCTGAACCTCTAAAATGGCTCTCTTAAACCCTGGATTCTTGGGCATAATAGCGGAAAATGAAGAATCAAGTTCATAGACTTAATTATTCCTCATTATGCAGGTGTTAATTAAAATGACTCTTACAGTCAATGTAATTACTCACTAATGAGAACCACCTAGTAAGA
Source organism: Morus bassanus (assembly GCA_031468815.1). Lineage (NCBI taxonomy): Eukaryota > Metazoa > Chordata > Aves > Suliformes > Sulidae > Morus > Morus bassanus. The sequence goes on along the minus strand of CM062570.1, from coordinate 54,599,769 downwards.
AAATCTTAAAACTTTTAAAGAACCACAGAAATTTTCAAACTGGCTTAACATCCTTCTGCAGTGGAAATTTTTATTCAGTGAATCTGTGTTAGAGCCTGTCCCAGTCAATGGAGAATTTCAGAGTATCCCATGTAAAAAGTTTGGTCGCTAAAGGGATGGAGTAGTTGAAGTGACTATCTAATTAAGACCCCAAATCCCACCTTTTATTTAAGTAAGTTAACAGCCAAAGAGGAAAAATTATTTTAGAAGGTTTTGTTCTGTTTTCCTAGTTACACATAATATTCTTTGCTATATGCCACCTTTCAAAACTATCCCCAGCGTATTTTTTCTTCCAGCCTCTCATGATAACATGGTCTGCCATTCTCACCATCCTTTTACTTGCAGCAGTCTTCTCCTTGCCAATAAATTATTCTTGTTTTGAGAGCAGGCAGAACATAGCATCTAGCAAATGGTTACTTTTTGTCTGGTGGAGGGGATAAAGGCTCACACTATTTCATGGGAACTGAACAAATAGAATTCAAAATAAAACCCCACAGCTTTTATGTCTGAGGAGAAGGTAGTGTGTAAGCAGTAAAACACTCTTTCGGGCTGCTCACCCAAATTTTGAATGGTATTTCGTTTTGAGTGAACAAAATATCAGCTCTCAACCTCCACACTGTTCCGTGCCTGCCCCCCAAAGGGTGTATTTTTATAGACACACCTTTTGTGCCTGTGGCTGAAAAATACATCCCTGACCGAGTAAACAAGTCTTCCGCCATATAGGGTTTAGATGGTTGCTCTCACTCCAGTGGCATCATAGATCCTCAGTGGTGTGCTTTCAGCTCAGTTACTTAAGTAAGGCTTTTTTTTCCTTCTCCAAACTACAGAAAGAAAAAGGTCTGATAAAACTTGATGATATCAAGGTCCCATCGCAGAAGCTGGTTTACACCTTGACCATTCCTGAGGCATCAGTGAAAGACACAGGGGATTATGAATGTACTGCTCGGCATGCAACCAAGGAGGTTGAGGAAAATAAGAAAGTAGTCATTACAGTTCATGGTATAGTCTGATTTTAGTGTCCAAAAATTATTAATGTGTTGGAAAACACCATTCTTGAAAAATGCTGCACAGCGTTGTTTACGCAAGGCTCTTTTGTTTACAGACAAAGGGTTCGTTCACCTGGAGCCTCAGTTTAGCCCTCTGGAAGCTGTCAATCTACATGAAGTAAAAAATTTTGTCATTGATGTGCAGGCATACCCAGCTCCAAAAATGTACTGGTTGAAGGATAATGTGACTCTGATTGAAAATCTTACTGAGATTGTTACTAGTTCAAACAGAGTCCAGGAAACAAGGTAAAACTATTCTTCTGACCCTTACTTTGCCATGTTGACTTGAGTTTCTCCCCCAGAAACCTGGGCACTGCTCCTGCTCTCTCTTTCCACCACAGTTTGTTGCTTCTTCCTCAGTGGTATTTAAAAATAATTTCTTTGTTTTCTACTCTAAAGGGTGATGCCTAATCTGCCTCTTCTTATTCCCTCAAACTTCTCCAAACCGTAGAAATCTTGGTTTCTGAGCACTAAACCTCTTCAGTCCCTCCAACATGTCTCCATGCTAATAGCTTCTAGATATTTCCAATAATATCAGGGGCTTTGTCAGATCCCTGCAAAATATAACTATGCCCACTTGTTTCTCACTTGTATTTTGGTAGATATTTACCATTTGAGTAATGATTTTAGTGTAAAGGCACGCTAGAAATGCCAAATATCACTACATTATAATCTCCACATACCCAGATCACATATTGCACCAAAATGATATTTTATGCCTGCCCTAAAAATACAAGCAAAACCTCTCATTTCTACAGGTTTCAGAGTATATTAAAATTGATCCGGGCCAAGGAAGAAGATAGCGGATACTATACTTTGGTGGCTGAAAATGAAGATGAGATTAAAAGATACACCTTCTCCTTGCTAATACAAGGTAAGGACCCCCAAAGCCTTGCCCACCAGAACTGACAACACACAGCAAAGACTTGATCCACTTACACATCGGATTCCCTGGAGTATTGAGTTAAGAAAGGCGTGAACCGGGGTGTCTGGAGGAGTGCGTGCATACTGAGTCCTTGGAGCTCTCGTACCCTGTTCCTGGCTTTCACTTTGACTCTGGCCTTGAGCCAAAAACAAACTTTATCCTCCTGCCTAAGTTATTCCAGCTGACAGCGGGAATGATAGCTCATTTAGTATGACATGAGGACGTGGCATAACCACAGCACTTCCTTTTTGTGGCTCTAGACTAGGATCTGCTCTGTCCTACAGGAGTTAAGGACCTCCTGGATGAGTCCGGGTCTCTAGCTGTCCCTAAGCTGTCAGCCAAACAATACCTGTCCTGTTTTATTTGAAATTTCAGGCTGAATTTGTAGATCCTGATGAGTATTTTAACAAACTCCTGTCTCCTTCCCAGTTCCAGCCCTGATCTTAGACCTTGTGGATGATCACCATGGCTCTGCGGGGGGGCAGACGGTGAGGTGCTTGGCAGAGGGGACCCCGCTTCCTGATGTGGAATGGCTGGTTTGCAAGGACATTAAAAAGTAAGAAAAGCGGGTGTTTTGTTATCTAAAATATGACTTGTTGCATCCTTGATTAGCTTAACATTATTAGTTATCGTACTGTATTTTCCTCACCAAGGGCCAGTAAGCTATAGATAATTTTTTTCTTTTTAGAGGCATGTTGCTTATATTTCAAGAGAGGTTGTCAGTGCCCTTCCTATTGCATCCTGTAGGAGAAGACACAATGCATTGATTCAGGAGGTTTCTCTCATAAAAGCTTTGTGTTCAATAAGTGAACTCAGCAGATTTCACAGTCCCAGTTTGAATAAAGATCTCAGGGAGTAGCTGTCCCTCCAACCAGGGAGTTCTTATCATTTCACAGATAGCTCCATCTGCCTCATTAACACTCTTGCATGCTTCTAAATTTTCACTTGTAATTATTTCACCCCTAATTACGGTTTTCACTTTCAAAGTATTTTGGACATGTGGAGTAATTACTCCCATTTTTGCTAGTTCTAGACTGGCTTCTTCTGTGGCTGCCAGGAGGCAGGGTTTTCCCTGGGAGTTTAGCCACCAGGGAGAGAGACACCACACCTCCCAGGTGTGTCCTGCTTTCATTTTGCTAAAATCTCTTGCTGCCTGGTGGGACGATAGTCCTCCTGACCCTGCCCCAGGAAGCCTTGTAGAGCACTAAGGATTCAGGGAGAAATAGAGGTCTTATTTCCTACTATAAGTCTATGGGATACATAGTGACACCAAGGTCTACCTATACCAGAGCTGCTGGGCTGCATTGTCAGGCCCTCAAAGCGGCAGCAGTAATGAGGATCATAAGACAAATTATTCTGAGGGAAGAAAGATGTAGACTTTTCACAGGGGTGATCTTAAGCATTTCTGATTTTAAAATGATCATTGTCAGAAGAAATAGGGAAAGGTGATTGCTGTTCTGTTCATTCTTCTTTATCCATACCTATGCCCATCTCCTATTTCCCCTGTCTTTCTTCACTGCAGGTGCAGCAATGACACCTCATGGACTCTTTTGACTAACAATGTCTCTGATATACACATGGAAGCCCATCTGGATGAGAAAAACATGGTGGAAAGCCAGGTGACCTTCCAGAAGGTAGAGGAAACCCTGGCTGTGCGATGTGTGGCAAGGAATGACCTTGGTGCTGTTACTCGGGAACTGAAGCTTGTGGCTCCCAGTGAGTTTGCTTTGTCCTTCTGTGAAATTACAGCAACCAGTCCGACCCCTCTCTAGCACACCCCAGTTCAGTTTTAGTAGATAAAAATGTGATGAATCGTTGCACATAAAAATAAATGAAAATGGATTTTTTTCCTACCTTGGGACATCTGAGGGTGAGGCATTCTACAGGTCTTTATGGTGCATCTGTTTTTTGCTTATTATGTGGTTCCATGATTCATTTTATCATTTTATGGCCACTGGCTATGGGAAGTTCTTCTAGACAATCTCTGCATTTGGTTTTGAAACAGGAAGGCAGAGCAGCTCTGGGCTTGGAAAGACTTTACAGTCACCAGCCCCAGGAACTACTCCTTCCACATCTGCAGGACACAGGAGCTGCAGTGGTAGGGGAGGTGGAATGTGTGTGTCATGTTTCTCGTGGCTCAGGAGGAAAATATGGTTTGTCTTTTTACTCCACAGCCTTGCGATCAGAACTAACAGTGGCTGCTGCAGTCTTAGTCCTGTTAGTGATTGTCATAATTTCGTTGATTGTCCTCGTCATCATATGGAAACAGGTAATGTAGGAAAGCATTTCAGTTTGGATGCTGACCCCTGCTGATTGCTGATCTGCTCTGAAGTCAGGCACAGGACTAATGGTTGGTTTTGCATTCAATGTGCTTTGCAGAAGCCAAGGTATGAGATAAGGTGGAGAGTCATTGAGTCTATCAGCCCTGATGGACATGAATACATTTATGTGGACCCAATGCAACTGCCTTATGACTCCAGATGGGAGTTTCCTCGAGACGGGTTAGTGCTTGGTAAGTTTCCTCTAAGGGACTCATCCCATCCTTCTCTGGGGAGAAGGACGATTAAGGACAACTCTAAAGGTCTCTGCTACCGGGATCTGAGATGTAACTCATGGCCATGAAGTCCAGAGCCTCTCTGTACCTCTCTGTTCTCCTCAGTTCTCCTACCACATCCTCTTCTTCCCCTACAGTGGTGTCAGCCTTGAGCTCCTTGTGTTAGTGTCTCCCGTGCCTCCGTTCCAGCTCTCCTCCATGTGCCCCGCGTGCAGTGCCCACCTCCACATTGCTTAGGTGGCCTCTTCCAGTGTTAGATTTCCTCTTCTACACTCACCTCTGCTAAGGCACCCACAAGAAGTGTATTAGCACTTTTTTACTTGCAAGACATTTATACACTTATGAGTAGAGGCCAAGGGAAATTTGCAAGTAGTTATGCAGTTTTATTATTTTGTAAAGTATTAATCCACGATGTGCATATATCAGTGCTGAGTAACTGTATAACTTATTTTTGTGACTACTGTCCTTCTTCCTTCCCCTTCTGCTTTCTTGCTTTGTTATCCCTGCACTGGAATTCATATAGATTCCAGTTAGTAGTTACTTCTTCAGGGCTGGTCCAATCTGTCATTTATATCAGTTGAAAGTGTCATGATTATAGACCATTTTAACGTTCTATCCAGATAGCGCTTTAAATCCACAAGGCATCTTGGAGGCTTCTGTGCACCAGGTTGTATACATAAAATACAGGAGAACAAAACTAAAGATGTTTTTTATTCAATATATTTTAAGAAATACACACCCCTAGTGTAGTTCTCCTTCCCCCACCACAGAGAAAGAATGGATGTTAATTCTTGAAAGAAGCAGCACAGAAATTTCTGGTTCAGGAATGATATCCTTTAATTAAATTCATATTGCTAATTGAAAACTAGAGGAGGGTGGGTATTTAATGGAACTATTTTATTACAGCCCAGGCTTTAATTACATGCCTAAATAGGATTTGTCAGATTCAAGTTGTTAACAGACCACCACTGTGACTTTGTCTCCCTCTGACTCATGAGCACCAACCTACTTCAATGCCTTGCCATTTACAAGTATATTCAGGATAGTCAGTGCTTTAAAAACTAATGCTGTATGTCCTTTTAGCGATCTGGATTGCACAAGCATTCTTCTTGACACAGTTAACATTTACCTACTGGCAATTTTGGCATATGAGGTGCTTGCTGGTGGGGATCTCTTTTGTTTCTGGGGCTGATAATTCTGGTTTGTGCAGGTTTTCTCTTATTGAAGTGGGAGATGGCAGCAAAGCAATTACACCTTCAGCTCAGGGAGGCTCTGAAGCAGGATACAAAACCATTTTGGCTCAGTCAGATGAGCATTTCCCATTCTAGCTGTGTAAGCCAGCTGGCATTTATTTGTTTTTCTAGCTAGTAGTGCCTGGAGTGCAGTGCTGTGTTAAATGCCAACTCTGAATATTGGCAGGATGGAGCTTCAATTGATAAATTTGGGTTACACTACAAATTTCCCTTTGCTATCACCCCTCCACAATGTATGTAGAGTGCTGCTGTTTAAAGTGCTCAGCAGCCAGCACAAGACTAGGTGATTTGTAACAGAATGAGAAATGTGACAATGCAGTGAGCTGTTTGAATGCCACTGCCTTCTCCTGGCTCTGCTAAGAAATGGCAAGGTCCCAGCAGAACCCGGACCTCCTCCTTCGGCTGACATGGCCGAGGGCAGGGCCTTTTGAGGAGCGGGGTTCGAGTGCTGCTCTTTCTCAGGATCTTGGGGTGGCTGTAGAGAGGTGGCAGAATTGTTCCCACCGCTTCCCAGCAAGCCACCCATTTGTCCTGGTGGCCTTAATAAAATGAAATGCTGGTCTGACACAGAATCAGATCCATCCCCATCTGCAAAAGGCAAGTTAAGATTCAAGTTACACAGCATTTAGGAATGTGGTACCTAATTTCTCATGAGTCTAGAAACTGGATGTAGTTGATAAATCTTGTCACTTGTTTGGCTTTTGATATAGACCAAGAGAGTTAAGGTTTAATTTGGGGGTGGGCTGATCATCCCAGTTCAATTTTAGCCAAAGAAGCATCCAGTTGAGAAGGCTGTGTTTGGAACAAATTCAGACTTCACCTTTGTGTTTGTGTCCCCCCAAGCAGAAAAACAGCACCTCTCCAACAAGTTCAGCAGCTAAGCTCTGTGGATGGGTAACAGAGGCTGAAATGGCTTTCACCCCCAGGTGCTGTTCCTCTGCTAGTTTGAGGAGCCTTGAGTTGCTGCTGTGTCTGCACAGCCCTTCTGTGGCAGAGAAGCAGCACTGCCTCTCTGGCAGGCAGATCACAGTGGTGCCTTTATACTAAGAAAAGTAAACTCACACCATAATTTTGGGCTCCACTGAAGGCCTCAACATCAAGAATGTGATGGCATTACAGATGCCTCCAGCTCTTAAGCAGTCAGCTCCCACCTGGCTCCAAATTTCACGTGTAAAACACATGGAGCTTGGGCTACGTCTGTGGAAAGGGGTGAAAAGGGGAAACAGCAGCAATCACTCCCCGCTACTCCGGAAGCGCTCTCACCGTCTCCACATGCACCCCGGCTCAGCAGAGGTGATGGAGAGGGAGATGTGTGCCTTGTGCTCAGCCAACAATATGGTTTGGGGAGGAATTGGCTTGCGAAGACAAGAAGATCAAGGAGCATCAGCAAATGCCATCACATTCTGAAGGGCTGCATCCTGCCATGTGGCTCCCAGACCTTTGGTCTGAAAAGTTTCAGGGGCCAAATTTCAGACTCAGGTTGTTTGAATTAGTCTGAAATTTAGTGGGACGCTTTCTCACATCCTGACTGGGAAGAATAATCTTTGGAGCACAGGAATCTTGAAAGTAAATTTCATAGGTTTTGTGTGCATGACAAACTACACTGTCATAGTCTTGGAGAGGTTCTTCAGTGGTAACTCAGCTAAGTATACTTTAACTGTTTCTTGTGCTTGTTAATGATGCAGATAGTGTTTGGCTGGAAATTTTCTTTTAAAAGCGTGTATACAGTAAAAGCGGGGGCTGTAGCTAGAGGATAACAGAAACATATGTCACTGCATGCCAGATAACACCTTCAGAAGCATAAAAGGTGGCAAGTTCAAACTGCAAACAAACGTCTAAGACAAAATGCTGTATATCTCTGTGGTAAAAGTCACTGCTTATTCTTCCTGTGCTGGAAATTAAAAAGTAACATAAAGTAAAATACAGAGCTTGTCAGGAATATGAAAGTATCCTGGCATCTGGAGCTTATCTATGGGTTTGTTCACTGAATAAGTTGTTGCCTTAACAAACTTGCTTTTCAGTATGGAACCTACAAAATATGGTATTTTGGAGTATGTTTGTGCAGTTCATATTTCTCTAAAATCTCGCTCAATCTGTACACAATTCTTCTGCACACTGTGTCCATATCAGGATACAGGATATGATAATCCAAAATTTTTGTCTAAATTGATTTGTGGGAAGAGTAAAGTGTGTATAAACATTAGCCATTTCATTACAGCACTTGGAAATTTGCAATAAAATTTATTCAGGCATATGAAACACACTTGTACATTAAACTTCAGAGAAGCTTCCCCTCATATGTGATCAACATGTATTTCAGCTTCTTGCAGATCACTGATGGTCCTGCCTATTTCTAAATGTGCTGTTGAAGTGCCTCAGTCTACCTTACTGCTACATGTATCTAGCATTGATATAACAGCCCGAAACTACAGCTAAGGAGTTCAATTCAGATTTTTAAGTAAAGGGCACAAGTGTACCATGGTCAGGTGCTCACTGAGGCAGAGAAGTCAACTTAATCACAGGAGAATCAGTGTTTGGAAAAGATAAAGTGAGGGTGGTGGGGCAGAGTGGGAGATGAATTTGAATGAGTTGAGTTGGTCCTCAGAGTTCCTTTCCTACAAGCTCCCACGTGCAGATGTGCTCCTGGTGTTTGCTTGCTTGTTTTTATTTAAGAATTGTACTTAATGACAGCATTTGTTTAAAATATATTTGCCTTTTCTGCTTAATGTTGACAGCAATAATAATAATACCAGTGGTCTGGCTAAGTGAGTGTGCTTTTTCCACACAAGAATCACAACCCATAGAGGAACAGCAGTGGGAAACGAGGCAAATTGCTGTTGCTTTCTGAAATAAATAATGCTCTCCCTTGTGTTCAGGTCGAATCCTTGGTTCTGGTGCGTTTGGGAAAGTAGTTGAAGGCACTGCGTATGGATTGAGTCGCTCTCAACCGGTGATGAAAGTAGCTGTGAAAATGCTGAAACGTAAGTTGTCGCAGTTCCATTTCCCAAGCGAGGTAGGGCATGATCCCCCAGGGTTATTTAAGCATTGCTTGTCTATAAATAGGTTCTTCATATCTGAAGTTGAAAATGAAATGTGGAATGACTGAAATTTAAAATTATACTTCATATTGCTTTATGATGTTTCAAGACTGGAAGTATCCAGGCTTCTGAAAACAACCAAGGTTTGGTTTTATCTGTATGGACCGTAGCAGCCACAATAAATCAGAAAAGATAAAATAACTATGAATGTTTGTGAACAAATGAAAGCAGTACAACAAAGGAGAAATAGGCAGGTCTCATGTGAGAATCTTAAGTTCACTGAAGATTTCCTGGTTCATGAAAGGTGAGAATCTGATGCAATGATTCTGGAGGAACCATGAGGAGGTTTCTTGTGTTGAAACTAGCAGCTTGTAAAGTGCCTCTGTGACACCTGGGCAATCCACTGTACCCCTGGAGAGGGACAAACAGACTTGGTCAGCTATTGAGCTGCATCAAATGAGTCCTTTATTAGTGATTTGTGACTCCTCTCCAAGTCTTAAGAAAGCCCCTTGTCAAGTAAAGGGCACAGTCTTCTTCAAGAAACCATGGTAGCAATGCTCTAATGAGGCAAGCAAGGAGAAATTGTTTGTTATTGTGAAAAAGGCGATTACTGTCACTGAGTGGCTGCTGTGTTTTTTTCAACAGCTACAGCTAGATCCAGTGAAAAACAGGCGCTCATGTCTGAACTGAAGATAATGACACATCTTGGCCCCCACCTGAATATTGTGAATCTGCTTGGAGCTTGTACAAAATCAGGTGGGTTTGGCTGATAAAACAGAGGTTTGCTGTGGAGCCATTGTTCACTCTTTGACAAGCACACAAATTTCAAGTAAAGGACTTAACAATAAATATAAACGAATAAAAGGTTTCACAAGCCTACTTGATATTTGGTAGTAGTTGCAGTCATAACTTAGTAAATAAAAATATGTTAACCCACAATATTTTTTATGTTTTATATCCTATTTTCTACTATTTTTGGAGTCTTTTTTTTTTTTAAAGACTCCATTCATAATGCATTATTTTGCTTTATTTCATCAGGTCCTATTTACATCATCACTGAATACTGCTTTTATGGTGATTTGGTGAACTATCTGCATAAGAACAGGGACAATTTCCTGAGCCGACACCCAGAGAAGCCAAAGAAAGATTTGGATATCTTTGGGATGAACCCAGCTGATGAAAGCACAAGAAGGTGGGGAAAAAAAAATGACCTGCAACTTAAGGAAATGTCATTACTAACCCTTATTCCATTTCTCTCATTCATCGGTTTAGAGCTCTCCCTAATTCTTCTCATTAGACTTTTATTTATCAGTTTTCATAGACCTGGGGAGGTTTCAGCACTTTTTGTTCAGTCTCCCTGATGCATGCTTCCCCTGTGTAAAGACACCTGCAGTCCCAGGACCACTGTGGGTTCTCCATAGACATCCTGAGGTCCCAAAGAATTTTTCTATTAATAAAGCACATTTCTATTAATAAAGTTCCTCTTTTCTGTAGAAACATCCTTTAGCATCTAGCCACTCGAGTTTTAAAAGTAAAGGGCAACCACCTGGTTTCCTTGCTTCCCTGCTTGGGAAATTTCCACTGTCTAAAACTCCTTCCCTTCAAACAACCTGGCAGAGCTTGTTCTCTAAGCTCAAGTACTCTCCTTTACCTACCAAAGGCTTAGCCAGCCTCAATAGTTTCCTTATGGTTAATGTTCATCCCATCGAGTTTTCCACATGATGGTGGAGGAAGATGTCATCATATATTCAGCAATAAAGCAATGTCATAAAATTAGCCAAGATTTAGAAGGTGAGCAGAGATTCCTTAAAAAAAAAATCACTCAGACAAATAGATGAACTGACATGGTAGCTGAGTACAGCCAGGACTATTCATCTGAGCACGGGTTTGCTCAGCAGGACTGGATTTGTTGCAAACTGTCTGGGTGAATAAAATACATCTATCGTTTGGAATACCTTGAACTAAAAGCTTGAACAAAAATACTTGAATTCATTGGGACTTTGGGAAGTTAGACAATATATATTTACATACCTGACTATTGACAAAAGGATAAGTTTGAAGCTCATGAGTTTGACTACAGTGGTAACGTGGTAACATGTACTAATATGTGATAATACATAGTTATGTTGTACCTGATCTTTGTATATTCCCTATCAAGTAGACAGCTTTTATATTTCACAGCAATACAATTGTACACTGTAAGAGAACTGTTAGATCTACGGGATGCTGTGGCAGGGAAGTCACCTGGGCAATACTGACTGTTACACCCGTAATTTTTTCCAATTTCAGTTATGTGATATTATCATTTGAAAACACTGGAGAATACATGGACATGAAACAAGCTGATACAACTCAGTATGTGCCAATGCTGGAAAGGAAGGAGGGGTCTAAATACTCCGATATTCAGAGGTCTGTGTATGATCGGCCTGCTTCATATAAGAAGAAATCTATGTCAGGTAACGTAGAATTGTCCCTTCTGTACATTATTAATACAAATAACTCTTGCATAAATGCGTATCTTATTTTTGCCCTCTATATGGACGTAAACTACTCAGCTGAGTTCTGCAACCATGTGAGTATAAGCTATAAGCTAAAAGCGTATTCTTGTGTTCTTCATTATGCTCTGGGTATAGGAGTGTGTGCTCCTGGAGCAGAAGGGATCCAGTTGTGTATTTGCTTCCATGCTGAAGCACTGAGTGTCTGTGCTCTGCAACGGGGCTGTAGGCACACTTTGGAGGCAGTGATTTTATCAGTCTTGTAGCTTGCAAGATTTTGAGCAATAGCAATGGACAATAATACTAGTAAATTTATATTGCTCTGTTTCCACTTACATTTCACGTTAACTGACACTTACCAAATGTGGAACATTCCCAAATAGTTTCCTGGATTATGTAATGAAGATAATGAATGCATCCCATTCCCTGGCCCTGTTCTCAGAAACCAAATATGCTTTGCTTTAAAAATAGGCACCGTCACTTCTGCCTCTAGGCCTCAGAAACTGAGCCATATCCAGTCCCAGATTTACATGGCAGACTAATGTACTCATATTGTGCTCTAGGACAGTCAGGGTAAATGAATCACTGAATATTGACTGCTTTTTTGCTGACATCTTTCATAAAAAAAAATAAGAACTGTTGCCATAGAATTCCTGACCCTTTTTGCTGGTATTGGATTAGTCCCAGTGAATACTTGCTGGGAAACATAACAGTGTTCAGCAAAAGTAAACGGATAAGAATGTACATGCATGCACAAAAGCCTAATGAAGGCACCACCTCTAAATAAATGTTTTTGTACCACACAGAGTATTGTAAACAATCTATAAAACACTTCAGTGGGCCTTTTTAACTTCACCTTTTCCTGCAGTTCTCTGGGGAAAAAAATACAGACAGGAGAAAAAAACAAAACCTATATTTAATATTGGTTGTTTTTAAGAATGCAGTATGTGTCAGTGACTGATGCAGACATTAAAAGTGGTTAGTTCTTATGAAAAGACTGGTTTGGTCATGGTACTCTGTTAAAGTCATCAGCTCAAAATCATGATAGGTAGGGGGAAATGGATATTGCTTTCACACTAAACAGCACAAATACATTTTTGTCTCTTTTTCAGTAGAATCAGAAGTCAAAAACCTTCTTTCAGATGACAGTTCAGAGGGTCTCAGCCTACTGGATTTGCTGAGCTTCACCTACCAGGTTGCACGGGGAATGGAATTCTTGGCTTCTAAAAATGTAAGTAAATAAAAAAGTAAGTAAAATATAAGAAAGTGTAGAAACGTCTTAATCTCCAACTATGGGTTTCAATTTAGATTCTGAAAACATGACACAATATAATATTCTTTCTGGGGTTGTAGAGAGCTTTCTCACTTACCTGGCAACTGAGATCACCATGGTTGGAAAATCAAAGCAGCAGTCCTCCCATTGCAGCCTGTGACATTCATGGAGGCACCATGCCAGAGATGGTGGTGGATCTAAGTATGGTCTGGGGGGAGGGTCCATTCAGCCACAGGCCAGCATGGTCAGAAGCATAGACATAACATTAGGACATGACAGGTAGAAGTGGAAAGGGTGGCATCACTTTTGTCTGCTCCCCCACTGCAGTATATCTGCATGAGCCCTCACTGGTTCTGAGGACTGGTGCCTCCCTGCCCCTGCTAGCGGGGTGGTACAGGTGCCTGTTCAGTAGAAGGTCTTGTTAAGACTGTACCCAGAAAGTCAACAGATCTTTTTCAGGGATCTTTGCAAGGGAAATGTCCTTTGTGGAATTAGCACATCCTTGAACAACTTAATTTGTCTCCATACAGTGTGTGCACCGTGACTTGGCAGCTCGTAATGTCCTCCTGGCTCAAGGAAAAATTGTGAAGATCTGTGACTTTGGGCTGGCTAGAGATATCATGCATGATTCCAACTATGTCTCCAAGGGCAGCGTACGTACTTCTTAGTCTCCTGAGCTCTGCTTTAACTGAAATGAGAAGTGTCAGTTTTAAATGCTGTTTAATGTTCTTGCCATTCAGTGTTGGTTACACTAATTGACCATCGGGATGAACGCTCCTGAGAACAATTTCTCTTCAGTTCATTCTTTTCTGTAACTCTCCTAATTCTGCTTTAAAGCTGAAAAGTACTTGACCACACTTAGTACTTCAGAGGTTTACATTTTAACTGGCAAGTTTTGTGACTGGATAAATTATTAAGGAACTGTCACTGTGATATGTAGAGTAGTGGTACATCAGTCAATGATGTATCAGACCTAGATTGGCAGTGCCAGCTTTTCGTATAATACCTTCAATCAGCCTGGTCATTTGCTAGTAATGAAATGAATACTGTTACGGCTTAATTAGTTTTTATGGGGAGCAAATAGTAGCATTCCTTATAATCCTGGTTACCTCTGTGTTATATAGAATTAAAAACAAAGACTAGCCAGGTTAACCCAACTTTTCTTGTTAGAGAGAAGTTAATCCTGGCTATCAAACAATGGCTGTAAAGGGAAGCATTTCTTCAATGACTAATCTGTATTGTTTGGGGTTTCTTTCTTTTTGCTACAGACTTTCCTCCCAGTAAAATGGATGGCACCTGAAAGCATTTTTGACAATCTGTACACAACGTTAAGTGATGTCTGGTCTTACGGCATTCTGCTGTGGGAAATATTTTCTCTTGGTATGTACTGTGGACATTTTATTATGTGTAGTGATTGATCTTTTTCAGTTCAAGATGTTCTATATGAAGTATTTCAAATTCTACAGTAAAAATATATGTGTGAAATCAACTGTTAGTTACTCTTCTATATGGGGTTTCTGATTCCAGCATTAGGTGTGAAGTAAAATGTCCATACTCTCCTAAAATTCTCCTTAGAATTTTTTTTTCCAATATACTTTTTTTCTTGCTAGAAAACTGAAAGCACTGAGTGAAAAGCTTTTGGAAAAACTTTTGTGGAAAAGTATTTGTGTGCCGGCCCAGGATGGATTTTCTGGCTAATACGAGAAAGAACATGCTTTCCTCTTGCAACGGGGCACCTGGGGCTGCAGTCCAGCCTAGCGGCTGGTTTGAAAGAGTTTCTTCACATATGTTTCAAAAGATCCTGTCTTAGTCCCATTACAGAATGAAAACAAATGTCAATCTTCTGGGACACTGATTTCTCATTTCCAGTTCAGCACTGTTCACACAGTTGGTTTATGGCAGGGTAAAGTGGTTATGACAAGGTATAGCAGTTACAGACAATGTACAGTTCCCAGTTGGAAACAGCCTGGCTCTTTCCTCAGCCTGATTAATTAGTCTCCCAGGTGGGTGGCTGGCCTGCTTCAGTAAATGTGGATTGTCCAGATTTCCTCTGAGCAGAATTAATCATGCCTGTATGGTATCTACTACTGCCCAACAGCAACCTCAAGCCTAATGTTATTTTCTAGAATAAGTTGTCATATAGTTACTTCTCAGAAAACAGCAGTTGTGCCACTGTTTATGGTATTGATTCCTGTAATCTCTGAGCATCATAGGATCCTGTAAATAACCATTCACCAGCATCCCTGGGAGGCATGGGAGTGTTGTTGGATAGCTCAGGAACTGAGGCACAGCTAAGGCTATGCTTCACTGCCCTACCTGCAAGGAAGGTTCTGAGGCCCAGTTTTAGGTGAAAATCCTGCTTTTGAAAGGGCTGAGGTTTCTGGTGTAAATATTACAGTATGCCTCCTCCACCTGAGAAAGGTGATGTTTCTCAGAAAGCAAAACCATATCCCCAGTGGCATTTATTAAGAAAGTCAACTTTGACTTCTTGCTGCAACACCGACTTTAGCTTGAATGATCCTTTTACACATCAGCAATGCCTGTATGCTGTGGTCCCAAATGATTGCTTAATTGTGTCAGCTTAGGGGCTGCGTCCAAACTTTTCGACAACCCATGCACCTGACATGTTTGCTGTTGTCTAAAGCTAACTGCCCAAGTGGGAAGACTTGGGTACGGAGGGGACTGGCTCACACTAAGGCTTTGCCCTTACAGCTGGGATGAGGCAAGTAATTCAGGCCACGTCACTCTCAGCTGTTGCACAGGCATCAAAGGCAATAAAACCAGACAGAGCAAGTGACTTGCCTAAGGTCACACAGAAAGTCAGTGGCAGAGCACAGCCATGACCTCAGATCTGCTAAATGCAGGCTGATGACCTGACTCCAGGTATCATCCAACTTCTGTGCCCAGTCAATACATTCTATAAACACTGTAAAGGGATTTTTTTCTAAGTAATACCTACTTCAATATTTCCTAGGCAACGTTTTACATCAGGGCTTAATGTGGTCAAGACAACAGCTCTGATGTGAAATATTGGCTAGGAAAGATTAAATCTGATGTCATGTCAAATTATAGCGTTAACACTTTTTGACATGAACAGCAAGACAGTGTTTGGGAACTCTGCATGGATAGTCAAGTATAGATTAGTATTTTTTCTTCTCTTTTCTCTGCAGGTGGTACACCATATCCTGGCATGATGGTCGATTCTACTTTCTACAATAAGATCAAGAGTGGATACCGAATGGCCAAACCCGATCATGCTACCAATGAAGTGTATGTGTGCATTTGTCTTTTCCACACCTGGCCAGTCTCCAGACAATTTTGGCCTTAGTTTCCGTTTGGTTACTCATTTTTCTTTGCAGGTTACTTAAATTGGTTTCCATCTTATCTGCAGGTATGAGATTATGGTGAAGTGCTGGAACAGTGAACCAGAGAAAAGACCTTCTTTTTACCATTTGAGTGAAATTGTGGAGAGCTTGTTGCCTGGAGAGTACAAAAAGGTTTGCTCTTTGGAATTTTCTCTGTGTTTTCTATATACTGTTTTAGAGAGAATCATAAGTGTTGTTCCAGCCATTAGAATCACGAGCACTGAACTGACACATCCTAACCTACACGAATTACGTGATTTGGACAGGGACATTGCATGTTCAGTTTCTGCATGCAAGCTTGCTGAGAGAGCAGTTCTGCAGTATTAGCTGGGAAGCAGAACTCTGCATTTCTATCAAAATCCTACCAAGTCAATTTTTCTACTAGAGAAGGGGTTTTATATGTTTTCACAGGATTTTCTAGGCAGTGAAAGAATTCCAGAAAAGGGACTACTTGGCCCATGTGTATAATCTCCCTATCTCCCTGTTTGGACCCTGACACCAGCAAGTTTTCCCCTCATACTTCTGATACCTCTGGACAAGCTCTGCCTGGCCCATCATTCAGTGTTTCATTTTCCCATCCTTCCTTCACTTCCTTCCCCCCTCTCCCTACCTCTTTTTCATATCTATTTGTCTGCTCTGTGCTGCCACACTCACCCCTGCATCATCTAAAACTCACATGTTACTTCGCCCTTCAAATCATTTGAAGATGCTGGGCTTCTCTATCCGGAGTTGCTGGCTCATAGGGCAGAATATTTGCTGGGTTAATGAATCACAGCTACCCATCTGAAGAAAGGCAGTCTTAGTGAATAGCATCTAATGAGGGGTTTGAAATGGATGTTTTCAGAGCTATGAGAAGATTCACCTGGACTTCCTGAAAAGTGATCACCCAGCTGTCACACGCATGAGAGGGGACTGTGACAATGCTTACATTGGTGTCACCTACAAGAATGAAGACAAGTTAAAGGACAGGGAGAGTGGATTTGATGAGCAGAGGCTGAGTGCTGACAGCGGGTACATCATCCCCCTGCCTGACATTGACCCTGTTTCTGAAGATGAGCTTGGCAAAAGGAACAGGCACAGGTAGGTGCAGTTTGCAGATGATGTAGCCCATAGTCACCATTTGGGGTCGTGTTTGGCAATGTGCGTTAACACTTTTATGCATCCTACTCCACAAATGCTTTCCTTAGCTCTGTTGAAACTCCATATTGGGAAGATCCCATGTAAATACTGTAGTATGACTGGCCACAGTGTTTTCATGGGAAAAACCTAATTTTGCCTCTTTTGTAACTGCCGGGGGAGGGGACTGCTTGTCGGGTGCTCCTGTGTGTCACTGGGACTCCCTTGTTAGCTTGGACAAGTCCCAGTGGCTGTCTGGTGGCTCTGTGGGCACATTTTCAACACGTCTTGCCCCTATAGCTCAATGCCTTGGAGCTGCATATAAGATCTCAAGGGATTCATTTGTTCTGTGTAAGACCAGCTCCAAAATATGGGAGAAGTTGTTTTTAATATCTTCCATACTATTCTTTCAAATGACAGTAGCGTATCCAGGACTTTTTCCTGCTCCATTGTCAGTTCGCATGACCGATTCCACTACAGCACAGCCGTACAACCCCCTTGCTGTGAATGGCAGGGGTTTAATTCAGCACTTAATTCATAGTATATAGAATTAGAAACCCAGAAACTACTTTTTTTTTTTTTTAATATTTTTGTGCTATTTTCAAGAGGGGGGATGAATGAAGTCTCTAAGAAGGACTATCCAGATTAAGATTTATTACCTCTGTTATTATTATCTTATTGTCTGTTATTGTTATCTTATTTTCACCTGAACTCCCTAGATTTACTTAAGTGACCTATTGTCACAAGTGTGTCATAAAACTATTTCTCTAACAAGTCTCTGGCAAAAAGTACTTGGAGGAACATACAAACAACCCGCTCCCTTGAATTCCGAGGTGGTTCATACCCCAGATATCCCATTACTGAGATACAAGATGTGCCATGTCCTAAGAAATGGGCAGTCAGAGCCACCTAAGATTGCACTGTGGGTCAGAAAACATGTGGGGAGGTGATGTTCAGTTCTCCTAGAGACCCAGCCACATTTGCCGTGTATTTTACCTCTGAGATGTTTGTCTCTTCCAGTTCCCAGACATCTGAAGAAAGTGCCATTGAAACTGGTTCCAGTAGCTCTACTTTTATCAAGAGAGAGGACGAGACCATTGAGGACATTGACATGATGGACGACATTGGGATCGACTCCTCAGACCTAGTGGAGGACAGCTTCCTGTAACCCCACGGACACCTTCCAGCTCTGCACATGGGGAAGCTTGCCGTGTCGTCTACAGACTTCTGCTCCACAGAGAAAACCACTTTATTGAAATGTTAAGGATGTGAAGAGGAGATGGATTTGTACAGAGAAACTCCCAGCGATGGGCAGAGGAATCAGCCTGAGTAGGAATGAAAGAGACATGTCGAAGACAGATTTTTTTTAGTGTTGCTTCTGGCAGTACTTCAGTAGCATCTCAGTGTTGTTTGCCATTTGAACTTGTAGGAGGATGAAGGAAAAGGCCACAAACAGACCAGTTTTGTGTTTCAAGGGCATTCATATGACTTTGATGGATTGAATTTCCACTGCAGCAATACTTCACCATTGTAATTATGTAAATAACTGTCTACTCAAGGATCTTTTGAGGTGCACATTGAACATACGCCATGGATTTTAGAAGAGATCGTTCATGAATTTTGTGTACTTCCTCCCTCAATCTCAATGTCAGCTGCTGTTGAACTATCATGTGAATTGAAGAACATGCAAAAACCACTTTTGGACCAAGAAGGTCTAAAACCACATGGGACTGACCGGTACTATAAAACATGTTACTTTTTACCATTAATGCAAGTAAAGGGGAATAATAATAATAATTATTATTAAAAATCAGTCTATAATAGGTGTTAGAAACCTAGTAAGTCTTTATTAACTATAGAAGATAGCTGTTTTCAAGATAATACTACTACTGTTTTCAGTAACACTAAATGTATATTTTATAATTCATTGTCCTTCAGTAAAAGCACAGTCTCAAGAAACTTTTTTAAGTACAAGGAAAAAATTTATGACCTGAAAATTTTTATGAAACAATTCTTTTCTTTGGCTGTACACACTGTGGTAACAGCTCTGATTAGGTAAAACTACTTTAACATGGAGAAAAATTTAAGATTTAGTTTTCTATCATGAGCTGGGTAGTTTTTCTAATCAGGTATACTAGAAGCAATTATTGCCTTCTGATTAAGTGAGGTTCTAAAAATTTAATTAAAAAAAATTTATGCCAGATTTCCAATGTGCTCGAGAATGGAAGGTTATGATAAACCACCGGTGACATCCCAATATTAGTGTTTCATGGATACTCAAAAGAAATCTTATCCTGGGTTTAGCTGTGAAGAATCAATTTGATATTTGAACTGCTTAAGGAACAAAGACATCTCTCCCACCCTGCAACCTCAGATTAAATAAGCAGAAATAATTCTGCAGCAAATATTCTTGTCTCAGTTTTCAGGTTTAAACAGGAACAGAAAACTCTGACTATTATCTTTGCAGACTGTAACAACAAATGGCAATTGCTTCCAAGAGTGTTTTTCAGAAGAAGGTGCATGAAAATGAACCTGCTTTTAGCCTGCAATAGTTGTTTTTTGACACCACTTATATGAACAAAGTATTATGATTACTGCTATCACTGTACAACGTGTTATTGAGATATGATGCTTTGGAAGACTTACATGTGAACAAAGGTACATCACTGAGAAGGGCCCCATCCTTTCTGGTGCTCAGCTTTCAAACTTAATCTTAATTCAGTGCGATGAGCACCTCGCAGAACGTGCTCAGCCTCTGGCACAACACAAGCAATGCAAATGCAGTGCACACTCACCCCTGTGTTGCAGTATTTTTCCTAGGAAGTGTGACAGACGGACCAGCAGTGACCGACAGAACATGCTGCCATGTTAAACTACAGTTTAACT
Source organism: Morus bassanus (assembly GCA_031468815.1). Taxonomy (NCBI): domain Eukaryota; kingdom Metazoa; phylum Chordata; class Aves; order Suliformes; family Sulidae; genus Morus; species Morus bassanus. The sequence continues at coordinate 54,579,779 of CM062570.1, read as the reverse complement.
TGAAATGGCCCTAAGAAAAGCTACGCAAGTCCCCTTGACTTCACTTGTGGACAGTTGTGGATCAAATTAAAGCAAATGTAGTATTGTCAATGTTACAGGCAAATAATTCTGGGTCTGGGTTTCAAAATGTCATCAGCTGAGGCCACATACAAGTGTACTGTAGATGTGAAAACAGGACCTGAAGCGAGGCACCCTCATTTTCAACCCTGATGGAGGCTGACAATCAGAAAGAACTGTGAGTGATGGTGCATCCTCCATTTCTTGCAGTCAACAGATCAAGACCGAGTGTCTTCCTGGGAGCCATGCTTTAGCCAAACACATGCCACTGAGCTCTGTACGGGGACAACTGTGAAACTTAAAGACTCTCGATATAGCCAGGACAGATGAGACGATGTAAAGTCTCCCTCCAGCTATGAACTATGAATTGAGGAAACACAAATTGTCTATTGGATATCCCAGATATCTGAATGGCCACTTGAGACCACACATGCCTTAATTTGTATGTGTAGTCATTACAACTACATATGCAAATTAGGCAAGCAATTTCAGCTGCATTTTTGCACATGGCCTAGTGTTCTTCAGGGTTTGAAAATAAGCCCCAGCACATTTTATTACACCAGTTACTGGAATCTAAGGACATTTTCATGCGGTCTCCCCTTCCCCTCACTGGTTTCATTCTGTATCTCACAATGCATCTCGGGGCTAGACCCAAATGGTGGACGTGAACCAGAGCTGGCTAACTTTCCAATGCATGGTAATGTTGATTCTCCATCCTGTCATGAGTATCATGTAGATGAACTGCATCTGTGGCAAGGGTCTAGCCAAACCCAGCTCACTGCAGGTTTGGAATCAGATAAGCTGGCCTGGAAACTGGAATGATAAGCAGAGGAGGAGAGGGAATTTACTGGAGAGATAGAAGTGTGAGAGGATGATTTGTTTAGTTTTACAATATTACCAGTATTACAGACTTTTTCTTTTATGGCTTAATTTTTGAGAAGCCACTGGAAGAGATATTCCTAAAACTTTCGCTACAGTAATTGTATAATGACAATCAGTGTTAGCCTACGAAACACAGCTTTTGATTTGGAATGGCCAACCAATTCCTTACAGCGTGGTCTGCAACTTGTACAAAATGGTCCTATTACATGATGAAGGACGTGAGATATGGTGATGTTATACATCAATATGTATATAAGTATTTTTATATAGACTTCTAGAATACTGCCAAAACATTTATGACAGCTATATCACTGCCTTTGTTTATATTTTTTTTACTGTGATATATTCCACAGGCACGTTAACTGTTGCACTTTGAATGTCCAAAAGTTATATTTTAGAATAATAAAAAAGGAAGTGTTTCCAAAATGGTGGCTGTTGTGAAATGTTTGAAGAAGGGCAAACTGGCCTGAGTGATGGTAGGCACAAAATGTATTTCAAAAATGCCCCTGTTGATATTATGTCTTTGAAAAAATCCTGTAAATTAAGATCTCTATATTTCAATAAATGATATATAATTTAAGGATATGTAAGGGGTCTATACTCACTTATTGAAAGATGGTTATAAAGAATCAGTCTTGCTTGGGGGTTTTCCCCCAAAAGGTTTTTTGTTAATCGAGTGCTCTGCAAAACCATTGGGCAGCAATGACAAGCAGGTCTCTGAGCCCTTCCAGTGGGCATAGTGGGGAAGTGCCTCTGGCAAATGGCCTGGATAGCAAGTGACATCTGTGGGGAGCCATGTTGTCCCCCAAAACATGGCAGGTGCAGTGCTCCAGTGACTGCTGCCTGGAGCAGAGCATGTGTCCTGAGGTGGGCGCTGGGTTCCCCACATGAGATGAAACCCTTCTTGACCTTGGCACCATGCGTGCTGGGGGGTTTGATGCCTGCTGGTCTGCACACACCGAGGAAAGGGGGACGTGGGATGCAAACAGAAACACTGCACTGCATGTTTGCAATGTACACTCTGCTGCTTCTAGCACCTGCGTAGAACAAAGGGTTTTATGCAAAGGTTGCTTTTAACAAGGACTCAGAGTGACTTGTGTCAGTCTTTAGCCTAAAGCTTTTGATGATTACAGAGGATTAGATGGCCCCGCCTTGAAATGGCCATGGTTTCTCTGCCTCTGGCTGCAGGGTTTTTTAACCCTATGCTGAACTCACCTTCTTTATGAATCAAACCAGATTTTGTCCTATGGTTCTGTGCTCCCACAGTAATTAATTTTGCACAGTGGATGTAACTGAATGTGATTTTGAGAAGAATTGCAAGATTTCAACCTGAAAACAGAGTTAAACTTGTCAGCTGCACTTTCTGCGCTGTAGCCTGTCCTGGTTTGCCAGCAGGAGCCAGGCAACGCTGGCTGTAGGAAAGCCCAGTGAACAGGCAAGTTAGCAACCTCCTGTCCATGGAGTGGTCACTGTTGTTAAAACATGCTTGGAGATCAGCTCTCCATCTAACATCTCCCTCTCCTTCACCACTTCCTCGCAAAGCAAAACCCCTCCTTGCTTTATACAGGGTGCAGTAGCCTGGGTCCTTGCCTTAAATAAAAGTTAGAGCAGGTTCCCTCTCCTTTGCATCCTTGCTGAAGAGGAGTCTTTATCCTACAACACTGCAATGCTTACTGCCACCCCCTCATCAGGGGTTCGGGAAAGAGTTGTGGCAGCGCTTGTGTCTTTACGTCTGTCCTGCTCAGCTGTGCACCGGCCCTTCTGGAAGTTCAGCAGCTGTGTGAGACATGAGGACTGATGGACTTATTATTCTTATTATATTCCTGCTGTGCAGGGTAAAGAGTGGTGGTACTAAAATCCCTCTCTATGCAAGAGCCTGCATCTGGGTACAGAGCTCAGATTCAGTTCTCCATCCTCTTCTTTCCCTTTGCAGAATGGGAATGCAATCTCCCGTGCCTAGGGTACGACTGTGTGTGTCCATGTCAGGGAGCATGGACAGTGAGTGTCTTGCTGAAGTAGATCCATTTTGAGCAAAAGCCTAACCCTGATAACCCACCACCACTGATAACTACAGTCCGGGTGTCTGGCAGGAGTCCCGCTCACTGTCTTGCTCCCTGTCTCAAGGCATCTGCAAGTATTTGGCTGGAAATGTACGGAGGGAGTGCATTGGCATGCGGCAGAGGCAGTCTGCCCAGGAGAGAGGAGCTGAGGGGAGAGCGGCACTGTGCCTGCAGCAGCAGAGAGGGGCGGGCTCCTGGCCAGGATATGAAACTAAAGGTAGGGAATAGCTTTCCATGTGGGCCCTGTGCAGGAGACTTCAGTTTATGCAGGTAAATAGACTTTTGGCTAAGCTTCTGGATTGCTATGTGTGGTGCAAAAGGGGAGCAGCAGTTTCATCAGCCAGAAGCAAGTCATCCACCCACCCTGAGATGCTCCTGGTGGTTCTGGGAACCTAAGGCACAGTGCCTTTGTAACTGTCTCAGCAAGACAGCTGTGTCCCATTGCCTTACCTCCATTGTCAGAGGTTGTGTGGTACAGGAGCTGTGTGCTGGCGTAATCCCAAGGAAAGATCAGAGGAAAGCACAGAAAAGCCTTTTGTATGCTCAAAAACAAAGAAGAGGGAAAGTCATCTCATGGACCTGGGCTGGCCCATGAAGCTGGAAGCTGAAGCAGAGTCCGTACGCTGTGGGAGCCCCACCACCAATGCCTACAGCAAGGCAAAGCATTGAACTCAGCACTCGTGGGCTTGTCCACCTGGTCCCATCTCTGTTGTGCATCCCTTGGCATAGCCAGCTCCTGTGAGACCAAAACACAGTGGGTGGTGGAGGAGGCACGAGCCCCTTCTTCTGCTGGCGTTGGTGTTCAATGCATTTCAAAGGGAAAACTCATTTAACTTCCAACCCCAATTCATCCCCATCCATATAAATGGAGGTAAGGATTTAGGACACCTTTAAAAATTCAATTTTTTCCTTACCTTTTTAAATACCTTTATTGAAATAAAGAGCCAAACTTTTCCGAGTTGGCCACAAGATGGAAGCATCAGACAAAAATCTGTTACAGTTCTTTTCCTCATCCTTTTTTTGTCTCTACAGCAGCACAGATGTGCTGCCACTGTAGAGGCAGAGCAGCTGGAGCCTTTACAGCAATAGGAGGTAAAGGAATACATACAATGTCCATCAGCTCCAAATGTTTTGTTTGGCAGAACTTTGAACCTGTCATGATAACCATAGTTTTCCATAGGATGAGATCTGCAGCAGACACTCCCTTTTAAGAATGAAATATGTACTCAAGTCTACTCTTACCAAAGGGAAAACTGAAACAGCATCATGGAAATCAGGGAAGTTACTTGGGATTTTTCTGGGCCACAGCTATCCATTTTGTGTTACAGCATACAGCCCAAGGTCTGCAAAGCTGGAAACTTTACTGGTAACTGCCATGTTATCCCTGATGGCGCTGAAGGACACTCTGCCTCTTGCCTCGGAAAATTTAACTTTTAGTGGAGAGAGGGAGGGTTTTAGAATAAAATATGACTTTAAATATGGTTAGGAGTGAGACCTCAGATATTCCAAACTCAGCTGAGACTGTGTCCATCTCCACTACATTCATTCTTTAGTGTTATGCTGATGGTAGATGAGGAGCGAGAAGAACTCCTGAGCTGAGGGCCAGATTCACATGCCTTCATGGTATTCAAAAAAACAGAGTTGGAACCAATCTAATGTACAGAGCCATACCCCCAGACTCTAACCCCCAGAAGGCATGCAGGTTCGAGGGTTATAGAATCACAGAATGTCCTGAGTTGGAAGGGACCCGCAAGGATCATTGAGTCCAACTCCTGTCCCTGCACTGGACAAACCCAAAATTCGCACCATGTCTCTGAGGGCCCTGTCCAAGTGCTTCTTGAATATCGTCAGGCTTGGCACCATGACTACCTCCCTGAGGAGCCTGTTCCAGTGCTCTATGACCCTCAAGTTAGTTCAGGTTTGCAAGCTATTCTAAATCCTGCAGCAATCTGACGTATCAGACATTGCTGTATCCACCCTGCCATTAGCACTGCTGTGCTCCCCCAGCAGGAGCATCACCTGCTTTATCATTTCTCCATAAAAATGATGCTATGTTTGTAAGAAGGGGAATGTGATTTATTAGACCACCTGATACAGCTGAAAAAAATGAGAAGTAACTCACATCAGGACTTGAGGTAGGGCTTGGGTATCTAAAAACTGGGCTGTGTTTTCCAGCTCTACAAACTGGCCTCATAAAAGACATCTTCTGCATATCACTTCTGGGTGGCTGAGACAACACCCATTGTGTTGCAGCAGTAGCATGTGTCAGCTGATGCCCGAGTCTTAAAAATGTCTATTTAAAGGCAGCTCTAAGCTTTGAAATTGGAGCCACCTTGCTGAAGTAAGCCAAGCATGTGTGCGCTACCAGAGATAGCTCTGCAAAGAAGTGGCTCCCACCAGCAAGTGTATTTGGGTGCATTTGTATTTATACCAAGTGCATTTGTGAGCTCATTGATTGATTGCTTTCAAAGGTAGAGGGTTTTTTTGCTCACAATCTGTTTGACATGCAAAATGATGGGTGCTTTGGTAGGTAAAAATACTGCTGTATTCATGTGGGAATGATGTCAATGCTTTAAAGCCAATCTTCAATTATATAAAAGAGTCTACTGTTGTCATTTAACCTGGCATGCTGTATGACACAGACCACAGGGCTTTCCCAAATTAATTCCCATTTGAACCAGAGCCTGTCATCTAGAAAAAAAGCAGTCTTTTCTCATCTCTGTGAATCCTTGTGTAAATATCAGATTTTGCAGCTGCTTACAAGTGAGACAAGTGATATTAGTTCAACACTCTGGGCATGCACCAAACCAAGACTTATATTTCCACACTGTTTGCTCAGAGGAGCTCAGAAAACTGTTAGCCATCATTTCTAGTCTGATCAGCTGGAGGAGCAGGGGAGTGGGATTTCATCAACATATTTCAATCACTTTCAGTGTAGTTTCTGGTGGCTGCCTTTGGCAGTTTTGGTTACGTGTTTACAGTACTTTGATGCTTTGTGTATGAAATGGGAGTTCCTCTGGCTGGAAGTTAGTGGAGGTGGACTAGCCTGAAGGAAGAAGGATGCCTGTAGTAAAAAAAAAAAAAAAAGGTATAACATTTCTATCCAGTAAGAAAATGCAGGTGAATTTAGTTAAACATGAGTGTTTTCCCTCCCTGTCCCAAGACCTTCTCATACTTTTCCAAGCTGTGCCTCCCTGTTGGATGGCCCAAGGAGACTGCTCTGAGTAGAGCAGGAGGGGTAACACTGCCAACCCCCCCAGGGCTTCGGTCAGAGCTGTCTGCACTTGGCTTTTATGTATGCAAAAGCAGGAATGGACAGAGGACCCTCTATGCCAATCCCAGCTACAACACAATGTAGCAACACAGAGGTTTGGGCCGCTGCCTTTGGCTGCAGGCACAGGGGACTGTCCGTGCTCTGTTACAGCTGTGGTCTGGTCGGGAGATGCTCTTCCTGGCTGCAAGGCTGCTGCTTAAAGCCTTGGCATGACTGGTGGGATGATGTTAGGGCACGGCATATTCTGCTTTCTTCTGCTGTCTTGCTAAGACTGCACAATTTGTTCAAAGGTGCATTTGACTTGGCTCTTTTTCCTCCCACCCACCCATTTTATCTTCCCCCCCAGAGAAGAGGGCTGGAAGCTCTGCTGCTTCCCTGCCCCACTTCAGACTTAGATGACACCAGCTGCTGCCAAAGGCCAGGATCGAAGGGGTCCAGCACCACTCCAAGCTACTCCTGAGAGTCTGCATAGCTAATGTGTTTCCACAGATCCTCCCTGGATCCTTGGCTGTTCCCCTGGCAGTGAGAAACCCTCAGAATTAAATACCGTGAAAAAGCGTTGTTGAAAATGTTCAAGAGAAACTGCATTTTGAGAGAAAATGCATTTGAAAATGTCAGCATTCTGTAAAAGAAGAAAAAAAAATTGTGCGAATGTATGTTGCTTTGCTGTCAAAAACTGAGCAGCCCAAACCTGTCCTGAGCTGCCAAAAATTAAAAACTTTATTTTTTGGCTCGAATATTTTGGTATTCAAATTTTCTCCTGAAAATGCCATGTTCGCTATGGAGAATGTAGAAAGCAAGCTTTTGGGTTTTTTTCCCCTGTTGAAATCCACTTTTACCTCCTCCCTCCTGAAAAGAACCCCCCTTCCCATCCTGCATATTATGACATCTTGTGCTAAGACCGAGACTGTGCTGCTACAAGGACCTTTCATAGGAACAGCTGTTAGAAGTTGCCTTGCAACTCCAAGAAAGTATTTATCAGGATTTCTTAGCCTGGCAGCTTCCAAAAAAAAAATGCCGGCAGAGGATTGGGGCATGAGAGCTGCCTCCGGTGGGGTGCCACTCAGGCTGCGGGCAGGGAACTGGCAGCGCCTGCCCAGGCATGAAAGATGCATTTTGTTCCTCTGCTTTGTCCTGCGGCAGTTGGCTATGGGAGACAGTGACAGCCTCCTTTCCCAGGAGCATCGCTGACGCAAAGGCTCACACGCATGAACGAGAACACAGCGGCATTTTTGTGCGGGCACATGCTTGCCTGCCTGCCTGCCCACAGGGCACTCACCTTTATGTCCCAGGAGCAACACAAAGGAGGGCTCTGAACCCCACCATGGCCTTGCAACTTCATGCTGGGCAGAGATGCTGCCAGCATTGCCTGGGTTTTGTCAGCTTCCGGGGCAGGGCTCGTGTACTGGGTCTGTCTGAGATGGAGCTAATTTTCCCCATAGCAGCCATCATAGTGCTGTGCTTTGTATTGGTAGCTAGAAAGGTGTTGATAACACACCAGTGCTATCACTGCTACTGCTACTGCTGAGCAGCGCTCGCATAGAATCAAGGCTGTCTCTTCAACATTCCCCCCTCACCAGTAGGCTGGGGGCGGGCAAGGTTGTGGGAGTGGACATAGCCAGGACAGCTGACCCAAACTGACCAAAGGGATATTCCATACCATATGACGTCTGCTGAGCAATAAAAGATATGAGAAAGGAGGAGGAGGGGGAGCATTTGTTATTACGATGTTTGTCTTCCAGAGCAACTGCTACCCATACTGAAGCCTTACTTCCCAGGAAGTGGCTGGACATTGCCTGCTGATGGGAAGCAGAGAATAGAGTCTTTTGTTTTCCTTTGCTTCTGCATGTGGCCTTTGCTTTTGCTTTATTTAACTGCCTTTATCTTTTTTTCCATCTTATTTTCTCCCCCCTCCATCCTGATGAAGAGGGAAGTGACAGAGTGGCTTGGTGGGCACCTGGCATCCAGCCAAGGTCAACCCACCATGGCTTGTAAAAGACATCACCTCTGTCTGTGCATCTGCCACGTGTTAATCTTGAGACCATCTCAGCTAAGGGAGGTCTGCGGCACCAGTGCCGAATTTTGTTACAATGCTGCTCAGGTTGTCTTCTTCTGCACCGAAGAGTGAGCAGGGGGCTTGTGGGAGTGCTAAGTCAGTGGAAAGGAAGAGTTTTCTCACATATCTACAGAATGGTGGTGATGTAGCTCATGGCAAACCTCTTGCCTTGTCTTCTCCTCCCTCCAATACTATGTGTCTCGCCCCAGCAGTTTGTCCGCCACGCTGTCCCCAGGCTTCTGCTGAGGACCCCCAGCCACATGTATACTGCTGGCACTACTGCTGAGACCTGTAAGACTCGTGCCATGGGGGAACAGTAGCTCTGGTCCAGTAGGCCCCTCCAACACCAGCAGGTGGCACTGGATCGGCTGCTGGTGAGGGAGGTAGAAGGACACCCATATGGTTATATGTTGTGGGAGAGGGAATGGGGCCATGGAAGAACTAGGACAGGGTAAATGTCATCATATAACACACCCTACAGTCCTAGCAAGGATCAAACCTTGTCACTGTTGTCCAGGACAAAGCACCTCTGTTCTCATTCACACAGGAGCACTGAGCAAGGATCTAGCCAAGACCAGTAAATCCGAAAGTGTGACATTCCTGGACCACCTAGAGGGACAATTAAGGATTTGGCCTTGAGGAAATCACCAGGAGAACTTCAGAAAACCATAAAAGCAGCCACTTTGTCCCAGCCCTGCACTGAAGGAGGCTCTTTTAGGGCTCAGAGGATTTTGTGGTTCTGCCTTGAAGTTTCTTACTTCTAGGTGTGCTTACCACTGCTCAAGACACCCTCACTGAGTTTTGTGCATTGTCACCTCTCTTCTAGGGAGTGGTCTGAGAGCTTTTATGGCACTGTCTAGAAACCAGAAGATAGGTAACCTAAAAATATCAGAGTAGTCCACTGACTGATTTTACTTAAGTCAAACAGCTGCCAAAAGGTAATAGCAGTGGTAGTTCCATTACTATCATATTGCTGTTGGAAACCTGGACTGGATTTGAACAGCTGACATCTGATCCTCCTATCAACTCTCCAAACCACCCATTCTTCTTTTTAGCTAGAGTTTTACATCAAGTAGGCATGCAGCAGCTAAAATACTGACAAATTATGATTTTACGATATTCCTATTTTATTGAACTTGATGTGATGTCATGAGATCAGATTGTTTATATTTATATATACATAACCATACCTTCTTCTCTCTTTGAATGGTCAGGCACTCCGAATATTGGTCAGCTGGTGCATTGAAATATATCCTCTGCATCTTTCATGAAAAGAAAATAAACATTTTGCTTATTTTTTTTATTTCATTAAAACACCTACCAGAAAGTTTGGGGAATGTTTTAAAGTTTTTAATTTTTTAAATGAACCTGGAAAAACCAAGATGAGAATAGGTTTAATTTAGTAAACCCCCCCACCTTTATAAAACATTTTAACAACAGCAATGGAAAATCAATTATTCTCTATCTTACGTGACCCACAGCCTAGGCTGAGATAAAATCTTTTTAGTAGAGCAGGCACATCTTGAAGACATACCATTTTTGCTAACCATCTGAATTTTTCTGGCTCTAGTAGTTCTGCAACTGGAAGTGCTCAAAGGCTGGACACAAATACTGATATTTCAAAGCAAAAGAGAATATGTGTTTGTTGCAGAAGTTATACATCTTTCAAACTTTTCATTACGTTAACATGACTACGTCAAAAGTGTTTGTTGAAATTTTGTCTAAAATCTAGACATGCAGTTTCAGCATATCAGCCTTTGCATGCAACCTTAGTTGTCAGCAATTGCATAGAATAAATTCTGCTAAATACATAGATGTACAGCTATACATCTGCTCAAAAGGGCCATAGTTTCTCTCTGGAGAGAAAACTTCGTGTGAAAATGCAATTATTGTTTCGGAGGAGGTAATGAAAGCAAAAGATGCCAGGTAATAAAAGGGCCCTAAGGAAGGGAGCAGGAGGAGCTGGGACTATCTGTACAGTGGCTGGGCTTGTGTCCTGTTACAACACAAACCCTCAAGCTTAGGCTTCAGCAGGTTTAGCTTTTTTTGCAAAGAAATTGGCTTTCTGCCAACCTTTCTGGTTCCTTAGTATGCAACAACTAGAAAGTGGCAACTGATACATACTTGCGTTTCCTGCTTCCCTCCCTCTTAAATCTGCAAACAGGTCATTATGGAAGTCACAAACTAGCAATACCATTGTCCTTTCTTGTCCTTCCTTTCCCTTAAGGCCACATCGCCTCCATGATGTGTCAGTGGTCAGTACTTCGGAAAATCAGTTTGATTCCTTCTTCCTGCAGGTGCTGTGACTCATTCGCCTGAACAGTGCTCTGGAGGGCACAGATGCTTTGCTTGGTGCTCACTGTGGTACTTTGCTCCATGCCCACTGGAATACTTTGAATCACGGCTCGGACTTGGGTTTAAAACCTACAGGTTTCGAAGAGACATACGTGTGAGTGACTGTCGAGGAACACAGCTAGATTGTCTCTTTAAAAAATAAGTATTTTGATGCAAGAGTTCCACATTGGAGAAAAGAAAAAGCAGAGAAACAGTATTATTATGAAAACAATAAATAGACAATATGCATCAGCCCCCCAACACCCTCTCCAGAACTTGAATTCATGACTCCTCAGTCCTTTGTAAATGAAGGTCCATTCCCATCTCTACTTTGAATATATTATCAAAGAGTTATCCAAAATGTCCTCATGTGCTGTTTCATCCCTATTCACCTTCTGGAAAGTCTGGAAAGATTCCTACTGACATAGAAGGATTTTGACTCAAAGTCTGTCTTGATTATATAGTGTGCAATATGCTTCTCACTGGCTGACCTTATCACTCCTGATAGATGTCTAGGGGGCAAAATGATGATGGTGCTCAGGAAAAAACCTGACGCATTGCTGTACTGAGTAACAAAAAAATCATAGGCTGATCCTCCAAGGCATAATTTAAACCAATAGGCTGATCCTCCAAGGCATGATTTAAACCAAGGCAAAACACGCTGGGTTCTTCCAGTTCCGCTTGGTGGACTTTCACGTTGTGCTTGCTTCACACGATGACGTTTATCTCCAATGATGAGAGCTAGCAATGCACTGTGTACAAATGAAAGTGAAGAAGCTGTGATTCCAGCAGATGGGAACTCATCATCCATTGCAAAGACATGGCAAAGCAATCTGATACAGTACATAGCCAGTCCAACTTTCCTTCTGCCAGCACAGAAGTCCACAGGAATTCACAGAAGATTTTAGGGCTTCTTCTCCAGAACTTCATTCTCTGGGAAAACAACCGGCATTCAGCTGATTAAGTAGTATTATGTGCAAATTTACCTGGTTTGGCAGGGGAAAAAAATTCCTTCCTCTTGCCTTTTTCAGTTTGCTAGTAACTTTGTAAAAATGAGAATCCCAGAAGCTGTTGCTAAACAGCACTAGAGATTTTCTGGATGAGGTTTGATAATTAGCAGTAATTTGACTAAAACTGAAAGAGAGTTCAAGGGCTATACTCAACAGGAGACCCAGGCACTGCCTTCAGTCTCAAGTATTCACACCCATAAAGCAGAACTGCAAGAAATGATGATTAACTTCTATTTTTCTCCCCCATTTTCACAAAGGCCAGGTTTATACTCTGGCTTATATGCAGTCATTAGCATGTAATAACGTAAATACCCATATTCCCTTAACAAGTTGAGTTGTTCATCTGCTTTTTGTCTTCTGCAGGTTCAGATGGCTGTGTGTACATAGTCGCAGGTGTATGTGCAGGATCTGGTTTAGATTTGATACTTCCTCTTTCATCTCACCCATTCCTAGGGAGGCAGCGTTGAGCGTTTCATATCTCTGGAGTCCGTTTCTTTTAGCTGCTCCTTGTCATTTCCTAGCAGGATTTGTCTGGATATGTGAAGGCACAGCTGGAGAGGGGTGGTGTTTGTCCTTTTTTTCCTACAGCTACCCTATGTGTGTGCGTGGAATCTGTCAAGGAGGCTGCAGGGCTCGGTCACAATGAGGAGCAGTAGAACAGTGTGACCTCAAACTCTTCCCAAGACACAAATCATCTCCCTGATTTAATTTTTCTACTTCTTGGGGTTCTAGATGTATAATTATTTTCACTTTTTGCTTCTTGGAAAATAAATTAATGAGGAATGGAGAACTGAGAAACAAAACTGTGTTTTAGGCTAATGAGAAGAGGCAGGAAAAGAGCAGAGACAAGTCCACAGGTAGGGAAGATGCTAGAGATAAAATGAACTGAACTTAAACCTGGCTCAAAGTTTGAAGCAAAGGAGCAGCTGTAGGTAAGGAAAGAGCAATATCAGAGGCAAAGCTGGTGTTTATACAGCAGCTGTGAAATCAAGGGCAGATACTAATAGACTTCCTTCAGTTTGTATCACACCATAGCGGTCATTTAACAGTAACATTAAATGGCACCAAAAGCTGAATGTAAAATGTACTTTTCTAGACTGATTTCACAAAAACTCCCATCCCAGCTGTGATAAAGCTGGCACTATTTACCAACAGAATGAGGACTGGGTCCTCTAGGAAGACCACATCTTACCATGGGAATCTCTACCTTTGTTTGCTAAAGGCATGCTGTCAAAATGATACCTGCTTATTTCCTAAAATGAGTTAAAAGTAGCTTGAGGATTACACCTGTCTGTGCCGATTTCTGTCATTAAACAATTTCCTGTCTCCAGTTTCGTGCTTTATTTTCTGCTGGTGCCTAAAGGATGCATGCTGACAGCTGAGGAAAGCGACTGTTGTGAAACACTGCCTGTGGGGCCGTGATCAGCAGCAAGACTAACTGGTGAGTCTGGGTGAGATGTTTTCTTTTGTTTTGATCAATCATTTAGCACGAGAAAAATGTGGCTTTGGTGGATCTGGCACTATTCACTAATTGGGCTGGATGTGCAGATTGACTAAAGCACATGCTTATGGTTTGGGAGATCCAAGTTCAACTCTGCCATCTGCTTGAAGCCTTGTTTTCCTGCAGTCCTGGTTGTGCAGGCTCTGGGTTGAGTGGGGCTGGCAGGTGCACAGTCTCTCTCGCTGAAACTGTTACACTTTGCATATGAAGATTAAATATTTATTAGCGCTGATGGTCCTGCACGTCCCAGCTCCTACCTGGGCGTCGTGATCACTACACTGTAATGCTCCCTCTGGAGCAATTCATGCTCAAATGTAGTGTGCAAAGTGAGACCACATGAAGGGGAGAGACTGAAGAAGCTTTTCAGTGCTGCACAACAGTTTGCAAGGCTAAGACAGTCTCCTGGGGAAGGGATGCAGGTACAAATCTCCTTGTACAGAGGAAAGCAGGGCAGAACTGGGGTTTCCTTCACCCTGAATATGTGCCAAGCCTGTGGCTCCGTGGGGTTCCCCTTCGGGTGTCGAGGCTTCTCCAGTCTCTGTGCTATGCAAAGGACTGTGAAAAGTGTTTAAGAAGCCTGAGCCTACAGGGGAAATTTTAAATCCTTTGCACTGGGGTCCTCACCTGGCAACTTTGGGGGATTTCCATAGATCAGAAGAGCTGGAAACAAGTGGAGGAGATACTTGGGTAAAGTGGCACAACGCCCGGTAGAAGAAGATGAACTAGAAACAGCTGCATGCTTTTTTGGCTTTTATTAATTCAGGTGAGATGCATTAAAGTATTTCTGAAATTTAGAGACCACCACAATCAACAACACAACTGCAGAACTGAATCTTTCCTTCAAAACCTCACAGGCCATAGTGGGTAAATATAGTTCAGACACAAATATGTTTTTAGATGAACAGTGTTCTTTTAAATCTTTTTTTCTCTCTTCTGAGAGTGCCAAGTAGTGCCAGTTTGGAAGTAATTTCTGAAATGTGGACATCTGTCTTCTAGGATCTGTACTGAAAACACCATCTTTTTTCATATGGCTCACCAAACAAGCCATTCATTAGTAACTAGTTTCAGTCTGTAATGACTCTGGGTCTGATTCACGGTTGCAACTCTTGAGCTTTGTGCCATAGTCAGTGGGGTTTGCATTAGCATAAATCTGGGGTGCAGAAGTGAACCTGGCCCTCGTTCTGGTCAGACTAATGATTTTCATGTGATGTTTCACAGATCATCATCGATCTCCAGAGCCCTTCTAACACCTGAGAAAGAAAAAGCTGCAGAATAACATCTATACCATAAAATCACTCTAAAAATAACAGCTGATCTCCTGGTTGAGATGTTAATTTATAGAAGGAAAGGCTTTGGAATAAACCCCAAATCTTGTAAATACAAGACTAGATTTTTTCTTGAGATACATAAGCAATTCTTCTGTCCTTTGCTGAGAAAGTATGTGCTGTGTTCTACTCCCAGATCTTTCAGCACCAGCTAGAAGGTATTCCACACCAGTCCCCATGTAAGAAAAAGCTTTTCATCAGTCTGAAGTAAGGTATAAACAACCTCAGGAAGTTTGGAATATGTTATTAAAACTGTTCTCTAGTATCCTTGTTACAGGGTGTTTTGGCATCACATGCTTTAGAGTAAGCTTGTTATATAAGTCACTTGTTGGCTAGCTTCTGATCTGTCCCATGATCATTCATCAGAAAATCACATCCTTTTGTAAGTAGGTATGAAAAGAGATACAGTGTGCTGCTGTTCATTGATTCATCTGTCTTGCTTTCCTCCTGTTCTAACCCCTCTCTGTTTCTGGATTTCAACCTGTCTGTGTCTTGGGCATTTCTCTTGGCTATCTCCATCCTGTGCCTTGGGCACACCTGCACTTGAATACATCCAGGCTGGCTTTGGGCACCTCCCTGAGTGCAGCATCAGGGATGTGCTGGGTCTTGGCCCTGCTGCAGTCGGGGGAGAGGTTGTGGCACTCGATGGGAGCGATGCGCACCAAAGCTGGCATTAAAAAATTTAAGGACACTGAACAGGAGTCCCTTTGCTCCCCTGTTACAGGGCATGAGCTGAGCCTCCTGAGGAGATGGCCTTCTCCAAGCCCTGCACACCGCCCATTGCAGGGATGCGGCTGAGTTCAGGTTTTACAGAATGAGGTGATGTAGCAGTTCCTAAACTCCTGCAACCAAGAGGTGTTTAAATGCTGAAAGGGGAATGGGGCACCCAGATATCTGTGTTTCCAGCTTCCAGTCAGTGCCTCTGCCTCTTACTTACATTTGACATATTAAACTAAAGGATGCCACAGGCAGGCCCTGTGCCTAGGGGATTTTGAAGATCAATATCAGTCTTGGAAAATGCTCCAAGGCCCTGCAGCTGTGGATGCGGCAAGTACTGTATTTGTTATTGCTAAGGAGGTACAAGTATAGTGGTTACAGGAAAATATGAAACTATGGAAACATGAATATGGAGCATTTATAGTGCTGTATGAGGAAAAGCATCAGGCAGTTATTTTCTTTGATGGCATAACTTGAAGTGAATACATCCATGTGTTCCTAGGATAACATCTGACACCTCATTTGTTCTCAAGAGAAGTCCCCAAAAGCCTTCAGACTTTTGTCACAGGTCTGTAATCATCTGTCTCTTTAAAAGATCCTTCCCCCTGTCCTTTTATCAGTTGTGCTCCTTACCCTAAGTAGAGAAAAGATCGTAAATCACCCCGCAGATTAAGTAACAGGGCTGAAAACAGTCAGGCGATGGGCACAGCAGAGCATTGCCACCACCAAAACAAAAGTCAGCTTAGACTTGCAGTGGGGTTATCAGAAGTGCCCAGAAGTCCCAGAATCAGTACAAAGTCAGCCTCACTCAGGGCTTCTTGCACTGTCTATCGGTCCATCAGGCAGTGCCGGAGGTGGTGCTGCAGGTGCCAGGGCTCGTGGGGTGCAGGGGCAGCCACAGGAGGAAGACAGGGGCCAAGCAAACCTTCAGAAATCTTCCTGCGATTCCCAAGGCATTTCTAAAGTTTGACATGCTTGTGCAGGAGTAACAGGAATAAATACATTGGTGGTAATGAGTATGGTAAAGAAACCCAAGAGGGGGACCCTGCCAGTGTTTGCAGATACTTTTTCCAAAATTGCTTTGGAGGTGGAACCAACCCCAAATATTTCTCTTCTCTTCTTTACACAGAGGTATGTTTAATCGACTGTTTTGAAAGGGTTATTAAGTGGCTGACAGATGCTATGTCAGGGTTTTTATTAACAGAGCTGTAGCGAGGGTGAGTGAGGAGCAAGACGCAGGAGCAGAGAGGGTGGAACCCTGCGCTGGGATGGGTGGTGTGACTGGGGAGGAGCGTGGGTGGATGTGGTGGCCAAGAGGGAGGGCAGCAGCATTCATTGCTGTGGAAAGTGGAGAAAGCCTCCTTGAGGAACATGCTGGCAGAGGGAGAGATGATACAGCACCCAAATATCTAGTCTGTCCTCCTGGCAAGTTGAAGCCCATTGGTAAAAGCTGTTATGGTTGTTATACAATGTAGTTATGAACTATCTATTGTCCCTCAGAAATTAAGCATGAGTTAATGATATATTATCTAGTATTAAGTACTATCCTTTATGTAAAACAGAAATTTTCTGCTCTTTTTCTGGCTCTGCATTTTTACATCCACGGAAAGATGCAGGTCTGGATCTACTTACTTGCTTATCTGAATTGCTTTTGCTGCTTTTGCTACCACTGCTATAAATTTCCTAGGAAACCACCCTGCAAAGCCTTGGTAGAAATTCAAATCTTTTTGGCTGATGGCACCATAAATAACAAATTCCTTCAAGGTCAGTCACATCAGAGGTGTTGTTCAAAGCTTTTAAAATAGCTAGCCTAGTGCTGAGTCAAACATATTTTTCTTGACTTGGTTTGTATTAAAGGCCTGAGCTACAAACTTTACTCAGGCAAAATTCACGTTTCTTTTAACCAGGCACTTGACTCCTGTTGTGTCCTGGTTTTGCTTTCTTTGGTTGGATTTTGAAATCAACTTGCATAATATCTTGACTTGCACAGACAGTGGAACACTAACCTTCTTTAAATCAGTTATCCTGGCTCGCGTAGCACAGGTAGCAGTTATCACAACAGATATGGAAGTAGCAGGGAGGGAAACTGCCTGGCCAAAGCCAGCTCCTGAACCTTGGGAACAACAGGGTAAGGTCATCTTTGGGACCTCCCCATTCTCCTGGGAGAGCAGGATGGCTTTCAAGGGTGCAGAGGTGGCCTTAGTTCATGTAGGGATACACCTTTCCCCAGTGATGTATGATTGTCCCAGCTGAAGACAGCATTTCACTGATTCCTTGTTATCCTCATGTTTGTTACCAAGGGGCTTCAGGGCATAATTACTGACATAGGGTACCAGTGGGTTTCCACAGGTAATTAGCTCCATGAGCTCTGCCTGGTCAAGCAACTCTGCTTGCCAAAAGCAGTCAGATCCTTGCAAAAAATCCCCCCCAAACTGGAGTTTGCAACTCCAGCCCAGCTACCTTGTCTGTGGCTAATGCATCTTCCAAGGCCCTGAAGTTTTCTCACTAGACCAGAAATAGCTTGAAATGTAATTTCAGAGAGCAGGAGGGTGTCGGGAGGCAACAGTAAGTGAGGTAAAAGATGAAGGTTGCCCGTTCATGCAGCACAGATGTTCCCAGAAGGTTCCGCAGCCCCTGGAGCTGCTCTGGGCGTGGGACTGGGCACGGTGCTGGGGCGACCAAGCTCCGCGACTGTGCGAAAAGAGCAGAGTATCTGGCTTGACTCTCAGATTGGTGTTTACAGGACAGGCAGAGGAAAAGTGGATGTTCTACTTGAAATGTTATGAAAATTGCTGAGAAATAATGTCTGGAGAAGGCAGTTCTCAGAGTCTATTTCTGTTCACAAGGGACAAAAAGGCATACAACAGAACCAAAAATTCTGCAAATCCATTTCCTTTTATTTTATCACTGCAAGGTTCATGAACTGAAAGAGAAGTTTGAGAAATAAAACTCAGTTTCCAAGTGGAATTATTAGGTTTAACTTTTTTTTTATACTCAAACTTATTTTTGTTAAGATAAGTTTGGATTCTTCCCTCTATACAACGCTAGTTAAACCTGATACTCAGTTACTTGGCTAAAAGACTGATAGGATTAAAGTCTAAAAATACAAAAGATAGAAACCAGATTGTGTTATCTAAAATATACATCCTCTCCTGTCGTGCTGGTAACTTAAGTTCACACAGTGTAAACAGAGAACTAACAAGCTCTGGTATTGTCATTTGGGCTAGGGGTTTTTTTAACATAAACTAGCTCCAAGCAGCTCACAGAGCTCTCTGAGAGATCAGGTACATAGATTTCAATGCGTCTTCAGTCCACGAGTGTTTGATTGATATAGTACAGTACTCCTGTTCATATAAATATTTGAAGTTGGAAAAAACTTCTGGTTTTAATTCTGTTAAAAAAAAGCCAGTTTAAGCTAACTTCCCATGGCAGAACAGTTCTTACACACACACATCTGTGTGTGGCTCCACTTCGTGTATGTAGAACCCTGCCATGAATGATGGGTTTTGTGTAGCCACTTGGCCCTTGCTGTTTCTTACAATCCAGCAGGAAGTTGGCAGGGGCCTGATCCAAAGCCAGCTGATTTTGCAGAGCCCCCTTTGACTTTGGAGGACACTGGATAAACAGAGTTGTAGGACCAGTCACTTTCTAGGTTTCACATATTTCTAGGGAATTCAGTTGTCCTCCTCACACCTCATGCAATCCGCTGTCCCAGCGCAGCAGTTAGAGAGGTGACTGCCATCACACCAAAGGGCTTGGAGACCTCATGGGGTCTACCAGCCTGTATGTTCAATTCATACGGCAGCTTTTTTTTTTGTTGCATTCACTGCTTTCTGAAAACATAATGGTACATTTTTTCTTGTTGTTATGAAGCAGGAAAAATGTTGTTTCCACCTAGACAGGGCTCTCATAAACGAGTATTTGAGAGAAAGGAAATGGGGACACTGCAGATTCTTGTCATCCTGGGGCATGGGCAAATACAGTGAGTAAGAAAACCCAGAAGAGAATTGCCAGCAAAGTAGGAATTGCAACTGACATTAAAAAAGATTTCTGAGATTCTTGGCTTGACAAATTAAGAACTGGAAACCGTGTGTAAGAAGCCGCAAACAAAGAAAACAACATCTAAATGTCAGAAAAATCAAGCGGCTGATTCCGTAATCAGTGAAGGCAGAAGACGCAGCAAAGTTGAAGGCACGAGACAAAAACAGACTCCCGTGCTCTGGGATATGCCTGTTCTTGGGTTTTCGTTTTTTCTTCTAGCCTCTCAGGTTCTCTAACGTGACTTCTGCTTGCCGACACTCTAGCACTGGAAATACCACCCTCCTGGTCACCAGTGGCACCTAACACGATGCCGATGAGCTCAGTTATCACAGATGGGGAGGGGATGTCTGACCTACTCCAGTCCCAGCCTTTGAAGGACCTTCAACTCAAGTCTAATAAACACAAGCACCAGCAGAAGTCAGAAGCGATTTTTCAGATGCAGCTCCTGTGCCAGCAGTAACTGGATGTCTGCAGGAGCTGGTGACAAATGTGATTCACCATCCATGATGCCACTCCCAGCGTGGCAGGGAAAGGCTTGGAGATGCCACCACCACCTGATGTACGTCCTCTGGCTTCTGCCAAGTGCATCGGGAGTCGCAGCCCAGCTCCCTGTGAGGAGGGACCTTCAAGGACTTTGCCATTTACCAGTCTAGTTCCTCCATGGTTTGATGTAGCTTTGCCCATAGCTTTTCCAGAGAATTAGAGATTGCCTTGCAGTGGCAGTATTTTCTTTATTTTTTATTTTAGGCAGGATTGTTAACTTTTTTTTTGCACTGAGTATGTAGCCAGCTGGGAGGTAGGAGCCTCCCAGCACAGCCAGGATGGTGAGAGCCATCTCCACTGGTTTCACTGCAGAGTGGCCTTCATCCTTTTTCCTACATAGGATCATAGGAACATAGAATGTTTTGGGTTGGAAGGGACATTCAAAGATCACCTAGTCCAACCCCCTGCCACGGGCAGGGACATCTTTCACTAGATCAGGTTGCTCAAAGCCCCATCCAACTGCATCTTGAACACTTCCAGGGATGGGGCATCCACAGCTTCTCTAGGCAACTTGTTCCAGTGTCTCACCACCCTCATTGTAAAAATTCTCTTACTTATATCCAATCTAAACTTACCCTCTTTTAGTTTAAAACTGTTGCCCCTTGTCCTGTCACTACAGGCCCTCTTAAAAAGTCTTTCACCATCTTTCTTATCTGCCCGTGCCCACACAAAGCTGGTGATGCGTGGAGGAGGTAGCAAATGCATGGCAGCAGTGCAAGAGACAAAGCCACCTCACTATGAAAGCTGAGGTAAAATAAGGGCACTTGTAATGTTTATTCAAAGCTGGCCAGACCAGGTCAGTCCTATATCCCTATGTGTTGCTTCCCTGGAGCAGCCATCTGGTATGCTGTGATTTGCAGCTTCCCTCAGCCCTGCACCATTGTGCCAGACACCACTTTTCCAGGAGAAATTATTTCAGAGTCAGGAAGCCTGTGGAAGGAATAAAAGGCTACCTCTAGCGAGGAGTGAACTTGAAAGCCCATACAGAGTAAGATGTGCTTCCTGACACTTGCAAGTGAATATAATTTCAAAGTTTAAGATGGGAGGCTGTCTGCTTTAACTTCACCTTTGTGACTTTTTATTTGTTTGTTGTTGTTTTTTTAAAATTCTGGCTTATACAGGTGGAGCCAATCTATGCATTAGCTTGTTCCTGTCTGCCTGTGGCTTAGCTATATATTTTAAGACTGTTTTCCTTTACAGGAAACGGGAAGCTGTGGAATGCAAAATATCATTTTAGTAAAAATAATACTGCCTAACAAACCCCAAATGATTTAGTGTATGTAAAAAAGCAGATACACCAGAGAGACTCACTTGGAAACAGTATTTGGTGAAAAACTTTTTTTTTTCCACACTGCGTTATTTAAAGTTAAGTGGATACAATCCAGAGAGGCTGACTTGAGTTGGTGGTTTGTTACTCATCACTTATTTCTCAGCCATTGCTCCAAGCACACACAAAATACAAACAAATTCATCCTGCACCAGTGTCCCCAGCAACACTTCTGCCTCCAACACAGTCAACCTGAAGCCATTACCCTATATAATACAGGATTGCCATGGACAGCATGAAGTCCAAGGAAAGTAGGCAGCTACTTATCCTTTGGGACAGGTTACAGGTGGTTGAAAAGCAAATCTGAATGTATCAGACATTACTTATGCACTGGTGAGAAATCTTTCTTCTTAAAATGGTAGGAAGCTACTTCTTTTAGTATTATACTGAGGACTGAGAACTTAACAGAGAAGGTGATACAGTGTGTTTCTAACTCCTAGAAGGCAGATTAGTGCTGGGGTAGGCACTGGCCTGCAGTATATGGCTGTGGTCTACCCACGGCAGTGTAGAGCTTCGCAGGGACTAATTTGCTCTCATTAGTTTCACCTCGTCAATGATCTGCCTGCCGTCCCTTCCCTCCCTGCCTCCTCATGCAAGCATAGGAGAAGCAGCTCAGCTAATCAAATACAAGATGAGCCAATTTGTGAATATTTCCCATGGGTAGAGGTGAAAATTGCTGTACTATGATGTATAGAGGGCAGACCCTTTCAGTTTGGGCTTGGATGTGTGGCACGGTTATCGTCCCTGAATGCTTTGCGCTTGCAAGCACTGAAGGTTCATGATGATAGCGGTTTGCTGTTTGCAGCTCTCGCATCAGCTTGCCTCCTTCATCCCACCAGGCCCCAGGAGAGGCAGTGCTGGTGACTTGGCAGAGATGGTGGGTGGTGGAAAGGGTCTGTGACCAAGCTGCCTGCCAGCTGTGCCCGGCAAAATTTTATGTGCCAGGATGTCTTCAAGAAAAGCAGGGAATCAGTTTGAAAGCTATTAGTTCATTTAAGCTGGAATTAGTTGCTCATGGCAAATTTATTTGCACTGAACAATTCCATCCTCACCAGCAAACAGTTAGTTTTGTTTGTATATGGACCGCAGGAACGAATCAAAACTTTTCAGCATCTGTAACTGAGTTTTGGCCATGTGGAGTAATTAGAGAAAATATATTAAATAAAGTACGCTTTAGCTTGCATGTTGCAGAGTCTTCCCTTGGCAGATACAATTACTTTCAAATGCAGCAATAGGGTAACATTGGTCTGGCAGAAACTCTCCACAGTAGCATTATCAGAGTGACTTTAGGCCAGCACACAGGGACAAGAAAGTCAGCTCAGGTTCCATAGGACTGGGACCATCACTCAGAGCCCTAAGGCCCTGGTTTGCTTGCCAGGGTTGTGTGTGGTGCCACAGCAGAAAAGAAATTAAAAAGAAGCTGTGAATCCACTGACAAGCAAGGTAACTGTGCTGAGCATATCTCTGCGATGCAGCTGTGTCAATTTGGGGAAAATATTTACATTCAATCCACAACAAAAATCTAAAGCACACTACTGTGTCTTTAGTAGAAAAAGAGAATAATTTTAATAGTCTAGGTAAGAGAGATAACCCTTTATTTTATTAATAATTTCTCTACAGATATTTTTCTTCTTTTATATGAATGCTTATAATAAAACATCAGTGGGAAAGACATAGGCCATTACTATAGCAGATCACCCTTTGTGCTGACCATAGCATCAGTCAAGTACAGCTTCTTCAGAATTCATTTGGCATCACGATTTTGTTTCCCCTGGACATAGTCTTTATGTTTTGAAAGAGGGGACACCCCCCCCCCCCCCCATTCACCTGCTGTTGACTTATGGATGCCTCATGCTTATTCATTTAATTTTGTTGTTCTTCATATTCCAAAGTAAATGCATTCTTCCTGACAGTGCTTGGTTCTTGTCATGTGCTGGAAAAAGATTACTGCTGGCTGGTACCTACCTTCTCTTCTGTTGAAAAGGAGCCCAAACCAGCAAAGCCTTGCACCTGCGAGTAATACTCAAATAAATGGGACGCTGCACAGAAATTACTAACTTGAGTAAAGATTGCAAAGCTGGTTTTGCTCTTATGAAAACACTCCTGAGCCTGAACAGGAAAAGACAAAAATGTAAGTTGAGAGAAGAAAAAACTAGGAATGGAAATACCTGAATGCCAGATCTTTAGGTCCCAGAATCTACTTCCTGTACAGAATTTGCAGGTAAACAAATTGCAGGCACAGATGTTGTGTCCACAATTAAGCATTAGAGAGTTAATTCCATTTAGCCACTTCAGTGCTTGATATGTGGGTACCACCAGATAACTGATGGTTACTTTATATCAATCATACCTGGTCATAAGCACTGGCTGTGTGTCGTGGTTTAACCTCAGTCAGCAACCAAGCACCACGCAGCCGCTCGCTCACTTCCCCCTGGTGGGATGGAGGAGAGAATCAGAAGAGTAAAAGTGAGGAAACTCCTGGGTTGAGATAAAGACCATTTAATAGGCAAAGCAAAAGCCGCGCGCACAAGCAAAGCAAAAGAAGGAATTCAGTCACCACTTCCCATGGGCAGGCAGGTGTTCAGCCATCCCCAGGAAAGCAGGGCTCCATCACGCATAACAGTTACTTGGGAAGGCAAATTCCATAACTCCAAACGTCCCCCCCTTCCTTCTTCTTCCCCCAGCTTTATATACTGAGCGTGATGTCATATGGTGTGGAATATCCCTTTGGTCAGTTGGGGTCAGCTGTTGCGGCTGTGTCCCCTCCCAGCTTCTTGTGCACCCAGCAGAGCATGGGAAGCTGAAAAAGTCCTTGACTACTGTAAGCACTACTTAGCAACAACTAAAACATCTCCACATTACCAGCACTGCTTTTAAGCATAAATCCAAAACATAGCCCCACACTAGCTACTATGAAAAAAAAAAATTTAACTCTATCCCAGCTGAAACCAGGACACTGTGAAAATTACACCTTGGTGTTTAAAACACCAAAAGCAAAAGAGATGTTGGCATCAGGGTGGCCCCAATAGCATGCCACAGTTATTTCGAAGAGTTACAAGTGAAAAACACCCCATCAGTGCCAGTTTCTTGCTTGCAGTGGACTTGGGTCACATCATCACCAGGACAAGGACATCGAAGCACCCAAATGTGAGCTCGAGTTTCAAAGGGATATCTACTGCCAGAAGCATCACATAAAGCCTGCTGCTTCCACTGAGATATGGTTAAAACTCACACCAAGATCACTAAGGGAAGGATGGGATCCAAAAATCGTGGCCACAGGTACTGATAGCAATTTGAACATTCTAAGAATGAGCTCTTACATCTAGGGATGCTTTCCAGATCCCCAAAGTGCTCCTCACTCCCAGCCAGGAGTGCTACCCTTGTTCGGACAGGGCTGGCTCTGATCTTACTAAATGATTATCAGGTAAGCTTCTGCTCATCTGCTGGACTAGCGACATTTTCATAAGAGTGCCTGTGCAATACCAGCTTGAATAACTGCCCTTTTCATTTTACTCACAAACAAAATGAGGCTTTTTTTAAACCTAAACCACAAGGGTAGATACAGGCTTTCCAGTAGCCTGTATTTAGCATTA
This sequence comes from Morus bassanus, assembly GCA_031468815.1. Taxonomy (NCBI): domain Eukaryota; kingdom Metazoa; phylum Chordata; class Aves; order Suliformes; family Sulidae; genus Morus; species Morus bassanus. The sequence continues at coordinate 54,555,059 of CM062570.1, read as the reverse complement.
CCATACTGTTCAGATTTGCTTTCCATCCATTTGCAATGTCCTTCTAGTTATCAAATGCAAAGCCTTTGTTTAAGGCAAAGTGAGAAAACAAAAATTTGCTTTTGCCCTTGACTAATGCTTTTAAACAGAAATAATGGAGGATCCCACAGGGGTGGGTTTTTTTTTTTTTTTTCTTTTTGGTCTTTTTTTTTTCTTCTTTAAAAATACGAATACAGAAATGTCAACAGTGTTTTATCTTGGCCTCTCTGCTTCGGTTGAGGGATGCCTATAGAGAGTTTGGGAGATGCAGGAGGATTAGGCAAGCTTGGAGCCACAGCTGCTGTCCCTCTCCCTTTCCCAGGACCTCTCCACATCACTGGAGTGGTGGTAGGTTGAGGTCACTCATGCCATATCTCATGGGCTGGTCAGGCAGCTGTCATGCACGACTCAGGTGCTGTTCCTGCTTGAAGGCTACAGTAAAAACCAGGAAAATCACCACAATCCCACTTTGACCTGACGGTCCTCAGCTATTAGGTTAAGGTATCACTTCAGAGGTCCAGCATGGTGGAAATGGGTGGAAATGAGGCCATTTCCAGAGTATGTCTGAGTCCCCCACACCCCCTGCTACCTTGATGTGAGACTGGTAAAAGGCTTTTTGCTAAGTTGCCTTGGGTTCAGCAGCTGAAACCCTGCATTAAGATATATTTCTGAGTTGTGCTGTTGGGTCCGGCTGCCTCCTGAACACAGAGAACTAAGAATGCTTTTTTAGCTAGAAAAGGCCTTTAATTGAAATTTTATTCAGTGCAAATCAGTCTTGCAGAAAAACTAACTTTGACATACTAACTTTCACTGACTTTTTTCATCACAAAATATATTTCTTTCATATGAATTTCGTCCTTGCAATTGGTGTTTCTTATTCTTACTGTTAAAGGCACATGTTTGTTGCTTTATTTGTGCAGTTCAATTGCAACAATGTAATACTAAGACTATAGTGCAAAGGTATAGAATTTTTCCTTCTTTGTGTTCAGTTTTGCTTCTTGATATGGAAGTCTCTACACCTAATATGTATGTATCAAAAGCACTGCTATGGAAGATTCAATTTGTTGAAAAGCATAGACATTGATTTGTGACTCTTTTCTTCTGCCATAGTCTCATCCACTGTATTAATGCAAATCAAATCACATTCTTTGTGAAACAATAGCTTTTATACACGTGTATGGCATTTTTATTACAGCTCCATTTCATAAAAGGTATAGATTTACTTTAGAAATTCAACTTCCACACTTTTTTTTTTTTTGAGTAATGAAGAGTTTAGCCACAAACAAGTGTTTTCAGACTCAGTTTTGTTAACCCTGAATAGTCCTGGTTGCTTAAATGTTAGATAATATGAAATTTTGATTCATGGGAGCACTTTTACCAGTGCTGGAAGCATTTGGTCCAGGTCTCCATTGTTGCAAAACTCTGAGGGAAGATGTTGGTATATGAGCTTGTGTCATACTCATATGTAAGTTGAGTTTTGAGATATGAGCTGGGCATTGCTTAAAAGAGACTTGTTTCTATACCTTCATGTAAGTCCCAGATTTCAAAACCTTTGTTTTCAGAAAATATCCTTCGTGCTATTTAGTGACTGCCAGCCTCTGAATTGCTTTCCTTTTGGCTGACTCCAAAGTTTCCATGACACCGGGTTACGGTACCATAAGTAGTATGCCTTACAGATTCAATTACAGCCTGAGAGAAGAAAGGTGAGTAAGATGGAAACTTGCAGCCGTGGAGAGAAAAGCTTCTGTGTTTAAAGAGAATCCAGAATAATATACTTAGGAAAGGAGGGGTTTTGCCTTAAATACTGTGGAAGAATGGAACAGCAGTTGCCTGAAAATAAAATGAGGCTGCTGTGTATTCTCTTGTGTGTGTCATTTTTATAGAGTGTATCTTTTTCAGAAGCTGGTTAGAAATGAGATGATAATTTGCATGTCAAGCAAACTGTCTTAATTTCCTTGTTCTTGCTTCCCTCGTAGGATGTCACCGCCTGGTATGTGTTCTAACATGTTTGTCAATGAAGAAATCACTGCAAATGCTCAAGTTAATGACAGTGTTAGCTGTTAGTTTGGCATCCTGCTCTGACTTCATTGGCAGATCTGTCTGTAATGATAGCCAACAACACATGCACTCAGAACACATAGACAGGCTTAGGGAATCCATGTGATATGCTATAGTCCGATATTCCTCCTCACAGTCAAATTAACTTTGAGTTTAAAGTGTTTTAATATTAGCAGTTCTGATGGGGACTCTGTACCTGCATGCACTCCAGATCTGAAATGCATATGAAACCCAGTCATACAGCTCTAATTTAAATCAACTTTGCTTTTTGTAGCATTAGCCATAATTCTGTGAAACCCTAAATGCATTGTAATTATAATAAATCCATTGGATTTTCCAGCCCATTAAAAATACAAATGAGAAAAAAGAAGTTCCTCCCTTCTCCCCCTTCCCCAGAGGGCAAAGAGTTTTTGAACTGGGAGACAAATGGATATTTCAGGAACTCCAGGTGGTAATATTAATGACTTTATCACTTCTGCTCGAAAGCATCCTATCGTAGCAAGTATAAAACTATGAGTGCACACCGATTTATAATCAATAATATCACATTGATAAGGAAATACCTTTGTCAAGAACAGTTTTAATTACTGACACCATGGAATTGCTTAAATGAGGAAAACCCAAATGGGCAGAAAGGGAAAAAAAGAAAATTCAGAAAGAGAGGGAAAGACTTCTAAGGGAAAGCTGCGCTACCGACTCAGAAAGAAATTGTAAACTAGGTAATATCTTCTCATTTCAGGGTTCACTGGAGTTAATAATCTTAAATGTTCTGCTCATTCCTGGATCTTCATGGTCAAGTAACAAATATCTAACCAAGGCCCTTTGATGTGATGCAACATTAAAATGCATTCTGCAAACCAATTTTAATACCATCTTTCACTTATGGCTTCAAAGTCTCGGTCATGTTTTCACGCTGGACACTGTAAGCACCTTTGTCCACCCTGGTTGAACTGCTGGCTTTTGGTTTAATTAAAACAGATGAAGCATTTGTTCTGAGTGTTTGTCCTGACAATGTCAGTCTTCTGATGTGCCTCTGCGTAGTGAGAAAGTAGTAGTAAGAACCCATAGAGAAAAAGTAGCGGGGATGAGAGTATACCCTTGGGTACCCCTCCATCTCCATGTGTTTCCAGCCTTAAACTTTTCTGGCTTATGGAAACATGGTGTTTGTGTAGCATGATCCCTGTATCAGCAAGGGTAGACTTTTCTAAATTATATATATGAGTTGTACAGCTTAGCCCTGTTCCCAGTAAGACTCTTTGCCAAACTGCACTAAAATAACCAAGGCCCATCTTGGCCACCTGCAGCCCAAATGAGAATCTAGCCCTCTGTCTATGAAATAAGCTTCCTTGGGCTTATGGAATTATGAAAGTCTTGAAAAGCCTATTCAGAAATCTGCTTCATGTATGTAACTGCTTAATTTTTGCACAAAAATCAGATATTTCTTGAATCCGACCTGGAAGCACTTCTAGCTTACCTTGAGTAGCATCCCTCAGACACCACCCTGACTTTGAGCTTGAGGCAGTACCCCTTTGGGGAGAGGTGCTTTGCATTCACTGCCACTCAGCTCAGAATTTAGAAGTGCATTGCAGCAGGCTTATTTCAGCTGAAAACGATTTGTTTTTTTTTCAGTTCCAGAAACTAGCCACAAGATTTATGGCAAATGCTTCTGCTTTTGGGTTGTCTGAGCTATTTCTCTGCCTTTCATCCAACTGTGTGAACTCTTTTCCCTAAAAGTCCCTTTACTCTGTTGCAAACCTCCCTCCTGTGGCTCTGGGCAGGAAAAACACCAGATCCTTGCAGAGCCCCGGGGGCAGTGAAGGCAAGAGGGCCAGGGCTGCTGCTTTGCACTGGCTAGCAGAGCTGGGGAAGCACCACGAGAAATGATTCAGTAGTTATGTATCATCTCCTTTCTGAGCTGCACCAGAAGGCACCTCTTTGGAGGGTTATACCATAGGGCATGACTTACCATAAAGCTGTTTACAGTAATATCCCTGGTGATTCAGGCAGAAAACCCCTTCCAGCAAAGTTTTCCCTTTGGGAGCAGAAGCCAATGGATTTCAGATGTTGTGTCATGTTGCACATGGCAAAAAGGCTGAGTGTAACCACTGACCCTGTTACACCGGATCTTAGCTTCAGTAGGCATCTACTAGAATACACCAAATCCTCAATGATTAGTCAATACTGTTGAAAAGATAGGTGTACCTTGAGTGGCTTTTGAGGTTGAGCTGGAAAAGACCAAACTCTTATAGGAAAAAAAGCAAAAGGCTGGCTTCCAAATATAGATAGCCTATCACATGTAATTTCAAATAATTCTTGTACTGGTTAGTCTAATCCCTGCTTCCATGAAAATCCCCCAGCTAAACTAAACATCCGGTTCTTCTACAGACGATGCTTCTCAAAACTGAAAGGCACTGGAGGAATTAATTATAGATGAAAAGGATATATCTCATCTACAAAAATAAGTATTGGGTGCTAAGCAAACAGGCCACATTTTTTGTTTATTTATAATAGCAAGATCCTCTGTCTCTGAGGGTGATAATAAATATTTCACTGCACAGACTTTAGGTAAAATTGAAATGCTCTAATTGAAAGTCATTTAGGACATATGTATTGAAAATTCACTTTCCAAGACAGTAGCAGTGACTTTTCATGGTGTCAAAACACAATTTTGTAATTTTCTAATCCCAATTGATACTTATAAACAAAAACCTGTCCTGCAGTCAGCCACCACTTTTTGTTCAATCTTCCTTTCAAAACCTTAATTTTCTACACATCTGTGTTGGTGCAGAGGTACATTAGCAATTACAGTCACTTGCAGATGTGTGTTTTATAGTGTGTTGTAAAGATTTTTTTCCTAAACTTCCTTTTGCTCTGCAGTATGTGTCAACCAAACTGAATGAATTTCTCAGTGTCTTACTGGGCTCAGCCATTGAGAGTAAAGGCTCTTCCTCTGTCTTTGCTGATGCTTGTGCATTGAGCATTGTTGCTGCATTTCTATCTTTCACAGATGGATTGCTAGGAAATGTGTGAAACTGCCTTGGGCACCAAGAAAACAGGGGCATCAAGCCAGGACCATAAAAGACTATTTCCAACAACTGCAGCTGCAAGGTGCCTTGCTCCACACTGAGCTCCACTCTCCTACCCTGGCTGGCACACTTCTTGATCTAAGAAAGAGGGATCATTTCAAATACAAGCAAGCTGGGGACAGTAAAAATGCAAAATGCAATCTCCTTTAAAGTATATGCAGAATCTTTGCTCAGCGCTGCAAATCTATATATTCCCACACCTGAGAAGAGCCATGAAAGTCCTTAGACCTGAGCATCTTCATCAGATCCCTCCCTGCTCATGCAGAAGTGCAGAGAAGGCAAAGAGCACTACATAAATTCCAAAATTAATCAGTAACTGGATTTCAAATTCTTTTAAACCCTATTTTTAACTTTTTATTTCTCATTATTTGATTAGAATAATGGTCCCCAAAACAATTTGAAAGGAGAAATTTGGAACAGGAGAGCAGATGAGCCAGCTCAGCGTCAAGCTGTAAAGAAAAATCAGGAATTACCATGCCATCTCAATGCCCAGCTGACCTGAGGCAGCTCACAAGTAGAAGAAAGCAGTCCAAATTTGGATGTAAATTGGAAGTGTGGGAGGCTGTGAAACTAGCTAATAACAAGCTCTACAAGGTATACATGTCCCTGGAGAAAAACAGAACTGGGGGATAAAAGAAACCTTGCAAAACGGTAGCTAAATGACAAAATTACAAATACTATTTGAGCTTTTAAGGAATTCTTAAGAAAACAAAAAAGAATACATCTGATGCCAATAGGAAGGTCATAAATGCAATCTATATCAGTGTAAATTATACTGTAGCAAGTCCAGGGCATCATTTGTCTATGTTACAATATCATCATCACTGTATTCTCTGCATATTGCAATTCATGTCATCATTCTGCATCTGGAATGCAAAAAAGCCAAGGATACCAAACTGGAAACAGATGGTATTCTCCACCTAGATTAATATTTACATTTCTAACTACTTATTCTCAAAGAATCATAGCAGAAATGGAAGGGGCATAGGGAACTGACAAAAGTGAGAAGAATACAGGGAAAACTGCCCTGGTAAGAAAGCAGGATTGTAGAGTAAGGAAAAAATATGGAAAATAAACTGGTAAATCCTGTTTCATATTACAAGGACAAGAGAGGGAGCCAATGGAACTGAAAATCAGTAATCAGAAAACTAATTAAATCACCATGGTTTGTCTTTACACAATGCATAATTAATCTATGTCACAGATGTTCGAGTCAAGAGAAATTAGATGATTGTATACATAATATGAACATCTGCAGTCATGTGATATATAGGATGGAAGCCCTCATGTTGTATGTTATCATCCAGGTACTCACTGCTGGAGTTTTGGATCAAACTTCTCCTACTAACAGGCTATTTTCTATCTCCTCTGGGTTTGCGGTATATTTAAAGCACCTGGCAGACAGCTGTCACACCGAGTTCCTGATGTCCTAAACTATTTGTCGTTTTCTGACCTGTGTCATTTATTCCACTTTGATTTAAAGACAAATAAGTATATATATCAACCTCACATAATAAAAATACTGTCCTGAAAGAAAAAGAAATACGACTTTTTTTTTTGTGTGTGGCTTAAAGCAAAGATCGCATTTTAAAGACTTTGATTAAAAGTATATACATTAATTCTGCATTTATTATATAGAATTCATCATATGGATGCAAATCTCTTCCCTCAGAAGGCTGGCTGCCTTTAAGCAGCTTTTGCCTTTGAAAATCCTGAACTCTAGATGTGACAAAATCATTAGTTTGTATTTTAAAAGAATTACAATGAACGCTAAAGAGAGACCCCCACTTCCCACATACAAACTTTCTAGTGATAAAGAGCCTTTTCAGACTGTATAATCCTATTTACTGTTCTTAATTGGAGAACTGTGTTTGTCAAAAAGTACAGAAGTCTTCAGTTGTTTGGAAGTGAGTCTGGCTCATCAGCTCCCAAGGGAAGAAAAGGACTATTTATTTTAACCGTTAAGCCTAAATGCAAACTGCACAATAAATCTGTCTATTCGAATACTGACCTATTTCATGTAATGTCAGGATGAGGCTAGCCTTGCTGTATAAGGCTATTGTTGTTAATAAAAAAGCAAACCCTATTACGGAGCCCTGGAACCAGCTTCCAGGAGGCGGCAGGATGAATGACTGCCAACCCCACTGCCTTCCTCAGCTCCTCTGCGACCTGCAGCCTGCAGGGAGGCTGGAAATGAACCTCAATTACCCAGCTCCATCTAGTGTTTGGGAAACAAAACACTCCTTAAAACTCATGCCCCCCATTTATATTAAATGCCACCAGTTTTCTATTTTCATGAAGAGAAAGAGTTTTGCAGAGCGGGCAGCAAACAGCGGTGTGGAGATGGGTATGGGTGCCCACATATGGATGAGCATGGCCAAAATCATGTTCTCTCCTGTCTGGCAAACCCAAACCAACTGCGCTTCTGTGCCGAGAATCTTACTCTGTCCCAGTGGGGTTTTGGTCCAGTCTGTGAACCCCTGGATATTGGTAAAATATTTCCAAGGTGAGCAGGCAAAGCTAGCTCATATGAGGAACGCATCAATCTGGGCATGCTCAGCTTGTTAAGGGATCTGTGCTTCCCCCGGAAAATTTACCAGGTTCAGCAACAGAAAACCACTGTTCCACATCCAAAGAGGTGGTCATAAGGAGATGGTTTTGAAGCTCCTCAGAAATGCACCGAGATATGGTCTTCCTCTGGATTTCTAGGCAAAAGATGAAAAGGTCCAACTTAGTCTTATCTCCATTTGATTTCCCAAACCAAGGCCAACCTGTAGAAAGCAGAAACTGAAGAAATTGCAAGAGAAAAAGTCTCTGGGTCCTCTTAAGCCCAAAGAACTCCCTTCTGAAACTGTTAGTAGTTCCCCTCTGCCCAGTTTCTCTGGCTCACAGGTGATTTCTTTTTGACAGTCACTAACAGAGCTTCTGGAAAATGTGCAACAGCTCAGCTGCCAGTCACATTTCTCTCATTTGACATGTTTCAATTGTATTTCTTTAATAAGAGACAACTTAGGAGAAAGAAAACCATGGCACATCCCTGTCAGCTCTCATCTGAGCATTTTGAATAGTGCTGAGATAGAGCAGTTTAAACAACATGACACCTTTTTCAAGAATGAACCAACTGTAAGGATTTTCCAGCAAATACTTGTAAAATTTCATTAAAAGTATCCATTTAAAGCCAGCTAGTTTTCTTTCTGGTCAGCTCAGAAATAAAGTTGTTTGCTTTTTTCTCTCCTTAATATTTTTATATGGCTTGATTGGCAATGCAATCCTGCCAAATTTCCTGGGAGACTCATGGTTTGGTCCAGCAGAAGCAGAGCTATCCCTGCTCCGGCTCTGCAGATCTGCTTTCCTTCAAGCTGGCCTTCTTCTGAATCAGCTGTGGATGCTTCCATCAAACCTTGCCTTCATACTGCAATGGGGTTACTTCATTGGATGCAGAGATGGCTCTTGTCCTGAGCTATAACAATAGCTGTAACTCCACAACAGCAGTTATGTACTCTTTGCTTCAGGGTATCTGAATTGCATAATAAGAAGAGAGATGATTATTGTGGGAAAAAAATGGGCCGTTTGCACATCCTCATACTGTGGGAGGCTGGCAGCCTTGGGAACCAATTACAGAGGAGGGATTTAAGTAACTGCTGCACATGTATTTTTTTAGGGGTATATTGCCTGTGAGTTATTTTAAGGTGGCACAGCTACAGGCCACCAACTGTCCAGCCTTCTGCTGTCTTCCCAGGATCTCTTTGCAGCCCTAGCCCTCATGTTGTTTAGGAAAGCCCAAGGAAGCCAAGATTGCTCCCCAAGGTACAGCCAGCTCATGTGCTAGATGAGCCTGGGTGCCTCCTTGCCTCATGGAGGATCCATGTTCAGCTCTTCTTCCTCTCAGCTCCAATTCCCAAAGGCCAAGAGATGCCAAGCACCCCAACCCCACCTCCAGGACTTCTATGCGATATTGCAGGCCTATTAATGCACAAGCCTTTTGCCACAGCAACATGTTGCTCAAATCTCCTGCAGCATGGCTGGATCTGCAGCACCTCCTCCTTTAAAGCACACTGTCCCCCATTGCCTCTTTCTCTATAGTCTCCCTTAATCAGTCCACAGCTAATCCCATCCATGCCTAAATAAACATAAGGTAGTAGCTGCTTAGGTTTGCTTAATGGCCCATACCTCCTCCTCCCATCTTCCTTCAAACTCTGTCAGCTAAAAGATAATTCTCTTCACAGTGATGCATAAGACAAAGCACATTTGTAGTTCTTTAGTAGTCCATTTTTGCAGATTTCCACAGTTAATGTGTTGCCTCTAAAAAGTGAAAATCAAAAGGGAACATTCTTTAAAAGCATAATTTTGCCCTCCTTTTCTCCTTGTCTCTAGGATTAAGCTAGAAGGCAATATTTAGTCTGGTGAGACAGTAGCATGGGACATTTCAGAAAGGATTTTTTTGGCAGAGAATACAGAACAAATTGCAGATATTGGCAGCTGGACTTGCATTTGGCTTTAAACTGACCTGCCACAAGCTTAAGCAATGCACAGCTGAAGGACAGTCAGCATTACTAAGCTTTTCTAACTATTATATCTTTCTGCAGAGATAAGCATCAGTATATTCCCTTATCTAGCAAGCTACTGTAGGTATCATGAGACCTATTGACTCATGATCATTAGTGAAGTCACAAACCCACAGTTACATTTATCTACAGTAAAACATTTTGCCATCTACACTATCAAAATATAGCAGAAGTAAAAAGAAAATATGTAAATCATTATCAGAATCTAAAATGTTTTGTAGTAATTACAGTTCAGTGAAAACCAGATTGGAAAAAGGCTCACACATCCTTAGGTTGCTGAGAGTTAACTTGCTTACACAGAAGATGTCAAAGCTTCATTTTAACATGGAATATGATTGTTCTTGAGGAAAAATTTTCCTGAGGACAAGTTTCTGCAAATTTGTAAATGATAGTGAAAAACAAAATGAAGGAATAAATCTGAACCGTTCACCAGACACATGCAGAAGAATTTCACCTTTTACTGTCCCCACACTGCAATTTTCTCATTTCTACACTTCCCAGTTTTGACTAGCAATGGCAAAGGCATGCTGAGAGGGAAGAGAAGTGGGCTTGCTGGTATTTTGCTGAGAACAGACCAGAAAGTATCAGAAATCTAGATAAAAAATAAATTCTGACTATAAGATATTTCCAGACAGATTTCTCAAGCTCGAAGTTTCATATCAGTGTGGCTAACCTTAAGATAAGTATTTCAGCTTGTCTTAAAAGATAAGGTCTCTAACCTGTACCCATTAAAACCAAATGAATTGTTTTGGTGTGTTTTGGATTGGGCTCTAGACTGGAGAATAACCACTGGAAAAAAAATCTTCATTGTATTAATCAGCATGGAGGGTATGCTTGATGCTATTTTAATAATATTTCCTAAGATCCCTGCTTTTGCATAACAGAGTGTTGAGATAATGCATCAACTGAAGTTCTTAAACAGAACACAATATTCTCCTGTTAATGAGAAAAATGGTGTATTATGGTGGCTGCCAGCACAATCAGCCTGAGCCAGAGTCCCAGTATTGCCACCAGAGCAGGGGCAGCCACCCCAGCCTCAGGCTACCTTCACACCCCAAGCACAGATCTCAAAGTACAACAGCTTGCTTTTGCATCATTTAAAAGGAAACTGAGGTGTTTCTAGACACCCTGAGGGTCTTAGTCACACTCTGAGGATGCTCCAGGCAAATCCTTCAAATTCTGGCATATGGCACCATTTCCCAGGATGTTTATCGAAGCAGAAAGGAGGGGAGTGTTCCGCTCTGCTTTCCTCCTTGGCAAGAAGGCTTAGAGCTGGAGATGAGGAAAAGCATCTCAGAGTCATGGGAAGTAGTGTTCCAGTAACATCTGGAGAGTACCTCCATAAAGGAGGAACAGTTGAATTCATGCAAGAAGTAGGGGCAACCAGTGGATGGTGTTTTACTTTTGATAGCCAAAAACTCCGGCTGTAGGTCTGATGATTTGACTTCCTCTGGGTGGGTACCAGAACCAGCTGATGGGGTGAAGTTTTGTGCCATGCCAGTGAGAAGGATCAGCAGCCAATGCCAGATTTCCAGAGTGCTCAGCCCCTGACCTTGCGGCGTTGTACCCTCCTTTCCCCAGCTTCCCACTCTCCTGGCTACTCTAGGAAATTATTCCCAGCATGTAGTTGGGAAGTCACCGGCGAGTGCTGTGTTGGCATCATGCAGTAGCAAAAGCACCGGAGCTCCAGCTACCACCATGCCCAAGCTCTGTCAGAATGCAACTCTTCAGTGAAAACTGTGGGTAGACTCTGAGTTTTCACATTGCCAGCAAGTCTAGGGGCATATGGGCAAGAAAGAGATACTACTTGGTGCAGTCCAGACTTTCTAATGCAAGGCTGAATACCATTAGAAAGGCTGATTTGTACTGACCATGAGAGGATGTTTGTCTATTAACAGACCTTCCATCCTTTGCAGGTCTCCTGCAATTTCTCCTCCGATGCAGATGGCAAAGGGTCAAAATAAACACCCGGGCACCTGAGGATCAGCAGAAGTTGTCTGTTGTGGTATCGTAGCATGTTCATTTTGTCCTGGTTCATTGTACCCAGACTGAGATGCCAACTCCACAAAATACTTGAGGTTCAGAACGGCAGAAGAATGTGACTTTGGGAGGCTACAAGGAAATTGGAGCTGTCTGCTCTGTGACTAATGCGCTGATTATAATATCTGCCTGCTGAATTTTGCATAATACATGGGAGAGAACTACAGAAAAGGAAGTCAATAGACTTGGATCAATTTGTATGCAAACAGCTAGGTGATCTGTTGCTGCTAAACTTACACAGATTTGGACAAGACAAGGGCATCGTGGTGCTAAGATGGGATTGTTCCCTACAGGTATTTTCAAACCAGTGCAGAAAACTGGAGACTGATGAGTGAAATTAATGTTATATTTGGTTTAAATGTGAAAAAAAAAAAAAGATAAGAACTAATTATATATTGCTGGCTTGATCTGTGCTTTACAAATTTGCGTTTATGAATTTTTTTCTCACAATTAGCAATTTCTATTTGAAAGGGTGAGGAAGTGCTTGGAAGAGTGAATTACTGCTCACCACTGCTGCCAAGTCTCATGTTTTAATTTAAAGTTTCATGATTTTTGATGCATTTCTTAAAACTTACATTCTTGGAATAAAGATTCTATAACATTTGCAGCTTTTTCAAAATGTAAAACATGAAGTGATTTCACCTAGAAGATCAGATCAGATCTAAAAGGCAAATAAAAAGAATCCCAAATGTGTTATTTTAAGCATGCTTTATGATTTTAGGTCAGTTTGATGGGATTTTGGAAGCCTGATTCCTGAGGGCTTAAGGAAATTCTACGCTTTATTCATACGAAAAATAATATGTCAGTTACACAGGTACTTTTTCAAAACCAGTTGCAATAGCCAAATGAAGAGAAATGTTTGCAATGACAAGTACAATGGAGATGTTGTTTGTTTTACATTTTCATACAGTACATTTCAGTCAGCTCTCAATTTTCTTCCTCTTCATTATGGGCAACTGTCTGAAGGAAAGGATCTGAGATGGTTAGAGACCAGCTGTTTAAAAAGTAGAGTTCTGTACCTGTTCTGAACTTGGGCAGGTGATGCGGAATCAGATGGGCAGACAATTTTTATTTTCCATTTAAGAAATCTTTGGAATTCTGGAATTTTTCATTCTGGAAGCATTTCTCAGCTGGTTCCTTCTTTTCTGTCTCAAGATCTGTATTCTTGAAAAAGTGGCTTATTCAGAGAAATGCTTTTGATCTGAGCTCAGGTTCATCCTGTCAATGCATAGACAGGAATTAGGCTTTTATTCTCCTTGTATTTGAGATGTCTTTTCTCCTTCTGCTACAGATCCAATTGGCCTACTCCAACCAAGTCTATTTGTCAGTGACTACCACAATGCATCAGCCGTTACTGTGTTACTGAAGAAATTATGCAGATTAAAGAGTACCTTGCCATAGGAATATTCCATTCAGCCCCAGAAAGACTAAATAAGTGTAATAGAAACAGCATCTTCAGGCCAGTCCCAGGTTCTTGCAGCTCTCTTTCCCATTTCATTAAAGGTAGAAGAGCATTTAGCGTGGAATATGCAAGAATGCTAGAGAGGTCTGCAAAAAGTAAGATGAAAGGAATGAATTAAAGGGAAGAAATAAGATGGGAGACTTTCTTCTTATCTGGGCTGATTGTGTGAACACAGCGTGGTATATTATAAGAGTCAAATGATTGTTAGTGTTGCAAATTTCTCCACTGTATGTCAGACTGAGGTCAAATCCTCAGTTTCTAAGAGGCGGTTTGCTCTAGATCAATGTTGATTCTTCATGCAAACAAACAGATTTTTTATTCTTTTTCTTCTTAAAGTTCAAATATAGGTACTGTAAGCTTTGCTCCCCTATGCCCTTAGTATAAAAAGAGGCTCTTCTGCGAGCTTTTTCTCTAACTTACTTACACTTTTTTTTCCATAGCAATAGTGTGTTAGCCCTCAAGCTGGATGCAGTGCAAGCATATGATATAACATGATCCTTGTTCCCAAGAGCTTGCCATGTAGGTAAAGCAGAATTACAATACAAGAAATGCAGTTGGAGAGCAGTTATAAAAAAGGAAAGTTCAAGTTCTTCTTCAGTGAGGGATGACTGAAGTAAAAAAGATGGTATGTAGACAGATTTGGCCCCTGAAATACAACTATCACTTTTTGAAGGCTCAGAAGGGAGGTCACTTACTGTTAACAAGGCTGTATTTTGCCATGTGGTCAGGCATGTCCTGGAGGACAGGTTTCAAGATTCTATAATGAAAATATAGCTGTGATCTTTAAAATTTGGAACTTGAAAGAAAGTAGATATAGGTGAGATAAGAAAACATACTGTGAAATACTGTAAATATTGAGGATAGGACACATAAGGTTCATGATCACACAAAGAGACAGATGGCTCCACTTGAACCAGGCACAATGGTTTCTGCCTTGTTTACAGGGAATCACCAAATCTGGGCTCTTATCTCAGAACAAAATAGTCACCGAGCCTACAATTATTTTAATATCTGCCTGTCCTGGTTCAGGCTGGGATAGAGTTAATTTTCTTCCTAGTAGCTGGTACAGTGCTGTGTTTTGGATTTAGGATGAGAATAACGTTGATAACATGCTGATGTTTTGGTTGCTGCTAAGCAGTGCTTACATTAGTCAAGGACTTTTCAGCTTCTCGTGCCCTGCCAGCAAGAAGCTATGGCGGGAGCATAGACAGGACAGCCGACCTAAACTGGCCAAGGGGATATTCCATACCATATGATGTCATGCTCAGTATATAAATGGGGGAGTTGGCTGTGGGGTGGCAACCGCTACTCAGGGACTGGCTTGGCATTGGTTGGCAGGTGGTGAGTATTACATTGTGCATTACTTGTTTTGTATATTCATCTATCAGTCTTATTCTTATTTTCCCTTCCTTTTCTGTCCTATTAAACTGTCTTTATGTGAACCCATGAATTTTATTTTTTTTTTTCCTGATTCTCTCCCCCATCCCACTGGGGGACTGGAGTGAGCAAAGGACTGTGTGGTGTTTAGCTGCCTGCTGGGTTAAACCACAACAGTCCTTTTGGCACCCAATGTGGGGCATGAAGGGTTGAAATAATGACAGATCTGACCAGAGCGTGTTAAGGCAAATTTGTTATAAGTATTCATTACATTGGTTTAATAGTCACTGGCCACAATGTTGATTTATTTGCTCTCACAGTGGTCAAGCTTGCTCTCAAAGGTGGCTTATGTAACACCTTTTTTTGCTGCATGTGTTCCCTGTTGCACTGTTTTTTACCTCGGGGAGCTGGATCAAGGTTATCATTTTGCCACACTGGGTAACACTGGTTTATGATATGATAAAACTATTGGGTGTGAGACTAATCTGGTATTTGTACTCGGCATTGCTGTCATCTCTGTACCTCAGGAGCCACCTCTTGGAAACTATTAATAATTACACTCTTTATCTTTTCTCCTCAGAGCAATGACCTGGAAAGACAGAGAGGGACAAACTGTGAATGAATTCACCGACCAACTCTGGTGACATGAATAAAGTCTGTCTTCCTTCTTAGTGGGCTGTGTCTTGGCTGTGGAGAAACTGTCTGAAAAACTGTTGTGGGAGTTCCAGCAACTCAAAGAGGATAGGTCCTACTCCCCACCTGTACGAACCAGTATCTCAGCTATTAAGAGTGAGCGTTCCTCTGCTCAAGAGAGAGGATATAGTGGATACACACCACAGGCCACCCTGTGGTTTTACCTGTGTGACCATGGAGAGGACATGAGGAAGTGGGAGGGAAAAATCTACCTTGACCCTAGAGGCACGGGTACCTGAGTTGCAAGGAAAAACAATCACAAAAGGTTCTTCCAGGAAAACTGCTGCTCCAGTTTCCACTGGGCAGTTCCCCAGACAGACTAGAAGGGCTCATCTTATTCCTGATCTTCATGAAGAGACTTCTGATTTGCATTTACAAAAAGTGAGTAATGAACACTATGACCAGGACTAGAGGGGCCCTGCATCCAGCCAGGTGGAGGAAGGAGACAAGTGGGTTTACTGGACTGTGTGGATTTGATGGCCTGGCCCATCAGACCCACAGGAGTATAAGGATCTAGTGGTCACCCATGCACAGTGCACCCTAATGCCATCAAGCTATAATGGGGCAGAACCCACCTGTATTTCTGTATTCAGTTAGGCTGAAGTGAGCCTAACTGAGAATGAGTGGCAAAAGCAACCCATTGTGAACGGCCTAGAGGCCCTGTGCATCCTTGGCATAGACTACCTCAGGAGAGGGTATTTCAAGGACCCAAAAGGGTACAAGTGGGCTTTTGGTATAGCTGCCTTGGAGCTGGAGGAAATTAAACAGTTTCTACCTTGCCCGGTCTCTTGAAGGACCCTTCTGTTGTGGGGTTGCTGAGGGCTGAAGAACAGCAGGTGCCGATCGCCACCACAACAGTGCACCGGCGGCAATACCGCACCAACCGAGACTCCCT
Source organism: Morus bassanus (assembly GCA_031468815.1). Lineage (NCBI taxonomy): Eukaryota > Metazoa > Chordata > Aves > Suliformes > Sulidae > Morus > Morus bassanus. The sequence continues at coordinate 54,538,865 of CM062570.1, read as the reverse complement.
GATTCCCATCCATGAGCTCATTCACTGACTGGAGAGCCAAAGAGTGATCAGTAAGACCCACTCACCCTTTAACAGTCCCATACGGCCAGCGCAGAAGTCTAACAGAGAGTGGAGACTAACAGTAGACTATCGTGGCCTGAACAAAGTCCCTCTGCTGCCGAGTGCTGCCGTGCCGGACATGCTAGAACTTCAATATGAACTGGAGTCAAAGGCAGCCAAGTGGTATGCCACAATTGATATCGCTAATGCATTCTTCTCAATCCCTTTGGCAGCAGAGTGCAGGCCACAGTTTGCTTTCACTTGGAGGGGTATCCAGTACACCTGGAATCGACTGCCCCAGGGGTGGAAACACAGCCCTACCATTTGCCATGGACTGATCCATACTGCACTGGAACAGGGTGGAGCTCCGGAACACCTTCAGTACATTGATGACATCATCGTGTGGGGCAACACAGCAGAAGATATTTTTGAGAAAGGGAAGAAAATAGTCCAAATCCTTCTGAAGGCTGGTTTTGCCATAAAACAAAGTAAGGTCAAGCGACCTGCACAGGAGATCCACTTTTTAGGAATAAAACGGTGAGGTGGATGTCATCAGATCGCAATGGATGTGATCAACAAAATAACAGCCATGTCTTCACCAACTAGTAAAAAGGAAACACAAGCTTTCTTGGGCATTGTGGGTTTTTCGAGAATGCGTATTCCAAATTACAATCTGATTGTAAGCCCTCTCTATCAAGTGACCCAGAAGAACGATTTCAAATGGGGCCCTGAGCAATGACAAGCCTTTGCACAAATTAAACAGGAGATAGGTCATGCAGTAGCCCTTGGGCCAGTCCGGGCAGGACAAGATGTAAAAAATGTGCTCTACGCTGCAGCTGGGGAAAATGGCCCTACCTGGAGCCTCTGGCAGAAAGCACCAGGGGAGTCAGAGATACAGAGGATCCGAGTCCCACTATACTCCAAGAAAGAGATATTGGCAGCATATGAAGGGCTTCGAGCTGCTTTGGAAGCGGTCGGTACTGAAGCACAGCTCCTCCTGGCACCCCAACTGCCAGTGCTGGGCTGGATGTTCAAAGGGAGGGTCCCCTCTACACATCATGCAACTGATGTTACGTGGAGTAAGTGGGTTGCACTGATCACCCAACAGGCTCGAATAGGAAACCCCAGTCGCCCAGGAATCTTGGAAGTGATCATGCACCGGCCAGAAAGCAAAGATTTCAGAATATTGCCAGAGGAGGAGATGATGCATGCTAAGGACGCCCCACTGTGTAATAAATTACCAGAAAATGAGAAGCAATATGTCCTGTTCACTGATAAGTCCTGTCATCTTGTGGGAAAGCATCGGAGATGGAAGGCTGCTGTATGGAGTCCTATATGACAAATCGCAGAAACTGCTGAAGAAGAAGGTGGCTTAAGTCAGTCCGCAGATGGGAAAGCCATCCAACTGGCTTTAAAATATTGCTGAATGAGAAAAATGGCCAGCGCTCTGTCTCAATACTGACTTCTGAACGGTGGCAAATGCCCTGTGGGGGTGGTTGCAGCAATGGAAGCAGAGCAACTGGCAGCGCAGAGGCAAACCCATCTGGGCTGCTGCATTGTGGCAAGATATTGCTGCTCCAGTAGAGAACCTGGTTGTAAAAGTACATCACATAGATGCTCAAGTTCCCAAGAGTTGGGCCACTGAAGGACAACAAAACAACCAGTAGGTCAATCAGGCTGCTAAGACTGAAGTGGCTCAGGTGGATCTGGACTGGCAACATAAGGTTGAACTATTTATAGCTCGGTGGGCCCATGACACCTCAGGCCATCAAGGAAGAGATGTAACATACAGATGGGCTCGTGATCGAAGGGTGGACTTGACCACGGACGCTATTGCACAGGTTATTCATGAATGTGAAACATCCGCTGCAATCAAGCAAGCCAAGTGGTTAAGGCCTCTGTGGTATGGAGAACGATGGCTGAAATATAAATATGGGTAGGCCTGGCAAATTGATTATATCACACTGCCACAAACCTGCCAAGGCAAGCGCCATGTGCTTATCATGGTGGAAGCAACCACCAGCTGGCTGGGAACATATCCCATGCCTCATGCCACCGCCTGGAACACTATTCTGGGCCTTGAAAAGCAAGTCTTATGGTGACATGGCACCCCAGAGAGAACTGAGTCAGACAGTGGGACTCATTTCTGAAACAACCTCATAGACACCTGGGCCAAAGAGCATGGCATTGAGTGGGTGTATCACATCCCCTATCATGCACCAGCCTCTGGGAAAATCAAATTATACAATGGACTGTTAAAGACTACACTGAGAGGAATGGGTGGTGGGACGTTCAAACATTGGGATACACATTTAGCAAAGGCCACCTGGTTAGTCAACACGAGGGGATCTGCCAACTGAGCTGCCCTGCCCAGTCAAAATTTTATGTACTGTAGAAGGGAATAAAGTCCCTGTAACGCACGTAAAAAATATGCTGGGGAAGACACTCTGGGTTATTCCTGCCTCAGGCAAAGGCAAACCCATTTGCTGGATTACTTTTTCTCAAGGACCTGGGTGTACTTGGTGGATGATGTGGGAGGATGGGGAAGTCCAATGTGTACCTCAAGGGGATTTGATTTTATGTGTGAATAGCCAATGAATTAAATTGTTTGATGTTAATTGCTATATAGTACTGTATATCATCACTTCTATGGTGGCTATATGCCTTATCAATGGTATTACAGTAAAAATCACCTAGATTAATGAAGAATGAACTTTGATGAAATGGAGCAAAATGCAGCAATGATAGAACCAGACAAGCACAGCGGTGTTGGAACCAGAACTGGCTTCAGCATGCAACAATCCAACACCACACACCACCTCTCCTGCCCTGAAGGACAGATGCAGCCCAAAGTCATGGACTAAAGGAACTCAAAAAACATTTTATAGGTATGGCCCATAGACTAAGGGAATGATATCTGTATGTATATATCAAAAAACAGGAAAAGTGGTGGTGATTAATTGGAATGTATTGGAAAGTGTGGGAGCTTGGCATGACATAAATGGCATAGAATAAGGGCTGGACACTGTCCTGGTTTTGGCTGGGATAGAGTTAATTTTCTTCCTAGCAGCTGGTATAATGCTGTGTTTTGGATTTAGGATGAGAATAATGTTGATAACACACTGATGTTTTAGTTGTTGCTAAGTAGTTCTTACACTAGTCAAGGACTTTTCAGCTTCTCATGCCCTGCCAGTGAGACCCAAACTGAGCAAGGGATATTCCATACCATATGATGTCATGCTCAGTATATAAACTTGGGGGAGTTGGCTGGGGGTCGGCAACCACTGCTTGGGAACTGGCTGGGTGTCGGTCGGCAGGTGGTGAGTGTTGCATTGTGCATCACTTGTTTTGTATGTTTGTTTATCATTCTTATTCTTATTTTCCCTTCCTTTTCTGTCCTATTAAACTGTCTTCATGTGAACCCAGGAATTTTGCTTTTTTTTTCCCTGATTGTCTCCCCCATCCCGCTGGGGGACTGGAGTGAGTGAAGGGCTGTGTTTAGCTGCCTGCTGGGTTAAACCACAACACTGTGTCATGAAAGCAGTAGGGAGATTAAAACAAACAGATTTTAAGCTTGTTGGCTTCTCACCTCCTTTGGAATGCCTCTGTTAAATTATGAGGCTCTGTATTTTCCTTTCTTTAAAGTCTTTTTTCAGCTCCTTTTTTGTTGTGTGAAAGACCCACACAGAGCAACAGAGGAAAACATGCCAGATAACGGATATACAAATAACATTATCTGATGCAGATATAAAATATTATCTTTTTATATCATTTCTCAGAATAACCTAAGTTTCATGCAGCAGAGTAAAGTTTCTTAGAAGTCACAGGGGGTTCTGTGAGGGCAGCCAGAGCAGCAGAGCTGTTTCTCCTGCTGCCCTCTTGCCATCCGGACTAGAAACAAGGTCAATGGGGCTCCCAAGCCCTTCTCCTAATTTCTGAGCTCCAGCAGCAACCCTATAATGGAGAGCTTATAAAGCTAGCATAAAAACATATCACAGAACAAAGGAATAAAAAGAATTCGATCTTTGCACTTATGTCTTCGGGCACCATATTCTGTGACTTTGAGATGCTGACTTTTTCATCTGCAGCACAACTTTCTAGACTATAACTTACCTTGTTAAGTGTATAATTACCATGGCAACCACAAATAAAAAATTTTAATGGAGCTAGTTCAGAACTGAGCACTTTTTTCTTTTTCAGCTTTGGTGCCTACATGTGCTAGGCTATGCACTGTGCTTTTGAGACAGGGAAGGGGAGATCACAGTTCCTACACAGCAGCATTATCTGTTGTGTTTACACTGATATTCTTATCTGCATAGGGGTGTAATCACAACAGCTAAACTTAAAGGTCACTCTGCACAAAAAAATACAATACAAGTTGACCTTACTCGGAGGATCCCATGGTCTAAATGCACAAGGCAACCGTGACATGGGAGGAAGAAAACATCATTGCTACTCACAGTATGTAAGCGTATTTATAGACAACACATTTTTAAAAACTGTGAACTGTCAGAACATGGTATTTCTTGCTCTAAGATGTATTTGACCCATATTTCACAAAGTGGTTGGAAAGGTGGGGTGTCTCTCCATTGGAGTATTCACACAGAGACACCTGAAGTAAAACTGATTTTCACAAGGTAGCAATGGTCAGAGTAGCTTGAATATATCTCCAGGTAAGCATCTGGAACAGCTCAGCTTGTGTCACCAGCTTTCTGATGTCTAGCAGCGGTGAATATATTTCTCTCATGCCTGTTGCTACTGGTGGTATTAACACTTTACTGAGCTAAGCAAAGTTCACCTTGTTTGGTCTAAGCTGCACTTACAAGATGTTGCCTGCATGGATGTCAGATCGCAATGCGAAAAAAAATCATATCCTAACTTAGGAATAGTGCTGAAAACTCTGCTGTAGATATAAGCCCACATTAAACCAGTCCTTTTGCTAGTACAGTTTATTCTGACTGGCAAAAAAATACAACCTGAACTGACACAAAACCTCTTTTCTGAACATAACCTGACACACAGCAAGGAAGATAGACTGCCCTTATAAAACAATATTAAACATTTTCTAACATAAACAGGGTTTGGAGGTTAAATGCAGAAAGGTGTCTTAATTACACTGAAATTAGGTGGGAAAATCATTTAGCATAGTTTCTATCTGCAAAGAAACTAAAGAAGGCATGCCAAAGGTTATTTCTGCAACCAGAAAACACTGTTAAAATAGACATTGCAGAACACATACAAGCTTAAGGAAATTCATTAGGAGACCTTAAATATTCTGACAACATATATTTTTTGAGCTTGCAATATTCTTGCAGTATACACATAGGGTTCTTTACACCCTGTTAAAGACAGCAGGTACCTGTGCAATCTTAACAAGTCCTGTCATGTCTTCTGCCTGTTCCTATTTGTGTCCTAAGTCTACAAAAGCATTTTCTCTTCTCTGTCACTGCAAGTCATGCCTACTTCAGGGATGAATTTCTGGAAAAAACCCAGTCCCCAAACCAGCATAAACCAGCAAACAGGGTGAGAAGAGACAGCACTTGCATGCTTACAGCTTTAACTCCCTGCTACAGGAGGATTAATGGGCTGAGTGGAAACGCCACGTCTGCTGGTTTCTGAATGGAGACAAGTATTTCCTCAGACTACGCTCCTGCAAGCTGCTACTGATTTGTCAGCCATTTCGTCAAACTTGCCTGGAGACCCCAAGAGGCAATAAACTCGAAACTAACCAGGAATGACTGAAATAGAGAAATGAGAGTAACCGTGCACTGTGGCGAGGAAATCCTGGCTGAAGTTATATCTGAGTTTATCTGATGACTGTTTTCAGTCTTGAAATGTAATATAAATGGGGAAATTCAGGTACCTAAACATAATGCCTTTGGAGATGGCGGCAGTTGCTGGAGTCATCTAAATGTGTTGGCAGCTTTGACACAGGATTTACGGCAGGATTTGTGCCCTGCTGGAGCAGCAGCTGCAAGCCAGACGGGCTTCTCAGAGCATCTAAAATGACATTAGACAGTTCTTCTTATATTTAGGCACCTGAATCTCTCTAAATGTTCCTTTCTTGGAAATAAGTGTTTTAGAATCCATTCAATGCTACTTTTAAGTTACAGGAACGGTATGGTTGTGTAATCAAATACAGAACAGAAAATGACTGAAAGAAGGTGCCTCAGACAGTCTTAACATGTCTTCTTGCAAGTATGCATCTTGACACAGTCCTTAGGTTATCAGATAATTTTTCTGACAAAACCCACGTTGCATTCAGTCTTCAAAAGGTAGATACATATGCAAACCTTTCCATCTTTTAATTACTGTGTACCTTTCAGACTCTGCAGCGAATATGAAATTATTAATTTCCTCATGGAAAATTATTAATGAATACTAATGAATACAGCTTTACACTGCCTCTCCCTAAAAAGATTACCTCAATTCCCAGTGTACTGTGGTAGCTGTGATGTCAAAATCTTTAAAGTGAAAACAGGGAGAGGTACTGTTGACAAAACCTTGATGCTGCACCTGTGTTGTGTCCATATGGGTCTCGCTGAGAATACACTGCAGTTCATGGATTAACAGAAGGCTTGTCCTATTAATGTGTTTCACAGTTGCATGCTGCATGCTACTGCAACTTAATAAAGGTTTCAAAAGGTGTGTTATGTCACCTTATCCTAGAGAGGGGTACTAATAAAGGGGATGATAAAGTTCAAGTCATTAAGTTTATATTTGCAGCATAAGCAAATTAGGAGTGGAAAGACAAAATAGTGCAATATAAGAGCTAGGATAGAGATAAACGATTCAGGTGAGAGAAGGTGGGCAGGGTGAGGGCAGGACAGGAGATGGATGGCTGTGGGAATGCTCACTTCCCATCTCTGCAGCCTGGACACGTTGGAGGACTTTGTGGTGACACACAATGAAATGGCACAGAGTGAGTGTTTTTAAGTGCAGAACAATACTGTGCTTTACCTCTGATTTGATCCTGGAATCTCTGTTTCTAATATTAAAATGATTAGTCCTAAAAGCCTAGCCTTAGGTCCAAAATGCGGCTTATATTTAAAAGGCAGGGTAAGTCTCAGGAAACTGGAGATGGTGGGGTGCAGTGTCTCAGCAGCAGCAATGAGTCAGCAGAGAGGAGGAAGATGAAGTGCCTGCTCCTGGTGAAACAGGAGATCCTGCCTGGGGTAGATGCTCCTGTCTTGTCCCCACTGCCACCGGCATGGGGCACTGAGATTTTCTGCAAGGCTCTGGGTGAACCCTGAGATGCCGCAAACATCAGGTACAGGGGCGATGGACAAGGTTAGTATGTACAAGGCTTAAATCCTTTCTACACTCAGTCCCCAGTCCTCTAGGCCAACATTCAACTGCCTCAACTATAAGCATGTCCTTTTTTTCTGTAAACCACTGTCTCCTTCAAGATACGTCTTTCCAGTATCTTCAATGAATGAAACAGGTCCCGTGGGGTGAAAAGAAAGTGTTGCAGAGACCAAGCTATAAAGTATGTACATAAAGGGGGTCAAATGAAGACTGTACAGGAACTCTTAATTTTCCCATTTCTTAATTTCTTCACTTAACTTTTTTGTGATGTGGTATTTGAAAGAAAAAAGCCATTTCCTATTTTCACTCAAAAGAATTCCAGACAAACCACAGAAAAAACTTAATTCCATAATGTGGCTCAGTCTTGACTCTTACCAGTGGGGTTGGGACCTTTTTAGATCCATAGCAAATCCTCTATCCTCTTTCTGCTCTTACATTAAGGTGAAGGATTTTGTCTGCCATCTGCACATATCTGAGGCAGGAAAAGATTCAATTCCATATCCAGGAGGGCAATATAGTCTAATGGCCAGAGGGTCCCTGTATCTCCCCTTCTCCCCATCTCCCCTACCATTCCTGCATGTCCTGCACTGTTCCTGCCAGTGTCTGCCCCCTCCCTTGTTGTTCCTGACTAAATCGCTCCAAGGATTTTTGTTGCATGTGTGAAGAAAGATTTTATGCCACATGTTGAGAAAAGACTATTTGTTAGATTTCTGTTTTCTTTATAATGTTACGTGGTTGGCTTGGTGAAAGGCATACAGTGTTTGCTCCAGAAGCACATTTCCTGTGGCAAATTTAATATTGAATTCACAGGGAGCTAAATCCATACAGAGACTGAAGCTTCCCAATGCTCAGTATTGTAATGACTGACCAAATCCCAGGGTTTTCCTGAGACCCAGAACAAGGGTCCAAACTGTTTCCACAGCCTATCATGCTCTTAGACTGCGATGGCAGCCCTGGAGTGGCCCTCCAGACCCTTGCAAGGAAGGGCCATCTCTTCTGACTGATATTAGCACACTGGGATGTGGGAGGGCTGGAGACTTCACGGAGTGTCAGGGCCATTTACATCACCTGTAAGTGTGCATTAGTGAAATGCAGGCAGACACACCACATATTGATCCTGGGAAAGTTCATGCTGCTTCTTGCTTTTAAAAAATGACAGTGCTAGAGTTACATTTGCTTGTGGCTTTTATCAGACTTTAGGAACTTAAAGAGGAACTGAGCTCTTTAAAGCTACTGTACATGGTGTTTGGTACCTTCCTTTTACTCTCCTGCCTTAGCAATTTTTCACTTAGTCATTTATTTCAGTGATTGCTGAGGCCCTCCAGGGCTACTGCCAAGAGGACCTAGGAGCTAAACCACCTCCTAGTGCTTGCCTCAGTGTCACAGTATATGTAGAAAGATAGTGGCAGTTGCAAGGTTTGGCATGCACATCCCTGAGCAGTTGTGGGAACTACACTTATTGTATCCTTGACGTTAGGACCTGAGCCAGCTTCCTCGCCAGGGGTTGCACCCTCACCACAGGGCTGCATATCCCTCTGTGTCAAATTCCAGTCCTTTCAATGGAAGAGGCTGAGCAAAGCCTGCTCCAGCTACTCTTTGCTTGTGGTTAGTGTGGGAGGTGTGGACACAGGTGTCTCACCCGAAACAGGGTGGGGAATTGAATCTAGTGCCTCACTGACCCAGTGGTGCAGATAAAGTTACGTTCCTTGCTGTCATTTATGGGTCACTTAAACCTACCAAGACAAGGTAGGAGAGGCTCTGCAGAAGGTCTTGTTGGGACTTTGCTGTGAACTAGAGCTGATTCTGGACAACTTCTGGCAATTTGTACATGGCCACTGGGAAATGTGGCACTGGCAAAAGCTGCATGTGGCTTTTGACATTCATCAGCAGGCTTCAAACTAGTTGATGAATATGTAATAAGATCCAGTGGCAGGAAATCAATGGTCAACTTAGTCCTGAAATGTGCAAATTTTTAAAGATTAAAGTGATTAAACACTAGAAAACTTTGTCAGAGGATTGGTGAAACCAATCATAAGATTTTTATTTTTATTTTTAATCAAGAGTACCTGTTTTCTGAAAGGTATGCTTTAGCTGAAACAAGAACTGACTTGAAAATGTCTGGTAGTTTGGTCTGGTAGTTGCCACAAGACACCAGACCAGATAATCACAACTGATCCTTGTTACTCTACGATTATTTGAGAAAGAGGCACTGGATACGTCGATATCTCTGGTGGGTTAGACTAGTTCTTTGCACCTTAAATGCTGTTGTATGAACTCAAAGTGATTTGAATATAAGTATATAATGTTGTGCTTGCATCTTCCTGGAAATTCTTCAGCACTTCCTTTTGCATCTCCTTAAGGCAGATGGCTATCAGCTACCACCAATTACACGTAAATTTTGTTCAGTTCTTGCTAGTGAAGTCCGTCTCAATTAATGGCAATAGAGGAGAATTTCTCCTCTTGCCCCAACTCATCTGCCTTGTTTCCTCAAGCCCATTTCCAGTTTACTCAAATCCTGTTCCATAACATCCTTCTTCCTCCAAAAGGAATTCACAAAAATTAATTTTGAAGAGCTCATTACTTTCTTCAGACAAAAAAAGTGCAGACAGATTTCTAAATCTGATACGCTGCCCAACTTTGTATTTCTTCCCCTCGACTGTAAAACTGAAATATCTCTGTGAGTAGAGGTGAATGTCTTATAGTTAAATTTGCTACAGACCAACTGATCAGGCATCCAGGTGTCATCATGCGAACACGTGAGGATTTTCCTGAGTATGAAAGATACCATATCAAGCAACATTTATTATTTTGGTGAAATATAAGTGTGATATTTTTAGATGCCTTTTTTCAGTAATGCAGTCCTGAAGTTTATTATATGAAATGCCATTTTTACTTGCTAAATTATAGCTAAAACAAGTTTTATTTTCCTTTTCTCTTTCTCTTTCAGTTTAAGTAATTGGTTATTGCATATGCACAATCTGTGTTATGTAGCAAAATTGTACTGTATAATATTTGTAGTTCCATATATAAAGTTAAAGCAAAACTTGAGACCTTTGTGAGTCCTTTTTAATGGCACTTATGGGTATTTGATAGCCAAACCATACTTGTTAATGTCCTGTTGAATTCCCCAGATAACACCTTCCCTCACATTAGAAATTGTCCTACCTATTTTCATATCAGTTAGCCAAGTTTTCTTATCTACGTGCAGTACAGGTCCAAGCCATGCAATAATTTCCGTAGAGACCTATGCAACAGCTTTTCTCGATAGGAAAGCTATTTACTTGAAACAAATGGTTAAAAACCAAATTGTAGCACATGTAAAAGCACAGTTTAGGAAACAGATCAAATCCAGTGTGCATCTAGTCCAAATCCCTGGCTTAATAAATGGTCATCATGGCTTATTGAAAAATGGAAAATCTCTAGCAGGTGGTAATGGGCTAATCAGCAGATTTTAGTAGTTCTTGCTATTTGGTGTTGGTACACATTGCAATGCAGGACACAGAACAGGAGGGGATACCTGAACCATTCAGTTAGTTTTCTTGCAATCAAGCAGTCACATTCAGAAGCGTACAAAGTTCCATCTTAAAACCAGTTTTTTCTTACTCATCAACTCAGCTGCTGTCAGAGGCTGTTGGAGGACCTCTCTCTGCCAAGGGTCAGCTTTCCTCACCTCTTTTAGCATGCCCACTGGCCATGTCTGCCTTAGCAAGGTGGTCTGGAGCAATAGTGCAGTTTGTTGTGAATCCTGTTTCCATTTACTTTATGTCACTTTGGTTCCTAAAGGGGTTTTGATGCACGAGAAGGAAATTAAATGAGAAACTCTGTTACAAGTGTATTCTAGCACTTCTGCATCATTGGTCCCAGGTCCCAGGTACATGTGTGAACTACAGCATCATGAGATCTTCTAGGAGGCAAGTAAGTCTTTGAGAGTTCCTGTGACAACTGAGAGAATACCTAGTCTGCTGTATTGCTATCTGGGGTAAAATGGCACATAAACACATTTTAAATAAACAAATTTGTGTTGGTTGTCCAGTGACAGGGCAGTCTGGAGAGGCAGCCTGTTGTGTATGGTGCATGTTTGTGTGTTATGATTCTCAGCCCTCAGGCTAGATGACCAGCAATGCAGCACAGATGAGGTGCACAGCAAACACTAGTGGGATGGCCCTGCTGTGCTCAGAGGCTCTACCCACCACCTTGAAGCACTGGAAGCAACAGGAGATTCTTGACTCCAAAAAAAGGGGGTCAGTATTGACATGGAGGCATCTCTCTGGCCTCCCTATGTAGCCCCCGGTCTTCATTTCCCCTCCTTCCCTGGACAAACCTGAACAACCCTTCCCTCCAAGTCCCGCCCTGACTTCCCTGCCATGGAGAAGAAGAGGTTGCAGAAGACACTTTCGTCACCCATGGCACAGAAGGGACATACCAGTCCCTGGAGCATTGCCCTCTTCAGAGTTGGGCTTTCCCCCACTCCTCAAAAGAAATGGGTTTATCCCAGTCATCCCACGGAAAACTATGTCCTTGACCACCTGGGGCTGCAGGGTGGGTAGCCACTAGCAAGGGCATCTGGCCATGTATCCTTGCAGGACTGCTGGGTTTGTGTCTCTCTCTTCTACAGACCCCTATGATCAAGAGGAGTCTGCAAAAACCCTTCTCCTACCCCTCTGTGGCCTGTCCCCATACTGGAGCGGGCGCGAGACAGCTACTCCTGGCAGTCCATCCTGAAGTGAGCACTGCTGGAGCAGGAGGTGTTCCAGAGGAGGAGAGAGGCCAGGGAGATCAAGGTAGAAAAGGTGCCTGTTCCTGCAGGGCTGGCAGCAGCTCCTGCCTGCTTCATGCCAGACCAGCAAAAGCCTGGAGAGGAGGTGCAAGAGGCAGCTCTTCCCCTGTTTCTCAGTTTATAACCCACATTGCCCTTCCAAATCCCTTCCCCAACCTCTGGAGCTATGGACTACAGTGGTGCCCAGGAAACAAGAGTTTTTCTGTTTGACCATTTAGATTTGACTGCAGGAGTTCCCCCATTCAGTTTTCAGCCTTTGCTTAAAGCTATGTGACCTCCTTGCTTGTGTGTCTGTGGTAGTGGGAACCGGCAGGAAGCCAGGGCAGGCTGTGTGGCCCATGGGCTGGGTCTGCCATGAGATGGGATGGCCACCCCCACTCTCCGAACATCTTGGGTCTTTGCATGTGGAATGGGTGTGCAGGGTGTGGTCCAGGCAGTTTTGGGAAGCTAGTTCTTGATCTTTGCTTGACTGTTACAGTTTTCTTCCTTACCTGTTCCTCTTTCTTTCATGCAGCTGAAGAACCTTTGCTGTGTCTTTTAATATCCTTTGCAGGTCTGACTCAGCTTGACTTTTGGTAATGTTCCTTTTATTGAACACAGATTTCTTTGTTGATCAAATCCTTTTGCAATACTTCTGAGCTCTCTGTTACTCTTAACATGACTTCTGAGATGCTGACTCAGTTCGCTTAGTCTGGAGCCCTTCCTGAAAGATTTTCTTTTGCTTGCGATAAAAGTTGAAGATACTATGGAACCTTTGGCTTAAATGCATTTCTTTCCATTCATTTTTTTCTATTTCCTCAGTTGTTAGAACTCATTTCATTACACAAAAGTACCCCTTAGAAACTGAAAAACTTTTAAGTCTTCCACTGAATTTAAGCTGAATCAGGTTGCAATCACAAACCATTTTATAACCAGAGAATATAGAGGATACTCTACATTTTCTGACACCTTCTCTATTATCTAAGCACCTTTCCTAAGCAAAACTTGAGGATTTCCCTGTAGCCCCTTCTCTCCCTTCCTTGCCCCATTGTGAGTGGTCCAGCCTCCCTGCTGTTTCACTCCCCAGGGGTGTCCTATGGTTCCTCTTTGCTTTCCCCAGAAAATCCTGCCTATACACCTGACCATGAAACCTGGTGTCCTTCCCTCTGGCTATAAACTGGGAGTGTTCGATCTCTCATCTTTACACAGGAAATCAATGTCTCTCCATAACACATTTCCCAGTTGCATGGGCCAGCTGTGACCTATACTTACATGCTGACCTGAGCCCATTGGTCTTGGAGCAAGGAGCTACATGAATGATCTTTTTCCTCCCCACAGGTCTCCGGCCCAACTGTACCCTTATTCAGGCTTCTGCTTATTTCCTGTGGTCCAGTATGGCAAGGCACGGCCCTTCCCACCCAAGGTAGGACTGGAGCCAGGGCTGGGGATGAGCACTCCAGATGCCAGACAATGCCGAGGGGACCATGACATTTTTATCTTATTTCCTGATGTGTCTACTAAGTCCTGATGGAAGATTGTGATTCTGAGGATGACGTCTCATCATTAGCAAATTAGATGCTGTAATCTGCTTCTAAATGAATCTTCTTAGGGGGCATTACTCAGGGTCAGATTAAAAATAAGTGAGGGAAAGACTGATTAAAATGTAAGGTGAGCTTCCGCTCTCTGAGCTTCTGGCGGGTGCGACACAAAACCCTTGAAAGGGCAGAGGTATTTTTAAACCACTTTTTTGTGGCCTGCCCTGGAACCATCTCTAAATTACGATGCCTCACAGATCCCACTGTGATGTGCATCTCCTCCTCTCCTCTGGGTGCCAGTCCCCAGGTCTGTAGGAGACCAGGTCTGCTTGAGACCACACCTAGAGAGGAAAATGTCTTCACCACTGAAGGCGGACTTTAATGGCTGCTGTAGACACTTGTCCTGGGGCTGCAATCAGCAGCAAGAGTCCTTCCTGTACTTTCTTAACCACCCTAGCATTATCATGCAGGGTCGTGGGAACTTGGGCTAGCCAAGGATTTTGGCTACCCTAGTGGTGTTTCCTTTAAAATACAGGATCCCAAGTCAGATGATGCACTTGTGAGGGAGAAAAAAGAATCAATTCAAGGTCTTCTTGGCCTAGTTGTTCAGTTGTTCGGTCTTGCTCTGATTTCTGAGAGGGAAATAGCCAAAACCAGCAAACAAGAGGCTGTGAGAGTCCTGTTGCCCTTTACCAGGCACCCAGCTTATCCGGGGGCGTCTCATGGCCACTTTTATGCTCCCTGACCTAGATCAACCTTTATTTACCTTTTGTAATCTCAGATTAATTCTGACTGAATTCAGATGACTGGGATGCCACACTGGTGCCATTAGGGTAATATGGAGCTCTGCAAATGGGACAATAAAAAAAATATTTGCTTTTAATTTTGACTGAAATAAATGATTTAGCAAGCCACTGTATTTCAAAGCTTTGCTACGGCAGATCAAAACTGTCCTGTTAATTAACTGCCATGTTAATTAATTAGACGTGTGTGAGCTGATGTTTAGCTGCAGTCAAATAGCAGCGTATTTATTTTTCTCATGCTTTACAAATGGCATTAACATTTCTAGTTTCTTGTCTCATATCTGCTGCCTCATTTCATAACCGAACATGAAGGGTGTTTATGACAAATAGTGCTTTAAACTCTTCTGACATGCCCTCCTTTCTGCTCCCTCCCCATCCGCTGGCACCAGGCTTCTGCTCCATGCCCACCATATGTCCCACATGGCTCCAGTACCACCAGGACGGCCTGCCTGTGCGTGCTGAAAGAGAGCATCCCCAAATGTCTGAATACAGTCTCCCTTACCCAGGCTGATTACTCATGATGTGCTCTAATATCAGTCATTGAACAATGAATGCAGCTGCTCATCTTAGTGCAAGGTGGGCATGGGGACACGGTGCAGCACAGCCGCACTACCCGACAGCTCATGCAAACCGCTACCAGCAGTGCTGGGCAGCGGGTCCAGCGCCTCAAGGGCTTGCATCTTGTCCTCCCCTTGCTTTTTCACTCCTTTTTGAAAGAGGTGCTAGATGCTCAAGGGAAAACAGTTTGCCTTTCTTTTCTGAATCTTCTCCTTTGAAATGGCAGAAATTATTTCAGTGATGAGTGAGACCCAAGAAGAAAAACTAGCCATTGTAAAAAGCCATCATTTTCTCTCTCAATGCACAGCCCTCCAAGGCACCAATTCGCACCTTGGTACTAAACTCTGCACTTTGGTTTTTGCTTTTTCTGTTCCAGACGCTAAAGCTCCTTGTAGTCTTGGTAACTGTAGCAGAAGCTGCCCTTCCTCACTGCTGGCTGGGCTGCAAGGGGCTCTCCTAGCTGATTACCACTGCCTTATTTAAAGCGCTCCTAATCTAATTAGGTGTCTCTCATGAACATATTAACAACAAAGACCACGCATCCAGAACTGTTATTTGATGCACAGAATAAAGCCTGTTTGGTGATTTTGCTGTTCAGGGCTTCTAATAACCAAGCTCTATGTTTGCCGGGTGATACATTAGGTTTTCATGCCAAGGAGGCATGATCCAATTCCTACCAGAGTCCATAAAAAGGCCTATGCTGACATTTGGCTGGGGCTCAAGACCTACATCTTTATCAGAAAGCTTTGTTGTCTGCCAATTTTTTTGAGCCTAATGCACATATTCAGGCAAATGCAACTGCAAGAAGCATGCTAATGAAACCAGGCAGGTATATCAATAATCCAGCTTCAGCCTTTTTACCTGAGTATTCGGCACAACAGATTTTATCCTTTTCTCTGAAATCTCTGAAAAACAGGTTTAAAGTCTGGCTAATTTTCTAGACATCATGACAGCATTGCTGTTTATTTCCAGGCTAGGGGATTATGCTGTTGCATTTAAGAAAAGACAAATACCTGAAAATTTTCTGTGTTGTCAGTTGGTCCAGTAATGAAATGAGGTGTTAGACAACAAAAGCAAGATCTTACCAAGAAAAGGTGATAGTTTTTCAAGATGCGGTGTTTTCTTGTCTGAGTCTCCTGGAAGTATATATCTCCATTGGGCAGTGCCCAATAGCTCCTGATATTTCTGTTGTCTTTCTTTTGAGTGTGGATTTGAATTATAGTAAAAGTTTACTGTATCATAATCATGTACAAATGTACATAAAGTACATATAAGATGGAATCAAATATATAACTAGTAGATGTAGGTGTGTGTGTGTACATCATAAGCTTCTCTAAAAGTTATTTGAAGCGCAAAAAAAAAAAGCAGGGATATCAACTATCAGAATAGGATGAGGAGAGGTTCAGATGAGCCTGTGCTTATGAAAGTGGGGAATAAACGGAGAGGGACAAAACAGGCTAAACTCAAAAGTACAGAAAAGTAGTTCTCAATAATTTTAACAGCAAACCAAATGGTATGCAAACCTAGTCCAGGATGAGCATTTATGTCCTGCCAGCTATATGCAAAATGGCTATGGCTTTGAAAAAAGCCCATTTTGGATACTTTTTTTGATCATATGTTTTTGTGAATATATGGAAGAAGGCAATTGGAGGAAACATGCAGAAAGCTTTCATGATCAGGTAATAAATGGTCCAGGATGAATTAATTAACTCTGGTAAACAACTGGAAGAAGTTATGGGTTGGTTTGCCTCTGATTTCCACTGGTATGAAACAGGAATAACTCTACGAATGTCAGTGGACTAAATTAGTGAGAATGGGAGAACAATTAACACCTCAAGAATGTTTCTTAGTTTCAAAGTCCTACTACATTTCAGCAGTGCTTTGGGATTCAGTGAGATAAAATGTGCTGTACAAATGTAAGTGTGTCTTATTATTAAGTGTCTGCTAATTTTATTCAGGGAAATAACCCTTGCTGCTCTGAGTTCAGCAGTGATTTGCATAATCTCAGGTAAGTGAATCAGAAATGTCTTTTAAGAAGGAGACTAAACCCTAAAGAATTTAAAACTAGAAAGGATGTTAAACTATTCAAACACTAACAGGGTTTGCTCCCTTCCAGGAGCTAAGATCTGAGACATCGCTGAGAGGGTGCCACAACTTGTCAAGAACACAAATTACTACCCACTGTTACTCTTCCATGTTGGCACAAATGATGCTATAAGCCAGAGCCTGGGCAGAACCAACGGAGACTATAAAGCCCTGGGGAAGCAAGTGAAAAATATTGGTGCCCAAGTCATCTTCTCTGTTTTACCAGTTGGAGAAAAATGGGCAGCCAATAACAGACGAATAATGCAAATCAGCTCTTGGCTACGTGACTGCTGCTGTCATGAGGGTTTTGGCTATTATGACAGTGGGACTTTCCCCAGCATCATAGCCTGCTAGGGAGGGACGGAATCCACCCGTCTAGTAGGGGCAAGGGAATCTTTGGCAGCAGGCTGGCCAACTTGGTGAGGCGGGCTTTAAACTGAAGGACTTGGGGGGTGGGGTCCAAAGTGGCAATGCCAATGCCATCACATCCAAAGGGGAATAAGCCAGGTCAACCAGAGCAGTGACAAAGGTGCCTTAGCTGCCTCACGAGATGACAATCAGAAGACCAACCACCTCAAGGGTATGCATGGCTGTAGTGAGTCCTTGTGCACCCCTCCAGGGAAACCTGCATGCTCAATTACCTCTCTGAAATGCTTGTACACAAATGCATGCAGCATGGGGAATAAACAGGAGGCACTAGAGATCTGGGTGCGGTCGCAGGGCCATGATCTCATTGCAATTACAGAGACATGGTGGGATAGCTCCCGTGACTGGAATGCTGTCATGGATGGCTACATACCTTTTAGGAAAGACAGGCCAGCCAGGCGAGGTGGAGGACTTGCTCTTTATGTGAGGGAGCAACTGGAATGTATTGAGCTCTGCCTAAGGATGGAGGAAGAACGAGTGGAGAGCTTATGGGTAAAAATTAAGGGGCAGGCAAATACAGGTGACACAGTTGTGGGCGTTTACTACAGGCCACCTGATCAGGAAGAGGAAGTAGATGAGGCCTTCTACAGGCAGCTGGAAGTAGCCTCACAATCGCAGGCCCTGGTTCCCATGGGGGACTTCAACCACTCTAATATTTGCTGGAAAAGCAACACAGTGAGGCGCGTGCAATCCAGGAGGTTCCTGCAGAGCAGCAAGGATAACTTTTTGACACAGATGGTGGAGGAGCCAACGAGGCAAGATGTGCTGCTGGACCTTATACTAACAAACAAAGAAGGTCTGGTTGAGGATGTGATGGTTGGGGGTAGCCTTGGCTGCAGTGACCATGAGATGGTGGAGTTCAGGATCCTGTGTGGTAGAAGCAGGGCAATAAGTAGGGTTACAACCCTGGACTTCAGGAGAGTTAACTTTGGCCTCTTCAAAGACCTGCTTGGAGGAATCCCATGGGTTAGGACTCTAGAAGGTAGGGGGGTCCAAGAGAGCTGGTCAATATTCAAGTACCACTTCCTCCAAGCTCAAGATCGGTGCATCCCTGTGAGGAAGAAGTCAAGCAAAGGAGCCAGGAGACCCGCATGGATGAGCAAAGACCTTCTAGAAAAACTCAAATGCAAGAAGGAGGTTTACGGTATGTGGAAAAAGGGACTGGCAACTTGGGATGAATATAGGAACATTGTCAGGGTATGCAGAGATGCAACGAGGAAGGCTAAGGCCCACTTGGAACTCAATTTGGCAAGGGATGTCAAGGATAACAAGAAGGGCTTCTTCAAAAACATCAGTAGTAAGACTGGTGATACAGTGGGCCTGCTGCTGAATGAGGTGGGTGCCCTGGAGACACAGGATGCAGAGAAGGCAGAGATACTGAATGCCTTCTTTGCTTTGATCTTTACTGCTAAGGCTGGCCCTCAGGTATCCCAGGTCCCAGAGGTGAGAGAGAAAATCTGGAGAAAGGAAGACTTCCCCTGGGTTCAGGAGGATTGGGTCAGAGATCATTTAGGCAAACTGGATCCTCACAAATCCATGGGCTCCGATGGGATGCACCCATGAGTGCTGAGGTAGCTGGTGGACGCTGCTGCTAAGCTACTCTCCATCATCTTTGAAAGGTCATGGAGGACAGGAGAGGAGCCTGAGGACTGGAGGGTAGCCAATGTCACTCCAGCCTTCAAAAAGGGGAAGAAGGAGGACCCCGTAAACTACAGGGCAATCAGCCTCAACTCCATCCCCAGAAAGGTGATGGAACAGTTCATTCTGAAGGTCATTTCCAGGCATGTAGAGGAAAAGAAGGTTATCAGAAGAATTCAACATGGATTCACCAAGGGGAGATCATGCTTGACCAAACTGATAGCCTTCTATGGCATGAGTGGCTGAGTAGATGAAGGGACAGCAGTGGATGTTGTTTATCTTGACTTCAGCAAGGCTTTTGACACAGTCTCACATAACGTCCTCATAAGTGTGGGTTAGATGAGTGGACAGTGAGGTGGATTGAAAACTGGCTGAAAAACAGAGCTCAGAGGGTTGTGATCAATGATGCAGAGTCTGGCTGGAGGCCTATAACTAGCAGTGTTCCCCACGGGACTGTGCTAGGTCCAGTCCTGTTCAACATATTCATCAATGACCTGGACAAAGGGACAGAGTGTTCCCTCAGCAAGTTCACTGATGGTACCGAGCTGGGAGGAGTGGCTGATACCCCAGAAGGCTGTGCTGCCGTTCAGCGAGACCTGGACAGGCTGGAGAGCTGGGCCGAGGGGAACCTCATGGCATTCAACAAAAGCAAGTGTAAGGCCCTGCACCTGGGGAGGAACAACCCCATGCACCAGTACAGGTTGGGGCTTGACCTGCTGGAAAGCAGCTCCACTGAGAAGGACCTGGGAGTGCTGGTGGACAGCGAGTTGACCATGAGCAAGCACTGTGCCCTTGTGGCCAAGAAGGCCAATGGTATCCTGGCATGCATAAAAAGGAGTGTAGCCAGCAGGTCAAGGGAGCTTATCCTCCCCCTCTACTCCACCCTGGTGAGGCCACATCTGAAGTACTGCATCCAGTTCTGGGCTCCCCAGTTCAAGAAAGACAGGGAACTACTGGAGAGAGTCCAGCAGAGAGCTACAAAGATCATCAGGGGTCTGCAGCATCTCTCTTATAAGGAAAGGCTGAGAGACCTGGGTTTGTTTAGCCTGGAGAAGAGAAGACTGAGGGGGGATCTCATCAATGCTTATAAATATCTAAAGGGTGGGTGTCAAGTGGATGGGGCCAGACTCTTTTCAGTGGTGCCCAATGACAGGACAAGGGGCAGTGGGCACAAATTGGAACACAGGAAGTTCCACCTGACTATGAGGAAAAACTTCTTTACTTTGAGGGTGACAAAGCACTGGACCAGGCTGCCCAGAGAGGTTGTGGAGTCTCCTTCTCTGCAAATATTCAAAACCTGCCTGGACACAGTCCTGTGCACCCTGCTCTAGGTGTGCCTGCTCAAGCAGGGAGGTTGGAGGTGATCTCCAGAGGTGCCTTCCAAGCCCTGCCATTCTGTGATTCTGTGTTTATGTGATTCAAATTGTTCTTCAATGGTCTTTGAGCCAAAAAAAAAAAAAAAAAAGTGTTTGGGTTCTAGGTGAAGAAGGATGTCCCTGGCTTGAGGCTTTAAATATGCATGGCTACTCTTTTGGGTTACTTTTTCCATCATTGACAAAGACCTTCTCATCAACACAATGTTGAGCTTTCCTTTTTGCCTGTATTCTTTTAAAAGGCAAATGCAGGATATGCTAGGAAACTGTCTACTGTCACTTAGTCACAACAAGCCCATTTTAAAAACCTTAGACATCTTGTTTCCTTACTGCAACTGGAAATATGTTCTAGGATATCTGAGGATGAGAACGTGCTTTTTAATTCCCACTCAAAATTATTCATTGTCACTTTCCTCTCATTTGTCCTTGCGCCAGTGTTGCCATCTTACTTAAATAATTCTTAATTATTTAATGACTACCTGGTGATAAGCCATTTAACAGCTATATACAGAGCAATCGTAACTCCATTTTCTAGTCTAAGCCACCCACACTCTTTTATTCTGTTCTTGTTGGATGAGTGCTCCACCTCTCTCTTCTTTTTCATGACCCTTCTTTGCCCTTCTCCCACCTGAAATTCACATTTTTGGGTATGGACTTGTACAGAGTAGTGTAAATTGGATTATAACAGTCACTCGTTGAGCATGTCTCCAACTACAAGAAATACTGAGCTGATGCACCCCACTTTTATATTTGTATTTCTCTGGTTGCATCACACTGGTTGATTGCATTCATCCTGTGATTGCCTAAATACGTAGGACTTCATTTTTCCCAGTATCTTCACCCTGACAGTTTTGTTTTTGTGTGCCCAGCCATTTCATCAAGGATGACATGAAGTGTGCAATCATTGAGTTAGCTCCTTTCATAGAAGTCACCTGCCAGTAATCTGGGTCTTGAAAGTTGAATCCAGCCTAAGGAGAAGCTGACCATGGAATCTGGCATTTCCTTGCTGTGCTGTACCTCTCATAAAGATCACACACAGTTCCCATTTCCTGGAGCCATATGTGGCTCCACACACCAGAAGAAAGTCTCTGTGCTGACCACTCCAGTCCTCCTTCCAGCCAGCATAGAGGTCTCACCCAATGCTTTTCCCAGGTTTGCACGGCAAGTGCTGGCCATGGGGCTTCTTTGCAACTCTTCCTTCATTATTTTGGCTCCTGCTGTGCTAGACATGTAACTCCACCAGAATAATATCCACCTCCTGCACTTGCATGCATCCTCCCCCAGTGAAAACCTCCTCTCCATCCAGCTCTGAGTAGTCTTGTCCCTGCCCTGTGCTTGTGGCCTTGGGTCTTAAGGTAACTCAAAGAGGAGGTTCATTATTCTGACTGAAAAAGGTCTGTTATGGGAAACCATAGTGGTCAGCCAGGCTTCATTTAACTTTCACAAGGGCAAATTTGTAAACCTGGGGGAAGAACCACAATCCTTTTACTCAGAATGCTACTACTGAGCCACATATACCTGGAGAGGAACTGACATAAGACCATGAAGAAGCAATATGTTACCATATAAGGCTCTACTGGCTGTTTTAGAAGTCGTGCTGGCACTCAAGCTGCCAGTTTAGAAGACTGGGATTCAGGGATGAAAATTGTCACTAGTCTAAGAAATAAGAAGAATTTCTTGACTGTAAGACACTGGCAATGGAGAGGTTGCTTGTACAGATATCTCTAAATCCTGCTGCCTGATATAATTTTCACAAAGATTGGCAAGTGCCTCACTTACATTGCCAGTGTTCACACTGTCTAAAAACCCCATGCATGCAGAGGCTGCATGCTATCCCTGTTAAAATCCCAAGGCAGTGACCCTGCAACTGCAAGTAATAGATACTTGGTAGTTCAAATATGTTTGAGAAGATTTCCTGTTATCATCCTTCCTTGCTCCTGTGGTTCTGCTACCATGTTCTTACAACACAAGAGGTTTGGGTTCTTAAAAAATAAGGAGACGGTTATTACACATTGGAAAATGTCCAGTATCACTTCTAGGAATGTTATTTAGAGTGACACTCAGGAGTCTAGTCCAATCCTAGTGGAAGTCAAGAGAAAGTCAGATCTAGATGACATACCGATGAAAAACCAGGTTGGTAACTTGTAGTTAACACCACACATGCTGAAGGCTGCAAAATGTTGATGAATTTTAAGTTTCTTCAGCATAAATCACAGTAAATGATAACCTAAGCAGGCCACAGCCACAGTCCAAGTGCAAATCTCAAAGGAATAGCTGCTATCTGTTTTTTATAATGCTTTATTTACCCAGCCATTATAAAGAGAGTAATGATAAAATGGAAATGATAATGCCTTCCACCTGAAGAAATGCCAAGCAGGAGTTTTAGGGAAGATAATGAGCTTGATGGGAAGGATGTTTTGAAAGGAGCTTATGGATGGAAAGGCCCATCTGTGGGGTCTAAAGTACCTTCCAGATCAGAAATTAGTCCACTGGTGTGAACTTTATCTGATCAAATATAGATGGCTGCAGTATACATCTCTATCTGAGCTGGTTGTTAAGCATATTCACTGAAAGAAGCACTTTGGGTGTATAATTAATTTAATCATAAACCAGATGTCTACATTGCTTCTGATTACTTACTCCCTAAAAATCCCTGGTTTTCCCTATCTACCCTGAGGGGTTCCTAAACTGGTAACCAGGAGGAACACATCTGTATTGTAGATATAAAGCTATATGAGATGACCTTACCCTGGTGCCTGCAGCTCATCGACACCTTGGGAAACCTGGAATAGTTATTGCTGTTCAACGGATAATCTCCTGCACTACCTACCTTGTGACCAATAAGACCATAGGACTTGTGCAGGATCTTTCCACTGTCTCTGCTTCTCCTGCAAAGGGACAGATGTTCTACAAGTCATCAGGTACCATAACCTAATACATTAGTGCATTGTATCCAACACATTTTCCTATCCTTCACCCAGATAGTAGTGTAAATTTTACATTGGAGAAAAGAAACAGACAAATTGGGGAAGGCAAAAAGGAGTTTATGCTGTTTAAAGTCAAAAGAGATCAATGGTGTTTTGCTTATAAGACATAATGTGCATTCTTTCAAAGGATCTCATGCTTTTTTAAAACAGCAAATTAAGCATAATTTCAGATAGGGAAACTGAGGTTAAAGATGTGATTTCCATACCAGGTTGCCAGTTTGAGTACTGCATGGAGAAGTAGTACTGCACTGGAGTCACAGAAGGATATTCCTCAGTTGGGGTGTCAGTGAGAATCTCCCATAAAACTTGCAGGAAAAGATCAAGTTACTTTCCTGCAGCAGAAATCACAAAAACAGTTAAGCTCTTCAGCAAACCTCAGTCAACTGTTACACTGCAGTCCAAAAATGTAGGTATTGCAGGTAATGCAACTGCTTGGGATTTGCAGTGCCCCTCTGTACAGGAAGTAGCAAAGGGAAAGAATACACGTCTTGCCAAAAACAACGTCACTGAGGCATAATGGGAAAGGTAACTCATCACAAGAGAAATCCGTACTGAAAAATACTGGCTATAGCTGAACGAGGGTCCAAATGATACTTACGCATACATGCTTTTATCATAGGGAGAAGGAAGCTGCTACTGTGAATAAAGCAAAGCTTAAGGGAAAACAAAATGGTGTTTTTTCCTCTCTTTCATTTCTTATGGATGCAGCAGGTAATGAAAGATATTCCTCTGTGAGCAAGAATGTTGTTTCCTTTCCTTCCTCCCTTGTTTTCCTTTCCCCCTGGATTTCCATTGCATTTCAGGGTATTTTTCTTCAAAAAACAGTGCTGCTGGAGAAGCACCTCCAGAATCTCTAAGTGTAGAAAGGGAAATGCTTTTCTCTACAGGTAGGATGGCACTATCTGAAAGCAAGACCACTGATTAGCAGGGAGATGCTGCCCTTGCAGGAATAAAATTGCAAGGGAGTCTTGACATAACAGCTTCACTTCAGAGAAGTGGTGAGCAAACAGCTCTCCTATCAGCTGAACACCACTTAGCTGTCAAGGGTGGACCAGCAGCAGAAGTAGGTGCTTGCAGACAGTGTGCATGGTGCCAAATCCTACCACAAAAAATAATCCACATCCAGAAAGAAAAAGAATTACTCTAAAGAAAAAGAAGAGGTGTTGAGGGGATGCTAGAGCCAAGTATTTGTACCAG
This sequence comes from Morus bassanus, assembly GCA_031468815.1. Classification (NCBI taxonomy): domain Eukaryota; kingdom Metazoa; phylum Chordata; class Aves; order Suliformes; family Sulidae; genus Morus; species Morus bassanus. The sequence continues at coordinate 54,514,160 of CM062570.1, read as the reverse complement.
CAAAGCAGTGGCATACGCTCGTTGCTAATGGTGTGCTAGATTACACAGGAACAAAATTTGCCTTACCCAAGCACTGAGATGTGAGGAGCCAAACTGACTCCAGCGGCCTTAGCCCCAGAAGGAGGGGTCCATACTCACATGTCCAAAGGCATGGGGGTTTCTCCAACTGCTCTGTTAGTCCCAGAAGATGAGAATGGCCTTGTTTTCTGTGCTGTATGTACTCAGGAAGCAACCCCAAAACTGAGGGTTCACAAGTAATCCACTAAAAATGGACAAACAAACACTGATCTACCAATAGCTATAAAAACATAGGGTTCCTGTTATTTGTTATCTTATTTTTTTCTACTCTTTAAGGCTTACAGTATATACATGGCCCATATTTGAGCTTTTATCTACAGCCATTAGGACTGGAACTTTTCTTTTTTAAATGAATGCTGAGATTCTCACATAATGACAAGAGCTGGGGAAAACATCAAATATCATGAGACATGTGAAAAACATCTTAAGTTGGCAGAACTGCACATAAAAAGAGACAGCTCTTGCCTTGAAGAGCTACAGTCCAAACATTTGACAAAGAGTGGTAGAAAGTAGCATTACCACAATTTTACAGATACAGCAAGATTAAGGATAAACTTGTCAAAGGTGAAACCAAGCACAAATCTGCTGTGGCTTTTTAGAGCCCTAGATACAAGGATACATTTCTTCTTCATTATACAGCCTTAATTGTCATAGGAAAAATAAAATATTTCGCATGTTACCAGAAGATTATATTTTACTTCCTAAAACAGGCAAATTAGGCTATTGTTGTGACAAGTAACACTAACATATGGCTTCATTGGGCCATAAGCTTCACAAATAGAATTTGTTGTGTTATGGGACGTCAGTATTTTTCAGTGAAACCAATGAAAAAAATGTTATAGCACCCAGTGAAAGCAATTTTGAAATAGATTCAGTGAGTATTTCTCGGATTATTTGTGTGGGTGTATGTATGAGTGCAAACCCAAACAAAATCCCACGCCCTGCAATTCCTCAAAGCATTAGGAAGGTGACAGACTGTGACCCTTCTCCTTGCATTGCTCTGCAGAATATTATCTAAGCACTGACCAGAGCACTGCACATAATAAGCCACTTTTACCCATTGAAATGAGTGCATCATTTTCACTACAGGGTTAATTTGCTTCAGTTTGCCAGATTATTTTAATCAGAAACCCAGCCAGTTCTCAGTTTTAGCTTATTTTGACAGTCAGTGACAACAGAGTGTTACTTCAAGTTATGGGAACATTGATTATGGTGGTTATAGAGATGAGATAAAGCTATACGTACTTGTTCTCTATTATTTAATGACTTGAAATTAATAACTGTCATGTTCTTATCTTGCATTACAGTTGAGAAACACATTGGTTACAGCCAACAGTAAGTTGAAAAGCTGGTTGTTTTGTTAGTGGATCTGTTGTACTTGCGAGCTGTACGGTCACCACTCGGTCCCCAGAATTTTACTGTCTTTGTGTCCTTTAAAAATCTCCCAATATTCAGAGCCTATTTTTTAATTACTTGATTACACCCTGTTTCAAGTTAATGGAAGCACATGCATCTGTGTTAGTATTAACATAATCCAATTAATCATATTTAAATTGATTTGCTGGTATTTGCATGGAATAATGAATTGATTAGCATTGCAGCATATGCCATCTTCATCAATGACCGACGTAAAAAATAAAACCAATACTGAAGTGAGAATTTGAAGCTTTAATCTGTATAAAATCTCTGACCATTTTATTGATTAATGATCTTATAATAAAACTATTGATTCAGATATAACCTAACACTAATTATACTGTAGCCCTTCAGGGCACTTAGCACTGTGGCTTTTGTTGCAGTCTGACCCTCTTCCATTTAAGCTTTTATTATAAGCATCAGATGATGAGTGTCTGAACTAAAACCATGTAATAATTACTTTGTGCTGCTTTTCCTTTGTTCATATCGAAAAATTGCCTCTGAGAGTTTGGGGTGATTGTGCCAGAGCCTGTGCTGGCAGGATGTGGCATGTGAAATGCATAGGACCTCTGTTCCGCCAGAAGCTTGGCCCCAGTGACACTGAGTCTGCTTTGCTGGCTTCATTCAGGGAAATTTGATCTTTTGAAACACGACATTGCCATATCTTTCCTTCACGCTCTGTCCTGCATGAACAGGACTCGTGGGTCCATGCTAGAGTCCCTGATAACAGCATGCAGGGAAAAACTTCTGAAGATGATGGAGCACTTTAAAGTCCTTTTTGAGGTTGGGTTTGTCTTTCTTTTTACACTTAATGGCTAAGTACCTTCGAAAATTGTTTCTTCAGTTGCCTTAGAAAAGTACCATAAAAAAATCCCCCATGGGTAAATAGAAATTTTTGCATCAGTGTTCACATGTCCTCCCAATTTACACAGCCCAGAGCTATTCCTCCCTTCCCATCCCCTGCACATAGAGCAATTCTCTGGTCACTCAGGAAATCTCATTGCTACAAAGTAGGCCAAAGAATTTTCTTCCCCCAAGAAGTCAATCTGATTGATTTTTCTTTCCGTGTCTATTGATTACAAACCTTAAAGAACATTGCTATTGTCATGGTTGCCTCAATAAGCGAAGATGGAAGGGAGACATAATAACAGTCTTCAGATATGTAAAAAGTAGCTGGAAGGAGGAAAGAGCAAACTCTTCCCTCTCGTCCCCGGTGGACAGGGCAAGAGGTTTAGGGGCTTAAACTGCAGCAAGACTGATTTACTTTAAGCAATAGGAAAGCTCTTCTCAGTGATGAAACATTGGAAGACATTGCTAAAGGAGGCAAGGGACCTCTAGCAATGTGCCTGGACAAACTTCTCTGATGAATTGTTCAGGGAAAGCTGAAAGTATCTTAGGACAGTGGGATGGTGTAAATGACCTCTCAGGTTTATTTCCAAACCACTGGACACCACAGTGGGAGACAGGCTGTGTCCTTGGACTCTCTGGAGGTTCCACTACAAGTTAATGTCAAAATGGATGTGGCTTGCTTTCATCTCCTGCAGCCAGATTTATTTTGCTGAGGTGTGACCACTGGTGGCTACAGCAAGCAGCAGTGCTGGTGGCAGTCAGGCAGCATGGCATGAAGGCAAGGAGGTGGCTGCAAGAAATTCTACCCCCTCTTTTTTCTTCCTGGAGGCAACCTGCTCCTTCCACAGCACCTGTCCTTCCACTGCATATTCTACCTCCCACAAACCCAAACCCAAGTTTCTGCCCCCTGCCACCTCTCAAGAGCTGCAATGCCCCTGCCCTGCTTTCCATCATGGCGGGCACCCTGCCATGCTCTCATACCCCTGCATATATGCATCCTGCCACGTACCCTCAGTGCTGGGGGCTGCTGACATTTTGAGGTACTAGTGCTATGCATGCTGTAGTAGCAGGCAACTGTACTGCACCAGTCAATATTACAGGTTAAGAAAAACATAACATCATTAGGCAATTCAGTGTACTCCAAATAAATACCATGGGATAATGAAGCAATAAAAATTAAGTAAGCAGTACTAGTCAGCACAACTTTTTGCAAAGGAGACTTTTGCCCGCAATATAAAACTTTAAAGAGCCTCCTACCATGTGGCATTTTGCCATCGACTTCCATGGACACAGGACGAGATCTAGTGGAAGTCATTATCTTTGTGGTGTGAAAGATAAGAGAAAGCTTGCTTTCCACACCAGACCATCCTGGTCTTCTGAGGCAGTACACCTGGCACCAGAACCTTCTCTGAATTTCTCACTCCGCATTGCAGCCGGGAAGACCTTGGTGACATCGGTGCAGCTTCATGGACAATGTCAGCTGGCAGCCAGGTGCCTGCTCTTTTCCCGACTGTGCACAGTGCTCTCCCACACCTGCAGCATTTGGACTAATATTCCTCTGTGTTAGACTGTGGGTCGGATGTTTTCATATTCAAGGTGTCCTGGTTCTGGCAGTGAAAGTAGCTCAAACTGGGACAGAGTAGTGGCTGTTGTCAGACGTCTCAATGCTGTGTGTTGAAATGACACCTCGTCATCACATGCAGACAGGAAGCAGCAAGCAGGCGAGAGAGAAAATATAACAAAAAGGATTTCTCTGTCTGCCAAAGGAACAGTCCACGTGCAAAATCCTGGCTGCTAAAAAGGTAGACAGCAGTGTCAGAAATGACAGCTTTGGATTTTTAGTGCTGTCTTCTTATCTGAATTTTCATTACATATCTATTAACTAATAACATATAGGTGAATGCAAATGTCAGTTGAATATTTTCGTAGGCTTCCACCAATTAGCTTTTTCTAAATAGTATAGTATTTCTACATCTGCTTCTGCATTTATGCATCTAGATTTTTAGTCACCTCTATCACAATGGAAGCACATCGTATTTTCTCTCTGTTCTTCAATGGATATGTTTTTTAAAAATTAGGTATGTTAAAAATGTGAATTTAAAATCACTCCTTTTTTACTTTACAAATGGAATAAAAATTGCCAACATCCTCCTCCATTTCTGTTTCACCTCTGGATCTGAATTCACACATTCCTTTTTTCCTCTTACAAAATTTCCATAAATTTACTCTGTGGCAGTTGTAGTAAACTGTAGCACTTCAGAGAAGACCTTCTGTGTTTTCTTTTAACATGGATCCTGTTCCCAGTAAGATTTATGCATAAGTAAAAAAGAAAATCACGCTAGGTTTTTTGGTTAAAATTTCCCCCAGATTTTAAGCACTAAACTGATCATAGCCTGAAAACTTCTGAAAAATGAAAATCTCATGAGTCTTATCCAACTTACAGCCTTCCAAAGAATGCTGGCATTTTTTGAAGCAGCTACTTCTGCAAAAGAAAAAATCCTATGTGAAACTCCATTTTCCTGATGAAAAAGATTCAGATGTTATGCTTGTCACCTTCTTACCCAGTTCCTTAGGCGCATTAGAAAATTATTCCCTTTAGTCAGAGATACTGAGGGTTTTGGAGAGGAATAAGCAAGCCCATTGCAGAAAACACTTCATGGGCTGGGACTCAAGACTTCTTTCTGAGGAATGCTTTGTGGTGTTCTGTGGCTCTCTTCTGCATCTCTACTCTCTATCTCCTTCATTTTATTTCAAGATTTATTTGAAGAGAGTTTTTTTGTCCCAAACTGAGGATTTTTTTCATACAGTATAGTTTGTGTGGGTATGCAGCTCTTTCAGTTACAGCTGGAAGACAGAAAATGCCATTTTGTTTTACACAAAGACATTTAGACATGGTGAACACACCAAGCTGGTGCGGGGCCATGGACAATATCTACAGCAGCAGCAGTGCAGCACAATAAGGGTGAACTGCAAAGCAAACCAGAAGAGTCTGGTGGCAAGTATAGCCTATTGTGTTCATTTAAGCTATCCTGGCAAAAGTTCTCTTCCAGAATAAGCTCTGACTCTCTTACTAGTGTTATCTAATATTTCTGTCCTGGCTGTTCAGCTATGTCAGTGACCTCTTTCTTACGCAGGTAAGGAGTGATCCTCAGTGAACAGTGGTTTGGCTCCATCTCCAATCTCCAGTGACACCCATGGTAAGCTGATATGAGGTAGGTGCCCAAGTACCTTTGTAGATCTCAGACATGCACCTTTTGTCTAGTGTTAGGTGGTGGCAGGCAATGGTTAGAGAACTGGAGATGTGACCACCCTAAACCCAGGCTTTCCAGACCAGTGAAAAGTGAAATAAACTCCACATCTCCCACCTTCATGGTGGTAACTCTCAGCCAAGGAACAGCAACTTTTTACACTGTGATTACTTGACCCTTTGTGTTCATTAGACTGTGGCTGCATTTCACGGGGTCATCCACAACAGAAACACTGGTACGAGCTAGTGAAAACTCTCAGCTGAGACTGAGAAACAATTGCTCCACCCACCAGTGAAGTAAATCAAAATGCAGTATGACCAATTTCATTCCACATGGGAATGTCTACACAGGATTTTAACAAGGATTTACCTTTTCTTACTTTACAGGTCTGGTGAGTTCAGGCCAACGTTAACCCAACATCTCTATGAATGTAGGCACACAGGCTTGTTCCCATCCTTTTCAGTAAGAGTGTGACCATACTAATTTCCTCCACTTTCTCTGGCAGCAGGGAAATGCAGCCATTCTGCCACAAATTAAATTAATCCTTCATAGATAAGACAGTCATTGCAGCTTCCTGCATGGAGCCCAAAATTTTCATCCTATTTAATAATCAGACACTGTAAAATGGCATTTTAAATGTATTCACAGCTTTCAAACATCTGGTGCATACTGCTGATGTGCAGCAGACGACTAAGTTGTATTTATTTTGGAGCATAATGCCACAGCCTGACTATTTAAGAGAGAATATATGAGAAAGAACATCCCAAACAAAGGCTTATTGGTGAACTTACCTGCCACTGCCCTTTACTCATCTGTTGAAACAGTATGTGTCTATTTGCATAACTTGAGCTGCTCAGTAGCAATCAAAGCCATCACTATCCTGCTGTCATTAGTTTTTGCCTCATCTATGCAAAAATCCATTTAATGGGTGAGCAATATCTTACCTTCTCCTATGTTTCAAAATGATAGCAAAGGAGAGAAGGTTTTGTCAGAACTGTTTAGTCATTTTTGAACCCAAGAGCTATTTCTGTAAGTTTTGGTTATACCATTTAAATACTTCTTTATCTTTTTCAGTCTTAGGATAAACATGAATTTTCTGATGCTTTAGAGTTTCTGAAAAAAAAAAAAAGTAGCACTATGTCTTCTCCCTTTATTTTAATAACTTTTGTAGTTGATTGTTTGAATGTGTATGCATTTAAAAAATATATTTTAATCTGAAAAGGAATCTCAGGGAGCCGGCACCAGGTTTGTGGAAGTTTGCATCTGGGGCATAATATGAAATGGTTTGCTTGTATCAGCCAATGCAATCCTGGCATTCATGCCATACAGAACGGTGAACACATATAGTCTTCATAACAATAAGAAACCCAGAACTTATCATTCCACCTTCACTGTTAAGGAGAACCTCAAAAAAAACCCCCAAACACCCAAAAAGTGTTTGCATAGTAACTGAGATCCTAAGAACAGTCATACAATTTGAGACCAAAAAGTCTTCTCTCCAACAATGATCAGTCTCATTACAAAAAGATATTATTTTACTTTGACAAGATTTGTTTTCCATAAACCAATTTTAATTTGAAACAGTTTTATTCCTATGCTTAAAATCAAATTCTATACTCACAGTTCAACATTTTGTTTTCCTTCCAAATAGTTCTGGTATGCTTGTAATATCCAAGCTTCCTGCTACAGGTTTTTAAAATACTGACATGCCATTTACTTTCTTCCAGTCTTCTGGAAATTGCTGGAAGTTTCCCAGTATGTTGAAAATCACCATTTCTGCTCCCCAGTTCTCTCCAGTTAGCTATCTTAAAAATCATGGGTGCAGGTTATCAAGACCTGCTGATTTTAAATGTTTAATCTTTGTAGCTGCTGCTTAATATTTTCTAGCTCTATGCTTGGAATGACAGTCCACAGAGAGAGCTGTGATATCACCAGATTTAAAGTAGCACAAATTTGCACACACACTGGACCAAAATGCTTTATTGGACGTAGCCCAGTTTGGAGATAAAAGGCTTAGCTCTATTTCTGAGAGCTTAGACTGGGCTGGTAAACTTATCTACAGCATATACATGCATCTCAAAATCTAGCTTGTCTTTCATTTTTGTAAATAAATAAGCCTTTTGCTGTGAGAGCTGAAAGAAAATCCTGTGAACGTGAAATGAATGTATGCCTGAAGCTGAAGGGAGCCTTGGACAACTGCTTAGAGAAGACAGAGGTATTTCAGTCTGTCGTAGTAAGATGTGAACTGTGATGGTGAGGGACACTAATCCTTATCTCAGCACGGATAATGAACTTGCTCTGGAAGAGGACAGCCCACTTGACTTTTGTCAGAGTGTTAATATAACCATCCTGGTAGTACTTTCCATGAAGATAAGCCATGTAAGAGTTATGTCCCCAATGTACCTGACGCAAAGGTCTGTGACCCAAAGATTGCCTCCTCTGGCACAGTGTCCAGCCACCTACCAGCAAAGCTGTGACTTTGAGCAGACGTAGCTGAACAATTTCAAATGTCTTGATCTGGAGAGGGTACCTCACTGTCATATACTTTTTTTTGATGGTGTTGTGTTTCCACCTTCTCTTTCCACTTGCCTTGGCAGGTATATTTTCCTCCAAGACATGGTGAGGACATGGGTGACCTTGCCCATGGCTGTCTTTGCCTCTCCAGTCAGAGTGGCCAGGTCCCTGCTTGCAACATGATGTGGGAGTCAGCATGTGTCCAGAACAAGAACTGTATCCAGGTTTCTAGACAGAGCCAAACATCTTCTGTACTGTCCCTACTCAGACAAACACACTAACAATCCAGCTTGTCAACAGTTTACACCCTCCCTACCCAACACACACACTGATTTATTTGCAAGCAAATAAGGGGAGTTTAGTAAGTATATGGGTTTAGGCACTATTCTAGACAGTCAACACTTTGGTAACACTACAGTTTATGAGAAAAAAATGATGGCTCTGGGTCACAGTTCAGGCAGCGCTAAATGTTGCATACTGTTGATGCTATTCTAGTTTAATGTGGTTTACCTCAAATACTTAATGTTTGGCATTATGTGTTGTGTACAAAAACAAAAAAATAGCTCCTTTTAACATTCAGGACAAGACATCTGACTTAAAAATGTCCCAGCATGCAGGTCTTGCCATAGCATTTGTCTTTGAAGTGAAACAAAACTGCAGCTGATTTGGAATGTTTTGATGAAGCAGTTTCTCATGAGAAAATGTGGATTCATAAACATGGAAAATTTTCATGGAAACACATGGGGCAAGAAGATGGCTTAGGGCCAGGATAGAAATTCTAGATCAGAGGGAGACTCCCACAACAGTTGAAGTGTTGGTTGGGATGGGAGGGATGAGTGGTTTTTGGGTAGTATCCTCAAGTGTGTCTCGGGTAATGAAATACACTTAGGCAGAGCCAGCATAGACAAGTGCTCATTCAGTGCTTGAGAATGGCACTTAAAGTATTAGATGGAATGTTTTTCAGCACAGAACTGGCTTTAGGTGTTGCTGGTCAGCAGTGGGTAAATTTCTGGGTCTGACAACTTAATTCTGGTGAGTGAATATTATTGAGTATTTCCCAGGAATAAGTTGTTATCCTGGCTAGGGAAGCTTACCACGTCAAGTAATGTTTGTCACCTGCAACAAAGCAACAGTGCATTCCTTGTCCACGTTTCCAAGTCATTCAACCACACATCATATCAAAGAGGCTGTATATTATGGAGCTGAAGACCATCAACTGGAATGAGTGGAGTGTGACTGTATGTGGTTTGTGAGGCAAGGTTCTGGTAGCGGCGGGGGCTACAGGGGTGGCTTCTGTGAGAAGGTGCTAGAAGCTTCCCCCATGTCCAATAGAGCCAGTGCCAGCCATCTCTAAGATGGACCCACCACTGGTCAGGGCCAAGCACATCAGCAATGGTTGTAGCGCCTCTGGGATAACATATTTAAGAAGGGGGAAAAAAATCCTGCGCAATTGCAGCTGGAGAGAGGAGTGAGAATATGTGAGAGGAGCAACCCTGCAGACACCAAGGTCAGTGAAGAAGGGGGGAGAGGAGGTGCTCCAGGCACTGGAGCAGAGGTTCCCCTGCAGCCCATGGTAAAGACCATGGTGAGGCAGGCTGTCCCCCTGCAGCACATGGAGGTTAACGGTGGAGCAGATATCCACCTGCAGCCTGTGGAGGACCCCATGCCAGAGCAGGTGGATGTGCCCGAAGGAGGCTGTGACCCCGTGGGAAGCCTGTACTGGAGCAGGTTTGCTGGCAGGACTTGTGATCCCACGGGAGACCCACGCTGGAGCAGTCTGTTCCTGAAGGACTGCACCCCGTGGGAGGGACCCACGCTGGAGGAGTTCGTAAAGAACTGCAGCCCATGGGAAGGACTCACGTTGGAGGAGTTCATGGAGGACTGTCTCCCATGGGAGGTACCCCACACTGGAGCAGAGGAAGAGTGTAAGGAGTCCTTCCCCTGAGGAGGAAGGAGCAGCAGAGACAACATGTGATGACCTGACCGCAAGCCCCATTCCCTCTCCCCCTGTGCCGCTGAGGAGGGAGGAGGTAGAGAATTCAGGAGTGAAGTTAAGCCCTGGAAGAAGGGAGGGGTGGGGGGAAGGTGTTTTTAAGATGTGGTTTTATTTCTCATTATCTGACTCTGATTTGATTAGTAATAAATTAAATTAATTTCTCCAAGTCAAGTCTGTTTTGCCTGTGACAGTAACTGGTGAGTGATCTCTCCCTGTCCTTATCTCGACCCATGAGCCTTTTGTTATATTTTCTCCTCCCTGTCCAGCTGAGGAGAGGAGTGCTAGAGTGGCTTTGATGGGCATCTGGTGTCCAGCCAGGGTCAACCCACCACAGTGACTGAAGGTGTTTGCAGAGAGACCTAAAAATTAACATCACCAAAGATGCTGTGGGGCGGGGGGTTGGAAGAAGCATCTTTTGCCTTGCCATGTCTCATTGAAGCAAGCTTCTCCTCCAGCCAGGGTCCTGCCACACAAGCTGGGTCAGCCCATGAGCCGTTCACTTGTAGCCACAGAGGTCGCTGAGCCTCAGCAGCATAGCCAGGACTGCACCAGAGCAAATCAGTCCATCTGAGAGACTAGCAGATGACCGAATGACCTCTGTAGCTGAGCTTAGTTCTGTCCTGCCAGCTCCGGGTGCAGATACAGCCAATGCGTGACTGTGCCCTCACCAAGCTGGCAAGCCCATAGATTTTCATCAAAGGGCATCTGTGTAATGAGTCCCTTCTGATAAATGCTAGAGCCATGGAAAAATCCACCTTCAAAGCTTCTCTCCAAGCTTTGTATCAAAGATAGTTGGAATAGGAAACACCCGAGGCTGCACTTTCGTGGGATCTTGATTTGAACAAGTCTCAGGACTCCATAAAAACAGCGATAAAGAATATTGGTAACTTTTCTCACAGTTGGCTCTTATCCACATGGGATCTCATTGCTGAACAAACTTCAAACAGTGGTATTAATAAACGTCCATCCACATTCAAAAATCCCTCAGTCACAGCAAACTCCCATTTGCTGAAACATCTCTAATCCCTGAGATGTTCCTGAACATCATCCCTAATCTGAGCAGCACAAGTTGACTCAGAGTGAGGTCTTCAGGTGGGCAGACAGGTGGATGCAGCTCCATGTCCAGTCCCACTGAACTTGTCCTGTATCTGAATGACGGGCCCTCGGATGAGCTTAAAACACTGAACTGCTTCTGGAGGTCAAAAAGCCAGTCCCCAGTCTCAGGACAAGTTGACCCCTTTGGCCTCTGGGCCTTACAATGCAAGGGCAAAAGTATTGTCCTCTTGGCAGCTTCCCTTCCTCTCTTTTTTTCTGGGAGGATACTTGTTTAGGAACACAGTGTTTGTTTTCTCACCTCTCCAGACAAAGCAGTCAGCCTTTTTCTCTAGGTAAAGCCTCTTTAACTGCAAGCAGTTAACATTAATCACTGCAACTTTGTTAGAAGAAACCTGCCCTTTACCTGGCATTGGCAAGATCTGTCCTGTTGTGCCAGAATGAAGTGTTGACTACCTATATAAACTCTTGCCTTGTTTATTTACATTACAGAAGGGACTGAGTAATTCTGCAAACATTTCAAAGGTGAGGAATATCTCTTTTATTTGCTTAAGTCATGATTACTGCACTGCAATGTATCACTGTCCAAAACAACCACATGTGAAAATATATATCTAATTTGATATATGTTCATAATAAAGTGTATTTAACTACAAAGATATATATGTCTGAAGGTATAATTGCTACTGGAAGGACATCTGAGCCTTATTGCCACAGGCTGTGGAGATGCAGAAAATGCTCAGCAGTCCAGTAACATATTAGTGATTAATAATACCCGTATTTCTAAAGTATCTTTAACATACTTCAAAGGTGGTTGCTGGGAAGGCTCTTCCTTTGAAAATTAGGGCTCTTCTTCAGGCATGCAGACAGGAACAGAGAAGAACATGTCTAAAAACTTGGCACCTTGTGCATAAAATATATTTATTTATACTAATAATAAATGGTATTGACAATAATTATGTTCAATTCACACAGGATCAAGTAGAGGAATCTGATGTAGGGGATTTTGAAACAGCAAGAAAAATGAATGAGAATAAGCTGTGTGTCTGTCAGAAACCTGAAGGTGTTCCAAATAACAAAATCCTGGCAAATCTAGAACTCCCAGGAGGTCAGGCAATATTGATATGGTTGAGTTCATCAGCATAGGAAATCATACTGTGATTGCATGTCTAGAACAGTTACAGAGCCTATAAACTTTTCTAAAAGGTCTTGAGTTCTTGTCTCAGGATCATAGCTCTACAAACAAAGAATTACTGTGTTTTGGAAAGTTTTTCCCATGGAGGAGGAAAGGCTTTTTGGTTGTGAAAACATTATAGATGTCCAGTTTGGTTATGCTTAAGGCTTGCATTTTTCAATTTGCATAGCAATTTTTATGCCCAAGCTATTCTGAATTAATTTTGAGAGTAAGACTTTGTAAGGCACTGTATCAAATGTTGTTGCTGTTTTTAATTCAAATTACCACTACCATGTTTTCTTCAGTTGCTAATTTACCAAAAGAATTAAAAGCCACCGAAGAAAAGCTATCAAGTTTTCCAAGTGAGATTTGATCTTTATGAGAAAATACATGCATAAGTTTCATTCTTATTAAACACTGCTGAGCATTCAAAGATAATGAAAATTAGTCTACGTCTTCCTGATTTCAAATGTGTAACTCAGAGGCGAAGAGCGCTTTGAGGACGCATCACGCAGACACAGGATCTGTGAGCTTGACATTAATCGTATTTTTTATGTCATGCTTCATGGTTGCTGTATTGCTACATTATTTGCATTATGCAGTAAGCCCCAGTCATAAACAAATATATCTGAAAATCTGTATTGTGAAGGCTCAAGAATTGCTTGAAGACATAATTCATGCTGCAACACTTAGATGCATTGGAAAACTGCTAGTAATTGCTGGAAACATGTTGAACTTTGCAGCAAGTTCACTTTTCTCCCATCTTTTCCTTTGTAATCACTTCCCTTTGATTGAAACTCTCATTATTTCAGAGATGCCTGCAAAAAGCGTTCTGCCAAACCATGTTATAAAGTTTTCCTCCCAAACTAGGTCTGCTGGAGACACAAAACATATGCAGAGGGAAAGTTAATAAATTACAGCATATCTGAATCCAAATACGACAGACAGTGCCTGAAGAAGCTACGAATGCCCGGAGGACCTTCCCCAGCATGTTATGATGCTGGACATGTTTGAATCAGAAGCTCAGTGCCTTTCCAGACAAGTGGAGGAGAAAGGGAACTTCAAGTTTCTTTACAAAAATTTCTGCAGGAAATAGATGCTGCAGAATCAAGCCACCCCAGCTGTATGACAGCTTAATAGGCAGGAAAATGTAGGAATTTGGAAGCTAACCAAGCTTTTCTCAGGTCCTGTGTTGGAACGAATGCTGAACTTGGGGCTTGCTGCCTTACTCTCAAGACTCAGAGGGCCAGAGCCCAGCCTCGTATAGCATCACACGGATTTACCTGTGCTCTGAGAAGGGCTTTTGGAAAGAGTCTTTCCTCACTAGGAAATATGGAAAGCCTTTCAAAATGTGACCTTTCTGGTGCAGGAGTTAAAAAAAAACAGTGAGGAAAGACCCTGCATAGTTCACACGTACTATTACTGCCACCTTTCCATGTATGCATCTATGTTCCTGGCAGTAGCCACCGGTCCTACTCATTAAAAAGACGCCATAAAATTCAAATCAATTTGAGCAAATGAGATTCAAGCAATATGCCTGCCCACAGGCTCCACCATCACATCTGGAGGAATAAATATAATTATTAACTTCCTTTATTCCAACCTTGCACCAGGGATATGAAAGGCCAGGACAAACGATCAGCAAGTCATTTACAGGACAGTGCTGTTTTCCAAGCTCAAATGAGCTTGCAGCAGCTCTTTGCAGGGTCACCAAACCTGGCAGAAACTCAGCTGTTTATGCTAATATTTGAGGTTGCAGCAGGATTCCCGTGGGGAAGCTCCTGCAACTCTGTCCTATGATATTAACAATGAAACAACGCTGCCAAAGTGCATCAGTGAGAAGAGTATCTGCTAGAATCATTATTTCTGTAATCTGACATCAGTTTTAGTAAACTTTGTCTGTCTAATGTGCCCAGTGGGATTTTGCAGAGGTTAAATCCTTCTCAGACACAACTGCGGCCTTGGGTTTTGTTTGCAATTTAGAAAAATTGGACTAATATAACATTTTCTTAATTAACAGCCTCTTAAAAATAGTAACATGAATTGCACCAGATACAGATCTATATATTACTAAATTATTTTTTGTTCTTTTCATCTGATTTGTGTGTTACCACTTTAAAATGTGTGCTGCGTGTTATTAGTATGCAACTCAATCTTTAGCACATTATCCATAAGATTTAAACACAATGCATGCTCTCTTAATTTTGGTTATAGCTTCTGTGACATTTATACTGACTTTCCCTTTTTCCTGTGCTGATAAGTTAAAAATGCCCCCAAGCATTTTGCAGTTTATGCCTGCGTGTTTGTTTCCATGGGATTACGCTTCTCGTGTTGCAAGGAAATATATTTATCTGGAGACTTAATAGCAGGGGTTTTTTTCAATCTTGCAGATATCAGTAAAACCAAAACTCTCTGCTTCCCTTTTACATAAAAAAAAAAAAAAAAGTAATTCTCTTGCTGTTAATGAACATTATTAGTGTTGTTTTCAGTCCCTCAATTTAATAGTCAACTCCTGTGTTTACAACTCTTTCTTCACAGAACAAGGGCACAAAGCAACTCATACAGGGAGAGCCTATGACAGATTGCCCCTTTGCTAATGGGGGCTCCAGATATACGACTGAAACATTTACATCAGAAATGGATTGCCTAGACCTAAATTTTTCCCACTTCAAAGCCTGAGGGTGACCAGATCAGTTCACAAATATATCTTCCTTCTTTCATTTCCTTACTGTGTCATCATCACATGAAACTTTTAAAGGGTTAGATCAGAAATAATTAGGAAATTTTTATTTATAATGGAGTGTAGAAGCCAAAAAAAAAAAAAAAAAAAAAAAAAAAAGAAAGAGACCAAAAAGAAACTGGGGGAAGTCCCTCTGCTCAATATATAGGAAACAGGTCAAACAAAGAAGGCAATTCATGTGTGTCTGGGAGAGATTTCCTAGGGTTAGCAGAGATGCAGATTTGCTAGGCATACCAGGAATAGAGGGATTTACTTTCTCCTGCTTGGATGTACACTCCAAGTCAGGATGGGGAGCAGTCTCTCACATTCAGCTCACAGCAGCATCCTGCCTGAAATGCCTGCAGAGTTGTTCATATGTATCAGGAGATGAAATAACCTGGGAAAACTCCTCACCACTTGGAGCTTGTGAAAGTTTTAATTGTCAGTAAGGCAGTGTGACAGGAGAAGGGGCTGGAGAGGTGGATGGGAGGCTGGGAATGAGAAAGGAGAAGCTGGAAACAAGAAAAATCACAATAAAGTGAGGCAGCAGGTGGAGGAGAGGAATGGGTAGGTCCTAGCCATCAGTAACATGAAAGACTGAGCTCAGGTCTCGCCCCACCACAGAGCACGGCTCTCCAGGACAGAGCCATCTTCCTGCAGCGGGAGCTGTGGACACGCAGAGTAATGCAAGAGAGCTGAATGACCCTGTGAGCCTCCCCGTGAGTCATGGATACTATTAAAGGTAGAGACCTAAGACTATAATTTCAGGCTCTGAATATTCGACTCTTTCTACAGCTAACTAAGCACAGTCATGTCCCTCTCATTTAGTTCATATCCAGTCTTTAATCAACACTGACTAGTGTCAGAGACATCAAAGTCCCAGGTACTACAGCCTTCCCCTGGGTCATAGGTAAGGCTCCATTTCTTTAATACCGTGGTGGGGAGGAATTCAACACAGGGTTTTTCTGGGCCCTGAGGTCTGAGCATCATGCTGAAGACAATACTTCCACAGGGGCTGAATTTTTTACCTGAGTCATCAATGGCTGAGAAATCTGCACAAACAATTTTTGGAGGATTTTAGCTAAGTGCGTTTTAACCTTTCTGTCCTAGCTGAGTGTGAAAACTGCAGCTCCGGCTACTGCAAGAGACATCAGTCATATGCTGTTTCTTTGTCTATCAAACCGAAAAAGCAAGCTGCTTTTCAAAACTTCAGTTTTGCCACGGGCTGTATTCTCCAAGAACAATTATATGTTTGAAGAAATAGCAAAGATATATAACTTATATGTATATGCAATGTGTGGCCCTTTAAAGGCATACTGTAAAGGAATTTAGGCCCATCATGTAGTTTTGTAAAAATAATTGGAACATTGGTCTATTTACAAACAATATTTGACAAGAAAAGAGTACCTATTGCACATTTTCTGCATACTGTTTCCATGTGTAAAAATGAATGTCACTTGTGCGTTAATTCTGTTGGTTTAACCTCCTAACTGCAGCATTAGCTGGGTCCAAAATTTTTGCTGGAATAATTATGTCAAGGAAGAGTCAATAATACACTGCTCTCAGCAAAACAGTCATGCTTGCAAATGCTGCTGGGCTGGCAAAATTGTTCTTGGTATTGCTTCTTCTGTTCAGAAAACTGGAACAAGCTCTAGTGGGAAATTGCTTTAATTTGGTGGAAGCAGTGGTTCTTCGTAAGGGTTTGCTGGTATTTCTCTACCAAAACCCCTCCCACTTCTAGTGTAGACAAAGACTTTGCAGTCAGTTCTTTTTTTTTTTTTTTTCCAGAGATGTCTTACAATTCTGCATTGTACTTGCATGACTTTAATGACATTCTAGTTAAAAGTAAAAACATTCCCTGCTGCCTGGTTTGATTTAGCACAGAAATTAGATACAGTTTGTTTAAAAAGAACTTTTAATTGTAGCTCAAAATAGAGTGAAATGGCATAAAAACTGATGCCATGGTCCAAAAATACGACTCTATTTTGAAGATCTAAATGATATCTTGTCTTATAAATGTTCAGATTATCATAAAAGTAAAAGAGAATCAAAGAACAGTGAAACTGCTCTTTTATCGATTGGGCAAAATCTATAATAATTTCCTTAACAAAAAGATACTCTCTAAAGATATACTTGCTGTTAAAATTGAGATATCATTGCATACTTGACTGAAAAAAAGTTAGCAAACATTTTCCTTTTTATCCAGCTGCAGTCAATCAAACAGTGCAAGAAGGCTATGAATCAATATGGATTAAAGTTGTCTGCAGAAAACATAACATATAGGTTGAGTCTTTTCAGAAACATCATACCTGAGAACATACTAATGTCTACCAGCAGTTTGTGCACAAATGGTTCATTTCCATGGTTCTTCCAAGACAGATTTACTTCCGATGATGCTATTTAATGTAGTGACATCAGCATAAGTAGGTCATACAATCCAGGGTAACAGCTTTCTGGTAATACCCCCTGCAAAGGGGATCATGTGGACAAGGCACAAGTAGCACTAAGGCTCTGCTCCCAGCCCGCCAGTGAGCTGATACAGATGTGAGAGCTTTGAGCATGTGTTGGAGCGCACTCAAGAGCTAGTGCCAGGAGGAAATCCCTTTTTGAAACATGTAATGCTGCCTGTCTTCTGTGCAGAGCTTCCTGAGGCCAGACCCTTGCTGCAGCTGTAGGAAAAGTAATGCTGTAGTATTTTTGACTGCTTGGGGAGCCATCTCCACCCCCTCCCCTTCTCCTGCCCCAAAGTGCATCCTGCCTGGGGATGCTCTGCACCTGCCAGTGGTAGGTTCAGTGAAGATGAGCTGAGAAGAGTGTTCCCTGTGTCTCCTTCAGTATGTCTGTGAAAAAGGAGCTGCAGTTTATCTCAAACATTTTCGGTAGAAGGAAATTAAAAAATCCATGTGGAAACACAGTCTAGCTGAAGGAGCTGAAAAATTCATCAGAGGCGGCGGCCAGAAGTTGCAGCTCTAGGAGACAATAAAGACCTAGAAAACAGCTGCATGGGCTGCAGTCCATGATGCACCTCGTTGACAGCAGTGTTAATTTAAGCACCCCTGTTCTCCACTTCCCTTTTTTGCATTATAGCAATACTTCAGCTAGGTTAGTTCTCTGCCTGGATCCACGATGTGGCCACACACCTTTGCCTAGCACAACGGAGGGGAGAGAGCTGAGCACAAGTCACAGTAGCACAACCAATTTGATAATACGTGGTGTTGGGGCATCATGGTAATGCAGGCATGCAGAAGGCTCTGGTACCTACTACTGCTGCTAGTCCAGCTTACAAACACCCAGCTACACCGTGTCTCACTGGGTTACAAGTACTTCCAGAGGATTAAGCATGGCAGTGTGCACCAGTAAAGGAATTCACCTGCACATACAGTTGCTGGACTTGCTGACTCCATCAGGAAATACTCTGCTCCACATCACTGATAATGGAAGAATGACCATTCAGGCAAGATATTGGTAGGAAACTGAGTGAGAGGGTGTCTGCAACCCGCGGCCTTTGTGCTATGTTGGTTTTGATGCAAAGAAAGGAGAGGAGCTTCCAGGAGGAATACATACCAGCCAGCTAACGAGGCCCAGAGGCATACTGGAAATGAATGTTGCAAGCTCTGGAGATGCTCAGTAACTGCTTTGAGAGGCTAATACCTACCTCTCACGGTGCACTCATTAGCCACAGAGCACAAAGCATTTTGCGGAGGAGGTCAGTGCACTTTACAGCTGGAGACACTGTGGCACAGAGAAACTTCACTGAAGTCCTCCAGTGGGGCAGTGCAAGGGGGTTCCCAAATCCCGGTGCAATATGGCAGCTGCAGGGTCCTTTTTCTCTCACTGAGCAAGGAGACCTGCAGGCTTGTTTAAGGCTGTGCCATCCACAGCTGAAAACGGCAAAGTGATATGGAACGTAGCTGGTAGTTATGCAAGATCTGGACAGATGTGTCCTTGTGACTGAGTCTCCATGCCTAAATATTCTGTTAGTTCTGCTTTGGATTTATTTACAGAGGAAACTCATTGATTGTATTTGTCCACCTTATTGTTTTTTAGGCATCTAAAGGAAATGCCTGTTAACCTTTGAGACTAAACAGTATATGCAACTTTCACATAATTTCAGCTGCCTAAAAGTGAGATATCTGTCTAAAACAGTTGTGTAGATTCCCTCTGAGGAGAAGAAAGACATCTCCAGAGGATAATTCATCCCACCTGCATCAGGCTGGGTGACTAGCACTCCAGAGGTGCCTGCATTTCTGCACTGGATATAGACAGCACCTAGTCATCTAGCTTAGACCCAGGTGAGTCAGCCTCAGCTGGCTCATTTCAATGGAGATCCTGTCTTCATTAAAGAACTAAGAGAAGCAAAACTCAATGAGCCATCAATCAATAACATCTTATCCAATGTAGCTGACCACATGGCAATCTGACATGAATACAAAATGAACGGACATTTGACACACTGATCCAGGACCTTGTTACCGCTTTGAATATAGGCTGCAGTTTTCTATTTTATTGGTGGCTGATAGTATCAGCCAAACATTAACCCAAGGGCTGTGATGTGTTGCTAGCTCTGGATATCTCCCGTGTTTGTTTGCAGAAGGATTTCTAAGTGTTTGGAAAGGAACTTGAGATGCTAATCTTCTTCCAGGCTTTTAAGGGTCAAAATGACCACGCTTCATCATATGATCATGTTACAGAAACTGGGAAATCATCTGTGAAAGAAGATGAAAGAAGAATTCTAAATACTATTTAAAATATTTTCTGCATATTTCTGCTTATCAGTTGTACAGTGGTTGTGCAGTGAGACTTATTAACATGGCATCAAGGTTCTACAGATAATAATGCCCCGAGATTTAACCCCAGTTTGAGACTCTGACTCAGATTCAGCAAACTGCACCTGTTAAATTTGCCTTTGAAAGGAGCTACCCTACCGTGTTATTTTGACTTCTTGTCACTGTCATAAATCCAGCGCACGTTGTCATAGACTAATGAGTGGACGTTTGCCACAGCCACATCCTAATTGCTATACTAATTTCATCCCCAAAGCCCCAAACAAATGATCCTTCTGACACATGAACTCGAGCAAAAGCTGGGAGAGGAGAGCTCTCTGAGGTGTAGCGAGATAAGCAAGCTGTTCCTGGGCTGACATCTGTGTTAACAATGGGCCATATGTGGGCTGTACAGGGAGGGCTGGTAACACATCAGAGATCATGCATTTAACAGATTGTACCTATAACCGACACCTTGTATAATATTTAATATAAGGATAAATAAAGGCGGTGGCAGCAGCAGCCTGGACTGGGCACAGAACAATCGCCCAGCTGACCTGAGGCAGGAGAAATAGCTCCAAGATAACCAATATCCACTCCTAGGAGGAGCCAGCTGCTGCCTTGCATTGTTTAAACTGCCCTGGCTATTTAGGTGTCCATCTACAATGGGGAAATCACCTGTAAGTACCTTCATAGCTGGCTCCAGATAGAGGTATCATGGCATTTACTTTGGTATTTAAAGGCCAGCTCCTGTAGAATAAAAGGGTTTACTTTTGTGAGGTGCTGGGTTTGGCAGCAAGCCAGCGTAAGTTCCTTCTCACTGCTCGTTCTCATTGCTTTTCCTCCCTCAGTTTGGCAGTAGACCTGTTTGCAAAGCCACACAGTAAACCAGATCATAGACTAGATTAGGGGTGAAAAATAACCTTTTCTGTGGTTCCTCAAAATAGCTGTGGCAGCAAAACAAAAGGCTAGCAAGTTAAAGTGCGACAGCAGGGGACAGAATTAGGGAGAGAAAGATCAGGACCTTCCTAAGCCTATTTCACAGCCAGTGTCTTGCAAACCAATGTAACAAATGCAGGCCTGAATGACACGGGAGAAGTTCAGGATGGAGGCAGACACAGAAACCACGCTATCAGCTGTGAAAGCCAAGTCCCAGTGGATGCACATCCCCTCAGCAAGAAAGGCCGTATGCCTAGAGGGGTAACGGGCTCGTAAGCTGCAAAACTGACATTTACATTTGCATTTTTTCCAACAAGGAGCAGATGGCAAAGGGATGCTCCGTAATTTCTATGTGAACCCCAAAGAATCCCAAATCTCAGTATTAGTTGGACACTTTCCTGTCCCAAACCGGTCCTGTGTGTTGCCAGGTGACAACAGCTCCTTCCCCAAAGACAGCTGCCTATCAGCGGGGGATGGCTCTACAGGCGATTAATTAAGGAACCTGGGGCAGGGAAAGGAGGCTTTGAGATATAACTGTCTGTAAGATTTAAGACAGGCAGAAATGAAGGCAGGGCTTTTCCACTGCAGGTGCAAAGAGCTGGTGAGCTCTGAGAACGCACCTTGGTGCAGCTCTTGGGGGTCACCTCCTGGTAGTAGAGTCCTCTGAGCGCGGGAAGTTGTGCACAAGCCAGAGCCTGGCCTTATGCAGGGATGGCAGCTGGGATTAGGAGTTTGCCAGCAGTGCTATTGAATTAGGAGGAGAAACAACACACAAAAAGGAATCAGCTGAACACACCAAGACAAAACCAGATATGCTCTTTAGAATACATTTTTTCATTAATGCAGTTGTTTATATTCCATATCAGACACGTACGTACAGAAAAATGTACACAAACATCTAGATAAACATTGCACACCTTGGCAATGCATCATTTTAATACAAACTCCCTAAAAGAACTGAGAAAAAATAGGAAAATAGTCCCAGAAAAACATATCCTAAAACTCATTTGACTGATTTTGATCATGCTGAACAGATATGGCCCCACTCAATCTGCTTAAACTCAGAACAGGAGGAGAAAAAAAGGAGTAGCCCTCTCACTCAGTAGAATATTGCTTCTTAAGGTCCAAATTCACAAGCTTTCTAAAGCTAGATGATTTCATTAATATCAGCAAGCTTTACAATACCTGTCTCACAGGGACAAATACCATTTTTATTCCCAGGCATCTTCACAAACCGATTATTTTCTTTCTAGCTATCCAGCCTGGACAAAATAAGTCATCAAAATTAAAATTCATCAAGGTGCAATTCCAGGCCTTCCCAGGATGCCAGGACAGCCAGCATCCATTGGGGAGGTGGTTGAAAGTGTCTGCAGAAGCTCACTTTCACTACATAACAGGCTACATATGGAAATTTCCAAAGGTGACTGCACCATGTCAATTTGAAAACTCTTATCAAAAAGACTGAAAAAAACTTCTACAGGTGAAAAAAATAGAGGATTGGATGGTAAATGTGATGGGCATGACCTTCCTAACAGGGAGGCACCTTTGACTGCCCTTTACTCTCCCAGTGGTGTGCATGTTTTTCCTGCTGTCTATCAGCACTGTGGGCTTGGGGATTACAATATACACTGCATTCGCAAATATACATAGCTGAAAAAAAAAAGCCCCAAAGGCCTCTGGCAGTACAAGATAGCTGTATGAAAATGGAGTAAGACTGATAGGAAAATAATCTCTTAGAGACTTTGGGTTACCAAGAACTGCGAAGATAGATTGTAATGAAAACGTAAATATGTACATACCTGCTGTGCAGTCCCCTAAGACACTGCAGCACTGCCTTGGTAAGGGTTACCTACCCCATACAGAATGGCAAAAACGTCTACAGCATTTTAATTTAGCAGGGGTTACTCAAAACGTTGCAGGGGCAGAAGTGAGAGGCGATGGAGAAGCTGTTAGCTCTGGAGATACTTCATCCATCTGCAGCAAACTGCAAGCCTTGCTTTACCAAAGCTGGGAGTTACCGGCTCAAAGACAGAGATGCTAACTAAAAAATGCCTTGGTCTCTAAGAAGTTCAGTCGCTCATGGCCATCCTGGGAAATGAACAAAACTGAGCAGGAACTGAGGCAAGCTTTGCAGAGAAGCAGACAGGGAGACCAGACTTCTTGGTCTTTCTATGAAAAATTGTAAATGGGTCACATGTGCAGCCTGTTTACTATTTTAAGATCTGTCTTCTCTGAAATGCTTTGACTCTCATAAATAACAGTTGGTTTTAAAGCTGGACACTGATATCCTTGTTCCAGAGGAGGTGGCAGGGTTGTGACAAATCTGCCTTGCTCTGTACAAGGAGACAGGCAGAGCAGCCAATGAGGCTGGGACCGGGAGAGAGTGGGAGGCTCATATGATGCTCCCCTGACAAAGGCCGAGTGCTTCAGGCCAGACATGTGAGAGAAGCACTGGCAGGAGGAGTCAAGAGAGGCTGCTCGCCCATAAAGTACAATCCAGGTTAGTAACAGATTTTATAGTTGAATAAAGGGGAACCGACACATTTCTGCAAACTACACAAAGATGTAAACAAAATGGGACCTAAAGAACTTTGAAGATGCCTTGCAAGGCTAAAAAGGATCCAAGCAATTTCTGACACACCTAAATAATGGTAAATTAAAATAGGTTAAAAAAAGATACTTTGAGAGGCGATGTGACAAACAAGATGTGATAAAACAAACAAGCTTTTCAGTTTATCTACTCAGGGAGCACAGACAAGACATGCACCCTGTTCTCCACATCACACTTTTGACATATATAATATCAATCAAGGGGGTTCTTTTGCTTTTGTTTTAGTTTTCTTCTTACTTGATCCCCAAATTCGTATGAAAAATAGTGCAGTTTAACAAAAATGCCAAAGGAGTCAACTGGATCTCATGTGGCTTTAATCACCTCAGATTTCAGATATGGCAAAGCACTGTGAGAAAACACAGAAGGACTCTTTATGAATGGCAAAGCAAAGTTAGTTCTTGTCATGAGATGCAGAGCCTGGATATGTTTTCAGCAACCAAGGCATTAATATCCAGTTGGGAGTAGGCAGAGAGGGCAAGGACGAGGCTCTCCAGGTTTGCAGCCCAAAGCTGCCATGTGTGGGAAGGCCAAGGAAGGATGGGAAGAGCAGCGAGCTGGGAAAAGAGAATGCTTTTGAGGAAGCCAAATCAGCTGTTTCTCCACGATTATTTTGCTATGTTAAACTCATTTAAAAAAAAACCCAGCAACAAAACAAAATAAGACAACACAACACTTGAAAAGACCTAAGTCGCTGCATGGAGTCAGCTCTCAACAGTGGCCTGTGCAAATAAAGCAGCAAGCGATAAAGGCAAGAACCGTACTTGGCAGTTCATAAAGACAAATCTCTTAGTAAGATTGCAGGCTATAAACTAACAAAAAATGCTATCAAGAAGATTAGAGCCTTTATTTTCCACTTAAGCTTATCCTGATAAGACAGTTTTTACAATAGTGTGCTATGCATGTGATAATACCAGATGTCTTTAAAAACAGCATATATTTCAAGCTTCAGTGATGATTTTATCTAGGCTCTTGACATTCAATGCTGGAAAACTCTTTAATTAAGTAGGATAGCAATGCTGATTTAAGATCACGGGCACAACGGGATTTAGTGAGTATTTCACAAAATTGCATTAAAAGGGAATAAGAGATACCTCCCACTTCAGTACGACTGAATGGATTTAATTTAAAGGCTCATATTCAAGGGGGGAATGAGATAAAGGTGCCCACTTGATCTGCATTAATTTTAGTGTCATCCGTGCTAAAAATAGTGGAAGTTTCTTCAGTTAAACTGCATGGAAGACGTTAAAATCCTACCATCGATAGATGAAGTCTTAAGACACATATGCCTATCAAATACTACCAGTTTTCTCCACTAACCCACCCTTACATGTCAGTGTGAGGACGTAGAAGACTGGAAATTAATAAAACTAAAGGCAACAGGATGCCCGGAAATCTCCAGGCTTCTAGAAAACAGGTCCAGCTGAATTACACCTTGCCGTAACAACAGTATAGACCAGCAGATTTCACACTTTTTTTTTTTTTGTTAATAAACAAGAGGTTTGGAAAATTCACAGCTACGGTTTTGTTGGTTAAAATTAAGGTACAGCGGAGTGCTGAGTATATATTTTTTGCACGGTGGTCACATGACTTGCCTGACAGCCACGCTTCCGAAATGCTGTTTTAGACAAATGCACAAGGCAGAAATTTAACCACTCTTCACTTTTAGAAAGCTTAACAAACTTTTATGCCAATGATTAGGTAGCTTTTACAACAACATTGGTAAATCGATACACGTTTCAAACCCTCATAATTTCTCAGAGCCTTCATGAATCACAGAGGAGTTAATTCTGGAGCTATCTGGCTTGCTGGGACTGCCAGTTAATATGCAACAGCGATGATGTCCCAGACTAAGATCTATCAATCTGCAATTTAGAATAAGGAAACTCTAACTTTATAGAAGAAGTCGTTATCAGAGGGTTTATCAGGAGGGATTCTAGCTGGCATTGATTGCCAGTATCAGAAGTGTATTTGCCTCTCTTCTCATTAGATACGTTGTGCCATAGATAAAATAGATCTCATGGATTATTTATGCTGTAAAGATTTAGAATAAAAAGGTTTTCATAGCCCTGACAAAAATTACTAAACTGGTAGGAAGTCATCAAACATTTCCAAATGCATTTTCATTCAGATACAGAAATAATGTGAGTCCTTCATTAGAGCACCAGTTGTTCGATGACTTTAGCTTAATCTTACCAATGTTATTGATGTATTCAGTGTTTACTCCAGTAAGCAGTTCCATGGATGTGTAAAAGCAATCTTTTGAACTGACTATTCAATGGAGCTGGTCCATAAATGTTGGATCACTTCAAGGATTTCAAACTGAAGTGAGCTTTCCAAATACAGAGTTTTATGTATTTCGCCAAGCTTATAATTATTATCTCCAAATCTGTGTCCATTGTCTCCAAAGTCTGTAGATCTCTCTCTTTTTGTCCCCCTCCACTAAAATGTGCACCTACTGCAAGTTGGTTCCAGCAGACGATGAGGAAAGACGGCATTACTTGTCCTAACATACTGCCACATACCATAGTGATGACTGAAGAGAGGAACATGTGAGGCTGGCTGCAAATGCAGAGAAGACCGTTTTCAGCTTAAGCTCACGTATTTTGGACAAAAGGTAGAAAAAAGACCTAAGAGAATCCTCCACTGCTCAACAAACTTTCTTTTTCTTCTATAATGCAAACAGAATATGGATGAGAGAACTTACAGCATTCAATGCAATACATTGGACAGAGGTGGAAAGGGCAACTGCATTTATCATTATGATTATTAAAAATAAGTGAAGTGGCAAGGTTAAAACCAATTCACCTTTGTTTCCCACTTACCGTAGCTATTTATAGCCAGGCAAAGTACACGGAGAATATTGTTGCCACTCCGATTTTGAGATGTCTAACATTCAGCTAATCCTTGTGAAAATGAGGCACATGATGCAGGGCCACGCGGAGTTTGGCTTCATGTGATCAGGGATGTGCAGGACATAAAGGCAGGCCACTAACTGAAAGAGCACTAATCAAGAAGAACAGGGAGAAACCTGTCACAATAACAACATCACATGTTCCTTGATAATGTTTCAGTGGAAACCTCTCAAAGCGTGTCGTGCGTTGCCTTTGCATCTTTAAGAAATTAAACTGTAAATGCTCCAAGTATTTATATAAAAAATTTCCAACTCCCCTTTTTTCTCTTACAAAAACAAAACCCAGAGACAACTGGAAAATCTGGAGTGCACTAAAAATTTAAGTATTTCAGCTGTTTTCTTCCTCTACCTAGAATGAATTTGACGAGGCTAGCACCTAGTGAGAAATATGATTTCAAAATGACGTTTAATTTTGGAATTGTTGGTATGCTAACAAAAATGTATTCCGTTTTGCAGCAGCAGAAGGATACACCCATCAAAAGAGACTGGCTGTCAGAGATGAAAGAGAGTAAAGAAATGGAGAGAGCCATTTTAAACACATAAGACAAGACTTTCATCTCATGCTGGACCATATGGGACAGTGCTATTAACCTTGGAAAAAATCTGACAGGAATGAAAAGGAAAAGAAGATGAAGAAAAAAAAAGGAATAATTTACCTTCAATAACTTTTCTGATCTGTACCGACACGTTTCAAGAAGTGTACGTTTATGCTTTTCCACGGGCAAAGGTTTTGCCATGTGTCCCATACACCTTTCTGTGCATCCAGAAGTGTTAGTATGGGTTTTCTGAGAGTCTGTGTGTCCTGCCCCCACCTGCCTGCTAGGGTGCTGCCTGGGGATACCTAGGGATACCTGGGCGGAGCGCAGCTGGTGAATGCAAGGATGACTCCTTTGCCCGGGTCACCTATATACCTTTCTTTCACCTCAGCAGCATCTGACTGACGAAGCAGTGTGAAAGTCAGACATTGCTGTAGTTTGTATTATTTCTGCCTGAAGAGCAGCTCCACTCCAGCTCCGCAGCTAGAAGCAAGTGCTCCCAGATCCTCCTTGTCAATCGTCTCACTGGTGCTTAAAAAACTCCCTCTGCGGGATTCCACAACCTCTTCTCTGCAATGCATTTGTAGACTAAATTCTCCTTACTCTTTGCAAGTGCTTTCCTAACATTTAAGCTATTTTTTTTTTTTTTTTTTGGGAACTAAATGGATTACTTTTTATCTTGCCCTTGAGGGACATGAAAAACAATTGCTCGCAATCCTCTTTGTAGGAATCTTTTCCACGTTTAAGCTCCCTGTCAGCTTTCTCTTTTCTGTACCAAACCAGCCAGTTCTTTCAATCCTTTCTTCTACGGCACAGCATATACTTTTAAGTCCCCCTTCTTGTGCTCTGACTACCCCTTAATATGGTGACAGCCCAGAGCGGGCACTGTTTGCGACCTCAGCGGCGTGAGCCAGGGCAGAAGCGTGACCTTTGGCGCACGCAGAATCTGCTGTGACACCTCCGGGAGCTGTCAGTGAGGATTTTAGAGCTAGGCAGGCTTTGTACCTGCCCTTTGAGGGCTGCGCCCTCCGTTTCCAAGCCCCGTGCCCAGCCCGGCCGCCTCCCCCGGCCCGGGACCCCGCTGCCCCTGGGCTTCCCCAGCCCCGCAGCCCCCGGCCCTCCTCGCAGCACTTGCCGCTGCCCGGCACGGCAGAAGCGCTGCCCCGGTGAGGGGCGAGCTCTCCCCCGTGACAGCACTGCGTGCCTATTCGGCCACCGGGGTTTTTTTCTTTTCCAAATGGCTTTCTCTCGGGGGGTGCTGGGGGTCTTGACGGTAACCCCGCCGAGGCAAACCAGGACGCCCCCCCGCCTCGGGGTGGGGGGCGGGAGGGAGCTTCTCACCTGCGCCCATCCCCGCGGCGGCGCGGCGGGGCGGGGCGGGGCGGGGGCGCGGGGGGCGCCGCGGGGGGCCGCGCAGCGCGGAGCGGGGCGGGCGGCGGAGGCGGAGCCGGCGGCGGCGCGGCGGGGGCCGGCTGTACACCGCAGCCCTCCCGCGGGGGCTCGGGCATCTGTGGGCGGCGGGCGGTAGGAGCGGCAGCCGCGCCGCGCCGGGCTCGGGGGGCGGCGGCGGTATGGAGGGCGCGTACCTCGGCCGGGAGCTGGCGCACGCCGTGCTGCTGCTGCTGAGCCTCTTCCCCGCAGGTGGGAGCCGCGGGCGCGGGCGGGCGCGGAGCCCCGCGGGGCGGCGGGACCGGGGCGAGGGCGCGGGCGGCTGCGGGGGAAACTTCGGCGGCGGCGGCTCTTGCGCGGGGGCGGCCGGGGGCAGCGCCGTGCCGGGGGCAGCGCCGTGCCGGGGCTTTGCCCTGGCGTCGCCCCGCGCCGCCTTTGCCGGGCGCCCCGCCGGGGGGGGGGCAAAAAAGAAAGTCCTTTGTTCGCAGTGCGGGGTTGTCCGGGATTGGGATAGGGGCCGGCAGCGAGCCCCCCGCCCCGCGTCGGCCCGGGCCGGGCTGTTTTGACAATAAACTCTCCGGTAATCGGTACGAAATGTTCCCGCGGTTAAGTGCTCGTTGAACAATAGGCAGGGAAGGAGCCGCCGCCGTCAGGTGCCCAGCGCTCCCCGGCAGAGGCGAAGCCTCCCCCGGAGGGGGCCGATCGGCTCGGTGCCCCGGCGCCGGTGCCCCGCCGGCGGGTCGGTGCCCCGCGGTCCGGAGGGGGCGGGCAGGCGGCTCCCGGCGGGACGAGGCACCAGAGCCGGTGCGCTCTGGCACTGCCCGTCCTCCGCCTTGAGGAGGAGGGCGAGAGGAGCCCTGAGGCTCTGGGGAGGTGTGTCGGTGCTAAAACTTTGGTGTGTCGGGCATAAATGCAAAGGGTCCCTTCCACTTCCTTGCTAGAAGGGGGTTTCCTTGCCTGACCTCGCAGCCCTAGCACACGCGGCTAGCGATTTTCAGTACAGCATCTGGCTGCGGCGCTGGGCGACTTTGCACATGGCTTTCGGAGTTGCGGTGCAGCTCGTTGCAGGGTTTGTAGGCTTAAGAGGCGTTTGGAGGTCTACAGAGGAAGGTGCCGTAAGGAAATCGCTGCTAGTGTTTGAGGAGTTGCACCCAGGGAGGAATTTGGCCCTATGCACCGAAGCCTGAAAGCAGATAACGTGCAAGGTTATTTTGCTACTTATCTAAGAGCAAGCTGAAGACCCAGGGAAGTGAAGCGCGGTGCTAGGTGTTTTAACAGCTGCTGCCACCAACAGAGAGGAGCCTCGCAGGGCACCCTGTGCGAGAGCAGCCGGGGAGGGCTCCGCAGGTCTCTTCCCATGCTGCTGCGAGCAAATAAAACTAAAATACCAGGAAGTAACAGTAGTGGCAATTTACACTTCTTCACTGTAAGCGCTTTGGGATGTGAGAGGGGGCAGTAGTTGATCTATAAACATTTTTGGTAATAGTTTTGCTCGGATAACTTTTTGAGTTTTCTCCCTTTTGTTTCTTGATAATCTGAACTAGAGTGTGATATCTGACAATTCGGACTTTCCTATTTAGAAATACCCTCACACATCTTCAAAATGCTAGTGCTGTGGCCACAGGGGTGGGAAAGTCTACCAATGCGTTATTCCTTGAAATAAATTTTTAAAAAAGTTGAAATGATTAATACCCACCAACTTTCTTTACTTCGTGTACTTCTTGCCTGCACTTGAAGGTTATCGTTCATCAAATGGCTAGACTGTCCTTAAGGAAAGCTTGAGAAACAGGTCAGACTAGCAGCATCTCCTCGAAGTCATGAGGTGCAGGCTCCAGAGTACTGGAGAGGTGAGGAGGGAACCTTTCTCGAGATCCTTCCTCTGGTTCCAGATTCAGACACTTAATTGTGGAAGACATTTCACCTCGGGCACAACAGACAAACTTGTGTAGACAAAAATACGCTGTGTAGTAGGCATAAATGGCTTGCTGCTGCAAAAGACAACTGTCTTTGGGTATGTATGCACATCATCTGTGTATCACACAGACGTAGGAATATTCAGGGCTGGTTTTGTGCTGGAGGAGGTATCGGTGATGATGGCTCATGTGCTGGCAGGGGCACAGGGGACAGCAGAAATGACAGGCCGGACAGAGCTGATCTGCTGTGCTGGATTGCTCTGGAGCTAGCGTGACCCTGGGTTACTTTTGGGTTTACCTCTGTGCAGATGCTTGGACTGGATGATGTCTCACAGTCCCTATGGAGACCTATCCTGTCATTTATCGGTATACAAATTTATATTAAGTATCTTTATTTGGCCTTTAGTCAAGAGCTTCTTCCTTTGGTCGCAAACAGGGAAGGAGGATGTAGAAAACAGAGCTTAATGTAGCTTCTCAGGGGGTAGACCATTAATCTCCTCTGTCCACAGCCCCTTCCTACTTTTTGGTTTTCTTGCATCCTAACATATGCTTTCACTTTTCCATCCATTTGGGGATTGCCTCGTCCTCCTTTCGTGCAGTATTCTGGAACGAACTTTTTCTCTGTGCAGTTCCTATCCTCCCCCAAAGCTTGCCCTGTCCCCTGCCCGCCAGATCTCTGCCAGAGTCTCTGTGGCATTTCCATCCTGCAGTCATGGAAGACTGGACAAGGTTCCCTTCAGCATCCATCAGTATAACAATTTTTTTTTCAGTCAGCTGCAGAGTAATAGGAGGCTTTCCCTGTGCCCAGAGGGAAGAATGTCTGTTTTCATAATGCTTCCTGCTACCTGTCAGCCGGGAGGGAGGAGGTTTGAAGAAGGAAGATTGAACTTGGTGAGGATTCTAATTGCTGTCACTCAGGCGCTGCCTTGACCCCCGCAAACCACCTGAGTACCCTGCACTCCCTACTCCCTGGTTTCCATCTCTGCTCTCTCCTTCTCCTGTTCCTCCCTCCTCCGCGGCAGTGCAGATTCTTCTGCGCAGAAATGTGGCCCAAGGCCACTGCCAGGAGCAGAATGGAAGTGTCAAAGATTGCTCAATACTCGACTCTTTTTCCTTCTGTTACAACTGGGAACCCTCTCCCAGCAAGTGCGTAAGTGATTTTTCTTCAGGCTTTATAATAAAGAATGTGATAAATTTGGCAAGAAGTGAGACTCCCGTTTGCATCTCGTTTAAGTACCATTCATAGAGACTGGAGGCATTTCCATGTGCTCATTTTGCAAGAGATAGCTTCTCGTGGGCAGATGACTGCAGCTGTAGTACCGTTGGGTTACATTGGCTCTCTGTGGGCTTTCCACCTCACTTCAGCCCTCCCACAAACGCATCGTTGATTGTCCCAACAGCAACATTGCTTTGCAGGTGCCTGGATTGATCAAAGGATCCTGAGTCACCTCCAGAAGGGACATATTTGCACCAGGACACAGGTGGAATTGGAAAGGATATGTCTTTAGCACATGTAAACATGAGCTGGGACGGGTCTTAGGAAGAACATCTGAGTCATGTTTCAGTCAGTAGGAGTTTCTCGTGGTGAAACTTGTCCTTATTTCTCTCTGATCTGTTTTGAGAGACTCTAGTGATACCTCTGTGTTCTTTGGATTTCTGTCTGCACTATAATTCTTTGTTAGTGCAAGCAATTTGAAAGATTTTTAAGGCATATCTGGAGCTGTCAAACTAAATACCAAGTATTACGCATTTGTAGTTTGAAGGAAAGCTGCCTTCTAGCCTGAACTTCAGTCAACACTGGTGTAATCTGAAGGTAAGGAATAACAAATTCTGGGTGAAACAAGAACCGCACAGCATCAATGAGTTTCAACAACATACATGTTTATCTACAATACATGACAACCGATCTAATCTCATATCAATCTTGTAGAAGAGAGGCAGTAATTGCTCAAGGTTAAGCCACTTTTCAGCTTTCTCCGTCAGTCGGTGAAGATGAATGGCATTGCAGAGATCAAGCGTTGAGCATTGTCTTGCTCTGTGTGTGTGACACATGATTTTACAGATGTTGTTTTCTTTTTCATCTAGTATAAACATCTTCCAGGATTTTGACTCATTTCCTTAAGTCTCTTTCAGCTGTTCAGAGAATGGCTAGAGGAAATGAGGTCTAATATCCTAATGCGTTGCATTTACTGTAAGTACCCTCTCACTTTAAGTATAAAACTTTGCCTTTTTGTAATTTCTGAATGTCATTCTGAATATTCCCCTGCACAAGAAACAACTTGCATTTGTTTCTGTCCTTCAGAAACGCAGCTCCCCTGATGGGTTTCTTCAGTCTTAATAGAGCTTAAGGTGTTCGTTGTAACGTTAGGCGAAAGGGGAGAGATGATGCTAAAGGCATCTAATGAAAATGGTGATCCTGATTTCAATGTGTTACATCTTTTGGACATTTATTTAAGAAAAGCCAAAGAGAATGCATGTGCAAATTACTAGGACTTGACATAAAAGGGATTTTAAAATTATTACTCTTCTATATTATTTTGCTGCAGAAGTATTGTGCTTGGCTTTTTCAGTGACTTTTAGGAAACTAGAAGGGCTTTTTCTGAAAGGGCCCTCTTTGACAATGAATCCTGAAAACAGTCATAAATGAGCACATTTTTACGCGTGTGAGTAGTCTCCTTGGCCGGTTGCCAAACCTAATGGCAGCCGAAGTGTATTGTTTGTCCACCAGCCAAGATTGCTGCCGTTAGTGATAAAAGCGTAAGGGGAGTGTAAACATCTGTGTTTGAAGGGGGAACGTGACTCCTGTTTTCTAGGGTATACCAATTAGAAAGCACGGTAAATGTTAATCTCTCAGCGGATTTACTCTTGGGGATTATATGGATTTATTCTGAAAACATAGGTTTTTAGATATACCTTTAAATGGATTTTTAATGATCTTTTTCCTGTTGCAACAGATTTTTTTTTTTTTGTGCATCACGTAAGGCTCTTGGTTATGTTATCTTTATATTGTCTCTTACAGGCATGTAAATAACAGAAAAGTTGCTAATGTTGCTACCGTGCTATGCAGCTTCTGAGCTGCTCCGTACGGAGCATTCCTCAAAATTGTAACTAAAAAGATGCATCATTTAGTGAAATTATTTGCTACAGGGGGTTTTTCCATTGGAGGGGCTGGCAGCATTAAACGTCTATGATTTTAAATGTCATCTGACAGCTAGGTCCGTAATCATGTAACGTAATCATTAAATATCTCATATGGAGAAGAATTTGCTGGTCAACTAGGCACTGACGGTTGTAAATCTAAGTGATAAAGGGGGTGCATGGACTGATTTAAGTTAAGAAGAGATGAAAACTGTGGCAGGAAAATTTGAAAGTCAGAGATATGCATCCCTTACAGGTTCTTTGGAAGCCTGGTAAATGCCAGGTTAGTCCTACATCTCCTTTCTTTTCCCATCAGTAATTGTCTTAAGGTGAGTGCTCCTCCGCTCATGCTGGGTGAACACGCTCCTCGTGACATGGAGTGGACTTCTTTTAATGAAAACTTTTGTGCAAAAGCCACACTGGAGAAAGAAATCAGACTTGTTGGTTATAACCTGTCGTTCAGAGCCTGCATGTTTCAGAGGAGGAGAAAGGTCCGAATGAGCTGTGTAATAGAATTGTTTTGGGTATTCACATACCTAGGCCATGCAGAACTAACTGGGCTCCTGCTGAAGGCTATTGTGAGATTAAAAACTTGCACTTGGCTCTCTTATTCTGATTTCTGCTCAGTAGTTAATGGCTGACATCATTAACGACGTCACGTGTTGAAGTTTTTGTCTGCAGCCCTCAGGACTGGAAGCTTCATTCTTTGCTGAATGAATTCTGACTTTCTCATGCATTCACCTGCCTCCCGCAGCTGGGTTTCTAAGAACACTGCAAGTCATAGGAAGCTCCTACAGAACTGTAAGAGTAAGGCTGGAGGGGACCTGCAGAGGTCATCTGGTCTGTCCCCTGCTCTACCCAGGGTCACATGGAGCAGATCTTCCCAGGCAGACTTTTGTCTAACCTGCTTTAAGGCAGACTTGTGGTGCAGAGTCTACCACCCATTTTTTCTAGTGTGTAAGTAGTTGTTAAAGTTCAAAAGCTTCTCCTGTTACGTAAGTGAATCTCCCTTGCTGGTTGCTTAATTCCGTCCATTTTTTTCCCTGCTCTGGTGGATATCGTGAACTGCTGATCACCATCCTCTTTATAATAGCATTTTACACATTGGCAATTAATTTCAGATCTTTGACTTCTCTTTTCTGTGATGAACAGATATAACTTCTTCAGCCTTTTCTTTTAGTGCATCTTTTGTAACAACTCCTCCTCTTCTCAGCCCTCTCCAACTTGTTTCCATTTCCTCAAGGTATTATATGTAAAATTGATGTCTGACTCCAGATAAAGAATATAGGGCTTCCAGGTTTAACAAAATAGTTGCCTCCCCATGTACTGTGTGCTTCAATTTGATTCAAAGCATTGTAAATCAGATTTTAATCATGATTTAAATCAGCCAACAGTAAGCCTCATGTCAACTGTTTTGCATTTGTACTTAATCATTTTGTAAAGAAAGGTTTAACCTCCTTTATTGCCATTGAGATAGAGTTTTAATTAAATATAGCCTTCGCACTTAATGTTATACTTACTTTGATTAATCACTGTGCCTGTATTTAAGCAATTATGTAGCTTGTTATATATACACTTATTCTGATTCTTCATGTGTATGTTTTAGTATGAAAATAGAAAGTGTTGACATTTCTTGTATTAGATAATTGATTTTTTACTGATGATTTGCGTCGATTACAATGAAGGAAATGAGAATTCTGAAATGTTCTTCCGTTAGATAAATAGCACCACATAGAAGCCAGCCAATTCAGAAGAAAAAACTCATTGATAAATGTTTTGAAATAAAGAATTAATGTCTGAAAGGCCTATCTGTAGTCAAAACTGGGGTTTCTAATCTCTGTGCTGTAAAAATTTTAGAACTAGTTCATCTCATCCTCTTTTTATTCTTAGAATGGCAATGGAAAGAAACATTCATCGTTTTTTTTCAACTCCTGATCAGTAGCTCCTCTTTGAATGGACTAGTTGCTTAACTGAGTTGTATTGAATGAACTGAAATAAAGAAAATATTTTCTCTGCACCTGCTAGGAAACTCCACATGCCAAAGGCTGGTTTATTGCTGTGGTACAACCTGCCCAGAGGTGCTCAGCTACTGACTTCCATGAATTCAGTAGTGTGATTATCTTTAAAATGTTGTCAGCAGATGTACAGCTTGAATAATTTTTCTGCCTTTAATTTTTTTTAGTGATTAGAGGAGGTGTGAATTTTAATTCATGTTGTTGTATTTTCAAAATCAGTGTTGAATATTTTTACATTTTCAAAGGAAAATAGGCATTATAAAAATGCTGCATTTTTGCTTTTAATGTAATATTAAATTAAATATGCAGTTTAATATGGTATTTTCGCCTGAAGTGGTTCTGTTTGTATGCCTTAGATGCTCTTCTGCACTAGGACCTGCTACTGAGGCATTCAGTTTCTGCTGCTCAGTGATTGCCTGATTCTTTTCTTTACTTTTGCTGCCTAACTCTTTGTTTGCTATTTTATACGGCATGGAGGTGCTTTCTATGCCTGGATGAGCATAACTTTTTAACTTTGAAAAGAAATTATGTTATCTTCAAAAAAATAAAAGCTTCCTCCCAGTAGTGTTCATTGTAACACAAGCTGTTGAGTTTCCTATTCCATAGCACGTCTGACTTCCAGGTATTATACATAAAATTGCTGGCTTTGCAGTAATGCTAATGTCATCATACCTAGGATTTGAGGTATGCAGCATAATAAAAGAGGTCAAATGGAAGGAGGAGAAGTAAGCCCTGTATTTCTGGTCTCCTCCCATACACTAGATACCGTCAGAAGCAATGCTGAAATGGGATTCCCTGCTTAGCAGGTACTCAGACTGTGCCCACAGCATGATGCCCTCTTGTGTATCTCTCCATTTTCATATGGAGAAATATGGAAATGCTCCAAAACCTGCTTCTTAAATGGATCTGTGTGCCATGTGGATGCATGACATGATGCAATGACTTGTATTTCAGTAACAGAGCTATATAAATACTTTAGCTACCTTATTACTAAAACCAGCATTTTTCTCATGAATCTGTCAGTTCTTTCAGTGAAGGAAAAGAGAATACCAAATAATATGGACATAAAAGATAGCTTGTGTCTTTTCTGAAAAATTTGATGAACATGTTTATTAATCTGAAAGTCTTGTTTATTGCTGTAATCTTCTAGGAAAAAGTACTGAACTAAATATCTAGAGAAAGTAAAAAGCAGTGCTCCTCTGTGGTATTTAATGTGGTCCATCATAAGAGCAATGATAACATAATTATGCAATTATTGGTATATTTTCCCCTCTGGAGGCCTTATGTAGATGATTACCAGTGCACCTTTTAATGAAATTGCCACTATTTGATAAAATTACTGCCAAGACTTGAAATAATTAGAATTCACATTGCCAAAAGTCGTACATCCCCTTCATCAGTTGAGCCTTTCCCAAACAGGCATTAATTCAGATTGCAAAACAATTCACTGTTCTCCAGTTTTCTCATTTCTCTTCATTAAAACTACCACTTCACTGCATTTCAGGAAACACGCTTTCAGGCCCATGTTGCTCATTACAAGGAACATTCGTTCAAAATGGAAGTTGAAGGATACTGCACCTTTTAATGTAAATGTCAGCAAAGAGAAGTGAGAATAAAAAGCCATTAAAGGAATAGACTGGATGAATGACAGCTGAAGTTGAATACACTATGCATTAGTGTGCTTTTTCATTCCTTCTAATCGTTCTCCATACTTACTTTACAATTTATTTATGTGTCTAACAGCTGATAAAACTAACTGTGGGAACAGCTGGTTAATAAGTAATTTTTGAAATTAGAGGGAAAAAGGCAAAAATTGAGTAGGAGTAAGGATCAGCCTAAATGTATAAATCTCAATGCTGACAAGTGTTGTGGCAAACAGTTGCTCTTTTTTTGCAAATCCTACTTATATGTGCGTACATACATTTATATTTATTTGTCCTCCGTATTTTTCTTTGAATAAGAATTAGCAGGTAGTTGGTCTAAGCTTAGACCATTCTAGTTTAAAGAAACCTGATAGGTCAGTCATGCTTTGGGTTTGGTTTTGTTCATTAGCATATTGCCTAAATTCCT
Organism: Morus bassanus; assembly: GCA_031468815.1. NCBI lineage: Eukaryota > Metazoa > Chordata > Aves > Suliformes > Sulidae > Morus > Morus bassanus. Next base: position 54,476,828 of record CM062570.1, on the reverse strand, counting down.
TCTGTGGTGGGAAGTTTAGGTATAAGAGACTATAGTGTATCAACGAACTGTAATAAAATGAAGTAATCACCTAGAACAGGTTGCTGCTCATAGTGCTTCAAGATGAATGACTGGACTGTTGTAGTGCATATGGTGCTCCTTCAAAAAACAAACCCCAAAATTCCAAAACAACAGAAAAAGCCCCAAAGCCATGACTTCCCAGAAAAAGGGGATTTGGAAAGCTATCATACCCAGCCATGGAAAGAAGCATGGTGTTTGATCATGCTGTCACCATTTAGTATGTGTGCTAAACTGAAATTATATTCGGCTACATGTCTGCCTTTGACAAATGCCTCTATTAGCTGTATTAGCAAGTGAGGCATGCCAATCAGAAAGGGAAAGCTGCTTGGCAGGCAGGAAAAGGGGCCTGTTTGCATGGCTGGAGTTTCCTCACCCCAGCAAGGGAAAATGAAGTGGCCGGGGGAAGAGGAAAGTGCAGTTACTTCCCCCAGCCCTCTGCCTTGAGGGACTGTTGCACTTGCATGTATAGGGCAGCTCTCACATGTTTGTTTTGAAGGTCAGGCACAGAATCTGCTCTGCTAAGCCTGATTCTGAAATAAGGAAGCAAAGTACGATTAGCTACATTGCTAATTGCTGCGACAAGACCCTCTGCAGGAAGATCTGCTGGCTTCCACCCACAAGCAGGGGATCAGCCCAGGAGCTCATGCTTGTCCTGCCTGAGGATCCTGTGAACGTCTGTCTTGGAGAGTGGGATGTGTGGGAGCTAGAGAGCTGGCTGGATTTATCTTCTTGCCACCTGCCTCTGATGCTAGCTGTTCCGGATTAACCACATCTCGTTCGGAGGGGTGCATAACCTCTCTTCAGGTGTAGCTGGGCGTCTCCTCAGTTGCCTGAGCTGTTTTCTCTGCGAGGGGTAAATACCAACTGCCTTTTACCCGTCCTGTGGAGTGCCCTCCCAGGGCATGAGGTGTTCAGTGGGGCAGGTCCATGTAGGAGCAATCCCAAAGCATGCTGTGGGGCATCACTGCAAAGGGGGGTGTCTCACAGCCACAGCCAAGGTCCAGCTGCCTCTGTGCTTCCCCATGCCCATGACTCCACAGATGATAAAGACAACCTTTGTTCCAGCCTCCTTCCACTTCCTCTCTTGGGTTTGCCATGGGTGGGAATCAGCTGGCTGGCTCCACACTTGCTCTTTGTCTTGGGGGATACCCATTTCTCCTTTATGCTGCCTGCAGATGGAGTTGGTTTGGCTGCGCCTTTGAATGCTGGGCTGGTGAGCTCCCGCCTTCTGCCCTACACAGTGCCCTTCTTCTGCCCCCTTCCCATTCAGGGCGAGGGGTCTGCAGGAAGGGAAGGCTGGGTGAGAAGACAGTGGTTGCCCTCGTGCAGCTGGGTAAATGTCAAAGCCCCCACTAATCCTCTCCCCTGGTTTTCTGCATAGTAACATACAGCCTCTGAGGATCCAAAACTTCAGAGCAAGCGCAAGCACAGGAGCTCTGCATTTCTGCTTGGGAAACACACAGCGTCAAAGAGTCTGTTGGTCAGCAGATGGCACTGACTCCGTTAGATGGGTTAGAAAGAAACCACTTAGTTCTGCGAGGAGGCCTCATCAGTCTAGGCCCTGTAATACATGCCCGGCGGCAGTTAAGTTATTTTTCAGTCTCCAAGATGAAGTTGGGGCAGAGGAGCCGGTCAGCGTTTCTATCAGCAAGGATCTGTGGCATTCATATATGCTGAGAGTCAGTGACGCTTGCAGGGGACAGTCATGTCTTTGGTCTTTTTTGGTCTATGTCTTTGAGGAAGACACTAGCATGGGTGTTGACGTGGATGGTTTGTTTTGCGAAGTAAGAGGCTATACTGCTAGCCTTCTTTTCCCCTGCAGCATCGCTGAAATGGGATCTGATGTAACTTTCAGATCAAATCATTTAAAATTGACATTTGCCATTGCTAAACTTTTCATCTAGCATAAGGGAGAGTGTCTGTTCAGTGAAGTGGAACAAAACAAGTAAGCATATGATAGCATCTCTCCTTTGAAAAATCTGGGGGATTTTATACATCAGAGTAAATTACAGTTGTTTCAGTGTGATTAACGTGCGAGTTTGACACTTTATTTGTTTCCTTGGGACGTGAAATTGCAGGACAAAGAAAATAGAATTGAAAAGATCTTAAATTGATCTCCATCGTAACATATGTCGATTGTTATATTGGCTTTAACAAATGAGAGTCAGCATTGGAAAGGTGATACTCTTCAATTTAGGACAACTAATACTGTACAGAAGACTGTCCCGGCTTCTGGCTAGGGCTTCTGCGCTTGTGTAAAAGAGATGTTTTTGCTTCTGCTTTTCTTTCAGACCTGCAGGAGACTTGTGTGTCTGAAAACATGTTCATTTTTCCAGCAGTGCTGTGTGTGCTGAAAGAGGATATTACCTCCCTGCAAGCCATGTCTTGCTGATATCCCCAGACCATTGCATCTACAACAGTGCCACTACTTTAACTGATAAAGCATATCTCTTGTTTCTGCTCTCTTATGTTGTTGTAGATGAGAAACTGAAAAATGTGGTGAGTAAGGTCTGTGTGATAGCCCTTGAAATGAACCCAGTGCCCAGAATGAATAGGCACTGAAAAGAACGTGGTCTCTGTATTTGTATCCAATCACCACAATCTTACACGAAAGTAGTGGACTTTTTGTCCCTTGAAGTTTAGCTCCTCGGTGCATTTGTCATAGAAAAACGTTAACTGGTTTAGAAATCATGGTCAGGATCAGGTCATGGTCAGGTCATTGTTTTCGTTGTGCAGTGTTTGTACAGCTTACATGGGGACTGCTGATGACTATGAAGGTTATGGACAGCCACAAGGGGAAGAGGCAGAAGCTCAGAAGAGCCTGCTGTGCCCTTACAGTGTGTCCCAGCCCTGGGAGACGCAGGGAGAGGGATTTGCTCTTGCCGGGTACCAATGAACCTGCTGGCAGGTCACTGCCAGTCCCTTGGGCTTGGCAGAAAGGCTGGTACTGGATGCGAGCAGGTTGTGGCCGTACTGTAAAGCTGCATTGTGCCCCTGTCTTGGGAGATGTTTGAGAGAAGTTTAACGTGGAAGGGGGTGGGATAAGGCACAGAGGGTTTTTATTCTGTTTTGTTTTTTCTTCTCTGAAAGCAATCTGTTGTGCTATAGAGCTGCCACAAACTTCTTGTTCCTTTAATGTTTAGATAAGAGTTGAAAGAGGAAATGGCCGCGGAGGGACTAACCTGTTGGCCTAAGGTTGTGCAGGAAATCTGTGGCAAAGCTCGAAATAGAATCCACACTGCTTGACTCTTCATCTTATTCCATGGCAGTCCTAATTCTTTTGTTTGCTTGGCAGCTGGGGATGGTCTCCAGTTGCTTGCAAGCGTGATGTGGACTTGCACCTGACATGCTTTTCCGTGCTACAGCAGTGTTGTGGCTGAGGCTGAAAAGCTCCCGCATAAAACTTTTTTTTTTCCAGGATGGTGCACTCCTTAGCCAAAGCTTTTTTTGTTTGCACATCCCTTAATTGTTACAGGAACATTCTGCTGTCCTTAATCATATCCCTGCAATTTGACCTGCATTTCCTATCGATATTATCTAGAGCTGTTTCATTTTCTAATTCCTCCAAGCCCGGTTTTCCAGATGTTCCTTCTGCATGCAGAAGTTACAACTGCTGTACTCCCCCTCTTTCCTCCCTCGCCCTTCATTTTTAGGGCTTAGGAAGCTGCTTGTAATATATTCATATATTCTGCTTCTTTTTTCAGTTACACAGCCTTGTTCACAAGTGATCCCAGCATTGTAGTTTTTAACTTAGATTTGTTAGATTACAAGGAGAAGCTAGGATAGTGGAAGTGACTCTTTTCAGCTGTGGAACACAAATTTAGAACATCCAAAATGTGTTGAGCTGTCCAACTCTGAGCTTTGCCATTTATTATATATATAAATTTAAATTTTTAAAAAATTTATTGTTAATTATTAAATATTTGCCATTATCAACATATTTTGTTAGCATAAATAATTACTTGCTAGTTGCCCTGGATAACTATAGAGGGTCATCCAGAATCCCAGCGTGGTACTCTGGCTACGCAGTGTGCGGAGAGTGTTGAACGTTTTGCAGTGGGATCCACAGCCCTTGACCAACAGTGGGCTCATGTACCCCCACTAGCCTGCAGGAGCCATGGGGGCAGAGGATGGGTTTCCTCTCTTCCCATTGTCCTGTGGGATCCCTGTGGTCAGGTGGGTTCATGGAGGTGTTGACACACAGCTGAATAACGAGGTAGTGTTCCACCTCCTTTTCCAAGGTGTAAGGAGGTAGAGAGAGGGTGGAGGCGTGCCCAGGTGTGGGTCAGATAACAGAATAAGGATGCACACCAACACCTGGAAATCTTCAGTGGAGACATAGCCATGGCTTCCTCCATCCTGTTGCTCAGAGAGTTTACAAACCCACTGGGGACTGGTAAAGTCATGGTCCTGCCTGGGGTGGACATGGAGCCCTGGGAGGAGACAGTAGACTCCGTATCCCTTGGGGTTCGGCACTTGGAGATCTCCTACCATCCCTGGTGTATATCCTGCCAATGCAACTGATTCCCAAATTATTAGTGTTACTGTCATGGTTATGCTCATGATTTGTGTTACTGGAGTGCGCAAGAGCAACAGCGGGCTGGGAGGAGGCCCGTCCTGCCTCAGGTGTGGTACAAATGGAGCAGTCTCAGATGTGAGGCATTAGCAGTCTGAGAAAAGATCAAGAGATAGCAGATGGACACATGTTGTGGGGATTAGTACACTGGATTACAAGTTGTTGGTTAAACGCTCAGATTTCTGTTACTTAATTATTCCTCCAAAAAGGAGATAAAAAGTCATTCCCATCTTTCTAAGCACCATTTGAATTCTTATCTTTTATAGACAGGTGATATTTAGGTGCTTAATACTAAGCATATGTGATAGTTCTTGCATTTACAATCTGTTCTTACACTGCCATACTTTTCTTGAAGATGTGTTGTTTTCAGAAGGAATATAAAAAAACCTTAGATTGTGGTAATTCTTTGCACAAGGCATTAACTCAATTTGTATACAGTTTTGCTGAGAGTTTGTAGGCTGCGTAAAGGAACCATAACAAGATTGTCTCAAAATATGAGTGATGGTTTCAACTGGAACATTGTGGTTTTTGCTGTGGAGTGCCACAGTGTGCTTGTTCACTCTACACCTTTCTTTCCCCAGCTCCGGTTCGTAATGTATTTAGTGTGCCTCTGGATGGAGTCATCCTCTGCTGTGTTGTTTACCACCTTTAAAAACTTTCCACCAACTTGCTAGATAGTCCTGATAATAAGTGTTACAAAATTTTGAACTCCTAACCTGAATGGGTATGATGAGTGCTACGGGAAAGAGTAGGTCAAAGTCACAAACATTGCACAAAAATATGAAATTATGTTTTTCTTAATCTTTCTGGCAATTATTATTTCTAGGATGCTTGTTTATATGTTCAGTCATGTGAGTTTGTGCAGAGGATTAGTGGACCTCATGTGGAAAATTTCTGGTGGTGCTGGAAAAACAGGCGCTGGTGGGCTGCCTGTTGGGTTTAGCACTGATAAATAAATTTTAATCCTAGGGAGTTGGGGAGAGAACGAGGGCTCCCTCCAAAACCAAGACCACAGACCGAGTTACTAGGCTCTGCAGGTGGTCAGACCATCCTTTGCTTCCTACTCTGTGGTGGATTTGTCAGGAAGAGGAGCAGTTACCTGACCTGGTCTTAATCCACTATATACCTTAAGAACAACTAAAGCTGTGAGATGAGTGAATTAAGTCTGGAGTGTATAACCTCATCCCAACTGATTATCTGATCGTTTTGCTTGAACGTCTGTTGTTATCTGTGTGGGTAGGGAAATTCAGCTCTGAAAGGAGACACAGGGTGTGTTTTTGCATGCAAGTGGTGTTGGTTTTTGAGAAATGTTCCCCCCCAGCTCAGGCATGGCTATTATACACCCAGTCCAACTGTGCAATGCTGTGCTGTGCATTAGAGTGCCATGGGGAGATGGCTATTTCTAGGACTGAAGAGCCAGTCTTCAGAAGAGGAAGGGTTTGTTGCTGCAGCACCTGTCAGCATCTGCACACATCACAGCAATGTGTATCCGCACTTATTTAGTAGGTCAGTTATGATATTAATCTATGCACTGCTACCTCCGATCTGTTCCTTTCCTCTGCAGAGCTGTTGATGATGCCCTACCTTTGACCTTCATGTGTCGTTGCGCCCGAGGGTTGGGTGGTTAAGTGGGTTTGGGAAGGAGGAGAAGCCCTATGCCTGGCTGTGCAGCGCGTTACAGGCTGGTTTTGTCTGAGCAGTTCAGAGCCTACAGTTAGGTTACCCTGTGTGTTGTTAATCTGCTGTACAAATACCCAGGAGAGAAGTGGAGGGAGCAGTTCAGCAAGCCAAGCTGGCTTGGTGTTTCCTCAGGGGCAAGTAAATTAGTTTATTCTCCGCTCTGGCTCTTTGAATGAAGTAACCCCTCGCTGCCGCTGAGAGCGTGTCTCTGCTAAGGGATGTGCGTGGGGAGTGCGTGTCGCCTGTCCATGCACACGCGAGGGTTGTGCACCGGGAGGTTCTGTTGGCTGCAAGCGCATTTCTGTTCGCAGGGCCGAGGTGTCCCTTTTTAGTTTTGTTGTTGGAAGAGGAGCGGCGGGCAGGGGCTGTGTTGGTTGGCTTTGTGCTTTCAGAGGCACCCAGCCGTCAGCGATGCCGTGCTGGCGGTGCTGCCGAGGCTGCTGCCGGAGGAGGGGGTGCACATCCCGGGCCAGCGGGCTGGTGAGCTTCCCCACCGCTGCCCATTTTGTGCCAGGCGTCAGGAGGTGAGGCCGGGCCACCACCAGCATCGCCCCTGGTGCTGGTGAAGGAGGGCTGCCCTGCGGTGTGATGAGGGGAGGCGTTGGTGTTTGCTCCGTGGCGGGGTGTGTGTGACTTGCCCAGTGCCACGCTCCTCGGTGGTGGGGCAGGGGGTGGGCGGAGGGGGCCATCCCAGCCCGGCCACACGCACACCTCCCCTGGCAGGGCCCAGGCTGTGACCTTGCTGGCTGCAGGCAAGGAGGATGTCCTGAGCTTCTCCTTTGCCACCCTTCCCTGACCTAGCGCCATCATGGGTATACAGCATTGCGCGTTTGCTGTTTTGTACAGCTCATGTCATATGTTGTTTCAAGCACCCCATGGCCTGTGGGAAGCAGCAGGGAAGTCTTCCAAACATGTCCCCAAGAAGGACCTGCACGGTCTTTCATGGGACCTTCTCAGAAGTCTTTGCCCTCTGCCATCTTAGGTGCTGAAAGTTGCTTTCTCTGATCTGAGGGGTTTGCAAATCAGAGGTCTCCTTGCCTCTCCTTATCCTGCTGTCAGGCCCCCCTCTGTCCTGGGCAAAGGGTTCTTCCAGCTCTCCTGACTGCAGGGCCACTGCTGGCTGGGACCTGTGCTCCAGAGGACTTGGACTTTCGCTCTCCTTGGTCGAGCTGCTGTGTCATGGCTCAGGCTTGCACCTGCACTTTGATGTAGCAGATTTGAAATTATAAGTGGGGTTTTTCTGCCTTTTTCTGACAATTATTATTTCTAGGATGCTTGTTCGTATGTTCAGTCATGGAAGCTTATATGCACATTAGTGGACCTCATGTGGAAAATTTCTGGTGGTGCTGGAAAAACAGGCGCTGGTGGGCTGCCTGTTGGGTTTAGCACTGATAAATAAATTTTAATCCTAGGGAGTTGGGGAGAGAACGAGGGCTCCCTCCAAAACCAAGACCACAGACCGAGTTACTAGGCTCTGCAGGTGGTCAGACCATCCTTTGCTTCCTACTCTGTGGTGGATTTGTCAGGAAGAGGAGCAGTTACCTGACCTGGTCTTAATCCACTATATACCTTAAGAACAACTAAAGCTGTGAGATGAGTGAATTAAGTCTGGAGTGTATAACCTCATCCCAACTGATTATCTGATCGTTTTGCTTGAACGTCTGTTGTTATCTGTGTGGGTAGGGAAATTCAGCTCTGAAAGGAGATGCAAAGTGTGTTTTTGCATGCAAGTAGTATTTTCAGTGGTGTGACTCTGCTACTACATATGGATGTTGTACAGTCTTGTACAACTGTGCTTCACATGAGAGGGACAATAAGGTGACAGCACAGTTATTGTAAGCTAAGGACTACTTGTAGAACTAAAAACCTAGTCTAAAAGGGGAAGGGTTTGTTCCTGTAAGACCATCTCAATATTTGCATATGTTCTTCTGATGTCCAAGTAGGTCCACAGTAGTGAGAATTTCTATGCATTTTCATTTGTCAGCTCCATTTTGTAGGTTCACTTAGACTTTCACATCAGGGGTGTGCTAACTCAGCAAATCCCTGCTTGATTTATCTTAACAGTGGAGCCACAGAAGCGTGAATGTGCTTCTTTCTCCAAGTACGCAGTGTAAGGTGGGAAGTAGTTGGGAACTGGGGATTGAGGCTGCTAATTTTACACAGCGTTACTTTCTGAAAACTTTTTAAAAGTTGTGTTATGGCAAGTTCAGTGAAAGAGAAGCTAAGAGGTCATTTAGAGCTGCTTTGGTGACTAGGAGATTGGTTCCTCAGTAAAAATAATTTGGTAGCGTTGGGATGGAAGCTTGAAGAATATTTGTCGTAAAATTTTTTTGGAGGTAAGAGGTGATGAATTAGCACTGCACCAAGAGAAATAAGTATGGAAAACATGTACTGATGCCTTCATTAAACCGGACACTTCTAATCTAAGAGTGTCAGTGGAGCTTCTGAATACATGAAAGAGCAGTTTAAAAAAGATAACTGTTGAGCAAGGAAACTAGTTCTTGGCAACATACTGAGTAAATGACAAAGAATGATTAAAAGTGCTGTCATGTAGAATCAGGCTCATATGTTCTTGAATTTAATTTTTAAATAGCTTGGGTCTGTTCCCATTCAAAAGCCAAACCATTGCAGAAACTGGTGCATCTGAAACTAGTTTCAAATGGTTTTTTAAAGGCTAGTTTCCATCTGCAGTAGTTATTTGCTCTGTGTGCCAAAGGTCATACAAGCCGAAAGGTGTCTGTAGAATTGCACAGTGGTATTGCAACTTAGTATTTTTAAGAAATAAATCCCAAAATATTAACTGCACATATACAACTATAAATAACAGTTTTGCTGGAGAAAAAAAGAGCGTGTTGTATTGACAGACATTGTATTTTGTGCTTTTTTTTCCCAGGTGGTTCACTGCCCCATGAAGAGTCTTCACTGGTTGTGAATAAAGGGGAGGAGTTAAGGCTGCGGTGCAACAAGGATGGACCTGTGACTTGGAATTTCCAGAACTCAGACCCATCAGCAAAAGCAAGAAGTTCCAATGAGAAAGAGTGGTACACCAAAAATGCAACAGTCAGAGACGTAGGCAGATACGTATGCAAAAGCAAAGGGAGTATTGTCACCTCTTTTTATGTTTTTGTTAAAGGTAAATATCAATGAAGGCATTATTTTTTATTTACTCCCCTGCCTTTCCACTCCTAAAATAATAGGACAGTAAATGCTGCAGGAGACAATGAATTTGAGGTACAGAGGGAGAACACAGTCCAATAGAAAAAATCTTCTTCCCTGTCCAGTAGAAAGAAAAGTCACTCCCAGCTTTGCTTGCAATGGCCTTTGTCACCAGAGCAAGGTTCTGGATGAGTTTCTCTTTGCATCCCTGTTATTTTGTGGTGAAATATACCTGAGCTCTCTTTCTAGAAGCTAGTCAAGTGACCTGAATCAGTTGTATGAGTCAGTTGTACTGTGAGGAAGCAAGTAGTATGTAGAAATGTCTCTTTAATTCCATGCCATCCATCAGTATGGAGTCATGTATGGTTTGGCCCCAAGCTCTTGGTTTATTGAGGCAGTTAGCTAAAGGATTTGGCTTTTTGAGGCCGCGCTCTGAGGCTTAAGCCAGCAGACAGCAATGATTCCTCTGCCTCTAGCTCCTGATCTACCTTGTGACTGATCAGAAATGTCTCAGATGGGAAAAAAGTGCCTCTGCTCTGACACATTTTCCCTATCCTTTATTACCCTTCTTCTTTGCCCAGTGTTTTCTTCAGATTTCTCTTTCGTTGGCTCCTAATCTGTGGCTTCATCAGCTGCCCTAAGCTGACAGTTTGCCATGCCTGGCATTCCCTTTTCCTTTCCAAGGAAGACAGTTACTTTGCTTCTCCTTCACATAGCTCTGGTGGTCTTTCTTCCCTGATGATGGAAAAACATCAGCATCTACTTTCTTGGAGACAGCATTCCTTTTCCAACAGGGATTGCTGGAAAAAGCCTCCTCTGAACCCTGCCAATCCTTTGAGAATTACTGTAAGGTTGTTCTCCAAGACAGGGAGATACCAGCACAGTACAGTGAAGAGTATTTTCCCAAGGGAAGATATCTGACATAGTGGCCACACAATCTAAAGGGTGCTCCTTTAACTCCTCCTGAGTTGTCCAAATAGCCATGCAGCTACCATGGATGAGTTTTCTTGACCTTCTGTGTTTCTCTGAGACTATGACTAAAGGAAATGGCATGTGTTTTACCTACATGTGACAAACATTGTTGACTTTATCTACCATGACTGTTTTCCTGAAGGTCATGGTAATTATCCCAGACAGCTGTGATCACAGAGATGTTTGTGCTTTCCATTACGTGAGTGACTCCTTCACGTCAGGATAGCAGGCAATCCTCCCACTGAGCATGATTACCAAAGCATCAAAGAAGTTGTGTGGCCCTCACACAACACATTTTTAATTTATTTGTCTTAATTGTGTGAAAAATGTGCAAGCTTCTCTTTGACAAGTTCCTGGCAGTAAGATAAGTATGTTTGTAAGGTTGGCCATCATCTTGCAATTGGCTGTGGCTTAATGACATCTTACATCACCTTGAAGATGCTACCGTGAGCTCAGTTGCTTGTGGAATTGCCACAAGCACCCCATGCGCTTTCTGCATGTAAAGCTGGGAATGAAGAGAGAACAGGACCAAGAACCTCAATCCTGCACAGTCCCAAGTGCCACATAAAATGGTGGCAGCTGTTTATCTCTATGTCCATCTAAATCTACTAAAAACAAATTTTCTATGCTTCTGTGACCAAGGATGACACAGTGTTGACAGACTGTAGGCGCTTACCTCTTTCACCTTTCTGCTTTGGCAGAAAGTGGCTGTGTTGTGGTTATAGAAGCAGTTTGTGTCCCTATCCAAGCAAGTTTAGTGAAGATCAAGCTAGTTCAGACATGTACATAAGAGAGAAATATCTCTTGATTTTGATCTCAAGTCTTTTCAGATGCAAGCAATGATAAGCACCACCACATCTTGTGTTGAAAACCTGAGGTATGCCCAGAAAGCAAGTCCTACCCAAGATGTACCTGGGTTGAAAAGCCGTGAAGGGAAGAACATGACCGTGAGCAGCCTTGTTTGTGCCTGGATTCCCTACAGCAAATCCTTTCATGTCTTCTCACCATGATGCCTCCCTTCAGATGGAAGATGGGAGAGGAGCACCTCAGCAATTCTGCTTACCCCAGCCAAAGTCTTCCCTGCAATTTCAGCTGTTAGTGAAACATGTCTTTGTTCCTTTCTTCTGTTTTCAAAAATGCCTTGTTTTTCCTGGGGACCCATACTTTCTGTATAGTGAAGATACCTTGGCTCAGTCCATACTGGAGAAATAGTGGACTGAGAGGAAACCAATCAGTTAAGTCTCTGTCAGTGGGGATGTTTAGATGAGCTCTTCTAGTCTGTGCTCCTCCAGCTCAGGACTGACAGCTATTCATAGCATTTCTCCAAGTATCTCTGCATGCAAAACATCACACTTTGATTCTGTTCTGACATCCTTTCCTTTTTCATTTGTTAGTAGTCTCCATCCTCTAGTTCTAGAATGATGCTTCAAAGCTTTTAGTTTATGGGACTTCTTCGGTGGCAATATCAAATGAGGTTAAAACTATGCCCTTGCTCTAAGCTAGAAACCAGCCAGTAACTTTTCTGCTCAGTGATGAGCAACCTTCAACTTAGCATTTCCTAATTGCTTATGTAAATGTCCCATGCTTCATTTTCAGCCTGGTACTTCTTGTCTTAAACCAAATGTACATTGTCCATCATCTTAACCAAATTCTCTCAGTCTTCCATGTTAAGTCATGGTTTATTGTTCTCTAATCATTCAAGTTTTACGAAGCCAGTTTGCAAAAAAGAAAGAAAACTTTTCCCCGTGTTTCTACATTTCTAATTCATGCTACTCTGTAGGGAGGGCAGATGGGAGCTGAAATAAGCTTTTACAGAGTGTTTCCACCACACCATCATTGTTTTTGTGTTCGCTATTAATGGTGAGGTTCTGAGCATTTCAAGGTCATCAGCTATCATGGGCTTCAACTTTGATTGGAAAAATGTTTAAAATACTGTATGTTTGTGTGCTGTGGTTGGCCGAGATGAAATGCTTTAGAAAAGTTACCTTGTGAAAGATTACATGACGATTTTTCAATCAGGTATGCTATTTGTATGCCAAATTTTTTCTAAGGAGGCTAAAAATAACCCCTGCTTTCAGGGAGGGGAGAGAGAGAGAAGTTGTTTGGTGCTTCCTCTGGTAGCAATGTGTGTTCATTTAGATTATATATTTTACAGAAGTGAAAGCCATAATTTAGGTGCTTTTCAACTTCCATTTGCTCATAAATTTCTTCAAAATCCTCCTGTGGGCATGAAACCTTGCAGCCCTGCCACTAGCTAAAAGCAAATTACTTTTAATGGTCTGTGAAAATCTGTTTACTGTTGTTGGGGTTGGAGGATGGAGGTTTTGGAGCTAAACAAGGCAAAAAAAAAATCCATCTCCAAATAAAAAAGCAGTAAGATTATTTTTGGTGCACATGATTCTTTAGTGTGTCTGGTCTTGAATGCTACTGCACATCTCTTGTTGTGCTGCTGTTTTAAAACAAAATTTAATGTCTCTGGGTAAACATGAATTGGGTAATACTCAGTTTTACTGGCTGAATGTAAAACTTTTCTTTGATGTAAGTGCCCAGTTGCAGAGTTAGGGTCATCAGAAGTTCCCTGTGCAATGTCAGCTTCTCTGACAGGTCTTTGTGTTTCTTCACAGATCCAAACGTGCTCTTCCTTGTTGATTCTCTGATCTATGGAAAAGAAGACAGTGACATCCTGCTAGTGTGCCCGCTAACAGATCCAGATGTTTCAAATTTCACACTGAGAAAATGTGATGGCAAACCTCTCCCCAAAAATATGACGTTCATTCCCAATCCCCAGAAAGGCATCGTTATAAAGAACGTACAGAGGTCATTTAAGGGCTGCTACCAGTGCTTGGCCAAGCACAACGGAGTTGAGAAAATATCAGAGCACATTTTTCTGAATGTGAGACCAGGTAACACAGGATTTTCACCTTCTTATAGAGCACCTGATTTTCCCCTTTATCTCCCAGGAACTGATGGGAGGTGCTGTGAAGCCTCATGTTGTGTTCTGATCTTGTTATGGGGAGGCTGGCGGCGGTGGTTTCCTCTGGAGGCTTTTGGAGTCTTCTCCTACTCAAAGCCAGATGTGCTTGTACACCAGGAGATTGCTCTGTGGCGCCTGTGACTGCTACAGGTGGTCCAGATTCCTCTGGTGTTGGACTTAGAAAGCTTGTTCTGGGCAAGTTGTGTGGGGGCACAAGTTGGTCTTGTGACACTTGGCTTGTGCCTGTGCTGAGTAGGTTCGGCCATGATCACTTTTATTTTCTGTTCCTGATGATTTCCAGGTGTTTTTTTCACCAGTCTAAGAAATGTGGGTTGTGCTGTTAAACTTCAAGGACAAACCAGTGCCCTGAGGTTTGGACAAGTTTGTGCAGGCAAGGTGGAGATTTGAGATTTGAGTGCTTGGCTCAAAAGTCTGATACCCACAAGTGACAGCAGGAGGATTAATGGCATTGAAGAAGAGGTATTCAGTGGAGAGGCAGAGCTTGGGGGAGTGGAAGGCCCTAGTTTGTCTCCATCTTCATGAGTGAGGATGGTCACAACAGCAACCATGTGCCCAGATCATGTGTTGGGGCTGAGCTGCCAGATGCACTACTTAGCTCTGCAGAGCTGTTGATGATGCCCTACCTTTGACCTTCATGTGTCGTTGCGCCCGAGGGTTGGGTGGTTAAGTGGGTTTGGGAAGGAGGAGAAGCCCTATGCCTGGCTGTGCAGCGCGTTACAGGCTGGTTTTGTCTGAGCAGTTCAGAGCCTACAGTTAGGTTACCCTGTGTGTTGTTAATCTGCTGTACAAATACCCAGGAGAGAAGTGGAGGGAGCAGTTCAGCAAGCCAAGCTGGCTTGGTGTTTCCTCAGGGGCAAGTAAATTAGTTTATTCTCCGCCCTGGCTCTTTGAATGAAGTAACCCCTCGCTGCCGCTGAGAGCGTGTCTCTGCTAAGGGATGTGCGTGGGGAGTGCGCGTCGCCTGTCCATGCACACGCGAGGGTTGTGCACCGGGAGGTTCTGTTGGCTGCAAGCGCATTTCTGTTCGCAGGGCCGAGGTGTCCCTTTTTAGTTTTTGTTGTTGGAAGAGGAGCGGCGGGCAGGGGCTGTGTTGGTTGGCTTTGTGCTTTCAGAGGCACCCAGCCGTCAGCGATGCCGTGCTGGCGGTGCTGCCGAGGCTGCTGCCGGAGGAGGGGGTGCACATCCCGGGCCAGCGGGCTGGTGAGCTTCCCCACCGCTGCCCATTTTGTGCCAGGCGTCAGGAGGTGAGGCCGGGCCACCACCAGCATCGCCCCTGGTGCTGGTGAAGGAGGGCTGCCCTGCGGTGTGATGAGGGGAGGCGTTGGTGTTTGCTCCGTGGCGGGGTGTGTGTGACCTGCCCAGTGCCGCGCTCCTCGGTGGTGGGGCAGGGGGTGGGCGGAGGGGGCCATCTCAAGTGTGCAGATTGCTGTGGCAAACTGAATAAGTCTTTTCCTGATGATTTGGAAACTCTGATATAGTGAATTTTAATGAAACTAAATTTCAATTAATGAGAAGAGAACAAAAATCTAATCATTACAAGCATGTCTGGCATTCTCCTTTGACAACAAAAATCAAGTCCGTTCTTGCTGTCTCTTTGTTTGTTCTGTAAGAAGGGTGTTTTTTCAACTGGATTTTCAGTGGCGCCCAAAGAAAGCCTGAAATAACTGACATTTCTTTGACATAAGAGAGTGCAAGTTGTAGTATTGGAGTGTTTAATTTTTTTAGGGGATAAAAGTCTGTACTTGCTTGATACAACAGTGACTTCAGATGCGAGGGTGCTGACCTGGCATCCATCGCCAGCAGCCTACTGATGGTGGGCCACCGTAGGCAGCCCACGGGACCTGGGTGCTCTACCCGCGTTCTCTGTCTGGGGGAGAGTGTGCAGTAAGTGGAAGCATCTGCTGAAGGCCATCAGCAGTAAAGCAGCATTGTCATCCTCAGTGTTGTAATTACTGTGCTGTAGTGTTCAGTCCTTGTTGAGGTCACCACGTAAAACTCCTGCCTTCTCCTTGGCTGAAGACTTAAGTGTGTTGGAGACCCTTTGGCAGGCACTGTTTTTGTAATCATAACCGTGGCGCTCAGACCCCCATACCTGAGCTTCTGGTGCAGAAAGGCAGAAGAGGCATCCATGAAACAGGGAGCCATGCAGGCATACTCAGACATACACCAGCCCTGCTGCGATAGCACAGGGAGTGCTTATGTCCAGCCTTTCTCAAAACAATGAGGGGCTTTATGGCCTTACGGCTTTTTTTTTGTTGTCTGTAGATGTTGCTGGTGGTGAGAACACAGCACGCCTTCTGCACTGGCTTCCTCCTGCCTCTTGGGTACTGCTGAATGCGGGGTGGGGTGGTGGTGGATTTTTATGTGAGCCTTTATATCTGAAGAGAGCAAACATGTTTCTTTGTTCTCTTCTGTAGAACATGAGGAAAGCATTATTGTTAAAGTATGAATGGCTGAAAAGCATGGCGTTTTCCTAAGTTTTGTATAATTTACCTAAGACAACTACAAAGCCTGTGTCGGAGGCAGGAAGAGAGTCTGGAAGGCCTTATCTGATATATGTTGCATTCATGGTTTGAAAGTGAGTCTTCCTGCATAAAAGCCCTAGTGGGAGGTTCACTGGAGTCTTGTAAATGAGGAAAATTTGAAGAAAGGATGAAGAAAACAGCAAAACAAACTGTGGAGGGAACAGGGGAAGAGCTGAAGGGCTTTGTGGAGAGGAGACACATAGTCCTCAGATATACTTGACTATTGACAAAAGACACCCTGAAGCAGAACAGGGGTACAGCTAGCCCACAGCTGCTTGTAACCATCTACCTCTTGGGTGACAAACTTGTGCACAGCTTGGCTCCAGCCACCTCTGTGAACCCTCACCACGAGCAGAGGTTGTGGTGCTTTCAGAGGCGGGTGTACTGAAGTCCTTGAGCTATACCTATCCTTCCTAGGCTGTCCATCAGGGGCTTTTCAGGGATCTGTCGGACAGTACTTCATGTCAGCTATAGTAATTTGTAATTAAAAGTTGCAGTTAATGTTAGGCTTCAGTGGTTGATCTGTGTTTTGGATGGACATGGATGTGTTTTCAATTAGAAAGTGAAACTTTTTAATCACTGTCATAGAATGAATCATCTCACTGGCGGTTCAACATCGTTCAAGTTTCTTCATGTAAGTTGCTAAGCTCTAACAAGTATTATCTAACTTTAAGTGTGATTTGAAGGGAGACTGAAGCAGAAATGTGCTTGTTGTAAAGGAACAACTGTATGATATGTTAAAGAAGTTTGAATACCTCTTGGAGGCCTGAGATTTTGTTGGAAAGTTAATGATTGTTGATTTTTATCCCCCCTTGGAAGCTCTGAAGCTAATGAAAAGTAACGCACTTCTAAATTGTTTTCCAGTTCACAAAACTCTTCCTGTCATCACCTTATCCAAAAGCTACGAGCTTCTCAAAGAAGGGGAAGAATTTGAAGTTACGTGCATAATTACAGATGTGGATAGCAGTGTGCAAGCTAGCTGGATTTCTCACAAAAGTGGGGTGAGTTCCTTTAACTGTATCATGTATGTCTCAGCACAGTACACAAACTCTCTGTAGACATTCACATGCTTGTCTCGGATACTTGATGCTATATCAGTTTGGATTTGTTGCATTTCCAAAGGTCCCGCATCCTGCAGACTGGTGAGGGGCCAGCAACAGCTGTCCCTTGCCCATGCGGATGGCTGGGAGGAAAAGCATCTGCACAAGCTTCTCTTCCCAAAAAGAAATTAAAGGTAGGCTCTTCAATGTGAAGTTCAGGTGACCTCTGTTGGGTTGCCTAAATATGGAAGCACAGAGTGCCTACACATCACATTGCAATCAATGGGAGCTGCAAATATCAACACATGGACTGCAGATTACATATTCTAGTTGTTATCATTAACAGTAAAATACTTGCTAATTAGCATGGGATTGTATGTGACAGGAATAGTAGTAAGCATTCGCAGGAATGATTAATTCATTTAAATTACATGGTGAGCCTCACTAACTGGGAGACTTCTGAAAAATGAACCAGTGAACTGGCTTCTCTCTGTAGTCATAGATTAAGTTACTGCCTGGCATCACCACATTAAATTATTGGCAGGCTAAGTGTTCCAAGAGAGTTTGTTACTGGCAGTGCAGCTATTCTGGAGTGAATGAGGGGCAGAGAGATCCCCTCCCCTGGTCAGCCAGCGTGTGGCCAGCTCTGCCTTTGAAATGAGCAGCCGGCACTGGGTTGTTTTTAAGGATGCTTCTTGGTCTTCTGGGTGTACCCTGAAATTTAAATGAATTAAAAGCCCTTGTGAAGACCTGTTAGTAACTCCTGCTGTATACGTTCCCATGCTAATTGGCTGGTCTTTTACTGCTACTGGTAGTGACCAGAATATGTAATTCACAGTCCGCATGTATATGGAAAAAAAGCCTTCTGTGATGCTGTGATGTTTGGATAAATCACATCTCCTCAGGCAAATAGCAAACAGGAGGCCCATTCCCTGGGGCTGGGTATGCCATGCTTAGCTAATCTGCTGGCTCTGGCAGAGTGGCTCCCACTAAGTGCTCGCTGCTCCAGAAATCCCACCTCGCAGCTCCAAGGGTTGAGGAGGTCTAAATGACATGAAGGCGGCATGGGACATGCAGATGAGGCTTTTGGTCCTGTGCCAAGGTCATCTACAGGTCCTTCATCTGAGAACTTAATTTCTTCTATCATTCCCTCCCTTCTGTTTGTTACAGTGTGATGAAATCAGGGTCTTCCCTTAAGTTTTTGTGCTTTATCACTTTTCATTTTATGAGTAAAAGCCACCAGGAAAACATTTTTGACCAAGTAAGTTTGACCTTTCTGTCCTTTCTGGTAAGTAGCATGGGATGCTTTTAAGTATTGACTATCGAATTAAATTTTGTACTGAAACAGAATACATAAAATTCATGTTTATATATATGCAGAATTACATTTTGTCCTGAACAGGTCAAAGGGAAAAAAACCAAAATGCTTCCCGTGTATGACTGAAGTTACCATCATTTTTGAAAATTAGGAGACTTGTTATAAGCAAGCACATCCATACAAACCAAACTGCTAGTTGTGATTATTATAGTTCAGGAGAAACCAAAAATGCATTGAGAAGATTAAATTTATCTAGAACCTCTTGGCATCTCCAAGAATTGAAATCATTCTACAAGAAAATCCCAAGTCCAGGTCCACATTTGGATTAATCAATGTAAATTTATCAATCTTCCCAACCACGCCAAGCATTCTAACAAGCTAAAGTCAACACCTCAAAGCATTTATTTTTTCTTTAGTTCCAGCATGCATACATAGGCATAGAGTCATGATATACTTAATGCTTTGGAAAGAAAATGGAGTTTCCAGTTGCCGGTAAGATGAATAAATCTGGATTGCTATAGACCGAGGAGCTGAGAGCAAGGATGCCATGCAAAGCGTGCCATGAGCAGATCTCTCTACAGTATGTCTGCAATGAGTAGATGCCACGGACTTGGGGCATAGAGTGACCTGGTTTAAAATGAAGCTCCAGCAGCTTAAATTCTGTCTTGTCATTCACTGGGAAGCATTGCAACTATTAGAGAGTTCAGTGATTTTTAGGCACCACTTGCGTGGTGAACCACACTTCAGAGTTGCAGTGACTTACAATAGCTGCAGCTTCTGAGCATTAGGAAAGTCAAGACCCAGTGTTCATTTTGCATCAAGCCCTACAGCTAGAAGCATTGTTATTGCAAATAAAACCTTCTGTCAGTTCCTCACCTTCATCAGTGTTAGGAATTTAGCAGAGTGAGGTGCATCTGACCTTGGGCACAACACCCTTTCCCCCATATGATTGAAATATTTGAAGAAATTAGAGTTTCAGCTTTGTGGCGAGGGCTGATCTGTCCCATTGAGCTCTCTGGGGGCAGGCGAACATGCACACACATGCGCGCACACACACACGTTCTTGCCGTACAGTGGAGCTTGAGGAGGAAAAAAATAAAGAATAAGGGGAGGGGATAGGACTTAGGAGAGGACATTATCTCCCAAAGACAGCTGATCACACACTTGTATTGCATGGAGAGATTCTAGTGACAGGTTTGTCATGCTGGCTTATTATTCCAGTTTAAAGTTATGAATATTAATATAACAAAGTTATAATTACTTCTATTTTTAATTTATCTAGGAAAGATGCTGCATACACAGTGTTTTAGATGTTAATTGTTTTTTACCGACAGATTGTTACAAGCAAAAGCAGAAATTTGGGTGATTATGGATATGAAAGGAAATTAACATTGAACATCCGTTCAGTGGGAGTTAATGATTCTGGAGAATTCACATGCCAAGCAGAAAACGCTTTTGGAAGAACCAATGCCACAGTAACCTTGAAAGCACTAGGTAAATAGTTCTTTAGAAATCAACATTTCCAAGGGCGGGAGGTGGAAAGTGAGAACACTGGGGAGCCTTCCCTTCCATCTCTCTCCTTTCCCCCAAACCTCATTGAGTAAAGTTGTTTTATTAAAAGGTTATTGCTGACTGGTACCATATGGAATGACTGAGGAAGTGTTGTGGTGTATATGACTACTTCAATTTCTGTAACCCTTTGCATGTTATTGGAATATGTTAGAAGAACCATCCAACAGTGTGTCCATCTCTGGTTAGTCTCATCCTTCCTGGTTTAATTTTAAATTTAATCCAGTCTTAATGAAGCAAGTAATTTACTTGTGCCTGGTACTATCCCTATGCTTAAGTAATTTGGTAGCACAAGCACAAAGCGTATCTTTAATACTTGCCTTCCAAGCACAGGAAATTTCGCTGACATCGGCCTGTCAATTTTTTTTATGTAGAAGCTATATATGTACCTCTATTTAAAAAAATGCTGTGGGGAGCATTGCAGTGTGCATAGACAGCATGAAATTGTTCCAGAATTCACCCCCATGGTAAACCCACTATCCATCACTCCCACAGGTTTTGGATCGTGTCCCTTAACAGTGAGCGAAGTCCCTCTCTCCTCTTGTTTAATGACAGACTCCTTTAGAGTCTGTGTTATATTAACTTGGGTGACACGCAGTGCCTTTTGCATTTTAAAGCTGCCAAAACCTGCTAATTTGATAAATCCATTAAGGACATGTTGGTGTACTTAATGAGATCATTCTGAAGAAGTCTGTGTAGTTGGCTAAAATCGTTTCAGTTCCTCACCATTCAAGGGTGTAGTAACTGAGGGAAGTGTAGCCTTGGATCCTTTTTCCTTTTCAAATCTCTTTTTCTGTTGCACAGCTACTCCTGCAACATTTTTTTTGCTTTCCCCAGTAACTTAAAGAAAACAGAAGTATTTGACCTATGTGGGTCAGACCTTCAGCAGCATGGCAGAGGTTTGAGTGCCCTTAACCTTGCTCTTCCATTTGAGGGAGTAGGGCTCATAACGGTAGTGATGTTTTCCTAATTTTTTTTACAGGAGAGACTAAATTAATATGTAAAAGAATGAAACAGTGTGAAGTATGAAAGAAAATCTTTTACCCAAGGGGAACAATATGAAAGCTTTTATTATAAGAGGACGGAAGTTCTTAACTACAGAAGTTCTTAGGACTACTACATAGGCAAATGTGGCTTTAAAAAGGATTGGCTTTGGAAGGTCTGGGGACTAAAATAAAGCACGGCATTATAAAAAGTAGAAAATAAAGTAACAAGTTTGTATTTAGTAAAATGCAAAGTTTGATTTAGTAAAGAATACTGGAGAAAAGCTGGAATCTTTCCTTTTCAAGATACTTTTCTCTCCCTGCCCTCTCCAATTTAACTTAAAATATAATAATAACTGTCTCCTGGGTGCCTTTCACCATTCATTTTAAAACTGACTATAGTTATCTGAACTGTGCCAGCTCCTAGGGTCCTGGGAGGTGGTGTATGGCATGTACTGGAGACATCCTGGGATTGTGTCAGTTTCTAAATTGCTGTGGCTTTAACAGTAGCCAAAAGGTTTACAAGAAGTAATGGGTATTTTTGGTAAAATTCCTAATTCCTTTTTTCTAACAGTTGATTTATCTAATTGTAAACAGTTTCTGGAACTGTTTTGGGGACTGATAGCACAATCATAAAATTTTATTTGCAGACGTTTGGGTCCGATTTTGAATCCAGGTTGTATAGGGGATCCCGTGTTTATACAGAAAATAGAAAAAAGGCTCCGCAAAGGAACTAAAAATCTTCAGTTCCCAGATTTGAAACCTTTTTCTCTTTTCTAATGATGGAGAGCATTTTAGAGCATACCTGCCTGCTGTGAGTTTACTTCATCCTTTCTTCTCTGATGCATCTGTCAAGTGCTCTGGCAGCTCCATATGCTTTCACCAAGCCCCACTGGCTCTGCTTTTCCTGAGCTCAGGTGCCCAGCTGGCCACAGCAGTTTGATTACTAGAAAGTGGGAAGAAGCAGGGATCTGAGATTGACTTTCATTCTAAATTCAAGCTCTCTCAGTAAATGTGTTTCCTTGTAATTGCAATCTGCCTGTCACACTGATAATTCCCGTATGAATTCGTGTAATAGGACTGAAAAATTTGTTTTTTCAAAGTGAATAATCCTCAAGCTGATGAGTTTATTAATGACATTAAAACCACTGCAGTAAGGATGCAGCTCCACATGATATTTTGGAACGGAACTGCGCAATGATAAATGGTATCTGCCAAATGAAAGATTAAGACCCAGCAGTAGATGAAGAGAAATGCCTTAGTTAAAGACAATTGGTATCCATGCCTGTGGACTTAGCACATTTTTCTCTAATTACAGTTTTTAATAGCTTCATTTGTAATGTCGTTCTTAATTACACTTGACAAAGGAACCTTAAATACTCCAGTATATTGTCATAAATGATCAATTTATCTTGCTTTTTTCTTAGTGTTTCTTTTGTACCATAGATTTAGCGACTCTGATTTTTGGAAAAATGTAAATACTTGGGTAGAAGCATGCACGTGCTTGCATTTTCCAAGAAGCAAATAGAGACTATTTGTCACCAGAAGATGGAATTATTTCTGTTAAGGCACTCAAGGCTGCTTTAAGTCCTGTGCCTCATTGCTATATATAGCTAGTGGCCTTGGTTTTGGCAGGTGAGGGTTCAAGTTCTGCACTGTAGTTAAGGTTTCCTGTTTCGCAGTTGGATGTTTGATTGCTAGATCTTGAAGTAGTATAAGTGTGGTTAAAGTACTGACAATCTCCTAAATGGCCCTGAAATTGTTTTTCTTCTCCTCTTACGGCCATCAGCTAAAGGATTTGTCCGTTTGTTTGCAACAATGAATACCACAATAGATATAAATGCAGGACAAAATGGAAATCTAACAGTTGAATATGAGGCATATCCAAAACCAAAGGAAGAAGTCTGGATGTACATGAACGAAACATTACAGAATTCATCAGACCATTATGTCAAGTTCAAGACTGTGGGCAATAACAGGTAATATGAATGATTGTAAGTGCTATCGATTTCACTTTGGAACAGCAAACTAGAGTCTGCTCTGGAAAGACGAAAGTGGAGATGGTGAAAAAATTGTGAATGTAAAAGACCTCATAGTCCGTGTGGCTTACCACAGTAACTGGTGCAAAGTCTGCTAACCTAGATTTGGAATAGCGTTGAGCTAACCGCACCATCTGAGGAGCAGTGGGCCACAAACTCACGACTCACCTACAAGATGCCATTTCTGCCCAATAAGCAAAAATAAGAATGTAAAGCTGTTTGTGTGCAGAGACTCCCTCCACCACCACAGCAGAGCCCAGTGCTCTGGACAAAAGCTTATGCTTTTACTTCTGCTATGCACTGTTCTCTCTGGAGCCCTGATCATCCAAAAATCCAGTGTAACACCTAGCGTGTGTGGCCTGGGTTGTGTATCATCCGGGTTTCCTCCTCAGCAAGAAAAGGAGCAGGCGGTGGTGCTTGCATGGGGTCCGAGCCTGGTGGTGAGCTGTCACCCAGGCACACATCTGGGTGTAAGAAGTGGCAAAACTTTCGGATGCTGTAGTGCAAAGGCAGTTGTCAGCATGGAGAGTGTGTCGTGGTTTAGCCCTCGTCTGCAACCAAGCACCACACAGCCACTCGCTCACCCTACCCCCACCCCAGTGGGATGGGGGAGAGGATCGGAAGAGCAGAAGTAAGAAAACTCGTGGGTTGAGATAAGAACAGTTTAATAATTGAATAATAGTAATAATAATAATCATAATAATAATGAAAAGGAAAACGAGAGAAGAAAAAAACCCAGGAAAAAACAAGTGATGCAACTGCTCACCACCCGGCGACCAATGCTCAGCCTGTCTCTGAGCAGCGGTCACTGTGCCTCAGCCAGCTCCCTCTGGTTTATATGCTGAGCATGACGCCATATGGTATAGAATATCCCTTTGATCAGTTGGGGTCAGCTGTCCCGGCTGTGCCCCCTCGCAGCTTCTTGTGCCCCTGGCAGTGCATGGGAAGCTGAAAAAGTCCTTGACTAGTGTAAGCACTACTTAGCAACAACTAAAACATCAGTGTGTTATCAACATTATTCTCATCCTAAATCCAAAACACAGCACTGTACCAGCTACTAGGAAGAAAATTAACTCTATCCCAGCTGAAACCAGGACACAGTGTCTACAGAAGAAGACATTGTGCTATTTACTCCTTAGCTTCTGTGCAGCAATTGCCTGTTCACTGCAGGTTGTGAGCATCAGTAATGCTTAATTTTTTTCTTTACAGTTATACAAGTGAACTTCACCTTACCCGATTAAAAGGAACAGAAGGAGGCATTTACACATTTTTTGTGTCCAATTCTGATGCCAGCTCCTCTGTAACATTTAATGTCTATGTGAAAAGTAAGTAAAGTGAACAGTCTGAAATATTTCATTATCACAGTCATTGTATTTTATACAACATAATGTATGCACAAGATGTCACAGTGTGGTTCAGCATATGAGAGGCTTTCTGAAGTGAAGCACATGCTGGAAAACTATTTAAATGTCAAGATATAAAAGTGCAGAGTACTTATACAAATCCACCTACTCTCCAGCATGACCTCCTATTCTAGCAAATGTATTCCAGAGGTTACCGGAGAGCAGATAGATAGTTTATACAGGAAAAAAACCTAGCATCTGGAAAGACAATCTCAAAAATAAGAGTGTACCATAATAATTTGATAATTTAAGGTGGAGCAGGATATACAGGGATTAAAATTTGCCTCTTTGGCAGCCAAGTTAAGCTATTAATTGTCTTGAGTTGAGTGCAGAGTTTGAAAGCTTGTCAGGACAATTGTTCACTTGTGCCTTTTGGCATCTAAATACTTCTGTATATAATACAGACCACCATTATTTTAGAGAAATCTGCACAACTTTACAAATATATGTGCTGTCATCTTTGGGACATACTTGTAAAAAAAGAGCATCGGTCTCAGTTCCAAACAGCATTCTTCAAGACAAAAAGCTAAATTTCAAAATGTATTCAATGAAACGTTCAGGAAACCCTGTCCTTCTTAGCAGAGCCATCCTGTTAGAGCATTTTATGCTCTCAGCAAACAAATACGGGCAGATGCCAATGGCCAAGCTTAAGGAAAATTAAACCAGGAGGAGACTGCAGGCAAACTGGAGAAACTAAGGCAAGACAGAGAATGATGCTTTCAAGCTCAGCAGAAGTAACTGTATAGTAAGTGAGTGAATGTGCTGCAAATACAGTTCTTGTTGCTGCTGTGCTTCAGCAGCAATGTGTCCTTCTCTGGGCATAGGCTTATGCAGAGGACTGTTGAGACCTGCACAAATGCACAAAATCCTACATATTCATTTCTGAATTCTTCTCATTTATCACTGAAGGTCTACATTTGTAGCGTCACTATTAGCAATGCCGTAGTTTGGGTCTAGAAATGTCACTTGGGCTCCTTTCAGAACATGGCATTTCTTCCTTCATCTGTGAGTGTTGTAATTTCTGTTCTTGTGCTTTTTCCGTTCCCTAGCTATGATTTCTGAGATGAGGGCACTGGCAACCTCTGATGTCCTTTGCCACCGTGGATGAGTGTGCGTTACAGTCACAAGGGATAATTCCACTATTTTACAGATTAGTGGAGCAAATTGTTGAGCCAGAAGTTTAATTTCTGGGAAGGAATGGGAGAAATTGTAGGTTGCCTGTGGAACTGTCAGTTCAAATGAGGCTGGATGGTGTTTTCCGACTTGCAGCATCATACATGTGCTTGGAGCAAGGGGCTGTTCGTGGGCCTCTCAGCTCTCCCAGGCTCTTCAGGCTGCTTGGGAGCAGTCTGGGCACAAGAACTGAAAAAAAACCCCAACCCATAGTTTTGTCATCATCGGGTGTCAGTTCTTGGTGCAGAGCTCCATGTTACCACTTTTGAGGAATCTGCTACTTGATAAAAGCTGAAAACCCCTGTGGGTCATGGTTAGGAAACCAGACTAAGAACAGCATGGTGAAGCAGTATGGCCAAGGCAGGAGGGGAGCATGGATGGCTTAGTTCTTCTGAATGGCTTGTCTGTGCAACCAGCAGCATGCAGTCTTCTCCCCTCTTGCTTCACCTACTGGTCTTGTAAGTAGTAAGATCAGCCTTGGGATGCAATGAAGACATTTAAGCCATCTCAGTAGAGCCCAGGTTACCATGCACAGCAGCTCTGAGTGGACTGCAGGTATTGCTGAAGTAGATGGATTTGACACAGTTGACTCAAAAAGAGTTTCTTTTGGCACTTTGACTAAGTTCCTGCAAATATTTTTTCATTTTGAAAAGAAGAGATGAAATAGATTGATCCTTCTAGGGGTTTATTTTTAAGAAAAAATAACCTATTTTCAGTGGCTTATAAAATGCTTATCGTTTAGGTATGAAACACAAACTGCACAACATACCATATTATTTGACATAGCAGAGTAACTGCCAAAGGTGAGTCATCTGTGGGTGGGTCAGATCCTGATATAATGGTCTCCTGACCTGGCATTGTCGGGGGTGGGGGGAGTGTGTTTGCATAAATTGCTGGGATGTAGCTCGTGATGTTTACACGTCTGGCTTGGGCAAGTAATCAGCAGAAAGTAATCAAACAGGTAAAACAGGATTCATAATCAGGAGAGTATCTTCGCATAAACAAAAATCATTGCTGAAACATTTGCTGAAGGATGTGAAAAACCCTGTGCAGAAATACTTGTCTTGGATTTAAACACATTTAGTAATTACATATGCTAATCTGAAACAATACTAAATTGCTTAAAAAAATAATGTAGTCAGTCATAGTAAATGTGACATAAAGTAAGGGAGGAAGGAGCTCCGAAATTAGGAGCCAAAAAGAAAATTACAACTTGACAAGCAGCATACTGAACTGAGTTACAATTATGAAATTGTAGAAATCTCCAGAGTGGCAAGGTACAGTACATCTAGCAATTAGTGGAGGAATGTTCCAACTAGTATCTGAGTTCAGTGCAAAATAATATCTGGGCTTAATTATAGTCAACAAAATATTACCTATGCAGTTGGGGCTCATGCTGCAAAGAGAAAACTGGTCACGGTATTATAGCTCAAGCTCAGCGGTTTTCCTGTCATTGGAATATGCAGTGAATAAAGGAGGAGTCGCTGTGATATTATAAAAAGATTGATTCTTATCCAGAAAATGTGGCTCCAGGAGGAAAGCCCTCTCTCTTTGACTGCAATGACAGACAATACCTATTAAGTGTTACTTTTTAGACATTTACTGTGTTAATGATGAAGACACGGAAATCAGTAATAGAAAGCAATTAAATGCACAACATTATTATACAGAGCATTGAGATAAAATAGGAGTGGCCTCCTATTAAATAGAATAAATCCTCTTCGCTACATTCAGAATCCACATTAATGAAAGCTCAAAAGCAGTTAATAAACTTAGTGAAATTAGAAGTTTAAGACATCTAATAACTGATTATGGAAGGCAATATGCATATATGCCAAGCAGTGTAATGAAACATAAAATATTTAAAGGGTTAAAGTCAAAACAGAAAGCAAAGTCTAGTCATTAAGAGCCTGTCTGATACCAGGGATAATTAGGCAGTGAAATTCATAACATCTAGCACAGTAAAATCTCTTTTAAAGAAGATGCTCGGTGGCAGCTTGGCATCTCTTTGCCAAAGCCAGTCCATCTTTGCCTCCAGCTCCTCTGGAGCACCTATGCTGGTGGATGAGGAAGAAGCTCTGGCTGCTGGAAAGGGGTGCAGGTGCTGAGAGACACAGCCCGGGGTGATGGTGGTAGCAGCCACCTCCATCCCCTTGGATATGGAGCTGTGGGGGGCTCTTCACCACCTCAAGTGGAACGCGTCCCTTAATTTCTCTGAGCCAGGGAGACTTGGGAGTGCTCTGTGCCTGTGGAGAGAGGTTGATCACGCTAATCCGCTAATCACCACATCAAAGCGCTTCACTCAGGTAGAGCTGCTCTCAGGTCAGCTGTTCTCACAAAGCTGCTGCATCTCAGCTTCCCATGGCACCAAGGCTGGACCCCTGACTGCTAGGCTGCTGGAGGCGTTAACCCTGTGCAGCCTCTCGTCTCCCTCCACTGCTGTAGGAAAAGTCCATGGGGACTTATGGCCATGTAGACAGGCTTTTATTGCACTAGTTTTTTACAGCAGAAAAAGCCTGATTAATGTGGGCATTTTCGTTTCCCTCACTCAGAGTGTTAGATGCAGCCTAAATCTGGCGCAATATTTTTTCCAAGGCTTAATGTTCATTTTCTTCTTATACTTGACTTTTCATGTCTCTCATTTCTTGAGTTATATTGTGCTGTAACGTTGCCTAAAACACAGTGTATACCTAAACAAATTGCTTACACATGGGTAAATTAGCTAATTACAATTTCACAATCCAACCATTTTGATAGGAGTGTCGGAAATGTGGATTATGTGTATTCCATGAGCACTGAGGCTGGGTGAGGGGCTGTGCGCTATCAGAAAGTTCCTCACCAAATGAGTAATGCTGAAAATCCATCTCAACATTTTACAACAATGTTTGGTTCTTGGTGTTTGCATAAAACACAACGTACGGATTTAGAAATGAAAGAACATTCAGTTTCTGTAACGTGAGTCATGAAGAGATGCTCTGTGATAAGAGAATATATGTGTGCTTTATTGCCTCTAATTTAATCAGCAAGTAGAATATTCATTAAAAACTAACACCGTGCAGTCTTTGTACATGGATTTTATCTGAAATAAATGTGCATTTTCCCACTGTAGTCTATGCAGCTTTACAACTTTCTAGGATACTAGAAGTTCATCTTACATTTCTGTAAAGTTATATTAACTGATAATGGACTTTTAACTTGTACCTGTCAGGTGAGCAGTATCATTGGAATATAGTCTGTTGTTTTTCCCATTAACTTTTTTTTGGGTGATTTTGCAAGGAAGCTAAGGTAGTTATGGGAAATACGGCCTCTAATGCAAGTTTCTCAAGAAGAAACATCTTGCTGTGTTGGCTGTGCCCTTGGCTGAAGCCCATGACATTGGACTAATGACTGTAAAGTCCGTCTGATCACTCTGGTTTCCTGCCATGCTCAAAATAGCAGCTCCTGAACCAAGTGAAGGACCAGCTCTGGTGCAGGACATGGCAGGAGGCATTGGCTAGCCAGATTGCTTTCTAAATTACCAAAGCAATCATGAATTATCATTTGGAAAGCTAATACATTCAGCCATGTATTAGCTTCCTCTATGTGCAATGTTTCAGAGAGTCAGGCAGTCGGGCATTTTGGTAGTGGTATCTTAGAGGGATGTATGTCCTCTGTGGGGACTCTCTCTGCACTGGTTGCTTTGCACTGTAGTTCCTTTTCTGGTGCGGTGGTAATATTTAATACAAAGGGCAGATATAAGAGATGTGGTTTGACAGATTTAGTATGCTTATAACTGTGAAGAAACTGTCCGTTTTACAGGCGGGTAAAGTCATGCTGTGCAGGAACGGGAACTGCAGTGTCGTTCCAAGCACACACTTCTTTGGGTTGTTTAAGCTCTGGGCTTTGCTGGCTTAGGATCTCTCATCAACCCAAATAGTCGGTGGAGGTAAGGTATTCTTCTGAAATCCAGCCCAAGCATTTAGTGTAAGAACTGATATTTTCACAGATGGTCAGTTCTTGCAGGACACCAATTCAGACCTGGACACCCTTGAACATGTGAAGCTCTGTTCCCCTGAGTAATTCCACAGATGATGATGCACACAAGTTGCTGGGATGAAGAGCAAATGGCAATGCAAATTCTGTGTTCCCCTAAAATGTAACTCTTGTTTTTATTTATTGCAGCAAAACCGGAGATTCTCACTCTGGATATACTTAGCAATGGTATTCTCCAGTGCGTAGCAGCTGGATTCCCAGCCCCTAACATATACTGGTGTTTTTGCCCAGGAACTGAGCAGAGGTGAGTTAAGTAAACCAGAGTCTCCAAAGGTTATTCTAGGTGCAATGCACCCAATTTATAATTAAAAATTAAGAACATAAAATGACTCGGTAACAGTTATATTTAAACATTGCATCACTGTTTTCATCATTTTCGGCATTGCATTATTTACAGTGGTTTGAGGGGAAGGCAGGAGTATGTTTCATTATTCCCCTCTGCATTCTGTCCTTGAAAGGGGAATAGCCAACATTTTCTGCTGCGGAAAAGAAAAAGCCAGACTTTCTCTCTTCTGCAAGGTTGTTAAGGTTTGTGTCAGTTTGGCCCCAAATGACACGTTCTGTGTGAAGTTTCACAAAATGACAATCACAGAATCACTTGTGAATATGGCTGCTATTTTTTGTTTTAATGTGTAATGATGTAATTTTTCAAGACATAAAGTAATTAGATTTCTATTAACATGAAGCATATGACAAATAACGAAATCCAGTGTTATTAGAAATAAAAACTGACGTCTAGTTACCACATTTCTAAAAATACTGTAGAGTTTCTCTGTGAAGTGAGCATCTGTGAAGCATGTTTTAAGGTTTTGGTTGACTTCCACCTTGGTTAGAGATCTCATACTAGCAAGTCATGGGTCTCCCACCTGCGTAATTTGTTTTATGCCTAAAATAATTATTTCCCTATTTTTTTAAATAGTACTTTTTTTATTTTAACTGTGTGCTCATGTGGTAAATATATGACATATGAAGGAGAGGCAGCGTCTGGAGAGAACAGAACTGGCTATTTTCTGGCTGCATATAAGCTTGATGGTGTTGTATGTACATCATGAATTTTTTTTGTGCTGTAATAAAATGATGCTTGGGGAAAGTTTTCAAGAGTAGACCACAATTGCTCAAAGCTGAAGTTGGAGGTATAGGTTGAATGGTACAAAACCCACAGCGGACTTACAGACCTGTAGGCATCTCTAGCCAAAAGCAAACACAAAGACCTCATGGTGCCCAGTTGGGTCAGGCTTGGTGTATGTATCCATTTCGCCCACTACTCAGAGGACAATGAGACACCATGAGTAGGCTAACTTTTGAGGATAAGATCTTCAGGTGAACCCTTTTGTAGAGCAGTGTTGTTTAGTTATCTGATGGTCTGGCAGTGACTATCTGCCTCAACAGTAGGACCTGACATCCATTACAGGTAGCAATCCATGGCAGGTAACACTCGGTATTGTTTTTCCCAGGTGTTTTGATTCACCGACAATATCCCCCATGGATGTCAAAATCAGTTACACAAATTCATCAGTGCCGTCATTTGAACGAATCCTGGTTGAAAGCACTATTAACGCCAGCATGTTCAGGAGCACTGGCACTGTGTGCTGTGAGGCCTCCAGCAATGGAGACAGGAGCTCTGCTTTCTTCAACTTTGCTATTAAAGGTAACGGCTGGAGTGAATGAGACCGTAAAATGTGGGTGCCATTCAGCTCTTTCCCTAAGAGGATTTTAAGTGGGTTACCTTTGCCATAATAAAGTTTATGGTACTGTGGCTGAGCGTATGATAACCTATTACGTTACCTGTTATGCCTGTCAAAGCATTGCTTTAATTTTTCAGTTAATATTGTGGTATCATCTTTTTACAGCTCCAGATCTGCAGCGCAGTAGTTAGCTGGTTTTCTTCTGTCTGTGCAGCACAGGGGCAAGCCACTTACAGCATTACACTGGCTTTCCTTCTCCCTCTTCCTTTTTCTTTTCCTGTCTTTGTCTGTTTTGACTATTTAAGCCATCATTTTTTTTCAAGGTGAAACTGCAGTTTCATAATGTTTTTATGTCGTCTCAGGAAAATGCAGTCCTGACCTTGACTGAAGCCTAAGGGCCCTGCTGTTGTAAAAGAAGTAACAACAACATACTGCAAAAGGGCTTATGAGTTTTGTAGCAGTATCTGTGGGTTTATGGGGGAAAAAAAGCACTAGAACATAGATGACTTGAAATGTGTTTGTAAATCTGTGCTCTTTTTTGCAAAATCGAATGTTCTGCTGCTTCTTTTTTTCTCTGTTACACCCAGATATAACATATAAACAAATAAGCCAGATTTGGGGTAGGTGGGCTTTGCTGGAATGGCATTCCTTTGCTACTTGGCACAACCTCTACCCGTAAAGACTGTGCTGTAGAGATCATACTTGGGGGGAAAAAAGAGAAAAATTAGGACTTCATAAAAAAGCTTCTTTCTTTAACCTAGCTTGACTGAGATCATGCAAACCCCTTGTGTTAATTGATCTTGGTGTCACACCTCCTGAATTAATGAAGCTGAGACTGCCGAAGCAACAAACTGGATGGTTTCTGTGCCAGCTCTGTATCCCACAGCTCATTCAGGAAAGCCATTCTGATGTACCTGGAGCACATCTGGGAAAGTCAAAACCCCAAACTGTGTTTCACAGGGAAGAACCAAGGAAAGGTTTTCACCTGCATCTTTTAAACAGAGTTTTTCTTGTTTGGTATTTAAGCAGAATTTTCTCTGTTTCTTTCCAGAACAAATTCGTACCCATACCCTATTCACCCCTTTACTAATTGCATTTGGAGTCGCTGCAGGACTGATGTGCATTATAGTCATGATCCTGGTGTACATATATTTGCAGGTAAAATCAGAAGCCCCTCTGCCTGAGTTAGGAAAGTGTGTGAGCTGCCTGTGGAGGCTTTGGTAGTGACAGCCGTTCTCTTTCCTTTCCAGAAACCCAAATATGAAGTTCAGTGGAAAGTTGTTGAAGAAATAAATGGAAACAACTATGTTTACATAGACCCAACTCAACTTCCTTATGATCACAAATGGGAATTTCCTAGAAACCGGTTGAGTTTTGGTTAGTTTAGATTTATTTAACTTTATCTGCAAGGTGAAACCTTCAGGTCTCCTATGAGACTTCGGTCAAACACAGCAGGGTTTTGTCAAAAAGATGTTGCGCAATAATGCAAATAGTGGTAATTGCTCATACTTACGTTGGGACAAAAAGCAAGCAGGTGTATCTCCAATAGCTTCCTTGACATCATAAAATAAAATGTTGAACCTTTCAGGAAGAAGTGCTCCAAGTCATTACAGAGTATTTTGTTTTGCTTTATTAGGTAAAACCCTTGGTGCTGGAGCTTTTGGAAAAGTTGTTGAAGCCACTGCTTATGGTCTATTTAAATCTGATGCTGCTATGACAGTAGCAGTAAAAATGCTGAAACGTAAGTTGCTGTAATATATTGTACAATTTTTTCTCACTTCATTCTGGTCAGTGTGTTACATTCTGAACATTGTGCTTTGCCTTGCAGCAAGTGCCCATTTAACAGAAAGAGAAGCCTTGATGTCAGAGCTTAAAGTGCTGAGTTACCTTGGAAACCACATTAATATCGTGAATCTGCTTGGAGCTTGCACTATTGGAGGTGGGATTATCAACAGATTATTGATTATTTCTGTTCCTTTTTTATTGCCAGAAGGAGGAACCTTGTGAA
Organism: Morus bassanus; assembly: GCA_031468815.1. Lineage (NCBI taxonomy): Eukaryota > Metazoa > Chordata > Aves > Suliformes > Sulidae > Morus > Morus bassanus. The sequence goes on along the minus strand of CM062570.1, from coordinate 54,443,614 downwards.
GAAGAATCCAGTGCTGCTTAGTATAGAAATCTTAAATACTTTTCTTGCTTAGGCAGGTTGCAGATCATCACGACTATCACCTCCGAATTCCTGAATCTAGATTTTTAGGCTCATCGTAAAAGCAGTAATGAGACCACTGTAGCTGCAGCTAAAAAGGAAGGTTGCTGTTACTCTTTCATGTGAGCCGTTGTGCGCTTTCTTCTTGAGAGATGACAAAATATACAGCATAAGTTTTTTCCTCAACCACACTGTTTCTCACTAATGAGAAAAGATCCGTTAACTGGTACCTTGTTCGTATCCAAGGTGAAGTCAGCAGGCCTGTCTAGTATAGTCTTTCAGCCTTCTGTTTAAACTGTAAGTGTATCTGTTAAGGCACCACTGACGTTACAAAATCTAGCAGCAGAAAGCTGAGAAAAAGCATTTTCCAAATAAACTATTGCAGAACCCAAGTGTTTCACATTTAATATTAACTTAATAGATTTGTTTTCATACATAGTAAAAGCTACAAAACAGCTGAAGTGTCAATACAGAGTGATACAGTCCTGTAATTTTAATTTATGTGCATTTTAACATGAAAGATGGTGTTGCTTCTTACACAAATATTTGCTCTTTAAGTTTTTGCTTCATTTTTCAAAGAAAAGGAGCTTGTAAAAATTCATAGTTTTAGATGGAGGCAGAACATTTCTCAGTTTCACATTTAATGATTTAAAAATAGGATGAAACAATTTTGTTTAAGCAGTTGACAAAGTAGATTCACTGGCCTGAGTACATGTCTGTCTCAGCTGAAAAAAATGTGGCATCTGAAAGAAAATCCCACCACAAACACTGCTTTTGCTATTAAGAAAGCTACAATTTTTAACTGCAGAAAAATGGAAATAAACTAGTGAGGTTAGGAAATGGTGGTACAGAATAACCTTACAGATGAAATAACACACAGTGCAATTACATATTCAAGGGCCATAGCTGGAGTCATTCACTTAGAAAATATATATTTGATCTATAAACATCCGTGCTGGAGATGACTTGATTCTCCTTTCCGATTTCATTTTAATATTCTAAGACCTTGTGCAATGTAGTTTTCTGTCGCAGCAGGCTGTTCTGTTTGAATGATTTTTCCTATTATACTGCAGAATATAACACTCTACATCATTTCCAAAACATTACTGAAGGAGTGTGAAGCTCTACTGTAAACAGAAGTGAATCAAAAGGATTAATGTTTGAAGCTTGAATTACTCTAACATTTGGAACAAATAACTTCCTTCAGGAAGTGAGCAAAATCAAACAGATGTGTCTGGCCAGAAACATTATCACATGAAGAAAGAGAAAAAGACTTATTTGTTTAATTTTTGTACAATGCAATGCTGTTGAGGTGGTGGTGGTGGAAATTAATTGGGAGTGACACAGCTTTAGCTGGACAATAGTTGCTGATCTGTGAAAGGGAAGATGCCAGGTTACTTTTCTATAACTTCTCAAATCTAGGCAGTGCTAGGCGGTGTGATTTTTAATAGCCCAGCCTACGTGCTTAGCTGAATGCTATCTTTATGTAAGGTTTTCTGCTATGAAAACAATACTCACCTGCTTTCTAAACCTCATGTACATCTACAGGTCCCACTCTGGTCATTACAGAATATTGCTGCTATGGTGATCTTTTAAATTTTCTGAGACGGAAACGAGATTCATTTATTTGTCCAAAACATGAAGAACATGCAGAAACAACAGTTTACGAGAACCTTTTGCATCAAGCAGAGCCTGCAGCGTAAGTATGACCTGCTGAAATGTACTTGTGTTTTTAGAAGATTGGGAAGGAGGAAATGTCAAAGTTTATTAGGGGTGAGAAATGTGGAGAAACCTTTCATGCAGCAGGCTTTGAAGATTCTTTGCTGTGCAAGGAAACAATTTAATTAAAGAGACGATTTGTACAGTGGGTGGTTTATTCTAGCAGAGCACAATTGATTGTATACACTCTCTGTTTTACTTCTTTATCAAATTTCCTGTAGTCATTTCATGCAACTCCTTGGCTCCAATCTTTGTACGTATTTACGTTTATCGTTCCTGTTAAACATTGGCAGTGCTTATTTAGCAGCTTGAATGACAATTCCCCCAGTGTTGGGGTGTTAATACTCTGAGCTCTCCTAAGTTCCTGCCTTCAAAAGTGACTTCTTACAAAATCTAACCAGCGCCTTACCGTTTTAGAGGCAAGCTGCCACCGGTAGTGGGCTAGATTTTGTGATGACACGAGCCGTGTCGTGATTCTGAGATTGCTCTTGTACTTTGGCTTTTTTCAGTTATTTCATCTGTATATTTTTAACCGCTCTGTTTTAGATACCAGCCCAGAGCTCTTTCCAAGTACGTTTCCAAGCAGATTTCCTGCTCCTTCCTTCCCTTTGCAAAGTGAGGGAGACATAACTTACCAAAACCTATGGGCTGTTACAATACCTGTCCATTTTTATATTTAGTCTGTTTATTGTCCCAGTGGGCCCATTACTTTGTGTTGGCAGACACAAAAGAGCCAGGCAGACCCTTAGGAGGGGGTAAAAAGTCCTTTGTCCCAGCAAGACATAGTACTGGTGAAGCTGTTTGTGCTGTGGCAATATATGGATAGCTGGTGATGCCCCAGAGAGCTTGGGACCACTGAGGTGATGGACAAAAATCTGTGATTTGCCCTTGGAGGTGTGCCCTCTTTTCAGTGCAGGAATCTCACTGCTTGAGCACATTATGTAAATTGAGGTATTAACGGCATAGTATTTACCAAATTCTCCTATTAGTATTTACTGTAAAGTTGCAGCTGCTAAGTGCATCAAATGTGTTTGTGGTGGTGACTAAAGCTATTGGTGATCTCATTACTCCTTTCCATGTTAGCTCTGTGGCTGCATTTATTGTACATAAACTAAACAGATATTTCAGGCTAAGGAAGGGCTACGTGTCTGAGTTCTAATGGCAATGAAGTGAAAAATGCCAGAGTACATCCAACTTTTCTAAAGGTGCCTAACCATATATTTACAAACCATATAGTATGAAAATCTGTACATTTGAATTATATATAGCAATAAGAAAATTTAAACTTCAAAAATGTAGCAGATGGCTGTCCCAAGCCTCGGCTGATTCTTCAAAGTACATATGGATCCCCTTTGGAACTTGGGAATCTCTGACTTTAACATTTTTTACCATTTGTCTTTTGCATTTCAATTGCCACTTGAGTTGCTGAAATATTCTGGTAGAAGTTGGCCTAAGCAGAAGAAGGAAGCACTAGCAGATCCTGTGAAACATCTGGATGTTAATTTATAGAGAGTGAAGTCTGTATAAACAGTATACATATGAAAGGTTTTGTTTGCTTGCTTGAGCCAAACTCCAAACTTTGAGATATCATTAGCTGTACTGACAAACCTCTCTTTCTGTACAGGCCTTTCCTCATCTTTTTTACACACCCATGAGTTTCCAATCTACTGATCGTTTGTAAAGCATTATATTCAGAAGGTTGGCGTAACCTTGGCTTTTTCTTTGGATGGCTTTTGAGACCTTTTTCACTAAACTGTTTCATTTCATCTGCTGCTTCAACAGTGATGTTGCCAGTGAGTACATGGACATGAAACCAGGAGTGTCATATGCAGTCCCACCAAAAGCTGATAAAAAAAGACCAGTGAAGTCTGGTGAGTACAGTGACAAGGAATTCTGGTTGCTGGTGGGAGTGCAGAGAGAGGGGCCTCCTGGTTTTTTTCAGTCCTATCATATTTTTTTCTGATGGCTGGCGACAATTAAAACTCATTCATTGACATGAGAAGTCTTGAGAAGGAAAAATATGCTAAATTGCAGTGCCTTGTATTTCTCCGCACTTCAGTGGAGTATCAGGATTCTTTTTTTGCTTTTTGGCGATGGGCTATTTATGTGACCGTAGTCTGGTACTTACTCAGATCGCTGTTTTGTATAGCATTAAGACAATGCTGTTTCTAAATGATTACACTTGCTTCACTCAAAAACTGTTGTTTATATTGTGTAGGATCCTACACCGATCAGGATGTTACCCTTTCTATGTTGGAAGATGATGAACTTGCTCTAGATGTCGAAGATCTACTAAGCTTTTCTTACCAGGTGGCAAAGGGCATGAGCTTCCTTGCCTCCAAAAATGTAAGTTAAGAATTTGTCAGAGCTGGACAAAATCTGTAGATTTTGGATTTCCTTTAGCATCATTTTCATTGTTTTATGGGATCTAGATGTTTAAATGCTGAATATTTCTGTGTTCTTTTCAACAAGCACCGCAAACTGATATGCTCCTTTTCGTACCTGAAGCTTTGGCTAATGTTGGAGTTTTGTACTGTGCTCATTGGCCAAAAGTGGTGTTTTATATTCCATAAAACAGAATATAGGATGCACAGTACTCAACGTGAAGCAGTGCTATTGCGTATCCACAGTTCAGGCTAGTAGAATCAGTGGCCTTGCTCATGAACAGAAACTAGTCATAGAAATGTCAAGAGAAGAGACAGAGGAGAAGAATTGCAGCGAAGTATGTTTGCTGCACCCCGAGGCTCCACTGATGAACAATTTCGTGGCTAGGGTGGTGCCTCTTACAGGTTTGATCTTCAGACCTTCCTTTGTTTCCTGGAGCACACAGGTGGTTTCATAAGAACTCCTGATGGCTTTGGAGGCAGTGAAACCCATAGGAACCCCAAGGAGTTATTAATGGGTATTAAATGGAATTCAGGAAAGAACCGGAAACCCAACATGTGGACACCTTCAAAAACAATTCAGTCTCAAGAGCTAAAGATTTATTCTCTGTAACACATCTGGAGAGTTTACAAACTAAAGAACAGTATGAAGACAGCTGCAAAGCTATCTGCATGAGTTTTAAACAATGCTGCACTTGCTACTTTTCTCATGCAGAATGCTGCCTTAAACAGGGGAGCTATCACATTGTGTGCTTTTCTTTTTTAGCAGTATGGCTTAATGCACAGGATGTGCCTTGGGTTTTAGTTTTCTGGAAAGATAAAATCAGCCTAGAGACTGACAATCTTTGTTAGCTACCCTGAGCATAGTAGATATTTCTCGGTGTTTCACAGGAGAGGTATTGCATAACAGAAAGGGATTTATAAAGAATAGAAGTCTTAAGCACAGCATAATTACGACCCCCCTATGGCTGTTCTTACATTTTGTTGTAAAAATGCCATTTAACATGTAAACAATGTAACTAATACACAGGATAGTAAAGTGTACCTTGGATAAAGTGCAAAACCAAACTTAAGCAATTTAAGGAAAATAAGGTAATCCTGGGATCCTGTGTTAGTAGTGGGAAATGTGACTCTAATTCTGTTCCAAAGGAAGTCCACATTAAAACTTGCTCTTGCACGTGTTTTTTTTTCCCCCACTGTCCCTCCTTCCAAACCCTTTAGTTTATTTTTCGTCTATCAACAGCTTCAGAACAGTCCTGGCAGGCAAACACACTATATTACAGATTTTAATGGTTTTCACCAGGTTCCTGCATCCTCCACTATTCAGGACATCCAGTGCTTACCACACATATTCTTTATTTCTTCTTATTTTCCTATAGAATAGCCACAGGATTCACTATGCCTCATTCCTAGTGACTGTTTTCTTTATAGTCTTTCCATTTATAGAGCCACCATGGTATTGAGTAGCAAAGGCAATAATGGATGTAACACCACCTCACTGTGCGATTGGGTTGTAACGTGCAGTATCACTTTGGCAGAGCAGAATTAACGGCTTTATAACAGAATTAAGTTGCACTGCGCTAACACGTTACTGTGCTTTGTCCTCTTTGGTTGTTGTGTACATACATGCTCTTAGCTCCAGCTAGGAAATGCAGAGTAGTGTGGGCTGATGGATACTTCAGCTTGCCTCACGCCCTGGGGGAAGGAGGGTCCACACAGACCAGCAGTGCAAAGTACCCAGCTGCTCTTCTGCAATTTGTTTGTGTATCAAGGCTCAGCGGCATAAAAGTGCCTCTGTGGAGGAGTTGGGACAGGAGCCTGTCCTGGGGGGATAATACCCTTATTAAGCACATGGTGCATTGGAGACAGGGCTTCCTCCAATGGAAAAGTCTTTTCAATGCAAACTGCACTGATTCTGGAGAAACAAGGTAGAGACATGCTGGATGCTTGGCCGTTCTTTCACTTCACTGCTTCAGTGGAGTCATTTTCATATGCAAAGTGAAGAATATGTTGGATTGGGAGGTGAAGAAGAGTCCCCTGAGAGAGTAATTGTCATTAAAAATAGTTCCTCATGTAAGCATGCAAAAGAGAGAGATTAAGTTGCTTATGCGACCTGCAGTTATCTTTTTCTGAGTTTGATTTGCATAATTCTTGATGTTTTAAGTAATTTTTTGTAGGGAACTCGTAAAGTTTTTTGTTTCAAGGAAAAAAAGAGAAAAATTGAACATTGAAATTCAGCTATTTTTTGGAAAGCTGTGGCCTGCGTACTATATACCATCAGTAAAGTGGGAGCTTAACACTCTCCTTTCCAGATGGAAAAAGTGATCATTTTATTAGAGAACTACCTGCATTCTTTAACAAATGCATGTGGGCTCCTCAGTGGCATACAGAGAAAACGCGACTGCTGGGAAACTCAGGCACGCTTCCAGGGCTGCAGTTACAAGCACATGCACACTTCTCAAGAGAAAACGAGTATAAGCTAGCTAGGTCACCAAATGGATAAGTATTCATTGAAAGACACTGGCATGTCAAAATTTCCAGTATTTTCAAATACTTAGGCCTGCTTATAAAACTCTCCTAGGTACTTAATAATTCAAGTCTTCCAGAGGAGTATTTTTGAAATGGGATTTAGTTTTATGACTTGTGTGCTTTGAAGTTTTTACCATAATTTTCCCTATTTTCATCTTTTCAGCGCTTTCCCCTCAACCACAATAGCTACTTAATAAAAGGTTGGAATTATTTTAGAAACAAACCACATTTTCCCCTTATGAATACTGTGTTAGGAAACAAACTGGTGATTTTTTGATAAAAAGTCAGAGAAAAAGTACATTAAACTTTAGCTGCAAATGTGAAACACTTGAAAATCCAAAGTGACTGCAAGTAGTCTTTTTTAAAGTCGATGCATAGACAACCTTAACCGTGTGGATCAATGTCATGATAGTTGAAGATACTACACCAGAATGTTTAATCACCTGAGTAAGCTTATTAACACATGGCTTCATTATGACTTTCAGCTTGCCATAAAATGCATAATGCAATAAGTTATATAGCTAAGTAAACATGTAACCAAGCAACAACCTGTTAAGGATATTATAGAATAGCTTTGTTTATTTGTCTGTTGTTTAGTGCATTCATAGGGATCTGGCTGCAAGAAATATTCTTCTAACTCATGGTCGGATAACAAAAATCTGTGACTTTGGCCTGGCAAGAGATATAAGGAATGACTCAAATTATGTGGTCAAAGGAAACGTAAGTATATATGATCCTTTATCCACCTGTTTTAAGGTAGGGGAGTTCCTGTTGTCTTGACTTGCAAAGAAAAGTCTTTCTTAGTTAGAAGTCTAGATTTCTGAATTCTGTGCTGGTCAGGAACATTAGGGGGGCAATTGCTGACATAGATGTGTGTGCTGACAAAACCCTTGGTATATGCATGTTATACTGGAAAGAACATGCTAGTGTCTGAATGTATGTTGTAGTGGAGGAGCTGTTTTTGCTGCACCAATATAACGCCCAGTCTTTCTGTTACATCTGAATGCACTAAAAGTTACAGCTCTGTGAGTAATTGCAAGTTTTGCCATTGGAATATTCTGGTAGCCCAATCCTAAATGTAATTTTTTTTAAAACTGTTTCTCTGGGCATTGCTATATTTGTCCATTACTGAAATAGTTTATTTTAAAAATATCAAAATAATAAGGGGTTTACATCCTGTTCTTTGCTATAAAGCATCACTCAGACAACAGAAACTGGATTCTGAAGTGTGAATTTATTGATTAGGGCACAGTGGGAGGCGAAAAAGCCTTGGTTTTATCTGATTACATATACTGATTTTAATCTTGTATGTGTAACATACAGCTTTAACTTGCAACTGTAATTCAAACCCTGTGACAGGGTTGGAACAAGACACTATATTTTAGTGAGAAGAATTTAAAACCTCCTATGTAGAAGAGTACCAATTACACTGGTATGTACTAGACCTCTGCAGGTGTACAAAGACAGTTTGAAGTGATGCAGATTACCTTGGCAGTACTCGAAGTCCCCTTTAAAGTGCTAGTGCAGTAGAAGGAGCCCTACTACAAAAGAAAATTGAGTCTGTCTGTGGTTAAGCTGTAGAAGTGTGCTACAGAATATAGGTAATTTGCATCTCAAACTGATTTGTGCTGCCTGGATTAATGTTGTAAGTCTGCATCAGATACATGCAGCCATCCACTGCCTTCAGAGTACACATTTTCACTTGCACCATTTTCCAAAGGAGAGAAGATCCATGTTCATCAAGGCAGCCCTCCTCCCCAGATCTGCTGAGTGCTCCCTGGTCAGAGGCTGGTCATTAGTTAGGGACTTGACAACACACAAACGGAAGGTTGCCCATCCAGGCTTTGGGCAAGCTGACAAAGAGAGAAAATCCCATACCTGAGCATCTCTCACCGAAGTGGTTCACCATGCTTGGTTAGCCTCAGTCAGTCCATGGCACCTCAGGTATCTGAGATATCTCTGCTGCTTTGCTGTCACGCAGCAGTCCCTGATGTTCCAGGTAACCTACAGCATCCCTATTTTAGGCTGTGGGAGAGAAGGGTTTATTGGTTGTCTTCAAAAACAATGTTGGTACCAGGCACTGGGTGCCTAGAAGTTGAGGTTAGGGAGCAACAGGAGCAGAAATAATTCAGGAATGGCTGTCCTGGCAATATGCTGAGTGGCATTTAGTGTAAGAAAGCTGCTTGCAGGCTCAGGGTCAGGTCAGGAGTTCCTTCATCAGTCAAAGCTCCTGGGAGTGGGAAGTGCAGACCAGCAGCTTAGGAGGGAAGTGGGCAGTTAGTAATGACGTTCTACATGTCTGGGCTACCCTTTTTTCCTGAGTTCTCTGACAGTAGGATTTTACGTAGCCTGAAAGGGTCAGAGGAGGATAGGCTGCAGCTGCCTGGGGAGAGAGGAAGCAGTGGCTGCAGGAGGCGTCTAGTTGCATCTGGCCTGATCAGGAGCACTGGGGCATCGCTAGCCATGGACACTGCTGGGAGGCAGTGCAGCTGACAGCAGCTGGGGGCTTGGCCGGGAAGAGTGCTTGCTGTCTGTGTTGTTCAGGAAATAAAGAACTCTGTTGCCTCTATGGTGAGCCAGCCCATGGCAAATGCTGCCTTTCCTCCACCTCATTTCGTTTCCTTTCCGTTTACATCCCTTTCTGTTGGGTCTCCTTTCCTTACAAGACATCAAGGCTCCTCTCTATAATATGGTTGAAATAGATCTTTGGACACATCGTTGCAAGACCACTTAAAATGAAGAGGTCTGGTTTCTCCCACAGCAGGACAAGTGCTTAGGGCAGAAGCCTAAATGGCTCCTACAGTCAGGCAAGGAAAGGGCAAAGCAGGGAGAGGAAGGTGGAAGCAAATCCAGAGGCTTTCTGTGCCCTTTCCTCTGATCCAGTTAGCATTCCTGAGGGATGTCAGTCCCCACACAAACTTATGAAAAATGTCAATATATATTTCCTTCATGTGAATTTCTTTTTTTTCTGATACACTGAGGAGCTAAAGCAGATGTCTTAACTGTTGATTAAAGCCTTGGAGCATCTTGACTGTGTGAATCTAATCTTCTTGTAGCCAGTCCATGGAAGTAAACTTGCATGTTTGCATAAGTAACATGGTCAATTATATTATTTTGCTCTGACTTCCTGCCAACCCTTATAAACAAGACAGGAGTCACACAGTATATAGAAAATTAAAGTGCAAGGAACTGTGTGAGTTTGGTAGACCCACAGAAAAATGGATCAATAATCACGCAGCACTTGTAGAGTCTAAAATGCTGAGATTTCCATTTTTGGATACTACTATTTCTTGATTTAATGAATATTTAAAGCACATAAGAATTAGAAAAGGTTAATCTTATCTTGTAAATTTTGTATGCCTTACGTCTGTTGTCTTAATTTGTTCCTTTCTCCCTGGAAAGGCTCGTCTCCCTGTGAAGTGGATGGCACCTGAAAGTATTTTCAATTGCGTCTACACCTTTGAGAGTGATGTCTGGTCTTACGGGATATTGCTTTGGGAGCTCTTTTCTTTAGGTAAGCTCCTTCAAGATCTGTACTTCTGGGGATTTCTGTTTCATCTTGGTTTTAGTGCAGATGCAGAGATCATGTCGCTCATGTGCTCTCTCAACAGGAAGCAGCCCATATCCAGGGATGCCTGTGGACTCCAAGTTCTATAAAATGATCAAGGAGGGATACAGGATGTTCAGCCCTGAGTGTGCACCGCCTGAAATGTAAGTGAGCAACCAGCATCTCTAATCACCAAACATCAGCAATGATGCGAAGGAAGGGAAGCATCCATTCTTGCATTAAGGCTCATTGCACTGCCCCATTGTCTTTTTTTTTAAGTTCTTTTCACATTTTAAATAATTCATGCACTCTAACTAGCAGAATACATGCCTGTGTTGTTACAAGCAATGAAATACACTCATGCCTTGTACCATCTGATCACTTTGTCATGGCATCTGCTCCATGTCAATAAATTATTGACAGATCATAGAACATAATTAAACATTTTTAATTCAGATAAAGCAGTCAGTGAGATGTATCACCAGATTGTATGGCATCTGCATTTGTGCTGTACTTCCTGACAACAAGAGGACTGGCTACTGATCTTCTTTATGAGCCATCCCTAATTCACTGTTTTGAAAATGGATTGGCACTTAGCAAGCTGTCAAAGAAAACTGTGTCCAGAGACTCCCATTAGTATTGAGTCCTTTGTTGTCACAAGCACAGGTGTTAGCAGCACTATTTCTAAACTTAAAAGTCATTTAAAGAAGGTAAACTATGGGGCTGGGTCACATTTTTCTTTCAAATAATGATGGAGGTGAGATAAGAGCTCTAAGGATTTCCTCAAGAGCCGTACTTAATTTCAGTATCTTTGCAGGTATGACATAATGAAGAGTTGCTGGGATGCTGATCCTTTACAGAGACCTACATTTAAACAAATCGTACAGCTGATAGAGCAGCAGCTTTCAGATAATGCCCCCCGGGTAAGTTATGGATCATTGGTTTTTTGGAGTCAAAGCAGTTTCAAGCAAGATGTTAGACTAGAGCTCTGAGGAGCAAAGAGCCCGGTTAATTTTCCAGTGTTATTTATGTAGTTTTGCACTGTCAGTTTGGGTGGTAGAAATGATGTCTGGACTACTCACTTCTGCGTAGTTGGGGCATTAGACAGTAGCTGCCTAAGCCCATACCCAAATTGTACCAGCTGGAGAAGACTCTTTGCGTGGTTGATGTTTCTCACTCAAAATAGACCTGGCACAATTTTGATGGCACAAAATGCAATGATACTGCATAAATTAATCTTATCTTAAACTATGAAAAATTTTATTAATCTGGGAAACATCTCAGAAGTAAAGTATATTTAGCTTTTATTAGAAAAGCTTTCTGGACGAAGGGGTTGAGCTTGCGGTGCTCTTCTGCCTCTTCTCACTTGCTTCCCCTAGCTCTAGTTATATAACCTTGGAGGTATGTTGTGACAAACTGTCTTCACTGCTCTTTCAACCATTTCCTAGAAAAACCTTTTTCTGAGAGGGTAACTGGACAAAACAGTCCAAAGAAAAACTGGAGGCATGTCAGAAACTTGTATTTTCTCCCGCAATAACGTTGTGTGTTACTGGGGTATAAAAAGTGAGTTTAAAACCTGGTTTAAAAATAAAGCTTCCTTTTACCTTCTGGATGCCTTGTTTGGGCACAGAGTATATGGCTTCTTGATAATTTGAGAAAAGAGGAAACTGAAAGCTGCTGGTGTTCGATTGCATCCTGTAGTGTGTTTTTGGCAGGTGCAGGCATTGCTAAAACAAAAGCTAGAATGCGAAGGAAATATTAGTGAGGTTTCTGGTGGAGTTTGGTGATAACCTGAGCTGTGCTTTTTCAAGCTCAATTGAAATGTGGCGTGCAGTTGGAAGCTGCGGTGTTGTTAATAACTGAGATTGAGGTTCTCGACTCTTTAAAAGAGCAGCTATGCCCAAGACCTTTTGAAACTCTCTTTAGATTTGCAAAGAAACACCTGAGCTGGAACCCTTCCGTGGTGGTGTGTAGTACACAGTGGGAAAAGACTAGGAAAGGAGAGCTCTCTAAGTATGCATGAAGGGAGCGGTCTGCAGACTATTGACACTGGTCTTTGGCTTCTGCAGGTTTATGCAAACTTCTCAACTCCACCTTCCAGTCAGGGAAATGCTCCACATCATTCGGTGAGAATTAACTCGGTGGGTAGCAGTGCTTCATCTACTCAGCCTCTCCTGGTACGTGAAGATGTTTGAGTGGCATCTGGAAGAAGAGGAGCCCAGATGTATTAGCTGTTTGTATTGTGCAGGGAGAGAAAGAGGGACGATTTCAATAATTTCTCTTACTTTTACTCACTACTACCACTGTGTAGCTGAAATGTTGTTGTAATACTGTCCTTTACCACACACTGTTACACATAAACTTAATCTGCTGAGCACGGTTACAGTCATCATTGCAATGTTAACTGAAGCTGTATATATTTTGCTATATTGTGTGTATTTGCAGTAGAGAGCCAGATCTGAAGAAAAAAAAAAAAAAACAACCAACAAAAGAAATCCTGAGACAGGGTGTGGAAAGAGATGTCTGCAGATCAAACCAAATCTGCAGTTATGCTTCTGTGGATCTGTGCCTGGAAGGCATAGAGTCATTTTCTAGTTAATCTTGTTTTGCTGAATTTAAGAAATAAATAAGAGCTCATGGCTTTGCAAACCCCTTTCCAAGTCCAGCCAAGCCTGAGAAGCTTTCCCAGGCAGGTATCATAGGTTGGAGGCCAGCAAGAGTGCTGTATGTACCTGGAACAAGAGAGGTGAAGGGACCAAGACCCTTCCAAAGTTGGTCTGCACAGCAGCAAAGCCTCCCGGGAGCTCTGGGGTTTGAACCAGAGGAGGGGAGAAGAGCGTGGCACTTCATCTTTATTTCCTACCCATGCTGTCAACGTTGCAGACTGGTCGTGAGGTTTCTGTGGGTATATGCACTACTTCCCACTGGCCCATTCCCCGCCAGGGACTGAGCTGTCCATCGCTGGGTCTCACCCCACCATGGAGCCTGAACTGCTCCCGCACCCCTCTGCCTTGGGAGCCCGAGGGCTTTGGTGCTTGTTTTGCTAATAGTTATGTCCAAAAGTGTTCACCAAAGATAGGTGGGTCCTGCCAAGTTGGTGAAAATAGACGAGGAGGGCTGCTTCCAGTAAACCCTGTGTCTGGAGGAGAGGCCGTTTAGCGAGTCATCTTATCTAAGCGAGAGCAGAGGCAAAAATTCTCTCCTGGGGGCCCTTTCTTTATCTTGTCCTACCCAGGTGAATCGTTCCCACAGGCAGGCTTGGATAGTGTTAACTGGAAAGGGCTATTTTCCCCAGCCCCAAGTCATTTCATCCTTCTACAGTAGTCCAGAGATCGTAACAAAGAAGAGCCTAACTGGGAAGCGCTGGATTTATAAATGGGATAAAAGAAAGAATCCCTTTAGTCTTTTTTGACAGATGTGAGGCTTTGGGGTCAGTATCTGTTGAGTCCATGGTTGTGCTCAAGTATCTTCTAAACCCTTTTCTTCCCATTGGAAACACTGCTAGTTCTTTTATTCCTTTGTTTCTGTCCCCTAGAAATTAGTAAAGGCATTGAGAGAAGCATTTATCAGAGGCAGAGTACTAGATAAGTAGCTATTTATTTACAATGCACTTGAACACTCTGTAACTTACACTTCACCCGGATTTTGGTTGAGTTTACATGCAATTTAAATGTGTAACTAACTGCCCAAATGCAAGGTAATTGTAAATACACACACTGGTAGTATATTTTGGGTTATGTTGAATACCACACTCCTTCTATGACTGTGCATTTGGTTTATTGTTACAGGAATATGTCTTTCAGAGTTAAGTCAAAAATTAGCCATTTGCACTGAACTTACTTAGGCTGTTGCACCTTTCCAAAGTTAGCTGGTTGTTTGGATGCACTCTTATGCATACTTCTTGTTGAGTGTTTTCAGTTTAATGCTGTAAAAGCTCTTTTGTAATGTGGCTTTCAGAGCAACTGTAGACAAACTAGTTGTTATAATTATAGATGTCTCGGTACTTTACAAACACTTAGCTGAAAGAGTTTTGGGTTTTTTTGTTCTTGAAATTTATATTTTTATAATTTGGGGATTTTTGAAACTTATTTTGCAATGGCTTGGTGTTTTGAATGGGTTTATGCATTGTTTTTGTAAATATAGAAATGTAGCAATAATGTCCTTTTGACTATCTTCAGTCCTTGAGTCTCAAAAATATTTTTATATATATATGCAAAAACTATATGTATAAATATGTAAGTGTTTGAAAGTTTATGAAACACTTATGGATATGTTGCTCACTTGTAGAACTGCAGTTCAGAAAAGTTCAAATAAATCTGTAAATATGTATTCAAATGCTACCAATGTGTACTATGTTAAGATGGAATATTTTCCTGTAAGTCTTAATAAATTCTTGGGTTGAAGCAAAATCTCAGTGTCTGGCCACACAGAGGTCAAGTTTGGCATTCTGAAACTTTTTTGCAAATGTTTGCCAGAAAACCTTAATGTTTACTTGTTACGAAAGTTCTTTACCTGTAAATATATGGGACATATACTTGGAAACTTGGATGCAGCTTTATTCTGGAAAAAAACACAAGCAGAAGGTTGATCCTGTAGACTGTTGATACAGTCTCTATGTCAGTATTTAAAGCTGAACGAAAATATCTCAGTGTTATGGTACGGTTGAAGAGGCAGTTGAAGCCACTCAAAGGCTGCAGTGATGCTGAATATTCCCCCTGCACTCAAAGACATGTAGATGTGCACGCTCTTGTCCTGTCCTGCATGCTGGCAGTAGAGCATGTGCGGGGCTGGCTGAATGCAAGGCCACAGGGGAGGCAGCACGAGATACCTAGCTCAGCTTGGGTTGTGGGATTATGAAGAGAAAATGTAATGCTTTCCTTGCTGAGCAGGTATCCTGCATCTTAGTAAGAGACCGTCTGCTTTAATTACTCCAGGTTTGAAATCTGTGACTCACCTGCTCACACTTGTTACTCTGCTGCATAAAGATCTCCATCAGCATGGTTGGTGCATGGTTTAATAATAGTAGGTACAGGGCATGTAAGCAAGCAAAAGTTGGTAGAACTATCCTACCAAAACCCCCTACTAACACATATGAGAGTCAGACCTCAACTGTTTTGGTCCTTAAACATTTCTGTTCTGTCAACAGACCTCCCTGAAGAGCTCCCCTCCTTCAGAGTTTCCTCTTTAAAACCGCTTCCTTTTTTTTTCCTTTTTTGCTTCTACCCAGGTCTTGGCTCTGTTAAAACTAATTAAGGAAATTAAAAACTAATTTTGTCAGGAGCCAGGAGGTGCAAGCTATGCCACAATTAGCATTGTCATCATCTTCTAATGATGCTTCAGAAGATACCAAGATAATGGCTGGTTTTGAACAGTTTTCTCCTGTCTTGTCCACCCCGCCATTCAAGCAAAGTAGACGTCATACTGAGGCATCCCAGTAGCTGAATTGGTACAAAAAAGTCATGAATTCTCATTTAGCATAACCAAAGGAGCTCTTTTACGTATTTATTTGGTTAGCATGTCATTAATTTTATTTTCCTGAAATGTTTCCCCTCTGAAGCAACCTAGAAATACAGCATCTCTGCTTTCTGAAAAAGTCTTTCTCCTATTTTCTTATTAGAAAGCTCACAATGATTATCGCCTCCGTTCCTGTTCATGGTCACATGGACCATTTCCCTCTGAATTATTTTCTTGTGCCAGTTCTAAGCAATAGCTTACATGTAAAAGCATATCAGGAAGGCATTTAATATGTATTTTATCTGTCCTTCAAAGCATTATTGTACCCAGATATAAAGAGAAACCAGCACCATGTTACCCACATGGACCTTCAGAACCATGGACAGTCATGGACCAAATATCTGAAGGAAGGGTGCAAAGAGGACAGAGTCAGGCTCTTCTCAGTGGTGTGCAGTGACAGGGCCAGAGGCAGTGGGCACAAACTGAAACACAGGAAGTTCCCTCTGAACATCAGGAAAGAATTTTTTTTTTTCCATGAGGTTGACTGAGCACTGGCACAGGTTGCCCAGAGAAGCTGTGGAGTCTCTATCCTTGTTGGTTGATGAGAAGCTCAACATGACCTGGCAATGTGTGCGTGCAGCCCAGAAAGCCAACCATATCCTGGGCTGCATCAAAAGAAGTGTGACCAGCAGGTCGAGGGAGGTGATTCTCCCCCTCTGCTCCACTCTCATGAGACCCCAGCTGGAGTACTGCATTCAGCTCTGGGGCCCCCAACATAAGAAGGACATGGCCCTGTTGGAGTGAGTCCAGAGGAGTGCCACGAAGGTGATCAGATGAGATCGAGCACCTCTCCTGTGAAGACAGGCTGACAGAAGTGGGGTTATTCAGCCTGGAGAAGAGAAGGCTCCGGGGAGACCTTATAGCAACCTTCCAGTATCTGAAGGTGTAAGAGAACAACCCCCGCCTTGAAAGAAGAGGTATTGTCTATGTTTAATTAGCATGAATCTAGACTCCTTTCTTTTTGATAAAGCATTGCTTGATGTTTTAATATTAACCTAAGCTTAGGGATGACATATCTTGGCCATCAGTGTTATCCATTTAATCAAGGACAAATGTTCCTTTTGGAAGAAAATAAAGGAGAGTTGGCAAGAGAAAATAGCCTTCAATTGTCCTTAGGTGACATGCAACCGTATATGGATAAAAAGGGTTAGGGTACTTCATCTGTAAAGACCACCAAGGACCCCCAAAGAGAGGAAGACGTGCAGAAGGATCTGAAGCAGAGCCAAGAGGAGTGACTTAATGCCATTAAGCAACCTATGTAGATTAGAATGAATATGTATTAGATAGGCAGAATATGTATGAATTTAGTATGTAAATATAATGAAGTAACCAGCTTTGTTGTGCTTGATTTGTGGAAAACCACCGAGCACCCAGCCTTGTGCAACCCTGAAATAAATAAGCAGTGTCTCTCCTGAGTGTGTGATTATTGACTCATTGCACACTGGGCGACGAATCTGCTTTTCGGACAACAAAGGGGGCCTACAAGACAGCTGAAGAGGGACTTTTTACAAGGGCATGTAGTGATAGGACAAGGGCTAATGGCTTTAAACTGAAAGAGGGTAGATTTAGGTTGGATATAAGGAGAAATTCTTCACTGCGAGGGTGGTGAGGCACTGTAACAGGTTGCCCAGAGAAGCTGTGGATGCCCCATCCCTGGAAGTGTTCAAGGCCAGGCTGGATGGGACTTTGACCAACCTGGTCTAGTGGCAGGTGTCCCTGCCCATGGCAGCGGGGTTGGAACTAGATGATCTTTAAGGTCCCTTCCAACCCAAACCGTTCTATGATTATAAGGTAAGATACTCAAAAACCATCTGGACATGGTCCTGGACAATTGGCTCTAGGTGGCCCTGCTTGAGCAGGGGGGTTGGACCAAAGGACCTCCAGAGGTGCCTTCCAGCCTCAACCCTTCTGTGATTCTGCAGTCAGCAAGGGCACTTTGGAGAATCTCAGCTGTCATATTCACTTGGCCAGAAGTAGCAAAGAAAATCGCACCCTTGTACTGAACCCTATAGAATGATTCTTCCTCTGTTCTCTTTACCAGCTAGAGAAGAAAATTCTTGGAGGCTCTGTGGGAGAGAAGAAGAAAGACTGTGGACACACTACAGTATACATGGAGTTAGTTACCAGTATCATATGCATCACCACCACCAGATTTGTTTCTGGTTCTCCTTCACATCTGTATGCCATATAGGTCTTTGGGGAGGTTGTCTGTAAATGGAGACACAATGTGCCTGACCAAGTCACCAGGGAATGACGAGTCACACCCTGGACTGAAATGTTCACAGTGATTGCTGGAGAGGTTGGACAAGAGCATCCTTAATTCTACTGCATTGTAGGCTGAAAGCGAGAGAGTGAAATGTTTCCCTCTTCCTGTTCATGGGTTAGGAAACTTCCTGCTTGTCCTGTGCGGAGGTCTGAGTCTCCACAAAGGACAAGGAGTAGTTGCATAGACTCTTTAGTCCCTGGTTTAGAACTGAAGCTATAATAAAAACATGAAAACCTACTCTGCAGTTCTGTTGTGGTTTCCAGAAACTTTTGTAATTATGAAGAATGGTTACAGATGACCTTCAATTGCCATGTTTCCTGAGCACTAATTTCTTAAAAAATTATGCCATAACTATTAAGTTTATGTCCAAAAATTGTTCCAAGGCTATGTTTTCTGAAAGATTGTCCATATTTCATAAATTAATTATTGGTCACACTTTTTGGTGAGAACTATTATCTGTCAGCTGCCAACCAGGCAGCAGAGATTATTTACTAGCAGCGATAGCTCCAGTGACTTGATTTTTCTGTCTGTACCCTGGAAATCATTTTAGCTAGCTTGTGACAGGCAGTAGAAACAAGCTGACCCTGAAGAGCCCTTTGGGCTTTGAGCCTGCGCTCCTCCTCACTAAGCAGTGTCAGCACCATCAGATAAAGGGTTCGCGTGCCAGGTTTAATGCTATCCAACCAGCAGGTAGCCACGCAGGAAGGCACAACGTGTAGCTTCCCCTATAGATCAGTACACACCAGTGTGTAGTACAAGTTACCCACATACTTACTCTAGCTGCGGAAAGTGCAAAATAATCTTTGGCTTCCCCCAAATACCTGTATTTTGAGAAGTACCAGCACCAGTGCCTGGATGCACTTCTGTGAATTATACTGCATGTGCTTTTGGCTGGTCTAAGTATTGATACTGGGCATGGGGCCTTGCCTTAATATGTGGTTGTGGGGGGGTTTGCTGTGGTCATCAAAAAAATAAAGTTGGCTTAGCGGCACATCTGAGCACTCTTGGTGACTGAAATAACATGTGACATTTGACTTGCCTGCTCAGAGTGGGTCGAGAGCTGCTGAGCAGGGCAGCCTACCCGGTCCTAGCTGCCTGGTGGGCTGGGGATGAAAGGAGTGAAAGACATTCCTCATGCCTCCAGCCCATTCAGTGCATTAAAAGAAAATTAAAAGAGGGTGATAACAATCTCCCAAATGCTGTTTTTGGCATTTCCTCTTTTGATTTAAACTAGCAAAGCAATTCAAACTGGTTTATGAGATGACAACATTTTTGGATTTTCCCCTTCAGTCATTTTTCATTCTAAAGCTGTCTGCATTTTTCTTCTTTTGCCGGGAACAAACATTAGCTAGTCATGTTCCAGAAATTAGTGTTATTTGGAAATTTCCAGAGTTCTTGTGCAACATGTTTTAGGTTTCAACTCACCCTGGTAGGCAGGATGTCTCTGAACCAAAGCACCGAAAGAAAGACTTCTCCTTGGACTAGAAACAACAGATCAAAAATGGCAATTGCTCTACCAAAACCAATAAGTAGTTGCACAGCTCCCTGCCTGCCTGAGGATAGCCTAATGTTGCTGCATTGCTAAGAGCAGCAGAAGCATGACAAGCCTCTCTTGCTGGGTACCAGCACATGGCCAAGCCTGGCAGAAATGGAGGAAGAAACAGTGGCTTTATCCCTTCATAACTCAGGCTTACAAAGGTGTTCTCACTCATCCCAGTGTTTGCAAGTGGCTTCGTTTTGAGGGAAGGGAGGGAAATGACTGGTATAATACATTTTAGCTATTCAATCTGAGAGAACTAAGACAGGAAAAGGGGGGGGGGAAACTAAATACGTTTCAGAATACCCTCTCTTTTAATAATAGAAATAAATGTTTGTAGAGCATGTTTCTCAGCATCCTTTGAACTATCTTGATGAAACTAATTAAGTAGGATAAAATCAAATCACTTTATTACAATTAGTTATATAACTCATGTTGGAAGTTTTTTCTTTTAGAGCTTCTGGCATTTTGGGGCATGGAGAAATATACAAATATGAGTAGTACCGGCAAAATCTCCCCAAGGAAATTAATATAATCCCAGGATTATAATTACTTTTCAAAAGTTAAGCCACTGGAGATTTCAGAGGCCTGGGCCTTGCAATGGGAGCCACTGTGCAGTAGAGCCCTGGGTTACAGGGAGGTAGCTCCAGCAGCAGCCCAGAGGACATGGCTGAGTGGTGCCTTTCTGCATCCTCTCTGGCCATCGACTGTCAGCTTGTTAGAGAATTCCTAGGATTTCTCAGGCTCCTTTGAATGGCAGCAGTTGTTAGGGTTTCACCTGTGAAGTTGCAGCAAAAAGAGCCAAGTTGATTTTGGCCACTTAAGTTATTATTATTGCAAGATCCCTCCAGCAACTGCGTGTCATGCTGCACTGCCTGCACTCTGCCCCACAGCCCCTGCAGGGATGCATCGGCAGGACCCAGGACAACAGAAGCACTGGGACCCTGGCATGGGGATGAGCATCCCCTGCAGTGCTGGCCCTGGGCTCACCAGCCAGCTTTTCTTTGGGGCCATGTACAGCACTTCAACGGTCAAGGAGGACATCTGCACTATATCTCACTGTCGCCTTGCAGAGAAGCCACCAGCACTTGACAGGGGACAGGAATTTCTCTAGGAGTGTAGGAGTTAACCCAGAGGATTTGCCTCCCAGGTGGCCTCTGTTGCTCTGCCAGCATACTACCTGCTTCCTTATAGCCTCTGTCTGAAAGCTGGGAAGGGAAAAAAAAAAATCTTTAATGCTTCCTTGCTTTTTTTAATTTATTTTTTATTGTTGCTTAATGAAGTTGCCATACCAGCCTCACATCTTGCTGTGTTTAATATTTTTTATTTTTCTATGAAGTCCTACAGTATAACATAACACAGATCCTGTTTTTAGGCAAAGTGCTCAAGGCCTCTCTCTAGCAGCGGGGAGGCTTTGGCTCCCTCTGTGGGATGTGTGTGTGCGTGTGTGTGTGTTAAGGTAGGGCAGCTGCAGAAAGCATCTTCCCACAGGCAAACACGCTGCTGAGGCAGGCGGCATGGTTTGACATAAGCCCCTCTGGCCTCCTCTTAAATGGCTTTAGGAACAAATCTCCCTTTAACCATCTCTGTAAGCTATTGTTGCAATTATGTAGGCTCCCCAGGCCATATGATAGTCATGCGTGCCGATCACCACCCCAGCACTTTTCTAATCACAAATAATAGATTGATCTACCTCCTTGGGATCAGACCGGCGCTGTCAGCTCTGCCCCGAGCAACATCTGTGCGAGTGACCATGTGACGGTTGTTTGGACCGGCTCTTGTCATCTATTCAAAGCAAAGAGTGTTTAAAATATCAGTTCCTGAAGGGAGGGGAGGGAGGGAGGGGGGAGGCTGAAGGAGAACCATGTTTTGTCATGGTTTTCATGGCAGAAAATTATTTAGGACTAAATACATCACACCTGCTTTCTCACACTTCACCCTTAGTTCAGAGTTGGGAGAGAAAAATGAGGGTCCTGATAGAAGGTCAAGGTATTTTACATTGTACAGTGCAGGGCTGTTAGTAATGTAATTACAAATGATGAAGAAAGTATCTGTTAATCAGCTGGGAAGTAAGAATTTCAACCCCTTCATTAACCATCTAGATCTGGACAGTCCAAGGAGCCACTTACATTACATGACAAATATCTTAAGCCAGTTATATTACAAGAGAAATATCTTCAGAAATAACATCACAGAATCACTAAGGATATATTGTGGCCTGATGCTTGCAAGTCTTGTAGGGCAACATGCAGCCGGTGTCACCAGTCCAGAGAGCACATGCATATTCGTTGGCTTTTCAAGATTTCTTCTTCTAATACCACAAGCCTCTCTGGAGCAGAGCCTAATTTTCACCTGAGCCCACGGATATGCACAGATTAGGACTGTGGATGAGTACCAGCGCACCTTGCTTGCCCACCCAAGCATTCTCCTTCCAATGGAAGAACAGATACGAAGATGTTGCAGTTTTATACTAGCATGCAGCCAGTGTAAAAGCAAAGAAGATGGCACAGAAAACTGTGGACCCCACTTGCACTGCGCTGTGAGATCGTTACAGTCATATGACAAGCTA
This sequence comes from Morus bassanus, assembly GCA_031468815.1. Classification (NCBI taxonomy): domain Eukaryota; kingdom Metazoa; phylum Chordata; class Aves; order Suliformes; family Sulidae; genus Morus; species Morus bassanus. The sequence continues at coordinate 54,421,492 of CM062570.1, read as the reverse complement.
TCTAGATTGTTTGGCACCCGAATTGTAATCTGTGGTTACGTACAAGCCTAACCGCAGTGATACCTGCAAATATGGTTAAAGCTGATCTACAACATATCAGCTAGAGAAGGAAACGTCTCTGCTCCTTTGCACCAGGAACTTGAACAAAAACTGTTTTTTTTCTTCTCTGTGACAGAAAAACAGCCTCTGGGGCTCAGTGGAAGTTTTAGAAAACAGGCTAAAACCAGCTTTCCTACACTGAAGCATTATTATTCTCTAGGATGGCTCTTTCTCCAATTATAACTACTAAAGAGCTCAACCATCAGACAGATGGCTATTTTAAATTAAAAATAGTAATTTTTCTGTGGGCAGATTAGACTTGAATTACACACCAGCCCACATTTGTCTAGGCCTAAATGCACATCAAAATATGATATCACACAACGCATCAAGAAGTGGGAAAGAGAGGAAGGAGGAAAGCCAAACTTTGCAACATTGGAGCCGACTCACGGGGCTGGGCTGGGCTGAGCCTCCCCAAGAGGACAGACAGCTGGCCAGCCAGACAAGCAGCCAGTACTGGGGCAACCAGTTGTGCCTTCTGTGAAATCCAGCTGAAGGTCATTCCCACCCCATGGGGAAGTGGGGGTGAACGTTTTGTAAACTCATGTGGAAGGGGAAGCCACCACAACAGAAGTTTGCAGGAGTGACAGAGCCCTGCAATAAGGCTGAGTTGTAAGAGCTGTACTGAGAACAGGGTCTGGGGCACCACAACAGCCAACAAAGACCCAAAACATAGGCAGATCCAGTCTCAAAGCTTATCATCTATATAAGTTACAGTGATCACGGGAGGGGGAGCAAACTCTGAGGGAAGTGAAAAGGCTTTCCCAGCATCTAGGAGAAAGTCAGGGCTCCCACACCCCGGGTGCTGCTGGCTCAGCCCCTGCCAACAGCAGCTGCCATCCTTCAGGGTGGACATGGTGAAGGGTCAACCAGCATGAGCAAATGAAGCAAAACCAGGAAGGGCTGTGTTCGACATTTATATGGCCAAACACAGCTGCAGATGGTCAGTATGAGCTTCAGATTCAAGAACCACTGCATGGGCTCAGGCTCCTTCCCTGGCTGCATCCTACTGCTCTTAGCACTGCGCTTGGCACCATGCCTGTCCTGTGCTTTGTGGTCGTCCTTGTCCCTTGTAACTCATGACAGTGGCAGAAACTAATGGAAACAGGAGACTGTGCATTTGGCTGCTAACTCCTGCAATCTATGGCGCACAATGCCAAAAATAGGGAAGTGTTAGAGATGGGCACCTTCTCGAGTGCTGGGTCTTTGGATAATTACCCTTATCTGCATCCCTCATGGCTGGGAAGATGGGATGGTCGCATCATATGACACCAGGATGCTTCTCTAGAGACATCTGAGACTCCAGCTGTTTCCCTGGAAAATGAAAGCATTGCAGTCTTGGGCAATGGCCCCATCAGCTGCTTCAGGGGAGGTTGGAAACAAGTCGCCCATCACACGCACCTTGGGAATAGCTGCCTCATGGTGGGGATGTGTCTCCTTAACCCAAGGCAGTAACTGATGTTTGGTACCCTGCAGCTTGAGGCTGGTTATTTCTTCTAACTTTCCATTCTGCTTAGTGTCATGGTGGATATTTGTGATTAATATCTTCCACGAGCTTTCTTTTCTGAGACCAAAAATAAGCAAAGCCTTCTTCAAAAGAAAACTGAGTCAAATATTTTCCTACTTTCCTGAGCAGTTTTGTGCAGACTTGATGCTGTTGGTAATGAGGTTTCAGGTCATTTCCTATTTTGGGTACCATCTGCTGCAGTGGGAAATAACAACCAAATATATTTTATAAACACCATATGAATACAGTTCATTTTGTTTAATAATGTCCAAATCCTCTCTCCCAGCTAAGTAGACGCTGAACTTGAAAAGACCATTCCTGAACATCAGTACAGCTTCAGAAAGTCTATCACTTCCAAGCAGACACACTCAATATAATCCTTTTGCAATAGATTTTAGCGTTTTAACCTAAGTGTAGAAGGTGGGCTGTACAGGGCTGCTATGACAGCCAGCTACAAGTCTATGCATTATGACTTATGCATATTATGCATATTATGACATGACTATGCATGATAGACTTACTGTGGAGACTCTACAAGAAGAAGAAATACTTCAGAATTCACATTATTTTTCCACCTAGCCTTTGTGCAGCATTTTTCATCCTGGTGTCCGGAGGCCTTTTGTCATTAAAAAAGATGTGATTATTTTTGAGAAGTCCATCAAGAGAACTGTTTTACCAACTGCCCACAGATGTGACTTGCTAAACTAACCTGTCGCCTCTGAGGATGCTCGCTGTTACTAGGATAGCTCCTGCCAAAGCATCTTCTTCATTACATCCCCACCAGTGCTTTTCAGCACCCACCTGTAGCCCTCGTGCATCTGCTCCCCTTCTCCTCCATGCCTGCCCCAGAAGTATGTGGGAAGAAGTATATAGAAAAGACAAAAGTAGATCAGCTAGATGTGCTGAGGGCTCAAAAGGCATGTATTCTGTACTATTTTGTCTCTGCAGTCTGAAAAAGCAAGCTCGAAGCAGTGTCACACAGCTCCTGAGACAGCCTGGCACAGGTATCACCATCAGACATATGGCCCCCTTGGGAGGCACCCCACGGGGTCAATGGCACCCAGCTCCACCACCTGAAGGAGTTGCTCCAGGGACAAGGAGACAGAGCAATTTGGGGTAATTGCACTGCTAATTTTGGCTGGAAGGAAAAAAATCTTCCTGACAAAGAAATAGTTGACTTTAACTACTGGCAGCGGCATAGTAATGTACTTTCCAGGTTTGGGGTTTTTTTTCCTGCAACTATAATTAATTGACTCCTTTGTAAAATTCTAGATCATGAATAATGAAATATATTAAATAAAAACAGGCCTAATACTAAAGCCTGCTCAGTTCCATTAAGGGCCTTATTGAAACAGAGGTAGTTCCCATTACATTTTGTTTATAGAAGGTTTCAATTCATGCTTAGACACAATATAAACTAACATCTGGTCCTTTAGCAGGTAGGATTTTGTGCTGCGTGGTATGAAGAACCAGCTGAAATCAAGAAGTAGCAGAGCTCTTGCCTCCCGCTTTGTCTCCTAACCTACACTTGCCTGTTGTTCAGGGAACAGCAACCTGTGACTGTGACTGGAGGCAGATCATTTAAGGAATTTTTAACCATATTTCATTATATTCTAAGATTTGAAATTTGGTAGATAATGACTGCCAAAATAACCTCTTAAATTGGATGATTAATAACTGCATAGATTGCCTCTATTTTTTCTTAATTTTTTTAAGCTTGTCTCCCAGGTTTAGCATTTTTATTGAAATGTTTCCCATGGCTTAGGGGACCAGGCAGAAACAGCACAAGGAGGAAGCCCCATGGTGCAGCCAGGCTGGGAGGGATGCCTGCAGGAGCAGGGGTAAAAACGGCTCCTTCTCAACTCCCACCTGAAATGTATGGGGTCATTTCCGAGCACCGACCTCTTCCACCTGCTGTGCACAGATTCTCTTTCTGATGCTCTTATCTTTAGTCTGCATGCCATGACCAACCATACCTTTCGGGGTGTCTCCTTCTCCTTTTCCACCCCAAGTTCCCATTTAGAAACAGATTTTAAGTAGCCTCTTGCTAACCAGATCGGCCACTTCTTCCTTGCATTTTCCTCTCCAGTGCAACATTGCCTTGTTTTCATTTCAATGTCTTAATTTACAAAAAAAATCCTAGAACAAGGTCATTCTCCTTCTTTTAGTCTCAGATATTACTTCATCTAATTGCAACACCCTGAATGAGGATCTAATAAGTGGGGTTGAGTTGAAGGGAGTCCATTTACACCTCTGGCTACATCTGGTCTCAACTCTCTTTCCAAGCCCTAAATTGCCTCCTATCTCAGGCCTGGCCATTGTGAAAATACACTTGAATAAGGGAGAAAACAACTAGAAAATAATGTACCCATATCTATGCAAAAAATAAAGCACTATTCCCGTTGTTTAAAAAAAAGTAGCTGGCAAAACTAAGCAGGAGTTGTCAGAATTCAATGAAAAAATCAACAGTCCATGGTGCAATCTGATTTCCAAACATCCTCCTCCTTGGGACAGCAATGCCTGTAGCGGGAGGCTCAGCTTCACCAGGTGACATTCCGGCCACATTGGCCCTCAGTGTGAGGGTGGATGTCCTCTCTGGGTGGGCTTTGCCTGCCGACAGCATGCTCTCCTCGGTGCTCTTGCTGCACAGCATCAGACCAAGGGTGGGAAAACCTCTTCTGCAGAGAGCTTCACCCTTGAATTCGAGGAGTGAAAACACACCTATGCACTTAAAAAGAAAGCTCATATGGACAAGGTTGTAAACTGGGGCCTTCACCAAGCCTTGGTCATGTTGGTACTGAAGTAGGTGGAAACAGTTCAAAGGTGATGACTTTTGAAGATCTTAGTTGGAGTATCTTTATAACAACCCCAAAAGTGAAGCAGATAAGCTAACCAGCTGCAGCTTTGTCCTGCTTTCTACTGTTGGATTTTTCCCTTTTCTTTAGGGAAAAATAATAAATTTTTCTTTCTTTTTTTTTTTTTTTTAGTACTTTTTTATCCGTAGGTGAATGTTTGGATTGGTCCTATTTTGGAGGCCAGGATTTGCATCGTCCATTTCTTTCCAAATCATTACCCAACCAGGTTTTCAAATACATTTCAGCCTAGCCAAGATCAAAACTTATATTTATTAACTTTTATTTCGTTATTTATTTATATACATTTATGACTTATATTTATTTACCTTCATTTATTTATTTATTTATTTATTCAATTTATTTATTTACTTTCATTTATTTAGTGAAATAGGCATGTACTTTAAAAATTACGTAAAATACTGTCATGCTGGGGCAAAGAAAAAGAATCAACATTTAAAAACCAGATTTGAAAGACAGCACATATTTTTGCACACGCGTGTGTGCGAATACATATTCTCTGGGTGCATAAATTGTCCGTTTTGGCAGGGTGTGATACTAATTGCAGTGTGCTGAGTTCTCTGAACATGGACTTTGTGTGTGGATTTTCCCCTCCTGAGTATAAGACCATTTAGGCTGCATGTATTTTTAAAGTAAAATTAGATGCCCGTGGAAGGTTTACAGTAATTCACTTTCAATTTAGAGCTGTTTTTTGAACGAGAACAAATAGATGAGCATCTGTTGCCCTGAAAATGATACAAAATGTAGTCACCAGGCAAAAATCAAACATCTCTGAAAATGATTATTTTGGCTACATAATCAAGCAAGCAATTATTACATTATCTACAAAGGATGATCATACATTATTAATACATTTTCAGAGAAAAAGGTTTTAGTAAATGCAGTTTTTCTGGCTTTTATGACACTCGAGACACAAACGTAATTCTAACTGATTGAAAATACTTCACTGCTCGTCATTTCCAAGTTTAGGATGCAGTTTGGTTGGGCATGAGAGACAGTATGGAGGGATCAGGAAGAACAGAAGGATATGGACATTTGTGTAAGTGATAACAGACATCCTTCCTGTGTGTCATGCATATCCCAAGCCAAACAGCCAATTTTCCAGTGGAAAAGGATTTAATGAACGCAAACAGTATAGTACACTGTGCTATATACAGGACATTGTATTCACAAGTTCAGATATACAACCGGGCAGGCATTTTTCACTGAGCACCAGAGTTTCATGTGATGCAGAGAGAACATTTTCGTAATTCGGAAAAGAGCCCAAGTGAGATGTTCACTGACCTTTGATGTTCTGGGCTGCAGTGACTTTACAAACTAATTCCCATCTTCAAAAGCATCTTAAAGTGGGATTAATTTCAGATAATTTTGGCTGTTTGAAAGTTAGGAATCCTGGCCAATCTTCCCACCCCTGGTTTATTTCTGCAGCTGACGGCAAGACTGTTTCACCTGTCTCGGATGCTTACCCTGTGGCGGGATGAATCACTTAAGCATACAAAGCCAGCATTTATACTGCTGAAGCTATGGAAGGTGAATCCTTTAACCTTTAACAGTTTCAGTGAGTTTGTAAATGACTTCTGGAAATGGAAACTAGGTTTCCAATTAGTTTTGGAAAGTGAGTGTTACCTCAGCCCTGATTTGACTGAGATGTACAGTCTTCTTGGTGAGCTGCAGGCCAAAATCTAATGCCACCAGCTGGAAGGGAGACTGGCAGCCCAGTTTTTGGGTGGGATCTCTCTGAGTCATACTCAACTTCCTTTTCTAAAAGATGCTTGAAAGCGTATCCTAAAATGTCAGCAGGAAATACTTGCACCTTATAGACAAATAGCCCAGACTGCTTGGGGACACATCAGTCAAGACTGCTTTAAAGATAAAGAAAACATAAGCAAGACCTAGCTGGGAAAGATCTGCTCAAAACTTCTGCTAGTGCCAGAAAGTCTGCTAGAAAGAAGTTAATGTAGAAATTGTGTGCATGTGTGTGTGTGTGTGTGTGTGTGAGAGAGAGAGAGAGAGAAAACATTGGCAGGCAGGCCTCACAATAATTAATTATACAAATTACAGCTAATGGGTGACAGTACCAAACACCATGGGATAAATTAATCCTTGGCATGAGGAGGGGCAATTAATCCTAAATGCACCCTTGTGATATAGGTAAGTATTATTATTACCCCAGTTTGACAAACAGAAAGGTGGTTTTTTGCCCTTGGCAATTCAGCTTTCCAGAAGACTGACTAACATAATTTATGGTGGAGGATTACGTTATGCTCTTTAAATGACATTTCTTGTAACATTGCAACACTATGTAAAGAGATGCATGGAATACTTAGAGATTTTGGAAAGCTCATCCCCGGCTAGAAAATTCAGCAAGCAGGTTCATGTTGGGGTGATCTGGAAAACCTTTAAATACACAACACAGCAGTGTATATATGCTGGAACAAATGCCTCAGTGAGGAGAACTTGCTCTTCAGCAATGGAAATTTTCTGAGTGTTTTTTTTCCTTTGAAAAGTCACACTTTTGGTATATAAACACCAGCTCTGCTCAGCTTTTGAAGTTTTCTATAAAATGGTCCCTGCTGGGGCTATCAGGCTTTCCCTGCCAGCACATAAACCATGGTAACACAGGGCTTGAGCCTGTCCCGCTCCCCAGTTCATTTGCTGGTAAAGACTGGTCAGGTAGCTCAATGGGCCCAACAAAGGAGTGCTGCTGCATGTTGGTAGGTCTCCCAAGCAAAGGAACATTTTAAAGCTGTGCCTTCAAAGATGTGCTATCCATAGCATGAGGAGGCCTAAACCACATACCATATGTTTAGTGTATAAAGGTTTCAACACATAGCAAGTTATAGCTGGACAGACAGATTGCATGTTGAAGGAATTTCCTCCGCAGTGATCTATAAAGGCCACAAGCTACCTGCATTTCCTATACGTTTTCATTCAATGCAAATAATTTTAGATGACAATAGTCTGCTAGGATACAAAAATCTAACTTTCTTGGCTGAGAATGAAGCTTGGAAACAAACAAGACCAAACAATCTAAATTGGCTGGAATTTAAGCACTGCTTTTGGTATATATTTCTAATCCTAGGATATGTTGTGGAAAAAATAGCATCTTATTGCAAGGGAAAAACACAAACAGTCTGAATTCTGGCTGCACAATATTTACTTAATTATGTGAGAAAAAAATGAAAAATATGTGTCTTCTACTCATGGTTCAGCTTTTAATGATTTGAGTCAAATAGTTTATAACTAAACTTAAAATTCCTTAAATTTTAAAATTACTTAAAATGTAAGAAATACAAACTGCTGGTTTCTTTTCTCTGAACGCTGTTGCTGGGACCATTTGGAAGACCTCAGAGGCAAATAGTCTTTGAATGTTTTCTTAATTTTGAAGTCCCAGATACAGGATACTAGTTCTTTGAGCTAATGTGTAGAAAAGGTCTTAGCAAAAAATTAATAAAGAGGCAGACTAAGAGACAGCTTATCGTAATGTCCTCATGAGTATGTTCCCTTCTGTGGAACAGTATGATGCTCTTCATGTACAATACAGAAAAGGTTTTAAGTCTTCAGAGAAATCTTTGGAGATGAAAGCCTTTAGATATGTATTAAAATATAATAAAATAAAATACATTTTTATACATGTAGGACACTTAGTAAACTAAACTCTGCCATTATACAATTGGACAAATGCCCATGCCTAAAACCAACCTCCTTGCCCACTGGGCTCTCCTCTCTCACCAGACGGGCAGGGGCTGAGAGTTACAAACTCAGGCTGGGGCAGATTAGTGTGGCGAGCAAGTGCCGGGGGCTACTGGAGATACCACCTGCCAGCACCTTCCTCATGAAACACATGGCTCCCAGCTGGAGTGCCTGGGCTGGCTGCAGTGTCCTACAAGGAGCGAGGCTGGCACTGGTGCACAGGGGCCACATCACTTAAGGTTTCACAGATAAAACCTGTCCCTCAAATTTCTCCTTAAATAAGCTGCAAACCAGGCTTTACATGCCAGGAGAAAGCATCTGAAGGAAGGCAGTGAGGCTTTTCCCATCTCCAGCTGGGGTACCACTGCCAGCTGCTGCCCAGGGCAAGGTGAAAGACCCCTGTGTTGAGAGCCTGAGCAACAAAAGGCAGCCCAGCTCCGGCTTCTGTGATCCCCTCTCTGAGCTCCCTCAAATCATGGGGAATGCAGCCACTCGAGTGCCATTTCTGTCCCTTTCTGAGCTTGCATGGTCATGCATGGGACACTTCGCATTCTGCAATATCAAAGACTTGGAAAGTGTTGGGTTTTCATCCACACTCAGAAAAAGCTGGGATGCAAACCATGCAAATGTCTTCAGAAACCATTCGGAGCAATATAATTTAGAGTTGTTGCTTCTCTCATGGAGGCAGCGGTTGCCCCTCCGATTAAAGCTTGAGCTGCATTGTGCACTGAAGAAAGAAAAAACGTCTAAGAGGTCTGGAAAAGAGAATTACAAAAGTTTTCAAACTGAGAACCTTGTGGAAAATAAAGTAGGAAATTTATATACTATTGCTGAGACTACACCCTTTATGGTGTATTTCTATGCATACACGTGTGTGTACGCAAGGAGACAGGGAGAAAAGAAACCCCTCAACACAGGCGGTTTCAGTTTAGCCCTGTTGCAAAATGTAAGTGGTTTATTATATTTTTGTCTTGGTGGAAAGGAAGCAAAAGGCCTTTGCTGGGAAAGCTGCGAGGCCTGCCCGACCCGTGAGCCGCAGATGCTCAGGAAGCCGAGGCGCTGGTGCAGCTTGTGCATAGGAAGTGCTGCCCCCCTCACGCACCCCTCCTTGCCCCGGCCCCTGGCCCCCAGCCCCTGCCGCTTATCTAAGGTACGGCCAGCTTCCTCGTACCCCGCCTGGCGTGTGGCAACCTGCCGCTGTTTAATTGCATAACGAAGCAGTTGCATAAGAGGATCTTAAGAAAGGATCAAATAATTAACAGTGAATAACCACCACTGCGTGTGTTGACAATCTGATCCTAGACAATAGTTATGGGGGAAAAAAAACCAGCACGAGAGAATCTGTTTCCTGAAACAGCGCAGGGCTGATTTAAATTCCATGTCACTTTTCCCAGACAAAGACTCGGCCTTAATTAGTCCAGACCAAAACAGCTGGGGCTTAATCATTTGCCTATTTTAGGAGTCATTCTCTAGTCTTCAGGGATGAGCTTTTATCTAATAATGGCTTATCTTTCACAAGCCCGGGGCAAAACACAACTCCTTGCTGTTGCGACCTCTTGAACATCTTCTGGGTCTTGGCCCAACACAGCCTGACATGGCCCTGTGCCACCCCTCATCACAGGACCAAAATGGTGCTTGGCTGGTCCACTGTGAATATATTGCACCAAGGGTACCCAAGCATGACTTGGTCAAGTATGACTCTGTACCAAGTGAGATATACAGAAACTTGCCCAGAGATGGGATAAATGGCAGACGGCAGCAGGAAGGTCTTCTGCCTCTGAAGTAGCTGTAGATGTGAGCTGCCCCTGCACCTGCCAAGACTGCGTATGAGCACAGGGGACATTTTGCAGGAAAGCTGGCTTTGCAGTTAAAGCACCATGGTGGGTTAGCAAGCAAAGATTCCCTTTGGTGTCCTCACCCAGGTGATGGAACTGAGGACAATTAGTCATAGGGCAGTTAGAAACCCCAGGACAGAAGATAGGTTGGAAATAAGGAGGTACCTCATACACAGGCATTCATAAAGACTTGTCCACTGACATGTTATACCAACTTCCATTTACAAAGCAAAAAAATATTTCTCCTTGCAGAAAAGTCATTCAAATCCTTGAACAAGGAGCTTTAGCTCACACAGTTATTTATAATCACTGCCAACTTGCAACAGAAAGGAGAAATGCTCTTTTCTACTGATGAATTCCAAGTCTTTGGATGGGATGGTCAATGGGGTCCATCGGTAGCAACAGAAAAGGCTCTACCTGGGAACCCAAAAGCACATATCAGTCAAGAGCCTCCTGACATCACAATTGCATCTCCTATAACATTTGTCACCTGAGGCTCTGGCAGAGGACCTGTGTACATTTGGGAGCTGTCTTCAGTCTTTTGGCAAGGGTAGGGAAAACTCTATAGAAAACTAACGCAGGATACTGCCCTTGCCTCAGTGTGAGGAGGGAGCTGTGTCTCGAGGTCTGGCTATGGGCGCTCGGCAGGATGAGTACTCCTTCCTGGGTATCCTAAGGTAGCGCACAGGCATATAAAGAACATGCTCTGTTATTATTCATCATTCATAATAAAATGGCATTAAGTCAGAAATTGCTATTAACTCTTTAGTGGCTGTACTCAGATTCTTCCAGCATGAGTTACACGCTAATGTAAAATGCATTACGCTTTTATGGTAAAATCCCAACGACTGCACCAAGAGGTTAATTAAACTGGAGAGAAGAAAATAAAGAGGCTTTTAGAATGAATTATTCAGGAGATCATTAAAAATCAGGCACACATGAGAAGCACGATACTTTGAAATCCTAAATGTAAACACACATTCCTGGCTTCATGTAAGATTAAGAAAATAAATCGAAGTTATCTACACATTGCTACTATCTATTGTTAAACAGCAGAGTTAGCCTGTATGCCTTTAAGAACTGCTTTTAATTGTAAACAATATTTTTGGTGCAGAGAGCTAAGGAGGGTGAGAAGGATGCTCTGAGGGGAGCAGTCTCAAATCCCAGAAAGCTCCCTCAGTCTGTGCTGACCGCTTGTGTTTCCCTTCCTCACAGACCTCCTCCTCCCCACTTCAGGTAACGCAGGTTGGGCTACAGCGAATGCAATCTGGATCCTAGTTCTAATGACACTGAGTCACCAAGTGCCATGATTCTTGGGGCACTGCCTAGCAGAGCAGTTGTGGGGTGTAAGCAGTCACTGCCAGACTTCGCCCACCATTGATCCCTTGATTGTGCCGACTCAGATGTTCATGCAGCCCGATGCCACCAGCTGCTCCGTGATTGAGAAAAAAAAAAAAGAAGTCTGGAAGCCCAGATTTTCTAGGGGGAGGCAAGGAAAGCAGCGGCAGCCTCCCCACTGCCTTGGCCCCAGCCTGGGCTCGGGGTCATGTGGCGTGACTGTAACAACGGAGCCATTTCTCTTTCTCCCTGCTCGTGTCTCTGCTCTCAGAGCTGGGTTTGACCAAAGCTGGCCAGCTTGACTCTACACCAGCCCCCCAGTGTGTGAGTCATCTCCTGAGCTGTCGGATGTATGAGAAGTCTCAAACACAGATGCTTTTTCTCTGAGAAGACTTTGCTTGATGGATGCTGGGGAGATCAGCAGATTCACCGAGACTGGCTCTTGTGGTATTTTCTGAACATTGAATGCTTTATTTGTCTCCTCTTGTGAAGCTACGGTGCTGCCACTGGGATTTTCAGCTGTACAACTGCCATTTTACACTTTAAAGAAAAAACAAATGCCTGAATTAATGTGAACTTTCTGGGCCTGAGTCTCACAGTTAGCAAGTCTCCACTGGGGCAATGAAAAATGAAGTTATAGTATGTATAAATTATACTTATGCCCCATTTGCGGTCCCTTTACATAGTCAGAAAGATATCAAAAGGTACATGAACATTAGGCCTCCAGTCTAGATTACATCTGTTTGAGTCAGGCAGGAGACTGAAGGAATTTGCAGTGATAAAACATAGTGCTTATCTCTGGCTCTGTGAGACCCTTTGTCTTGAGCTGTCTTGAGGTGCAGCCTGCAGATCATTTTAAAGCTGTAATAGAGGGGGAACAGGGATAATGTTATATCACTCTCCCAGCCTGGAGCCATGCTCCGGAATCCTTCTCTCTCTACTTTTAACAGGAGGATTTGACAATACAAACTCTTGCATGCAATTTCTTTTCCTTATTAACTAGCTGAAAACAATTATTTCTTTACCTTAAGAGCAATTCCTTTCTATTTCCATCAAAAAATGGCTATTGTGGAGAGGAAAAGATCCTGTTTTCTCCAAGTTAGCTCAAATATTTGACGCTAAATAGCACAAAATATTTACTTGAATTTTTCTGAACAGACCGGATTTCAGGTTGAAGAGCAATTAGAGAACAAGGCTTGGGGATCCCAAGGATGTTATGAACTTTTGTCCCAACACAGCAGTTCAAAACGACAAATGCTTTGCAAGTTCAGGCATCTATGTCAAGTCTCTGCCATCGCGAGGGAGGCATTCTTGTAAGGTCAGCTGCTGTCAGGAGATGTTTGCTGTGATCTTCCCTCTTAAATGGATTAACGTGGACACTTCCTCAGCCTGGATTCAGCCTGGATAAAGAGCCAGAGGTATATGTTTCTAGGGGAAGCCTGAACCCAGTGTCTCTGATGTGAGGTTTTAGGGTTTAGCCTTCTCTGATTTATGATAGTGTTTCACAAAATCTATATTCCACAGAAGAATAATTACTTACTACTTGAGACAAAACCTGCTTCTCTATCAAGCCAGAGACATGACCTTTGAGTTTTGAAGGGTCTTTCTTTCTGATCACCTTTTCTGGTTTCAGTTGTAATTTGCAAGACAAACCTTGTGCTTGAAGCCAGCTAATGCATAGTCCCTGCTACAACGACCAGCACTGTCATCTGGGAGGCAAACTACTAAGTGCCAAATAACCTCCTTTTTAACATGCTCTTTGTTCCTCAGTTCAGACTTCGCTAATGGCAGCCACACCAGCTTGGCAGCCGCTGCTGCAGAGATGGCAGGCTCCAGCTGCTGCTCTGTGACCAACTGTCCCGTGCAGAGTCCAGCCACCAAGCAAGCCACCCGGGCAGCCTGAGCAGTGCTGAGGGTTGTGCTTGGGCATGGAGGGTGTTAGGGAGGATTTACAGGAGGCATTTCAGTGGCCACTGCCTGGGGTCCTCCCAGGTGAGCTGGGCGAGGGGGAACTCAGCACTGCCAAGCACCTTCCAGGTCTGCAAGTGAAAGTGGTGGACAAGGGGGAAAGGGGACTCAGCTCTGGGTAAACTCCCCTAAAGTTGCCACCCTCCCCACAGCCCTTGCTTTGCCCAAACAAAGCAGTTGTTTTACCCCACCAAGACCTGCACCACAGAGTTATTTCCAAAAAGGAGCCTGACTCCTCTGCCAGCCTCCCTGTGTCCTTCCCAGCCTGGCACAGCCCACTCCTCTGTCCACTCTTGCTGCATTTACCCTGCCTGCCACCTTGCCCCACAGCTTCCCAAATGCATCCTGCATTTACACGGCTCCCCCCACAAATTCTCTGGCAGGTGTGAACTGCTGATTCACATGCACCACCCTAGTCCTAGAAAGTATTTCCTCCAGGACATAAGCAGCCAGGAAACTCACACAGGCAATTTTAGGAGCATTATTAAATCTCCGCCATCTCAGTTACTGCTAGATTTATGCATCTTAATCCAAAAATCTTTGCCTAGTGTAGCAGATACCTTCAGTCTATGCAATGCTTCTGCCTTAATCCATATGACTGTGGTCTTAAGACTCCCTGGTCTAGCAAGGGCAGGGCATAAAGCACTCCATGAAAATATGCCCTGGGATTTATTTTTTGAAGGGCACAGTCATCTGCATTCTCTGTTATTGTGGCTTTAAATGCAGATGTCTCACAAATGTGCAAAATTTTTTTGCTCTTCCTCTGAAAGAAAAAAGGCAAGTGACACGACATGTGCTGTGTGCCAGGGTTTGTTTTACAGGAGAGGATAGGGACATGTGCCAGGACAAGGTGTCACCATTTAAGTAACTTTCCTGAATATTCAGATGAAGCTGGTGGCACATCAGCTCCCTGCTCACTCTTGGCATCGAGCTGTCCTGCTCGGTAGCTCCCTGTCTTCTGCTCATTGGCTGCTGAGTTGTCTAAGCTGATTTGTCCCCTCAAGACGGTGTGAGCCACACTCGCACTGTTTTTCCTGTTGGCACTTAAAATCTTAAAATGAAATCTTAAAAGTGTTAAAAAACCTTTTAGTTATTCTTTTTCACTAGTGTCTACTGTTAGCACGGTGCAGTAGTTAAGAAAAAGCTTTTTACACTTCCTTACACCATCAACTATCACAATAGCCATGGCAATGATGGAGTGTGATGGAGGAGGATTGAAATTTAGTCTCTGAAAGAGAGTTTTGTTTGTTGTCCTTGTGGGAAGACAATCAGTCCAGTTTGTAGACAAAGTGAGATGGACTTATCTCGCTCTTCTGAAGTGTGGGTTTCCAATAGTGGTGACTTGGTCAAGTCAGTGCAGGGCAGTGGATGCTGGATGCACTTGAACATGTTAGAGTGCAGCATAGCTGACTCTAAGCTGTTTCCATGTGCCAAGTGGTGGCCTCACTTGCACAAGTGACAAAGCAGAAAGCTAACATGGTTCCACCAGGGAGAGGTGTCTGCAGCCATCGAGGGGCTGTGAATGCACCTTCCCCTGAAATAGCTCTGCTGGAGTGACTGCCTGTGGCACTGCAGCCAAAGGCTTTGCTGGAGCCAGGATGCCATGCCACCACAGCCACTATCGCCAGTGGTCATGGCCGGATTGTTCTCCCTGATGGCTCAGTGATCGTGTGAAACAGCAGCAAGTGCTGGGGACTGCACAAGGCAGGCTGCTCAACGTGGGATTTGGAAGACCCATCACAGCACTAATGAAGAATATGGGTTTCTCTGGAAATCCCTTTTAAACTGGGATAGAGGCCCCATTTTTGTTGTGCAATGGATTATAAAATGAATGCTAGAAAAAGAAACCCTGAGGGCTTATCCAAACTGTTCTTCTACTCCCATTCAGGGCCTGGAGTTCTTAATCCATTTCTGGGAGACATTTGCTAATCTGTCCTTAAAACCCTCCAGGATGGCGTTTCCACAGCCTTCCACATTAGTACTTCACTGGATGGGTAGAAAGTAAGGAATAAAGTTTAACCTCCATTTCCTTTGCCGATATCCTTTGCTGATATCCTAATCACAAGGCATCTTTTATTATGGTACCTTTTGCAATGATCTTTTATTTGGCATTTGTTTGCCATTTAACTAAGCTAAACAAAAAGTCCTCTGTGAAGAAATACAGTTAAGAACCAGTGTGCACATGCAGCAGTACAGTCCACACAATTTGGAGGCGGTGGGCTCGCTGCATTCCAAAATGGGTCTGAATGAGGTTCCTGCTATTCCTGCATTAACTTGTCTGCTTTGGGTTTGCTGTTTAGACAGGTGATCAGTCTGAGGCTGCTTTTGGGAAAAAAAAGGTATGTGACCACTGAACCCCTTCTGTGCAGCAGCAGTCCTTGCTCAGCTGCCAGGTTGGTGATGTGTGGGGAGTGCAGGGGAAGTGGGAGAAACTCTTGCTACTGGCTATGGTGTCCGCTCCCTGCTTAAGGGAGACAGCTGTGGAGAGCACATGAGTCCAAGAAGCCTGAGGCTGCAGAAATGCCTCAAAGGAACCTGTAATAGAGGCTCGCCTCTCCCCAGACTATGGCTGATGTGAATCTAGAACAGTTTTGGAAGAAATTTCATTTACCTTGATATAATCCAGGTCTTAGAATACCAAATATCTTTCTTGGTGTTAAGTAGTTACTTCTAATTTCCAAATAAATGGTTCCTCCACAGTGCTGCGTGGCCTTGTAGGAGAGACATAAAGATCTAATACCATTGGATATTTGTAATGATAATGAAAGGGACATCCAGTGTACTGTAGAACAGAAGAGAGAAGCTTTGTCTCCTCTATTCCAGTATTTATAACTAAATCAGAAATATCTGAGTCACGCGAAAGCAACTTGCTAGGCAAGGTGTAGCATCTACAGAGAAATAGTACACAATCTTATTCACAGGGTCAACATCACAACTCACAAAGAAATATATTGTTGTAATTCTGGCATTTCTGACCTTTTCCATGCATAAGTTTGCCATCATAATAATGCCATTTAAACATGGGGGGGTTGTATGCATGAAAGTAAGCCATTGTTTCAAAGCATGAAGGCAATAAGTTTTCTTGAGGGAGATCATCTCTTTTCAGTAAGAAAACCTCTCTTCCTCCAGCATCTCCAAATTTGTTTGGAGAAGGTGGACTCCCACACTGGAAAATAACATCCCCAAACTGACTGAAATTCAACAGTCTTTTAAGCTACTGGAAACGGATATTAAAAATACAATTCTTGAATGGCCCCAGTAAAAGCTTATGCTATGGGCTATAACTGTAATTTAGAGAAAAAAATCAAGTCTCTGAACTTAGGAAGAGTGGAAAAAATCACCTTAAAACATAAGGATTATGTTAACTGCTAATTATTGCATGTTGTCAATGCTGGCAGGACTTGGAAACCCAAAAATTCACTAATAAATGAATTCACTAATAAAAGCTGTGAAATCATAAGAATGATTTCAAAGCAGGAAATTAAGAAGACAACATCTGTGTCCTTATTATCAGTCCAGAAATACTTTAATGCCCACAACACCTTTCCAAGTCCTCTTTTTTCCAAGAACTGCAGCTCCAAGAAAACAAGTTAAAAAATTTAATCCCTGTATTAGGAGATTTAGAATAAAATTAAAATTTTTTACATTCCTTATGATGGTGGATGTCTGCACTGTAAAACACTGGAGTAAATTGATTTTTAATAACCAGCTACTGATTACCTCCCATGTTTTACATACCCATGTGATAGGAACATTAGAATAGCAATATCCTGCTACATTTCAGCCTTACACTCTGCTGAAGCACAGCTTGCAGTCGTAGTTTCTTGAGAAGTGCTGCACAAAATTAAGCCTCTGGGCTGTTTGTTGTACACAAACCCCCAAAGTAGCTGCTATAATAGCTCTTAGTCAGCTTGAGAGAGGGAGCCAAGAGAGATGCAGGTTCCTAATAAATATTTCAGTGCACATTTTAATTAGTATACAACTTTGCAAATAACATATGAAATATTTTTGAAAGTCTTCGAAATAGAAACCTTTGGGTAGTAAGCATTGCTGTTTTCTTCCTGACAACCTCCTCCTTCTCCTCCCCTTTGCTGAGATCACAGGTGTTAAATACAAGATCTTAATACAATATTTACATTCCTGTTCTTTAGCACAGAAATACAGACTTTTCCAGGCATTGAGCTTCTCAGCTTCCTAAGTCTCAGACAACACTGCCATCCAAGGATCCTGCTCATGTACCTCACCTGAGGACATCTTTCTCCAGTGGAGGTATTGTCAGAGACTCAAGAGCACTGAATGACCTGTAAGGCACACGTACTTCTCTTGGGATTTTGCTAGGGCAATTTAAGTCATTTGGGACTTTCTGAATTCTTGAAAAGAGGAAAGAAAGTGGAGAGACGCTGTCTTGGCCCAACCTGTGAAGGACCACACTCAGATTCACATATGCCACAAGACAGGGTTAGCGTCTATGCCTGAAAGTGTGAGGCAGACACACAGAAAACCCCACTGTCAACCCCTCTGCTGCTCGTGAGTCAGAAACCTGCAACAGAGCCCTGCAGAAATGATAAGCCCTGTCCTGCGTATTTCCACAGACTTTTTTTGATGCGCTGATGCTATTAGCTAAAAAAGCAGAAGACACTCACATTAACAGGATGTTAGAAAGGCTCTGCTCTACTTGGGTCTGGGCCAGTAATAGGGATGATGAATAAACTGCGTGCTCCAGGAAAGCTACTGAGCATCTTTGATTCCTTCTTGTCCTCTTTAGAGCATGCCTTACATTTGGCTATATTTATAAACCACTGTTTTAAAAATATCTGATTTCCTTCCTGACCGGGATACATTAATGACATTTATTGGCTGTCCTGCATGTTCTCCATTTGGTTTCTCTAGTCACGTTCTCATCAAGTAAATGTGTATGTATAGGGTGGCAGGGTGATCACCTCCAGAGAGAGAGTGCTTGTGTTTCTGGGAACCCTTTTGTTCATGTGTCAATATATCAACTTGTGTGTGAATAATACTTATTCATATAAATAAAAGACTCTTCACAAATATCTATACAAACAAACAATTGTATGAAGGCAGGTGAGAAGGATGCAAGCATGGCTGATTGAATCATGAAACTTTGGGAAAAACAATTTCCCATCAATCACCCAACTCCATCCAATTAATACTTTGAGAAGCATGTATCAATGGACATGGTAGCACTACATGACTTATCCTCCTATCATGTGCACTAACATCAACACCCTCTGATAACTGTTCTTCAGCCCTGATTTAGCAGTATCCCTGCAGCACGTGATAAGCAACCACCAGTATGGTCCTACACCAGGTGTCAGCACCAACTGATGTCTGCCCAGAACCGTTCAGTGTTGGTTGTTTCCTGGTCACAGGAGGTTGCAGTCACTGTGCCACTTACAGTGTAGTCCCCAGCTTTACAAGGCTGGCTTGAAATAGCAGGCTGCTCTTTGGTATGCCAGGGATCATGTGGTACAAATCTATTAATCTGCTCAGGATCACCAAAGTGTTCAAGCTTTGGTGCCTCTGTGCAGAGCTGGGGCCATCCAGCATGGTGCCACCATCACCGGTCGTGGGCCCGATTGGAACTCCTATGGCGAGCTCCTGACTGTCCCGTTAGGAAGCTCTGTGGTTTCTCTTGACTGGAAGACTTGCTCAACCCAAGCATGTATAAAAGCATTATTTTAATTTCCCATACGCTGCTCTCAGTCAGAAGTGATTATTAAAACCACTCATCTTGATTCTTTGGCACTGTAGCTACTCTGCGCTATTTTACCCCCTAATAAAGCGTGCACAGTATGCTTCTGTTCTTACCCAGTGATTAATTGCTGTATTACTTCTGGGAGGGAAAGATAGTTGAGAAGGAGGATGAGCAGAAAGATAGCATCGAGGTCCGTAGTGAGATGTCACTTCAATTTTGATTAACTTGCAGAGCGACACAAACTTAGTGCCCCAACCCAGAGAGCTGGCAGCCAATTCAAATTCACAAACTGTGCCTAAAATTTGAGAGGAGGGGAAACAGGCTTAGCTGTTCCTTAAGATTATTTATGTACCTTTGACATTTTTTAAGGCAAAATTATCATTGTAGAATAAAGATTCTCACTAACTGAAGATCTGGGAATAGGCAGGCTCTACCCTTGGTAGAGCAGTGCGGATTTGCGCCATTCCAACTTCAGATTTCTCACTAAAGATCTGACACACACCAAGAAATACAAGGATCCAAAACGGATATTGTTTACTTGTTCATAGCATCTTAGGAGCAAAAGGGAATTGTGATGGATTCAGCACAATTTGAATTAAAAAGCCAGATGAAGCCTCACAGGCCTTTTAGACTGATAGCTAATCCCTGTGAAAAGGGCTATGAAATGAAATGTTTCAGGGCTAGTTCTGTTTGCTTACTTAACCCAAAAGCCTTGTTAATGCCTATTAAAATGAAATCCAGTGAACAACATGCTCTCGTGTTTATGGGCTGTCAAATTAATTTCCATATAGCTGCGCTGTCTTCCTTGACATTGTTGGCCAAGGGTTAATTCACTGCAGGAAAAAGTGCAACAAAATACATCACTTTAATCCCTTTCTTCTGTAAAGATGCAGCAGTAGAAAAGGAAAAGTAACAACTGGGAAAATGTCAAGATCCGGAATTTTTTATGTAAACTTGTCAGCCGTTCCTGACGTCCGCAGTAATAAACACTTGACAATAAACAGAAAGGACTTTTCTTAAACCTCTAGAAGGTAACAACTTTGAAGAAAAAAAAGAGTTGTTCAAAGGCTTTTTCTGAACGCATTTGCATTTCCAGGCTTTGTTGTGTTATCTATGTAAAATGAAGTAGTTGCTCTTTTGCAATTTAACCCTTCACAGGACACTCCTCAGCACCAAAACAGAGTCCCATGGCTAAACTTGGCAGAAGTTGTCAGAAACTGTGATATCCAGACTGGTAAAATCCTGGCTTTTTGGAAGCTTTCTGCTAAAATCATCCCAGACTTTTTGAGCCTGCATTTCATCCTCAATTTATTTCTTTCACCCCTGTAGTCTTTTTCTCCAACACTCCTGTACTTTGTGCTGAACTGAGGCTCTGGATAAACCAGTATTTCCAAAACTGCTGGCATTCCTTATCCTCTCCATAATCCCAGCGTTGCACATCCCAGCCATCCTCCTCCATACTGAATCCCATCATACTTTGTATAGTCTCAGCCCCTGAGCGGTTTCTGTTTTCTGCGTCCATGTCCTTCCAAATAAAAGGCAAAAGACCTCTACATCAACATTTGTTTTTTCTATTATTAACCGAGACAAGCTGCTAATGCTTGGGCACCGAATAAACCAAATGAATGAATGAAACATTCAGAGGCCCAGATGTTTTCAGAATAAGATGGGGCATTCGGTTCACACAATTGTTCTGCCTTTTTTTTTTGTCTTCCTGCATGGTTCTTTCCTGTGGAGTGTAGGATATATTAGCTTGCAGCCGCAGAGTACTTGAAACGCATCTACTGGATCAGCCTAGTATATCAGTGAAAGATGGCTAACAGTCTTCCTTTTCCTGTGCAGCTGTTGTTTGCAGAAAGGGATAATTTTTAAGTTGATTTATTTACCTTAGACATTTTTTTTCCCTTCTCTTAATCAGTGAACATCAGCATGCTAATTGTTACTAGTAGCTTTGAAACAATGAATAAACCTCATTGATACAATTAGGATTTTAATAGAAAAACATCCTTGACTTGCAGGTGGAAAGCTAAGGACTTTTGTCCTCAGGAATGTTGACATCACAGGGTTCCCAGTTACAAAAAAAAAAGGGAACAAAAGTCCATATATTCAGTTAGAAAAAAAAACAGCAAGACCTCCACTTGTTCTTTTAATGTAAGGGGCAAAATTTATATATGGTTTTCATGGTTTTAGTCAATCCCTATCTGTTGTAAATTATTGATCATGCTCTCTTTAGACTGCCCACCGTGCTAGAGCGGAGTGATCTCCACTGGCAAGGTCCTTTCCTTGCAGAAAGTGGACTCAGGAATCCCCCATGGTGTTCAGCAAGGGCACAGAAACCATCAGGATAAGTACCACTGCTGCCCCAATCCTGAGAACCAGCTGCTGTAAAGACACCACTGTCATTTCACACCAGATAAAACTTTTTGCCTTCACAGGTCAGGAAAACTTAACCTTGTTACTGTATGTAAAACACCTCGCTGAAGTGCTGCCTCCATCCACAGTACAAAGTGCAGGGGTGCTTCGGGAGGGGGTCAGGCACAGCCTCACATCTGGACTGTACTGTGCCTATTTTTCCATTTACTGATGCTTCCTACAAATCTCCTCTTTCCCATTCACTGTTCTTTTTCTCTTTCTGTCTTACTGGTGGAGGCTGCCTCTCTGTGGCAAGATCTTGTATTCAAGGAGTTTCTGCAAAGTCCCCCTGCCTGCAACCTCTGAAACGTGCAAGGGCATTAGTACACTCCTGGAAGAGTTGTCATGAACTTGCAACAAAACACTGGCAAGCACCTAAGAAACTCCTCATTGTGCTTTGGGGAGCTGAGGGCTGTGCATCGCCTGGCTATTAAGCAAGGAGAACCGCCCCACATTGTGTTTGCCACAAAGACACACACGGTATGCACAGGCTTCACAATTATGAAGAGGGATTGGGACACACATGGCATTGAAAGCAAACAGAAGAGAGTGAGCTGGGTGTCAGAGTCCAAGCTCTGCAGTGACTTTGGGAGAGAGCAGAGGAATGGCTATGGACTATCTGCAGGGTGGAGAGGGAGGCAGGAGCACTGCACGGCCACCAGTCAAGCCTCCTCCAGAAATGAAGAAGCAGAAAATCCCTGGCAGGTCAAACATTGCTCTGTGCCTACTCCAAGATCTTAATTATATCATCTAGTGTATAGACTCTTGACCTGTAGAGTGGAAACACAAAGCCTAGACCTAGGTACCTACCCTCCCTTTTTGTGTAGGAGGAAAGTGAGGTGCCTTAGAAGGGCAACCCAAACCCAACCAAACACAAACTGAAGAACAAAGTTTTGGAAATTAACTTTATTTCTGGCTATTAAAGTCCCACCATGTTTTGCTTCAAGCACTTCAGTCTTTCTTTGGCTGTAGCCCTGAACCTCTCTGGGGCTATAAAATGGATAAAAAGGTTTTTGGCAGCCTGAGATCACAATAAACTTCGATGCTCTGAGGGGAGATGAGGCCTCCTTTCTCCACCCACTGCAGCATATTTCACCAGCAGAAGATTTCAGAGCCACTCCACCAATGAAGGGTCAACATTTTGCTATTACAATAGAAACCCTCCCCACCAAAGTTTTTTTGGCTTTTAATGTACATCTGCCTTACAGGGATGAGTTTGGCTTTAAACAGATATGAATCAACTTTCCACTGAAGTGTCTTGTGTGGGAAAGTGACCAGACATCAAGATGGAAGACTTTCTCAGGAAATGCAACCATTTTGACGTCTCACTTTGTCAGTGCCACACCACTTCTTGCCCACTGGCCTCAGGGGCTTCTGGGGAGATCAGGCTGCCATGACCCACAGCTCCCATCGGACAGGCGATGCGCACTGTCTCTAGCACGCTAACTTCTATTATCACACTACAGAGACTGATAATTATCGGGGGTGGGGGGAGGGAAGAAGGCCCAGTCAAACAAAACGTATCACAACTCTGCTTTTTAGAGCTCTTGATTGATCATTATTGGCATGATACAGCAAACCGAAGTGTTAGCTTCTCCCACAAGGCAGTTTTTATAATTTCAAAAGGGGAAAAAAAAATGGGAAAAGTAGTTAATCCTCTGCTAATAATAAATGGCCACTCCTCCGCAGCCTATGAAGGGCAGGACTGACTGCAGCGCAGCAGGTGTGAGGGCTTGGCAGGAGCCACCAGGACCCTTTATCTGTTTTCCCCTCTTGGAAGAAGGAAAGCTGCTGCTTTTCCCTTTCCTGTTTCTTTGCTTGGAGGAATCTGTTACTTCCCCCGAGGTTTATATCCTGACCTATGAAATCTTTGAAATGTTCTCTTTGGCATTTCACTTGGGGAGACTCCTCCCTGAGAAACGAGGCTTCAGGAGCACAGGATAATGTTATTTATTCATCTGATATTAGTAACCTATGAGGCAGCATTCATAAAAGAATTGCTTAGGTTTGTCCATGTTACAGTCACGCAGTGCTTCTCACAATATGGGGTGATTTTCCTTAATTAAATCTCTTGATACTTTTTAACACAATGACCTAAATATGCTAATGCTGTCTGTCTGATTCCACTTGTTTCTTAAAACAAAATTTAGCCAGAACTGAATATTGCTTTAGGTAAACTTCTTAATGTATGTCCTATAGAAAAAGAAGTGATGTATGTAAATATGTTCATTCTGCACAGGCCAGTAGTGATTATACTGTAATTTCATGGTCATGGACAGTCTTCTTTAATGTTTAAATTATTCACTGCTAGCAGGCAAAAAACTCAGGAGAGGAAATAGAGGAACAATATTTCCAAATTCAGAATATGCACATACACATACATGCACACACATATATGTAACTTGTAGTCCTTGGTTAATTTAGTTCACCTATAAATATGCTAATTCTTTTATTTAAAGCAGGGCACAAGCGACAAATATCTAAGAAAAGGGTGCAGTTATTTTACGAAGAAGAAGCTTCATCCTCAGCCTGTGACCACTGAGCATCTCTACTTCAGGTCTCGTGCAGATCCCACCATCAACAGAGGGAGAAAGAAAAAGAAGAGGATTCTTGAGATAGGCAACAAAGATTCCTGTTTACCCCTGAAAGCCCTGTGAAAGGAAGGTGCAAGCAAAGGAAGGGTGCACATCAATTAGTAAGCAACAAAGAAGAGCAAAGAGAAAAGCCTAATTGCTCTTTTCTGTTAACGAGGATTCTGCACATTGGTGCAGCTGCTCCTGGGATCTGCTCAGAGCAGCCACTGAGGTGTTTTGGGAAGCACCGAACTCTGGGAAACTTCCCCAAGCTTGGGGGTGGTTAGGGGGCAATGTTTCTTCATCACACTCCCAGGCCCATGTTCCTGTGCCAAAGCTGCAGGTGCTGCTGCCCAAGCACCCGCTGCCTTCCCTTTCCTTCCCCTGCTCCTGCTCACCTCCTCCTGCAGAGGCAGACCTGTGGAAGCCCAGGGAGCTGGGGAATATGGCCCCAGCCCACAATGGGCCTCACCAGGGCGGTACTATAACTCAGGGTGGGCTTTGCTTTGGGGAGATGCTGATAACTTGTCAATCACTGGGTCCCATCTCTGAAGTGAAGGCATGCCATGAGTGCTGCCAGAGAGACACATTTTCTCAGTGGCTTATAAATAATTGAATTCTGATGTTCAGGCAAGTCCTTTAGTTTCCTCTGTTTAAGCCCTCTGGGAGTTTTGTTGTTGTTCTGAGGCTCTCCAATTCCTATTCCTGTCACTAAGCAGTGAAGAAATTGTCTCTTTCTGAAAAGCTTTTGCTTTGGCACTGTATTGGTTGTCGCTCATAGCATCTTTATTATTGTTGTAACAGCTGCACCTGATAACCTTGAGGAGGGACCAGGTATCTGGACCATGTTCATCTTGCCTAGCATTAGACATTGACTGCAGCAGTAGTTGCCCACACCTGAACTTAGTGCCTGGGTGCCCATCCTGCCTAAGGAGATCTCGTCAGCTGAGATCTTGTAATCCAGCCAGCCAAATCTAGCCAATTACTTTAGGCAAGAGTAATTGCTTTCTGTATTTTATTGACTCTGCTGACTCTAAAGGGTGCTTAGTCACCAAGCTGGAATGTAGATGTCCCTCAGAGGCACCTAAAGTCAGATAAGACTCATCTTTCCCTTGTTACTCTGCTGTATATAACAATCACCTGACTGCTGACCCAAACATTTCAAAATCAGAGCTTCTAGTCTGCTATATTTACTGAAGTTTGCTTAAATGCTTGAAAATTGTTTGTTCGCTTATAAATACTGAAGTGCAGTGCAAAACTCACCAAGCCTTTAAGCTTGCCATGTAGGAGAAGCAGTGGCAGTACCTCACGCCAGTTCCCCAGTTTTGGCAATGCTGCGGTGCTGCTCTATTCCACTGGGCTCTGTTGTGTTATTTTAAATCTCAAAAATATGTTACAGTATGTGGGAAAGTTGTGAGAGACTCCTAGGACTTGTGTTTATCATCTTGCTGCAGAATGGCAGCTGAAAAACTCCAGAAGAATGGCAGTGAAACTTGCTGCCAATAATTCTTCATTAATTCAGAGAGACTCAGGGCTCTGGTTACATGTGCTTATTCAGAAACAATCATTTCACTCCAGTGTACTGGGAGAAGTGAGCACCCGCTGCATGGGGCTGCAGCATCGCAATAATTCTCTGGTATTAACTGTTGACATTGTTTGAAAGACAAAAGACATCGTTTCCAATGTGCTGGGCTTTTTACTAAAACTGAGCAGTGATCTGCTACCATGTCCTTTCTCCCACTATCTACCCCATAACCCGTGGAGAACAAGACTATAGCCTGCATAGTTCAGTCATTGTTTCCTTTTCATGGGAAACAAGACTTGTCCATCAGCCAAGCAACATTTGAACATCTCATATGACCTAACCAGACTTCCTCATGTCACGTGGCCGTGACCCAACCTTCAGGTGCAGAGAAAAGAGAACAATCCCCTACCTTGGGGACACATCCAGAGGAGCAGATTGCCGTCCTGGCTACACCAGCTCACATCTCTGCACAAGGATGCGTGATGCTGGGAATGAAAATTGTGCCTCGGTGAGAAAAGGGGAAGAGCTGACTCACTGCAGCTGGTGGGTCTGTAAGGATCTCAAATGGACCAAGCAGATTTTGCTTGCAAACTGAAAGTAATTCCCAGGAAACTCTGGCACCCACTGCAGTGAGACAGGACTCTTAGTGCCTGGTAGTAACAGCAGACAGGTCAAACATGCCCCACCACTTTGCAGAAGTAGGAATTTGGTACCAGATAGTGTGAACGGTGGTTATATTACCACTCTCATCTCAATGGCTTGTTCCAGATCCTGCTCACGTTTTGACAGATATCTTCACTAGTCATTTCTGAATAAAAGAAATTTCATTCATCTCTTCATCTATCCACTGTTGCTGGAAAGAAAAATGTTTACACACACTTCTTTTCGGCACAGAAATTGATGGGATCGTCCAGCCAGCAGTGGCAGTAAGACTCCTTAGTGCTACCTGCCTTTATTTATAGAAAAACATCACTAGCGTATCAGGCTATGATACTGGTATAGATTTTTTCTGATGAATTAATTCCTGTTTATGACCAAAGGTGCTAGTAATTGCTGAGGAACACTCACAATTTGTTCCAGCTCAAGGACCCTATTCTTTACAAGAGGGATGATGACTGGCGCTCGCCTGGTCTGAGTACAGGGCTCTTTCCTCCCAAGAGCTGTCAGCTGGTAGGGAGGAGACTGTAATTCAAGACATGAAGGTAGGCTAACAAACAGGGGTAAAAACAGTGTGGGTTTACGGAAAGGCAGGTAGTGCTACACTAACCCAGTGTCTTCGTTTGACGAGACAGCTGATTTTCCCAGCAGATTTGCTCTGTTTTGACTCCAGTAAAGCCTCTGACATGGTGCCATACAAGAAATATCAATTAAGAGAGGAGCTATACCAGAACTGTGGCCTGCCTAAGAAGCTTGCTAAAGGGGAGATGAAACACAGGCTGTTGAGAGGGGGGAACCACGAGACCACAGGGCAGTCACTAGAAGGGTTCATCAAGGATTGGTCTTTAATTAGTGGCTGCACATTCCAACAGTGTGGGAAAGCCACTGCAAGTACCATCAAGAACTCAGGACTAAGCTTTAGTAAGATGGGAGGTAGAGAGGTATTTGGGACAGGCCAGCAATGGGTCCACCAAAGCACCTGCTGTGCCACAGGTTCCTGCACCACCCATGCTGGTCAGAGCATACAATGAACATAACCCACACTGTTGGACAATTGCAGACATTTCATATGCTGATCTGAATACCTTTTCTGCTTCAGATACCACAAGAGCTTCCAGCTTCACCCGCATGGGGGGATACCAGCAAGCCAAGAGCTGATGGTGCTGCTGGCTGCGGACGTCTCCCTACCACTGACTTGCCCAGCAGATGTGTCTAGGGAGATGGAGCAGGACCTGCTGTCATCTATTTTGAAGGTTGGGTGAGCTCAGGTGACACATCTGGCATTACACGATCATATTATAAATGCAAAGAACTCACCCCCAAAGAAGGTCCAAGGGGTTTCCACGTGTGTATGTTATATGAAGTGTACAGAAATGTAGGTTTTACATTGATAAATTACATTTCTCCTAAGATATGTCACAGCAGCAAGGATAGGAAAGTATAAGGGTGAAGACACATTAGTTTTGCTTATATTCTTGTAATAATCCATACACTTGTTGTCTAGGAATTGCAAGGAGCTCTTCCTTAGGTATATACAGATAATAGCCTGTGGTTTAACCTTGTTTTCTGGTCTTAAACTTTGCTTTCTCATCTTTCTTCAGCAACAGATTAAGCTTAGGTGAAGGAAAAAGCATGGGAGGATATAGCAATACCTTCTCTCCCTCACTCAAGCTGGAAATGTCAGGAATCCACAAAAAAAGAGCTGTAAGGCAGAGACTTCTGTCCCAAAGCAGAGACTATGTCCCAATAACCCAGTAAAACTACAGCTTCTAATGAAAGGCCTGGAGTAAACGGATGCTTTCATGTACTGGTGGATGCTGTCAGGCAATTACTGGCACAGCCTTATATTATTAAGGTCATCGGCACCTCTGTGATACCTCCTTTCTCCTGAGGAGTGACCTTCAGCAGCTAGGCAACCCTCGCCCCTTGATGTGCAGAGGGAGGGAGGCCTCCAGTGTACAGATGTGCAAAACACCACCTTATTTTTCTTATTTTTGTGTTCTGCTAACATATTCTGTGTGCGAGGCAGTTGCCTGTCTGAAACCGCATCCATTCCCATGGTACTAAGATGTCCTAAAAGCTATTGTGAGCCAAAGGTTTTTACAAACAGCTTTTATTTTAAGATGAGGCAAATGAGTAATTTTGTTTTCCAAAACAGTAATCTCCAGTTAATAAAATTGTTGATTGCTGGGTAGCTAACACAAACAAAAGCTAAGACAAATCGAAGATATTTTATTTAAACAAATTATGCCTTTTGGTAGAACAGCAGAGGGGGAAGCAGACGTCTTATTTACGTGACTGCAGAGGGTCCAGCATCTTCCACTCACCAGCACCACTAACAGTAGTTCATACCTCTATGAGTAAGAGCTCCCCTTTCCAGTGCCACCATCTGTTTCATATTCCCCCAATCCCCCTGGGACATCCAGTATCTGCCCAGCAGCTGGACACAACACAGCCCCAAAAGGCAGCAGCCAGTGCTGTGCTGTGCCTGGGTCTGCAATGTGTATTCATTTATTTATTTATTGTCTGCCCAGTACCTACTTATTGCCCAACTGGTAGACCAAACCATACCAAGAACAGCTGACTTAGCTCAATGACTTGTCTCTCTGTGGAAATACTGATTTGGGTCTCTTTCCTCTGCCCAGTGACTGATTTTCATGGAACATACAGGAATTTCATATCTTTGAGATTGTTAGCCTTCCATCAAACCTGGCCAGCAGGTTCAGAAGTTATTACTGGGAGACAGGCAGTGTGATCACACACACTTTGTTTCTTAGGCAACCAGCCTAAAAATAAACCACATCAGTGGTTATCTGAGGTTACCCACCTTCTGCCAGATTGCTTTCAAAATCCTGCTGGACTTGTTATTTCCAGATGCCTAAACAGAAACATGGGTGATAAATGCCTCTCTTTATCTGACATGGATATTCATATGTTTAGGTAACTATATCCCTCCTATCACTGGAGCCTTTCAGCTCTCTATTTATGTTTGCCCCTGTTCTTGGATGGCAGCTTGTGTGTATCATTTATTTCTGCATCACTTCCAAAGTGGATCACTGAAACCTGCACTAGCTGGAGTTGAGTATAAAAGGCATCCCTCTAAGGTCCTGTCTTGTTTAGGACAGAGCTGCCTATCTTTTGCAGATCATATGGGAAACATATACCACCATACATAAAAATGAAACACATCATCAGTAGCCAAATGTCATGCAGTCAAACGTAGTTTTGAAATAGGGAAGCTTTCCAGCTCCAAACTTCTAATTCTTTTTTGTTTGTTGATTAATGTACCCAGAACAGATATCTACACAAACCCTTTCTGTTGCCTGAAACAAGTACCTTGGTGATGAGATAAAACCGTACTCACATTTAGCTAACCTGTTCTCCAGCTAGTCTCTCAAATGACACAGTTTTGTTCCATCTCTAGAGGAATTAAGCATTATCTTGTATAGAGTGAATTGAAACATTCAGCATTTGTGAATGTATGAAATGTGCACATGCATATACGTGTTAGGTGTATCACTCCTCCTGACCCAGGTGGCCACCGATGTTTATAAGCCACCTGGAACTGCCCATAATATTTCCCACTTGATCCTGTAGTCCTGTTTTTCTGAGCACCCTGCACTCAGACATCTTACCTGCTGTATTCTGGGTTTTCTGCAGCCCTTCAGACTGTTTCTACCCCACTTGAAGCGGCCACCCAAGCTCAGCACTGGCTGTAAGGCACAGACAGCCCTTGCGCTGCCCCAGTGCTGCACTAGCGAAGCCTTGGCTGAAGCAGCATCCAGCTCTGCTGTGGCTCTTGAAGTAGGGGTAGACAAGGAGACAGCTCAGGGGAGAGCAGAAAGCATGACAAAGAGGTCCCACAAACCCCAATGGGCAGGAAGGACTGTAAGATTTAGACTTGCTTTGTACAGAGAAAAAGCAGTGGAGGAGGCACATCCACCAATAGGCAAATGTTACAACAAAGAGAGCACTGGTCAAATGCCTCTGTTTTTTCCAAGGTGGGACAAAAAGAAGCCATCTAAATTTGCAACAAAGAGACTGATGCTAGACTTGAGACCAAACTGCCCAAGTGAAAATGAGTAGCCACAGGGGAAAGGCTGACCAGAGAGAATATGAAATTCCTA
This sequence comes from Morus bassanus, assembly GCA_031468815.1. Classification (NCBI taxonomy): domain Eukaryota; kingdom Metazoa; phylum Chordata; class Aves; order Suliformes; family Sulidae; genus Morus; species Morus bassanus. The sequence goes on along the minus strand of CM062570.1, from coordinate 54,391,169 downwards.
CCTTTGGAATGGGGATGTTCTGGATGGTTTTACGGACAGGATAGACCAATATCTGCTAGGGCTAGCCTAGGTATAATTGACCCCTTAGGTCTTGCAGAGGGTTGGATAAATAAAAGCATCTTTGCTCAGCTCCATCTCTGTATTTTCTATCCTAAGAAAGAAACAAATACAGAAAATTGGACCTACTGTCATTTGTGTACTGGTATGGAGCAGTCAGTGTGGTCAGACAGTCCTCTCATGCCTGAAGATTTCTAAAGACTTAAAAGAAAGGGAAGAAAAAAGAAGGTTAAGCAGAGAACAAAAAGAAGCCTGAGAAACCGTGATAAAATCTTTAAAAGTATGGAATGGAGAAACGTTTGGGGAATTAAGAGTAAATGGAAAGAAAAGATGTATGCGGGAACCCTGCCCTTCTGACACTAGATGGCTCTGCAGCCCCGAGGAAAGCTTGCCTTGCTGGCCATGCTTCCTTTTTCTTGGGACAATAAAAGTAGCAAACGGACGCAAAGGTGAAGAGAATGTTTTCAGTCTGTCTTTATTAAAGAGGAGCAACACTGCAACTGCAGATCCTCTCTCCTAGATTAAGGAGTTTAATTACACAAATGTATTGTGATTGCATGTGCTTCATGTTTCATAGTAGCTTTTAAAATAGCTTATTGAAGGTTATTGGATGCATTGCATGGAAGTATACGTTGCATTGCTATACATGCAATATAAAATTAGATTAAAGTACAAGAGAAAGTAAGTTTTAACTACTGACTTAGTATGCCATAGATAATTTGAACATGAAATATTGTCAACTTTAAATTTCATTAGTTAGTTCTTTTTACAGAAGTTATTTTTAAGATTAATTTAATGATTCCCATTTATGCTCAAGGCTGCTTCCCAAAGTGGCTCTATTTTGTCTGTGGGTAGAGGTTTTTTCTGGAAATCAATGCCCTCACTGTACTAGTTCATGGAAGAAGAAGGGGTCAAAGGGGGTGAACCTAAAGAGGTGAAAATCAAAGTCCCCACGTCCTCCTGCCGTGCCAGAGCACCAGAGCTGGCTCTTCTCTCTTCCATCAGCAGCTGATAGGTAGAGGGGCATGTTCGTAAGTGGAGGGAGCACAGGCTGTGTGTGCACCCATGCAGCACTGAAGCCAGTGGCTCCCATTTGTGTGAGGCCTTGGGCAGAGAAGTTCAGGGCAGTGACTTGTTTCTGAACAGATGCAAGTTGAGATTTATGTCTCAGAATTAGTTTCTCAGAAACTGCTTGTTTCCAGCAAACAGCAAGCCCTAAATTAGCAGTCTGTGTAATTTTCAGTCTGATTTTTTTTTCACATGTGATCCTCTTCTCTCTCCTGCTTAGTTTTAACAGAGTTGGAGTGCACTGATGGCTTGGATCTCATGGCACAGTCCATATAGTACTGCCAGAATAAAGTATTTTTGTAAGAATCTCTAATATAATATCAGGTCTGATCAGTTTTACAGAAGGATGGGAGCAAGCAGCGAGCTGATAGGGCACCAGAATACCAGGAGAACTGAATGCAGTTTGGGTTTGCGGAACTTTAATAACCTGATTATGATACAAAATTTTTAAACAGCAAGCAATGCAACTCCATAAACAAACATGTTCATTGCAAAAAATTTATATGCTTTTTGTTTTTTTTTTCAATTTTTGTGAGTGCTTTTACTTGTATCAGAGAGGTAGAAGGAGATCCACTGAAGTCAGAGCTTTCTAGCTTCTGTTGTAAAGAATCAGCACTCAGAAAACCATTAGCATGAAGGCAATTTGGTTTTGGAAGAATTTGGATTCACTTGGCACAGAGACTGCCCTTCTGTTATATTAAGCACTAAAAACTTCCTCAGATTTTTGTCACTTTCTGTATCTTTCTGTATTTTTGTTGGTCTCCTGGGAGGGAACTACACCTTTATCAGTCTATCCAAAACACTGCTGCTAGGGAAGGTCACCTTCCTTTTCTGCTGTTCTTCCTTTGTTACCTCTGAAAGCTGTCACTGGCTTCCTGTCTCTTGGTGCATCATATCAAACATCTATTTTCTCATTTTCAGGGGTTTACCTACTATTATCTGTATATATCCATGTTCTGTATTTTATGAAAAGGAATTACACAGGCTTGCATAAATGTCTTATTTTTAGAAGCTCATTAAAGTATTTGCCAATAACATGAATGATATGCTTAAGTGATATCTGAACTTGCTATTTACATCGTGATTTACAAATAAAAGTTTTCTCATTGCACTCCTTAGACATCTGGTTCAGAGAGAAACATTCCTTCAGACTGTGAAGTTTAAAAATCTCTTATCCATTATCCAGGATAATACAATATCCAGGTAGGGTTTCTCTTAATTTTGTGCCTATTATCTGTTCCATTCTGCAATAATCTGTTAGTGATGGCTTAATTAAAAAGAGTTTTGATGCTCTGTATCAGAGTGAAGAAATGTGTAATAGAGGTCCACGAGCAATCTGGGTGAAGAAGGGGTTTCTGAGAGGGCAGAGGGCACTGGGGGCTGCGCAAAGGTAGGCAGGAGATCGGTGTGTGTAATGGTATGAGACTGTTATGACTCCTCTGGAGTCTCCTTCATGTATATGAGTATGTATATTTCAGTATACATACTCAAATCCATGTATATGAGTGTTCAGCATCATATACATGGATTTAATCACAGCAGAGATAAAACTTCATTTAGTTCCCTCTCTTTTTGTCAGATGATTCCTCTTTAGTAGCTCCTTGCTCACATTCGTCACCTTCTATCCACCTTCCATCTCCTCTTTTTGCATTACCAGCAGGGAAATCCCTGCTGAGAGCGCCAGACCCCAACGTGCCTATTAGGGCATGCTCTGCTGGGGAATGAGATTTGAACTAATAACCCCCACTTTGTTGTTGCACAAAGACTACATCAGTTAGTAAATATCCAGTGTTTTCCTCCTAAAATCTCAGTTACAGTCTTATATACAGGACTAAGTACTTCTTCCTGGGCCAGGCAAGATTTCTGTATTTCAAGATATAATATGTAGGTTTACATTTCTTGGAGTGTTTTAGTTAGCTTCTTATGCTCTCCTGTGAAACTGCAGTTTTGTCACTACAGCATCAAGTCCCAGTCTCGATGCTGTGGAAGAAAAATGTAAAGCAGCTGATGGAGAGTTGTTGGTCCTATTAAGTAGTCTCAATTTTGTTATTTTGTGTATGTGCTAACACCGGCCCACAGAAGCAGGATAGGATCCCACAGCACTAAGCAAGCACTGTGCAAAATGGGAACTGAGACACAAGCCCTACATCCAAAAGATTTTCACCAACCTGTTTTCCTATCAATTGAAGCTAGGGCCTTTTTCCCATGTGCTGAAAGGAACTTAACAGATGAGATGAAGGAAATATCCTGCTTTAATAGCTTGGGCTCAGATGGTTCAGTACCCTGGAATACCACAGGAATTACTGTGCGCAAAAAATAATCCTGATCTGTAGCAGCCACAGAGGTTTAGTATGAACTTTGAAGGCATATGCAAGGGAGAAGAAGCAGAGGACCATTCTTCTCAGTGTAAAGCAGAGGTAATGGAGGCCATGTACAGGTCTGTGAACACATCTTAGGAGAGATATTGCAGTTCAGGAGGAAGTGCAGAAGAGGGTTGCAGTGAAAGAGGGATAATGGAAAAATGAAAGGACATTTGTTTATGGTGAATTTACCTTCACAGGGAGAAAAATCTAGGGCCCAGAAGCATAGCAAGAACTGGCAGCTGGAAGCCAAAGCCATATATATCTGATCACAGTGTTTGATCAAGGGCAATTTTCAGTGACAGCAGACTGCTGGGGAAGTGGTGAATTCTTCACCTGTTGCTGACTTCAGAAGAGCGCTGCACCCTTTCTGGGAACTGCCGAATCAGGAGCACTCTCGGGAGAAGAAATGGCCACACAGAAAGAGTGGAAGTGAACATGCTGCATGACAGACCCCTGCCCACCCAGGCTGTGTTGAGGGATACCGTGGATGAGAAAGAGCACCCCAGCAGCACCCAGAGGCAGATGGCATGCCCCATCCCACCTGCATGGGTGTATCAGTCCTCACGTTGGCCATACACCGAGTATCAGACTCCATGCAAATACCGCTCAATGAAACTTAAGGTTCTCATACATGTATCAAATCATTAGAGTGAAGTAATGATCCTCTCTAGCTCACTAGTAGAGCCAGGCTGGCTACAATCAGAGGTTCTGATGCACCTTGCTGAGAAACCAGGAGCGCTAGTTGGTTAGAACTACTTTGTGTGGTGGTTCCTTGGCCATCCCCACCCAGGCGGAGTAGCACACAGCACTCCTCACTCCATGTGATGGAGGAGCATGCAGTCAAGTGGGGAAGAGACTGCCTTATATCCTGGGCTAACACCCAAACCTGCATACTCCTTACTCTTGCTGCCACGCTTGTGTTTGAAATGTGGCCAAAATATCTTAGTTTAAAAATTTCTTTTGAGTAAGTAACAGCTGTTACTTACTGGTTTTTGTCCCCTTGGGCTTTTTTCAAATAACAAACTCTCCAGCAACTCTGCATTTGAGAGCTGACCCAGCTGCAGCCCCAACTGAAGGCCAAATGACTATGACAAACCTAATTCTGTGCTGTGATTTGAGGGGAAAAGAAACACAGCAAGCTTGGTCAGAGTTAGGCTGTTCAAATAAAGCTGCATGAACTTTCACACTTTATATTGTTTGTTATGATGTTTTCAAAATGAACAACAGATGTTTTACTTTGTTGGGTTTTTTCCCCCTGGTTGAGTCACCTATTATCCAGGCCAGATCTGGGCAACTCAAACAGGAGTCACAATGAAGAAGTTTCCAAAAGAAGGTCAAGAGTTTATTTGATTTTTAGATATCTTCTGCACATACCTAAAAAGATAATGAAATAAACATATTCTCTACCAATGACATGGTGTAAAATGTTGGGATGTGATGGATCCTATCCGAACTGCCTGTGTTCCCCATCACTTAAATTGAGTCAACGAGGATGAGTTAGGATTGAATTTTGCCCATAGCTTGCAGCTTTTCTTTAAATATTCTTCTCTGGTGACAATGTAGGAGTAGAGGAGCCTGAAAAGTTTCTGAGACAACCTTTGATTTTAACTATATATCTTCAGCCCTCTTGAGCTATTGGGATCCCATCAAGCAAATCAAACTGGAAACAGTGTCAATGTGATGGCAAATGACCAGAGACATGCTCTGAAAAATGCCAAGTGTCACAGCAGGGCATGGAGAAACCCCTTACTTTTCCTTTTGGAAAAAAAATAGTCACATATTCTCTGACAAAACAGATCTCTGTCTGGCAACATGGTCCTGCAGCATCCTTTGGGGATGATACTGATGTGCTGAAGAAAAGACAATTCTCTGGCAAGAGTTAACCTGACTCTCATTCAGTAGTCTGCTGAGTCCTTCCTAGAAAGGAGAATGGAGATCTGGCTAGAGAGTGTTGCTTGAGACTAGTAGATGTCTGCCCATTTGAAACAAAAGTTCCCATCCAAACACAGCCTCAGGATTTTTACTGCATGCTTCGTTTGTTTATTGTTTTCAGAGAGCTGTGTAATAATACATCCAGATCCCCATAATACATGTTATAGTTTTAACAGAGCATTGTCCTTGGAAAGTTTTCAAAGCATTTCTCTGTATTTGCAGTATCTGTAGTTAGCATACTCAAAACCAGAGTGATTCATTTCCTGCCCAGTGGCCATTTGTTTTTTGTACTTTTTTTTCTTGGCTGCACCTTTACAAATATAATGGAAAAATCACTACTTGCAGATAATGAAAGTGAGGGATTAAAAATGAATGCATACAGCAGAGAATGTCAGCCACAGACACTTGTTAGCAAATGCCACTGCAGAGCAATATTTTATATTAAATAGCTGTGGTCAGTGCCTAAATCTTTGCAGTTAGGTGGTCAGTAATTTGGAATCAGCTAGACCCTTGGGTTACTTCTACAGCGTAAGTTCCTGAACAGTGAAAAGAAAAAAAAAAACCCAAACATATTATTGCTTGATAATTGAATTTTCCATGTATTTTGGTTTGGGGTGAATCTGTGCTAATCCATAATGCTTTGTGTATCTAGTCATTAGTGATTTCTTGTTTGAAAGTGCAGTGTCTCTGCAAGTTGTCAGATGCTACACACATAGGTGAGGTCTGGGGAACAGAGGATTGCTTGTGACATCTGAGTCTTACCAAGTTCAGAGTCTGTCAAACCCAGGTCTGTGATAGTAAAGTATACCTTATTATGTATTGGACAACTTCCCTATATTTTGTCTATTTTTACTGAACAAAAATATAAAGAAGCCATCAAGCTCTTCTAGGCAATCAGATCAAAGAAGCCACTAGCGAAACAGGAGGCTACAGAAGGCTTTAACCAAAGCAATCACCTATTCCTATGGCTCACCTTCTATGTTTCTATGTCTTAGGAAATCTCTTAGTGATGCCAAGGGCCAAGCTTTGCTTGGTTGAACTGATATTGGGAGAAAAGCAGCAGAAAGGCAAGAGGTACTCATCATGAAGGTACAGGGGCAGTAGATACTGAACTTTCATATCACTGATCCCAGAAGAAGTGAAGCTAATGGGAGAAGACAAATGTTTGGAGTTCTGGGTAAAAGATCTAATCTCTTTCCTATCTGAATTCAGGAAAATTCAGGAGAAAGGGGCAATGCATTTCTTCAGAAGTTTGTATCTGTTTATATCTACAAGTTTATATTTGATACGTGACTCCATCCCCTGCTTTTCTCTTCCTGGGGAGCCCTGAGCTTCAGGTAGTATTAGCTAGTGTAAAGGACTGTGACTGGTTTCTTGTGGAAAGATAACAGGACTTTGACGTCCCCTTGAATCAAGAATGAACAAATAGTAGAGATCCTTCCACAACTTAAACTTGGTCCATGATTTATGAATTTAAAGAAGCACTCAAATAAATGCTGGATGTTTAGAAGAAGAGTTTCAAACAGAATCTGAAGGCTTCACAAAAATAGCACAGGAAAGGTATTTTGCCTGGGATGCTTTTTTTAAGCATTGATAAAATCAACAAACTCTTGGAGAAATGGGAAGCCCAACTGCAACACTTCTAGTTTGGAAAAGCAAGAACAGCAGTCTGGCTGTTACAGACTAAAAATATGGAGGCACTAGGAAACCTCTGCCTAACTTGGCTCTTGCTAGCAGAAATGAGCTCCTACAAGGACTTAAACAAACAGAAATAATTCCTGAAGGAAACCAGAAGTCTTGCAGAGTATTGTAGAAGTCATCCACAAGAATAAAGGATCAGGTCAGTTTTATGATTATTATGACTCTTTTCCAATCTGTTTCTAACCATGGAAAGGGGAGAGACTGAATCATCCCACTTCAGGTACTGCAAAGATCACAGAATTACAGAACGGGTGAGGCTGGCAGGGACATCTGGAGATCATCTAGTCTAACCCCCCGATCAGAGTAGGTTGCTCACAGCCATGCCCAGTCAGGTTTTGAATATCTCCAAGGATGGAGACTCCACAGCCTCTCTGGGCAACCTGTGCCACTGCTTGGTCACCCTCACAGTACAAAAATGTTTCTTGATATTCAGAGGGAACTTCCTGCATTTTAGTTTGTGCCCATCACCTCTTGTCCTGCCACTGGGTGGCACTGAGAAAAGCCTGACTCCCTCTTCTTTACTCCCTCCCATCAGGTATGTATACACATCGTTAAGACTCCCCTAAGCCTTCTCTTCTGCAGGCTGAATGAAGACTCTCAGCTCTCTCAGCCTTTACTCATATGAGAGATGCTCCAGTCCCTTAATCACCTTCATGGCCCTTTGCCAGACTTACTCCAGTATGTCCATGTCCTTCTTGAGCTGGGGAGCCCAGAACTGGACCCAGCAATCCAGATCTGTCTCACTGTTGAGGAGTGGAGGGGAAGGATTCCCCCTTCAGCCTGTTGGAGACACTCTTCCCAGTGCAGTCCAGGAGGCTGTTGACCTTCTTGGCTACAAGGGCATACTCCTGGCTCATGTTCAACTTGGTGTCCACCAGGACCCTCAAGGCCACATCTGCAGAACTGCTTTCCAGCCCTTTGGCCCCCTGCCTGTACTGGTGTCTGGGTTATTCCTCCCCAAGTGCAGGACTTCAAATTTTCTCTTGTTGAACTTCATGAGGTTCCTGTCAGCTCATTTCTCTGGCCTGTCTAGGTCCCTCTGCATGGCAGCACAATGATCTGGCATATCAACCACTACTCCTGATTTTGTAATGTGCAAACTTGCTGAGTGTGCGCTCTGTCCCACCATCTAGGTTGTTCCTGAGATGGGAGCATCTGTCAGTGCCCTTGCATGAACAGTGTATCTCTCATGCTGTTGCAGAACAGTTCCCTGGAAGACAGAATAAATCACCTGGATGGTGTACAGACCATCAGTGTGTGGCTTGGAGATGGCCAGCAATATGACCAACCCAGGGAAACAGCTGAGAGTGAAGACAAAGGCATGGGGGTTTGGGGTTGGGAGGGAAATAGATGACTCTACCTGAGCTGCTGGAGGGCCACCAAAGTCACGTATTCATAGCGGATAAGAAAGCTACCAAGGACTTCCAGGATAAACTGGCAATGAACCAACTTACAGGCTGGTCTTCAGCTTATAGACCAAGGTCAGTGGATGAATGCCAAATGACTCTGAATGGCTCTGGAATTTGCCATGTTACTTACATTTTTTGTTGTAGTAGTGCACCAGAAAAGGAAGCAGGTGCTAGCAAGGAAGATGGGTGCAGGTCATTATGAGCCTAGTAACTCCAGCTCTGCGTCTTGCCGAGAATCAGCAGTTCTGATATGACTCATGACAAAGCATGAAGAACCAGAAAACAATTAAATTCTGTTTGTAATGGGCAACTGTTCAGTTTTAAAAATAAAGAAATGGTCACAAGGCAGAAGAGGATGGAGCATCAGAAATACAAATCAGTGAAGTGAATAAGGGAAGGGACATGGAGCAAGAAGGGAAGTATCTGAGGGTATGAAAATCAGCTTTATGGTTAAGCCTGGATGTGTCAAGAGCAATTGTAGGTGTTTCACTGTTGAGTACACAGTGCATAAAAATAGCAAACACTGTGGCCATAAGACATGCAAAATCATCTGGAGACTAAGTGAATCTGGCAAAAACTGGGGTTGAAAACCAGACATCTCATTGCTCAGGGAAGAGGTCAACTCAAAAATCAATTTGGACAGCATCACAGCTTCTGATTTGTAATAAAAGCTGGGAGTAGTATAATACACTGGCAAATCCAAACATGAAGATTATTTTTAAAAAGTGGTTTTTGCAATGGCTGGGCAATTTTCAGCAAAACCACGTTAACCTGCTTTCTGAAACTGCTATAGCATCCGCTCACTGTGAAAGGTACCTTGCAAAGCAAAATTGGGGAACGATCAAGATGCATCCTGACACCAGCATCTTGGCTGGCTTTAGCTGCCAAAGTTCTTGTGGAGGTGAAACAAGGAATGTGCTTTCTTGTAGATATTCACTATCCAACAAAGGTAAACAACTCCATCACTGGATTTTCCTCCTAATCTGCAGGACCCCACACGTTGGCCAACTGTCTGTATGAGGACAGTATCTGCTGCGCATGTAGCCATTCATATCCATACTTCTCTCTGCTTTCCTGGTACCCCCAGACTGTTCTGCAGCTGTCACAGAGATTGCATAAATCCTGGAGAAGTCTCTCTAAATGCACCCTGCTCTCTGCCTGTTGCAGCAGTCTGGACAAGAATTTAAAAAGAATGTTCTTGCTGTATTACAAGCATCACTACTAGAGCAAACCTGGGCTGTGTTTACTCTGTTTTTTTGCTGCGTGAAAGAAAAATTATCACTGATCTCAGTTGGAACCATTTGATGGTTTCTTTCTGAGCTCACTTTGCTTCCAATTCAATAAGAACTAAAAATAATAACATGGATAATCTAATTGCAGATCAGTAGATATCCTGACCACTCTTAGTCTCAGAACATGTATCCCACGTACACTAGATGCACATGCAGTGCATGAGCTTCCTAGCAGCAATAGCTTTTCACCTAGAACAAGGGTGACATTTGTGAACCATAAAGCCTATCAATGTTATCCCACTCAGTTGATATAGTGCAGAGACTTTCTTAAAATAAATAACAAATGTTGATCTCTCTCCCTGATTGCATACCACGGCCAAGAAAAAAAATGTTTAAACCCTTGAATTTCATATGCACTGGAGAAATCTTGGAGAAAAGAAAACAGGAAAGCATTTGTAATATTAAAAATAGATTGCTTCCTGGAAGTAAGAACCCTGACGGTTTTGTTGACTTGTTTTTTTCATGTTAAATGCCATATCATACAGAAGCACAGCCAGTCAGCTCCTGGTTTTATTTGAAATTTGCCTGAAAAAACAGAATTTATATGGTGTATTTTATACTTTGTTTTGATTCTTTTAGATTTATTTTTATGTAAGACATTTCTATGCAAAAGATACTGTTATAGACTGTGATGTGAAAGACTGACTTCAGAGCCCCTAGAGAAGTATCTTAGTCTTAAAAGTCATCAGTAAGTAGGAACAAGATAAATATTCCCCTACATAATTCATGTTCAGGAAAATAAGTGTCATTCTGAAAAGCTGGGCATTTCTAGGGGAATTGCTGACAAGGAATATTGCTGGAAATGGTAGCGATTTCCAAAAAAGTAAAAACATTAAGTATACCTACAGGCTGCACCACAACTTAAAATGTGCATCAGGGCTATGTATCCAAATTTATACAACCTTCTCCTTTGTCATTATGATTTTACATCATGGCACCCCAGCTAGCAGAAGCCTCATGGTCCACTGTTGTTATCAGTTTCCCAGCCAGTAAAAGGCAGGTTTACATGTGTGGTTTCACGTCAAAGCCCTGTAGCTCCAATATGAGGAACAGCCCCCTCTCTGGGTAATCGTGAGCTGTTGGCAGAGTTTTCTTGAAGGAAAAGACCACCTTTAGTGATGGGCAGGGCAGCTCGCTCTCTGCAGATGTGAAGCTCACTTGCAGATTTCAACAAGCAAACCCTACCTCTCAGCATCAGCTGAAGTGGAAAATCCACTTCTTTGTCCTGGTTGTCCATTACTATTGCATAGATAGAACAAACGAATACAGTGCAAACTTGTTATAAAATGGGACCACCAGGATTGTAGGAGGACTTACATGCTAGCAGGTAAATGCCCAGTGAGTGTCACCCAAATGCGGAGACCAGAGAAAAGTCATGTTCCCAAATGCATTGCATACTCTTTCTTCTGATTTTTGCCTTCCCAAATTCTCAAACTTACAAGTGAAAAAAAACTAGCTAGAGGAACACCTGGAGATGGCTTTGGATTTTGATTCTCATCAACTTAGTCTGTTACTCTGTTAAAAATGGAGATAGAAAATATACTTCTTAAATTAATGTCCCTTCAGACATAATATTGTCTATTGATTATATCTTAAATACACATTTTTTGCCAAAATGCTGTTATAGTTTTCTACTTGGGAAGGATTAAAATTAAGGATATTTTTTCCCTAAAAGGTTTTCTTTAAAGTTTCATTTAAAAAAAAATCATTCTAATATTACTTGAACATTTTTCCTCTTGCAGTTTCTATTCAAGTCCTTCTCTCAGGTTTGTCAAGGCAAGGAAAGTCCATTTTCTGAGTTTTCTTCTGGTGACTGGGCAATTGTAGGTTCTCCTGCTCCCAGTAAGATCCTGGTGTAAAAGTCCCATGAGGAAATGGGAAGACGTTTCTCACGCAGCTTTTCTGCAGTGCATTTTTTTTCACTGCTGAAGACAATGGTTGCTCCTGGTATGTTCCAGCCTACAAAAGCCAACAGTCTGCAAATGTCGCTAAAGATGCTGTGAATTTTGGCATGTGGGAGTCTTTTCACTCAGTTGCCAAGGTATGTCTAGCTCCAGAAGTGCCATGAATGCCAGCATGGGTCTTGGCTGCCAGAACAGCCGTGCACTCAGTCTGTCATTTCTAATCTCTGAACTTCATTTTCTCACCTGTAAAAGGGGGAGAGGATGTTTTCAAACCTTCACATGAACAGCTTCACAGGAGCCTGCACAAGTATGCCTTCTTTCATTTCTTTTTTAATTTTTGCTGTTACCTCAGCTGTTGTTGGTTGTCACTATATCACTGTGGAAAATATGTCTACAGAAATAAATATTCTGAATAACATTACATATTCTACTAAAACTTTTGCGATAGACATTTCTGAGTTTCAATGGCAGCTTGAACCACATTGTACCTTGCTGTCCTGTTGATCCCTGAAATACAGACTAATTCCCCATGAAATTAACTGTTTATACATACCTAAGTTGTGTCCTCATGCTTTGGCTTGGATAAACATTGGCCAAAGTGGTTTATATGCTAAGGTTGTTTTCCTTCTGAAAGATGATCCCTAAAGTAACTTCAATCAAAAGATGTGCAAAGATGAATGATGATTTTCTTTTTCCAAGGGTCTTTCAATGAATCACTTTAAGGTACCATTCTTCAGTTATGCTCGATCGTTCTATGAATGAATCACTTGCCTCTTGCTGTTAATTACAAGTTTTTATTAGTCAAACATGGGGTTTTTTTTCTGTGAAAATATTTCACCTCAAGATTAGGACACTGTCAGTCATTTTTATTTAATAGATAAACACAATGCTTTATTTTAAAAGCATCCAGCTTAATTCCAGAACAGATGAGGCAAATCTCAATGGTGATGGTAAAATCAGTTTATCCATGTGCAAGTCAATGAACTCTTATCCTTTAAGTGCTTGGACATGGCTTGGTGTTAAAACATCATCCCTCCAAGCACATCTCATTTCACACTCCTCAGCCCTTGGGACCTGTCCCTGCAGCTTAGGATGTAAAGCCCTGACCAGCCGGAGTGAGCTCCACTGGTCATGCTTCTCAGTTAATTTGCTACTAGTGCTCTGTGGGAAAAGACAGTAAAGGCAAAAGAAAATGAGGCTTCCAACTACCCAAACAGGCTGGAGGAAAGGGAGTGAAAGGGCTCTCTCTTACACTTTTTTCTCTCTTCCCAAAGAGATCATCCTAACTATGAAGTTCAGCTTGGCCGATGGAATGAGACAGCCTTCGCCCCACTGTTACTTTTGGCTCCTTTTTGCTGCACTCCTCCAGTCTCTCTGAGTAGTAGGTGAAGGACATAATTTTCCCAGGCCAGTTGTCTCCACCCCTGAGCCCATGGCTGATGACTTCTCAGCCTTACTTACCAGGGGAAAGGAGGAAATGTTCAAGAATGATTTCAAACTCTATTATGTCCCTGCAAATGTGAATTGAGTTATTGCAAAACTTGTCTCCTCTTATGCTTATAAAATCTTGAAAACTAAATTAAAATAAATCAAAATTACTGCTAAGAGTAAAAACACAACAGGAACTTGACTTAGAAAAATGGAAGCAAAACCAGACAATCATATAAATGCAAGCTAGCAAGAGCAGAAAGAGAAGAAATCATCTATTTCACTGAATGAGGAACGCAGTGTTGGGAACCACTTTCAACTGCTAGAGTGCCAATGCCAGGCACAAAACCTAGGGCTAGTCAAGATGCCCTGCTTACAAAGAGGCAAGTTCATCAATCCCTTTAAGGATGGATTCCTGGGACTTTAACAGCTGATGAAAAAGAAGATCCTATTTCTTTGGAAAAATTCACCAAATGTTTCAAAAAGGGGATGTGGCATAGCTTCTGAATCATGAAGCACAAGAAGACTTCCTGCATCAGTCTGGTGGTATATCCCTTTTATCACTCAGATGGTACAGAGATCAGAATTGAAAGCAACCGGTGATAACATAGCAGATATTCTCTCTGCAACAAAACCATGGGTGGCTTCTGTGTGAGGCAACATACCAGAAGGATGTATTTGGTGTGATACATTTTATCACTTCTGTGAGTTAGTATATGATTTATAGATGATAGAATTTCTATCTGCCCCTTTTCAGGAAAGTCTGACTTTTTTTCTCAGAAAATAACTGGAAGTGTGTACATTCTTGCAGAAAGTGTTCCAAATGGTGTGAATTTGAAAACTTCAGCCAGACCTGATCACAGTCATTTGATAACATAGAATTCATTCCTTTACACTGTAGTTCAGCATTACAATAGAAAATATACATACATATTTATAGTATGATTTTGTAAAAAATGTATAGAGGTAATGTAACAACTGAAATAATATGTCCATTTCAGTTTCGAGTTGGTCAAAGGGTTTTGAGATTTTTTTAAAAGTCTCATTTCAAAATACACATGGTCCTATGAAATAGTTTCAATTTTACTAGAGCAGAATTGTTCCATGGAAAGCTTTCTGCTGAAATACTTTCTCAGTACAGCCTAACACTCTGAGTCATAGAATAATTTAGGATTGGAGGGAGCTCCAGGGGTCATCCAACTTCAAAGTTAACTTCAAAGTTAGATCAGATTATTCAGGGCCTTGTCTCCATCAAATTTGTAAAATCTGCAAGGTTGCTTCTCTGGGCAACCTGCACCAGTGCTTATATTGAAGAGCTTCTCTTTATATCCATCTGAAATTTCCCTTGTTCTTACCTGTGACCATTGCCTCTTGTCCTTTCACACTGTACCTCCAAGAAGAACCTGCCTCTAACTTCTCTCTGTGCTACAACATTTAGCTGAAGACAGCAGTTAGGTCCCCCTGAGCCTTTGCTTCCATAGGATAAACAAATCCAGCTCCCTCAGCATCTCCTCATTGCGTTCAACTTCTTGTCCAGCAGGTACCCCTTCTACCACAAAACTGGTCCCAGCCCGTGCTGCTGTGTGGGGTTACTGCACCAGGACACAGGATATCAGGGTTCTTTGCAGGTCTTTGTCAAACTTTGTGAGGTTCCTGTTAGCCCATGTTAGCTCATTCCTCCACCATCTCAAGATCTTGCTTGAGGTGGCCTGGGATGGTATGACAGTCCCCAGCATTTCTGTGCAACACATCATGCTACTTATAATCAAATCCCCTACGACTATGAAAGGCATGCTGACTTCCAGTGATTGTCAGTGTGCTTCATCTGTGGAAAGGTATTGAGCATCATGTATTGAGTATCATGCTTTATTGTTTCCTTCTAATGAAACACAACCATACCTGAATATACTTGTGAAGATGTCTTCTCAAAGCCAAAGCAGAGAAAAATGCTTATCATTAGACCAGAAGCTAGGACTGCTCAAGGTGATGGTGCTGACAGGTGTCCCCCTCTCCCTTATACCTTTTTGGAATTATGGCTTTTAAGTTTTAGGACTGATTTAAATGCATAATGCCATCTTTTTTCTTTCTTTTCTTTTTTTTTTTTTTTTTTTTTTTTTTAATGAGGGAAATGCTATAGTAGCTCTTTCAGCACTATCAGCTTGATATTATGCTGGTGAAATGACAACACTTCCATTAATCTCAAGGAGCAGAAGCTGACTTTCTTATTATCTCATTTGCCACCTATTACAATGGGAAGAAACCTGCTTAACTGATATACTACCTAATGGATGATCAAGGAGGCTATAGAAAGGTAAGCAGCAGTAATAACAGTTGTAATGGTAGCAATCAGAAGCCAATAAAACACATCTGACCTGACCTCAATTAACATCGACATGCACTCTCATTTTGGCAGTAATATCAAGTGACTGCTACAACATAGTTAAAGCCCAGAGCTCTGTTTTCAAGGGATGCTGGTGACAGTTCTGTTTTCAAAACAAACAATTAGAGGCCACAAATCAGGATACCCAGCTGAAATGCGGTCTCCTGAGGATCTCGCGATCCTGAGCTTGAGCTCTCAGATAAACACAGTGCTGCTACAGAGAGAGTCACGTTGCTTTTCTCATTCCAGATGATAAACAGGTGTAACCTGCAATTTTAAGATCCTGCCAGGATTGGAGCAAACATGTACAGCTGGGATGACACAGGCATTCTTACAGTTTATAAAGGCAGATAATATAAGATACTCACTGAGTAGCAGGCTTAACCTTTCAGGTTAGAAAGTTCAAACCAATTTGTTGAGGAAACCTAAAGGCTTATATTAACAAGTCTCAGGAAGGGTCTGGGCAAGGACAGGGGCTTAGACTAACAGTGATATGAAAACTCCTCCAGTCAAGAACAATATTCAGGGTGGGTAACTCAGGCTGCACCTACATTAGCATTTTTGTTCCTTTTTGAAGGAATATTTTGGAAGTAAATCTTCCACTCCCCGCTATGGGTGAACACTTTGGTCACGTTGGGGCACTATTGCAGAGTGTGCAAACTGAGGTCTCTCCAGATGACACCAGACAGAAAGGTGTCCCAGCTGCTAATGGATATTCAGACTGAGACTAGACTAGAAATAGCTCAAAGCAACCTCCTCTCCCCACATACAATGTGGTTACTGAGTCCTTAGCACCAACTGATTCACTCTACAGAGCTGAATTCATGCTAATGCAGAGATAACCTTATAGACAGTTTTTGCTGGTCAACACAAATAAAAGTACTTACTCGCATGAAATTTACCCAGCTACAATGGCAAAAAGCCAAGAAATATTATCCAGGTTGATGAAAGACTTACCCACCTTCTGAGAGATTAAATTTGAGCCTGCATCTTTTTTATAGCTAACTAGCATTTGCATGGGAGGGTATCCTCCACACAGCAAAGTTTCAGCTAGAGTGCCTGTCCTTCCCAGGATGATACCTCACATGTTGGAAAAAGGCTCTCAGAAATAGTCTGGGGCCAAATCAAAACCAAACATGTCTCTTCTATGGATCTCAACTGGACGTGGGAGCCTCAGTGTTTCTGAGGATCCAGGTGCTTGTTCTGTACTTTCCAAGGATTTAAATATGAAATTCCACATGCTGATCTCCTCCCAGTACCTGAAAGGCAGTAGAGCTTATGTAATGGTGTAATGTACATAAGGGTGTAATCGTGGCCTCAGGCTGGACTGGCTGCTGCTTTCTGCACTAGTGAGTAACGAATAATCCAGAATTAATTGTTACAGTCATCTATGGATGGAAAGAGCAGTTTTGTCCTGAGCTTCTACCTGAATCATTCAGCAACTAGAGACATTTTACACTTGGGTCATAAATGGCCATATGCCTTCATTAGGGTATCTCACTTGCTTCCCAATTATCGCTGCTGTAGATTGAGGCATATTTCCTCTTTTATGGATTGAGGCATCTAGCTCTTTTCCAGCTTTTCGTACTGAATCCTTTCTGAATGAAAGTAGTGACTCCTTTGAGTCAATATATAACCTGGACAGGAACAACAGAAACTTAGAGTCAGGTATCATCTACAGTTTGATTCTTTAACCTTGCAGTTTGACATCTATGTATCACCACAGCTAGAGCCTTTATTTGCCCATCTAGTATCATATAGACATATTGAATAGAAAATGTAAGAGATTAGACCCCTCTGGTAGCCCTGAGAGGAGCTCGTAAGGCTGAGAACCAGCGATCTCTAAATACTTTCTTGGGTTTCTGTGGTTAAAGGATTAAAGTGACTCTGGTCCCTCCAAAAGTTGTAACCACAGTCCACTGAGATTAATGTCAAAAGCAGCTGACTTATCTAAAAGATTCTGCATAGACGGTATCTTCAACTGGTGTCAGGAAAATGGATTTTATGAAATACCAAGGGACAATTTCACAAGTTCAACTATGTTTAATAGAGATGAGTATTTCAGTGGTACCCATACCACTAAATGAGGTGAAAACATGTGACAATGTTTTTGGTTAAAATGCAGAGCCACTACAGATTTACACCATTATGAAGTCTTAGCAGTGGATTCATTCTTAATTTGAAGGAACAGATGAGGAGATCAACCTTTGCTTTAGTTTGACTTCTCTGATGATAAAGAAACCTATCATCACTCACCTACTGTCACAATAAAAATCCTTTTGTGTATGCTTTTCCAATTCTAGCATCTTATTTAGCAATTTCTTGGTATTGTTACTGCTACTGCAGGTTGCAAGTACTACTAACCAATATATAGAGAACCTAAATGTTTGCCAAATAAAAGATGGTCACACCAAGAGACCAGATGGGCTGCATCTGAAGGTGCTGAGAGAACTGGCTGCTGTCACTGCAAGGTCCATCTGTATCATCTTCGAAATTGGGAAAGGCCTGTCTCTAATGACTGGAGAAAAGCAAATGCTACACACATCTTCAAAGAAGGTGAAAAGGACAATCCAAGGAACTGCAGACTAGCCAGTCTCACTTTAATCCCTGGGAAAATCCTGAACCAAGTCCTCCTGGAGGATATTTCTGGGCATATAAGGGAATGAAGGTGATTGGGAACAGTCAGCATGGATTTACCAATGGTAAGTGATGTCTGACCAACTTGATTGTCTTCTGTGATAAAATAACTGGATTTGTGGATGAAAGGAGAGCAGTGGATGTCATTTACTTTGACTTTAGTGAGGCTTTTGAGACTGTCGCTCACAACGTTCTTGCATCCCAAGTTAGGACATTACAGTCTGGATGGGTGGATAACGAGATGGTTAAAAAGTGGTTTGATAATCAGGCTTAGGGGGTCAGTGGGTCATCCTCCACCTAGAGGCTGGTAATGAGTGGGGTACCACAGGGGTCTGTGTACCACAGGGAACCTTTTGTGTTTAACATCTTTATCAATGTCCTGAAGGGGATGGTGAAGTACGCTTTCATCCAATCTCAGATCTGACCCTGCTTCAGCAGGAGGCCAGGCTAGAGACCTTCTGCAGTCCCTCCCAACCTGAGTTACCCCATGATCCTGTGAGAAGGCATTAAATGCAGCCCATGCTGTTCCTTCAGAGGATATTACCATTTGAAATGCAGTATGCATCAGCATTCTTTGCACTTCTTAACAGTACCTGCTGCAGGGAGTTTCTCTTTTTCTTTTTCCATGCCATAGGTTTGTTAATCACAGAAGATCATGCTGGGTCAAGTGGCTCCATTGCTTACAGATCACATGCTGAAGCTGTGATTTAGTTTTCTCTCTGTTCTTACTCAGGCAAAGAATTTCAGTGTTCATCTCTTACTTTGAATATTCTAGGTGTCAATATGGTTTAAAATCCATACAAGGTTTTCCACTCAAAGAGTTAAAAAGAGGAGAAATAGTCCAACACTAATAAGTCAAATACTATAGTTGAAAAAGGGCTGTGTGTCCTGAAATAGGCTGGAGAGGATCAGTGCTGTAACTAAGTTTCCGTGTGAACCTCTGACTTTTATAAATACCAGAGACTCTTTCCTTTCAGATCCCAAGTTTACCTTCCTCATCTGGCTTGTTGCTTCCTTTAGCTGTGCTGGGAGGGGACTGCTGTTTTGTAGGGACAAGCCTGGGTTATTGTTGTCTAATTTGCCTTGTTTTTTTCCACAGATACTGTCCCATGGGGGTCAGAAACTGTGAGACCAGTGAAAGGTGATTTTTCTATGCACAGTTTGTGAGATCTTGCAGAGATAGCAACAAGTAAAATCTTGGCTGGATTAAAATCAAAGGTGAAGCACTCCTGAATTTCAGTGAGGACAGTTTCACCCAGTTCCTTTTGCAGGATGATGTTCCTCATAAGGAGGAGGTTTGTATGAGGGCAAAAATCCTGTTAACTTTAGAGAAAACATGTAAGTTTTCCCTGAACTCTCAAAAAGAAGGTATTCAATAGTTGTGGCACATTATGTAAGGCATTTAACTTTTTGCATAACTTTGCTCTGATGGGTCTTGCAGACCCCAGGCAGGAAATCACTCTAATGCTATCATACTGCCTGTTTGTCTGTCCTCCCTTCCTGCCCCCTACAGTGACTTTTTAATCCACTGACCATTTTAATCCATTAGTTTTCCATTTTATTATTTTATATATACTCCAGTGCTGGGGAAAGGTTTCAAATGGAGTTTGTGACTTAGCAGGCACTGAGAAATCTGACCATGAGAGCAGGAGCCACGGCTTGTTCAGCTTTGCTGGTTCCGGGCTCAAAGGGCAGATGAGGAGCTGTTCCTGACGAGGAATTTCCTATGTCTGCCCCCAGCAACCTCTGCCTACAAGGACCCACAGCTCCCAGCTCAAACCACAAATTTTGGAGGAAAAGCAGACTTCCTCCAAATTTGCTGGAGGAAAAATTTGGGCCAGTAATTTGGGCTGGAGGAAAGCAAATCTTGTGCACATGTTGATAAGATTCCCAGGAAAGACCACGGAGTTGCAGTGAAACAGATTGTGCCCTGAGTGCATTAAGGAGGTCTGATGAGGCTACGTCAATGGGGGGTTGACTCAGTTTCTCTCCATATTCCTGCAAACAGACCTGTCTGCTCTCCCCTTTTATTCCAATCTTGGGTAACATTAATATATTATTCCTCTAACAAGTTTTATTTTAAAACACCCTTATCTGGGGAGGGCTGATTTTGGGAAAATTCCAGCTGTAACTTGAGTTCTCCCTGCTGATTTCCTAGCAGAACAGTAAACATTTGTTCCCAGGGGCTAATTAGCTCTGTCTTTGACAGTGCCAATCACAGCCTTACTTGCATCTCTATCTATCCCCAGCAATAATTTAGGAAAGCTACACAAAATTTATATGAGCTTGCTCTAAAGATAGTGAGGAAGATGACTGAAATGTTACGGTGTCGGTGTGTATGTGAAGCAAGGGAGTAAGACAGCAAGAAAAAAACTATTTGAATATTTAACACCTAAGGGCTCATCTTAAACTTTTAAGGTAGAGTCTTTTTAAAGGGGAGCTAGGTAAGTTGTTTCTGAAATTTCCTGAGCCCCCACCCAAGATGTCCAGGAATATTTGCAGAAGCAGCTTGTTTGCAACCTCATATCATATCTCTCACATAGGAGAAGACTTAAAGTGACACAGTGGCTTGCTGGAAAAGCACACAGATAGCAAGGTGTAAGCTGAAAGAGAGAGCTGAATTTCCCAGAGTGCAGCTTTATCAGGCTGTCCACTTGGTTTCTTCAGCCTTACAGGAAAGGTTTGGAAGAAGTCAGACAGGTTAGCTGCTGTGTTATAGTCCTTGTGAAGGTCTCTTACCAGTATGCACTGCACATGGCTTGTACAGTCCCTGGATCCAGATCTCTCACCTATGTGCTGTGCACAGGCTGACAGAGCTGTGGCAATACTGCCAGGCATTTGGTGCTCAACTGTACCAGACACCAAGCTTCAAATCTGACAGGATTTTTCTGCTCAAGTTCATTTCTAGGCAGTTGTCTAGAGAGCAGCTGTGGATGTGTGAGTCCCAGCAGCTTCAGGACTGAGCTCACTGTATTTAACTATGTTTTGTTGTTGGAGATTTTTCCAAGGCCAGAATACCTGAGTGCCTCTTAAAGGTTAGTACAGCAAGGCAACATCCAAAGACACCAAAGTAAACAGTGTTTACATCCCATGGACTTTCAGCAGTCATTTAGCTCTTCCATGCTTTAGTCTCCAGGAAATTTTTCCTTGTAAAATTACTAACTACACATGCTTCCCAATGATGTCAATGAGTTTCCCTCTCTGTGCATTGCTGAGCATGGTCTGGTTTAGTGTTCAGCGAACTTTGAGCTAGAAGCATGGAGTGGCAAGAAAAATGTGATTTAGTTTTTCCTTTATTAATTATGGCTTTACATTTACCTTATGTTTTTCTCTGTCTAAAAAAAAGTGTAAACAGGTTGACTTCTTTGCCAAGATTGTGTGGAAATACAGGATATATATATTTAGCACTAGTCAATCTGTTGAGAATGGCTAGGAAACCCATCAGTTCCTGAGGCTGTAGTAGATTTCCTCTGCACAATTGGTCAGAAGCCTGCTGGAGTTGAGGGTATTCTGACTGTGTACTTGAAATGTCAGGAATGCATTGTTTATTTGCAGCCAAAAGGCTGAAAATCAGGGCCTAAAGTCTCTCATCCAGAGGCTGCATGACTCTTCAACAAGCTGCTGACATGAGGTATAAGCTGTGCAGCTGGTACACGGTGGCGCTGAAGCATCACTGAAATCAGACCACAGGCTGCAGCCACACATGTGAGGTACAGTGTCTGATCCACTGCCCCTTCATTCTCTTTTTGGAGACATATGAATTTTCCAAGGGCTTGGGACCACTTAAAGCAATTTGAGCAGAATTCCCTTTACTAACCTACATGGTGCTCATTGCAGAGCAGTTTAAGTGTGTGTTGAAAAACACACATTTGTGATCTTTTATGTGTAGCCTGGAAACTGTAACTCTTGAAGAGAATTACTGTGTCAAGCCAATGTTTTAGTTAACTGTAAGAGCTTACAAGCTAACTTAAGAGCTTACAAGTTAACTTACAAAAACCTCAGGGGGTCATGCCACAGTATGCCAAAGCACCCTTCTAGGAGCTTTAGCAGTCAATAGTGGAAGCCTAAGGAAGAGTAAAAGAGCAAGATAAGCACACAGAAATTTTCTCCCAAATATCCTATCTCAATTTCCCACAATTTGCAGCTTGGAGATTTCTTGAACTTGTGATGGCATCTTTATATTTAGTACCTCTGAATGCTTTCTTCTTCCATTAATTTGCTCCACAGTTTTCTGAAGTGATGTAAATATCAGCAACCTGTGGAAAGGAGTTTCACAGGTTCACAAAGCACAGATGAAAAGTGTATTCTTGTGTTTGTTTTGAACTTGTCCCCTGTTACTCTCAGCTGATGCTCACTAGTTCTTGTGCTGGAGGAGACAGAAAACAGCTTTTCCCTACAACTCTTCCCCTTCTGTGAGATATGTACAACTTACCTGAGGAGCTAGCAAGTATTACCATTCTTCTCTGTAACACAAATAAAAGAAAGGCAGAGAACTGTTTTACTGAGGACTTCAAGTAACTGCAGGAGTATCTCCAAGTTTACTTGAAATCCTTTCAGCTAGTGAAGAGGTTAAACCAGTATCTAGTGGATAGGGAAAGATGCCTTTCTTGGCATTTTGAAAGATACTCCGGATGGAGCAGTGGGTCGCTCTCCCCCTTTGATGCTGTGCTGGTATCTGCTTACAGCTGCACAGACACACCGTGATGCCTCTGGAAAAGGCCACAACAGCTTTAGTTTCATAAGCAGTGTTAGCTTGAGGAAGAAAAGATGCTGTGCCTCTCCACCATGGCCAGCACCCACTGCGTTCCCTCCTGCAGCCACCAGGCCCCTTTGTAGCTGCAGTGCTTAGCAAACTGCATCCTGGGACTTATTTGAGTTCAAAGTAACATGAGAAAACCAATCAACCAAACAAAAAAAACCCAATTTGTTTTCAATTAGCTCTTTCCTTTGACTGGATTTACTCTGTGGTCAGGCAGTTGCTTTGCTGGCACAAAAAAGCATGCAGCAGGGGGTAAGGGTTGAGCCGGAGGGTCCTGAGGAAAGGTAGGGCAGTTTCCTTAAGTTACCACCTTATGTCGGAGTAAGTGCCAGGGAAACGCTGGGCTGAGCTATATTGAAATTATATATACTGCAAGTATAGCTCATGAAACAAAAGCTGTCTGAGATGCACCCTGGGTTTTTTACACAGAAGAAAGTCACGATATTTAAGCTCTGATTATCTGTCATATGGCCAGACCTAAGGAAAAGCCCTTGAAAAAGTAAAAACACTATATAATGAAAAATAAAAAGCACTTCAACCACTCAGATGATAAATCTATCACAGACACTTCTATGGCAGACAGTTCTCCACCTTGGATCACCTTAGATCAGTGAATTTTTGCAATGGGTGACAAACTTGTTTATGGCTTAGTGATTTGAATAAACATATTTATATGAATA
The DNA here is from genome assembly GCA_031468815.1 of Morus bassanus. NCBI lineage: Eukaryota > Metazoa > Chordata > Aves > Suliformes > Sulidae > Morus > Morus bassanus. The sequence continues at coordinate 54,367,559 of CM062570.1, read as the reverse complement.
TATCAATTTACTTGAAAGCTATGTAGTGGTCAGGAATTCTAATGAAGTTTAGAAGTCAGAATGGGTGGAAGATATTTAAACATACAGCAATGATTTTCTGTAGTCTATGTGTAAAACTGTCACTTGAATGCAAAGATTCAAGACTGAGGACAGATTTTGCAATCCTCTCTTCAATGTCTAAGGCATCTATCTCATCATGCAAAGCCCAGTTCCAGCATAATTATAAAGATTCTTCCTTAAATTCACTTCCAAGCTGGTCCCATAACAGACTCGGCAAACTGTAGAGCCATTAAGGGACTCTACATTATATGATACTGATTTCTCTAATATCTATATAATTATACTGAGATGCAAATTGCTAATAAAACTTAATAATCCTCCTGAAAAATTAGCGGCATTAGCCTGAGAAGAGGCTTGAAATGCCTGAAGCCATTGTTTTGATAGCATTACCAAACCATATGTTAATAATTGTATCGCTTTAGTTGCATGCTCCCTGCTGTTTCAGTACTTAACTAAACTGTAATGTTGAATAGTTGTTGCCAGTTTAAGAAGTTTATCAGACAATATAAAGATGTCTTTGTGATTGTAATTTAAAACTACACAGAAGTGCATCCAAAAAGTTCCACTTGTGAAGTTATCTCCTAAGGGCTCCATTTATGGGTATTACCCAGAGTTTAAAGAGAGTTTTTATACCACCGAGTCTTAAGTCAGTAAGTAACTGATAAGATAGGCCATGCTTTCACTCTGTTCTGCTAGTTTGTAGTGGTAAATGGTGTCCCTGTTTGTACCGCATTTGAGCCATATAGCCTCTGCTTTCTGCATCTTATCCCTCCCTGCAGCCAGGCAGGAGCCAGCACAAACAGCCTGGGAACAGAGCGACGCTGCACACATGGGAGACAAGTCCAGCCCAACTCTTGGAAACATTTCACCAACCAAAAATAGCAACACTGAGAAGATGCCAGCAAAGTCAGATCTTGACATTGACCGATGTTTGCCGATGCTGTGGTACATCCGTCACACGAATTGGTTGACATAATGCCGTCCTCTGCTGGCTGCCCCACACCCTCCTTCCTCCCGGCGGAAGCCGGGTATCTTGTGGAGACCTGCTTAGGAATTGTGCCAAGCAGATGTCACCTTCTCACCAAGGGGCCCTATTTACAGGTTTGGGGAGATGCAAATAGATTTTACTATGGACTAGGAATATTCTGGCTCGAAAGGGAATGACTGAGGGGATATCTGTCCATAAAATCCTAAATAGTATGGAGCAAATGAGTAAGGAATACTTGGTCAGTGTACTGGAAAATAGCTGGGGCCATCAAGTGAAAATCTGCATGCAGAAGTCCTTGCTGCAGGATGTTGCAGATGCTAAGGATTTTACATGGGTTCAAAAAGCAAGCAGAAAATCCATTAAAGGATATTAAAAATAAAGGCCCATTGCTGGTTCAAATTCCTTGCCCACCTGATCAGTTCTTAACACGTAGCCTGAATATGGTGAACTGAGTAATAACCAGTGCACTGTGCAAGTCTGCAAGTGAAGCCCTAAAAAATATTAGGGATAAAGGGGGCCTATCCCTGCATGAAATATGCACTGCAAAGCAGCCTCCAGATAACTAGCAGTAAGCAACACTGGTCTTCCAGTCCTATGGTCCAACCTAATGGTCTCTAATGAGCAAAACCCTTTTGCTCTTCCTGCATTCCCAGTGCTAAAGTACAACTCTCCAGTATGAGGACCTATGCATATTTGAAAAGGACATACACAATTATAAAAACTTTCTCTCAGCCTTTTGCTCCTCTCCCCTGCTCCATGCCAATGCAGCATTCCTGAATTCGGGCAGAGTGTCAGTCTCAAACCCAAGGCCACTGCTTCCCACTGGTTCCCATCAGCTGCGAGGTTAAACAGGGTACACAGAGCCAGGGCCTGGTACCCCAGGAACGAGTGGTGGAAAACAAACTCTAATCTCCAACCTCAACCGAGTCTGGGAAGAGATTGTGGGAATGGCATTCTGAAACCAAAGAAATGAAACATCACAGATAACCTTTTTCACCACAGTGCATGATACAGGTATAACGATGGGTTGGTTAGTGCAGCCCACCCAGAAGTGCAAGAAACTCCAGTAACTAAACATGACTTGCATCCCTGCGGTTATTCCTAGATGTGGATGCACTGCAGTTGAAGGTGTGACTGTGGCATGTACAGAGGGGTACCCTGCGGCCCGCTTTCTGCTAGTGAACTTGGTGCCAGCAGCACAGGCTTTGCTGTGTGCCCCACTATCAATGGGTGGCATTATGTCGAGCAGAAGCCAGGCTGCTGAACCCTTGCTGGTACTGCTGCTTAGCCTGGCAGGAGGAAAAATATCTTATGTCTATCTATAATGCAATGCAATCATGCTTCTGACTGTAGTGTGAAAACAGACCAAGAGAAATAAAACTAAAAGTAGCTACATTTCCACTTGCTTTTGTGAAACCATTGCTAGAGCAATCATGACACTTAGCATGATTATACCAAAAGAGAGAGCAGTATGAAGCCCAGGGCAACACCTCTGTGGGATGCCGAACATCTTCAGCCCCCCCTCCGAAAACAGAATTAAACCTCAGTTCATATATTCCACCTTTTAAGAAAGCCTTTTTTGACCAAGATACAAGAAACCACATTGCACTGCCATTTTTCCTGGCACCAGAGTCTGTGTCTGATGCTAGAGCTGGACCTGGAGATTGCATTCATTTATTCCCCCCCTAAACTTACAGAGCAGCCATCATTCACCATAAGTTGTCATCCTAACAAGCTGCAAGGCAGAGATACTTCACATTTGAACCAACTCGTGGCAGTCAGTGAATAACATCTAGGTAACCAGAACACCCTTCATCATGAACCTGATATGTTTAACAGCTAATTAAATCTGTGTAGGGATTAGGCTTTACATTGTATAGTTTTATGGCAACAAAACCTGAGCTTCCTAAGATTACATTGACCAGCTTCTTATCTCTGATGCCAAGATGTTTATCAGCACCATATGTTACGAGTTGCTGCTATGTTTCCCAATGACCTTCTGGGACTTAATCAGCCTGAATGTCAGGGGTTGAGGAGCTGAGGACATATATTATCACACAGAATGCAATGGTCAGCCAGACAGAATGAAAATCCAGGGCTGGAGTCCAAAGAAAAGGTCTTTGTTGGTTAACTTCTGTCCCTAATAAATTTGTCAATTAGGAAGAACAAACGTTAACTTTGTTTTCCTTGCCCTTGCTGTTGCTTTGTGAGATCCTGTACCGCGAGGTACCACAGGGTGTGTACTCAAGTATCAGTGATGAGGGGAAACCTCAGATGATTCACAGTTTGGGAATGTTTCACATAAAAATAGCAAATTCCAGCTTTATAGCTGGCAGCTCTCCATGCTACCCAACTATGTTTTCCAGTCTTAGACACATCAGAAAGAGATGCAATTAGGAGGAAATTTTTGTCCCCAATTTCAACAGCTCTGTGATTGTAGTCTTTTTTAGTCACACGCTGCTTTTAGAATTAACAAGCACTCCATCCCAAAAGTCCCCCAGCATGGTGCTTGGGGGATGATCACATCAGAAGACATGGAGGATCATCATAACACTTTTTATGCTTGTATGAAGTACAGTTGCTTGTGATTGGAGATGCATTAATAAGAAAAGCTTAGGCAAGGACTGGATTTGCCAAGATATTTCCATGTGAAGAATGAGATACACTTCACTATCTTTTGCAGGGTGAAGGACCTAGCTACCATGTTTGAATGCCCCTGCATTCTTCAGATGGGCTGTGTTTACATTGATAAGAGCTGACATGAGCCATCTTCAAGCCCCAAAACTGCCCATTTCAGGCATGGCTCTGCTTGCTTCCCCATGTCCAAACCCACCAGTAATTACAGTTCATTCTGGCAGATCTTCTGAACAAGAGGAGTCAACCCCATGACTGCTTCTCCCCACTCCTACCCAGCTGCTCACAGTGATATGTTTGCATCCCTAATCTCAGGAGTGTCCCTTCTGTCTGCAGCTCATTGGGCTCAGATCCAGGCTGGAATCTTCCATGCGTTTCACGGATAAGGATGCTGATTCCAAATGCTGACACTTCGCTGCATGGCTACAGAATGGAGATAAAGCCAGGACTGGTTTGCGAGGCTTTTGCAAATCTGTGCACTATATGTCTGTCGTTTCATTGAAAATATCCTTTTTGGAATTTAAAGCATCTATCAAGACAGATGTGGCCTCACTGTGGTTTAGCTGAACGTGCTGTATTCAGAATACCACAAGGAGTCCAGGTGTTTTAAAGGATGTAATGCCCATGGTCTAAGAAAAGAATTGTGTTACTGGATGCCAAATATATGAAACATCTATAGAAGCTTTGCTTGCTCCTGAAACTGAATATAGGGGTTTGTTTTTTTTTTTTTTTTGTTTTAAAGAAGGTGATTTCCTTTCCTAAAGCAGATTTGTGCTAGTTCCCACATTTTCCAGGCATCTTTAAAATGATTTGGACCCACAAGAGAGTTTCATTGGCTGACAAGGATTATAAATGAAAACTCGTTAGCTGAAATGGCTATATTGCAACTTCATTAGTCTGCATTATGGTAGACAACTGTTTTAGCGGTACTACAAACACACAGGGAAGCATCTGACTACATGTATGTGGCACATATCATGTGTTACACCATCTGGAGAGGAAACAAAACTACAAAATTTAGATGTCTAAATTGCACATCCCGAACTTTGGGGAGCTCCAGATCTAGGGCAGATGGACATCAATGACAGACCTCCATATCCACCTCTGTGCCAAGACTCTCCAACATGTGGCTCAGCTGGGTACCCATCAAGATTCTGCCAGTGTCAGTATTTTATGCCCATTGATAATAATACATAGAACACTTTCATTAAAGACACTGAAGAAAATTGGAGAGGGAGGTTGTTAAAGAATGTAGTATTGTCTGTTGAGCATACTCTGCTGGCTACACTTTTGCCTGGGATGCAAGATAAATGTCAAATATGTAAACAAGTCCTTCCTAGAAGCCCTTACAGGAGATCTAGGAAGCCTCTCCCTTATTTTTCTACCTGACCCCCCAGCTCCTGCTTTCCTGGCTGAAAAATGCTTTAGATTTAGGGAGAGGAATGGAGAAAAACTTCTGAAGCTTGACATCCCACAGCCTTGTTGCTGGGGTATGCATGTAGTGTGTAGAAGATATTATTCCCATATTCAGCCTGAGAAGAGTTTAGCAGTGACATCTCCCACTTCCTAGACAAGTGCTCTCACTATGCAGTAGCCTATGAAGGTCTTATTTCAAACAGCAATAAAGACAAGTTGAATTGAAGTCTATAGTTTGTGGTTTAACTTCCCTTGCACATTTTTTAGTATCAGCTGTTATTATTCTTTGAGTCCTGATACCCCAATGGTGGCCAGCATTGCACTGAGAATGAAGGCGTACACAGTGCGGAAAAGAAGGTTAAAAAGTGGACAACAGAGTGAGAAGGTGGGAGCTCTAAGTACAGATTTAAAACAAAGGAATACGTTGTTACACAAGAGCAGGGACAACATTTCAGCTATAACAAGTGAGACTGAAGAAACACAAGTGGGAAAAGATGAATAAGGCTTTAAGGGAAACTGCTACTCCCCAGGCAAAAGCCGCAATACAATTAGATCAGCCATTCCCTAACTGAACATAATAAACCCTTTCAGAGCAGATTCAGTCCGTACAAGCAGTCTATTCCTCTGATCGTTTCTCCAAAGGCACTTACTGCCAAAGACCAAAAATCACTGAAGTTTCTTTACTATATGTACCCACAGAAATGTTCATAGACCCATACAATAGTATAAATAACTAGATTCATTTTGGCACTGTCATTCATTTCATTCAATTGGCACTTGAAATAAGTAGCACTTGTTAAACTTCCCTGTCAATAGACAGGATATAAGAAAATACATGCAAGAAAAGCAAACAGACCTACTTATAGCCCGCACCTCTAAATTTCCAGTCCCTTTTAATAAAGTGAAAAGTTTTAGCTATTAAAAATTTTGTGACCCTTGTAATGCTACAGAACCCTGATACAAAATGTGAACAGTACAATATCCATTATATAATATATATTTATATTTTAATATATTACATTTATTTCTACATAAAGGGGCTATAAATACTGTATATGCCTTATATTCATGGTTCCCAGCATCTGACATTATAGTAAGTACAAACAACAACAAAAAATTATAAAAATACAAAAAAGGACTCAGTAGAAATAGCTTTACATTTTAAAATCTTGTAGCCTGCATTGTGTCTATCAATAGAGCTCTGGGACTACAAGAGCATAGGTAAGAAGTTGTCCAACAATTAGTCACAATCTCACCACTCGGAGAAGATCAGAGCTGCCATGAAACCAGTCACAGATTCCCAAGACTACATGAACCAAGATCTCTGCCGGTGCAAACAGACTTAGAGTTTGCAAAGTGAAGGAGTCAGACCTACATCTGAGGGAAGGGGGAATGAGATGAGAAGGTAGGGTGTCTTTACGATACCCCATCAGGACCACAGGACTCTCTACAGTCCTAAGGTAGATTACATTGTCTTTTCTACCTGTTGTAGAGGCTGCCCCAGTGGTGATTCAAAGTGGGGGGCATTTTCTGCAGCCATTTCAGGCTAGCTCAGAAGCAGGTAGGTGCCTGGCATGGACCAAGGGTGCCAGGGAGGACAGGGGGCAGAGCGACCCCGAGGCCACCCCCAGAGGGGAGGCATGCCCCTGGCACCCGTGTCCCATCACTTGGCTCGGTGCTCTGCCTCCTCCCTACTAACCAACCTCACCAGGCAAGTCTTCCACGGAAACGTAGCTCATGAGGTCTGGTACAGCAACTTTTTTCTCCGCCAAGGACAGAGACCATTGCCCCCACCTATATTTAGTCCAGCCTATGTTTAGTGTCAGGCTGTTGGTGAGTGCCAGAGCCTTGAGCTGGAGGTTCCTTTTTTTGTTTGTGGAGGTAAAAGCAAGGGGTAACTCTGAGAAACAAGAAGCCAGTGCCGTGCTGTTTCCTTCCTGGAGTCCAGCCGCAAGGGGAAAAACAAAAAAAAACCCACAACCTCCCACCCCCCACCCCCGCAAACAAAACAAAACAAAACAAACAAAAAAAAAAAAAAAAAAAAGAGGAGGGCTGTGCCGTTATTTCGTACAACTAGAAACAGTTAAGTTGAATGCTGTGCTGCTGCCTGCATCAGGCAGACGCTCGGCATGTCACTGGGGTCCCAAAGGCCACCACACTGCCTCTGCCATCAGGTCGGCACAGCAGAAACACACCGCAGCCGGGGCTTTTCACCCTCAGCCACCAGTGCCTCTTGAGGAAAGTGCCCCGCAGCCTGGCATGGCGCAGTTTTGCTGCCAGATGCTTCTGCATCCTCTTCAGAAAAAAAAACCAAACCATTTTTTCTTAGTCTCAGGGACGCTGTCTTTCTATACATCAAACCTGAATACCACCAGTCCAGGAAAAGGAAGGCACGTCCCGGGGGGACCCAGAGCCGCTGGCTTCGCCCTAGAGCGGAGGGGAGGTGAGCGGCGCGGCGCCTTCATAGGCGAGACCATGTGCACAGCAGAGCTGGGGCAAAGCCTCCCGGGCGCACAAGAGTTCAGTCTCCTCGCTGGAGTAGACAGTGGTGTCCATGTCGTCCGAGTGGTACCCCGACTGGTACCCGCTCGTCTGGTTGGAGGCTTCGGACATGACGGACTCATTACTCTTGCTGGGCACCAGTGTGCTGCGAAAAACAAGCAGAAACAGGACTGAGAGAGCTGTGGAGACTGTCTTCTGGAGGGCAGGTGGGCGATTCCTGCCAGCAGCTGCTTTCCATCACAGCAACAACCAAAGAAAAATGGTCCACTTAGCAAAACTGGCTTCAAGCCTTTTTAAACATGCATTTTATTATAAGGAGAGACCTTTTTCTATGCCCTAACTTCATTAATGCATGAAAAAGATATTTAATTTTATGACGATACAAGGAGTTAGATTGCAACCGCAGATGAAATAGAGAGAAAACTTTGAGAGGCTTCACACATTTCAGCTGTGGCGCAATTGTAACGGCAGTATACCTTTGTTCGCTCTGAAGTTGTCCTGAAAAAAATAATTCCTGAGAAGCTCTCAGAGAGCATACGTGAGGTTTCAGCTCCATGAACACCACTGTGCTTCCTGTGAACTGCACAATGAAAACCTTGTACAATGCTCTGAAAATACACCGAGGTACATCCTGAAAACTTAAGAGTCAGCTTTAGAAAAAAAGAAAGAAAAAGGAAAAAAAAAAAAAGAGCTCTTTGTCACTGCAGACAGGCCCTCACAAATACGCTCAATTGTGTGCATCGGCTCAGTTCCTTCGAGGGGTGTTTCATGCTTTTGCAGCTGATAAATACAAGTCCTTTCTGTGGTGCTGGCTGATGTTTCCAACAGCTGCATTACCTCTTCTCTCCCAGTACCAAATGCGGATGACCAGGCATACAGTGCACAATTTTTCTTCATGTTTTTAAAATTAAAATAAGAAAAGATTTTGTCTTCTAAAAAATTTTACAAACCAATCAGTCTTCTGACATACTGCAAGCAAAAGGTCATATTCAATCCTACATGCAGCCTGAGCCTTACCTAAAGGGTATTTTCACTTGTTTATCACTCTCTTCCAATGTCTTCAGCTCTTCAGATGCAAGAACCATCCCACTATCTGTCTGGTTTTCCTGCAAAGGTGTTAGAAATGAATTAAATGGAATGGGATAAAAAAAAAAAAAAACAAACCCATGAAAAAAAGACATCAACAGAAGGAAAAGGCATACAAACAACAGACAAACTCACCTCCTGAACAACTTTTACAGTGGTTACCAATGGGACATCTTCAAATGTTTTCACACTCACAGGGCGGCTTTTTCTTTTGCTACCTTGTCGATACTGACTGAAAAGAAAATAAAACAAAAAAAGTTTTGTGTCCACTATCCACAACTTGGCTGCAAACAGCACAATGATATCAGAATCCTTTTATCTCTCTACAGAGAAGTTAATAGTTTTGTCAAAACATATTATGCAAACCTCAAAATATCCATTTATTGAAAAGGACGAACAGCCTAGAAAGTGGCATGTGTCTGACCTTCTGCTCCTGACAACCTTGATCTCTGAGCAAATTCTAAGAAATGGCTTTGAGAAAACAGCTCCTTTCCTCAGTTACACTGGAGGGCTTCACTTCCTGCAAGCTTTGCTTAGAAGTATAATAAACAGAGGAGCCTGGAGCACAGACATGTGTCTCTTCCTTTGGACTGCACTTCTGAGACCCCTGGCTGGACCTAGGACAACAACAGCAGACTCAGCAGACTGCCGCCCTTAAACCATGGGGATCAGGACAGGGAGTGCTACATCTCTCTTGAAGGCTCTTCTCCAAAAGAAGCCCTCTGATCAGGATGACATCCATAAAAAATATTGGACAAAAAAATAAAGTTTACTTTCATGGAGGTACTAATACAGCAAGCAAAACAGCTACCCTCAGCTTTCTGTCTAAGCGGATATGGAATAAAATGGATGTTGTCCCAGTTAAACAGGACCAATTTATGTTCCTAACAGCTAATGAAGAAAAAGCCATGGAATTAGAAGAGAAGCCTGTATCCACTTCAAGTGCAAAGCTGGAGGCAATTAAGAGCATCATTCATCCTATTTCCCATCTTTGAGTCTAGCTATGCTGAGTCCTACCTCTCTCCAGCAGACATTTATTTAAACTGGTGGGGATTTTACAAGTTCCCTGTGCAGCCTGCTCAGGTGCTCAACCACCCTTTAGAATGTTTTTCAAATATTAAACCCAAGTATTTGCTGGAAATAAAATTTGTCCTATTGCTGGAGACACAGAATAATTAATTAACATCCTCTTTCAAGCAACTTTTCATATACTGAAAACTGTTACTATGTTCCCTCTCCATTTTCTCTTCCTAGACTTAACAAAATCAGTTCTTGGAAGATCTCTGCACTGACCATGTCTTCTGCTCCTGTCACTCTGCAATGGTATCTAATCCACTTCCCACCCAACCCTGCCAGGACCAAAAACTTCTAATGGACATCTAGTCTACTTACCCTCCTGGACAACCTGACCTTGAATGATGAGAAGTGCATTCCACAACTTGCCTTCTTAGTTTGAAAGCTCCTCGTGGGCTTGCATTTAATTGTCCACACAGGCACAGAACTGCATGGCCAGGACTACAGTTACCAGGGTGGTGAGGCCTGGGAATCCCAGCCTCTTGATCTGAATGACCTCCCAGGTATGGGAGTCCTGCCTCTGCCCAGCCCAGACAGCAGTCAGCCTACATGGGCTACAATGAATGAGATCCTCCTGGTTAAGCCAAGCTACTGTGCAAACAGGTCCAGAAATAGTGTGCAGGCAGAGAGAGGCCACACGTGGAGCCTGACTCCTGCCCGGTGGCGGTGAGGGCTCAGCTGACGTCCTGACAGTATTTCCTGACACGTGTTTGCATTTTGTAGTAGACTGTCCCATAAAAAAGGGCCAAAAATGCCCTACTGAAAATCAAAATCCATCTTTCCTGCTATCTACCAAACCAATTATTCTCTCTAACAAAAGAAATTTGGATTGGTTTGACTTGATTTTTTCTTGACAAATTCATGCTGGCCGTTTTTAGTTACTTCATTTTCCTGTAGGCATTTACCATTATTTATCTGATTGTTTATTCCAGGATTGTTCTTAGGATTCAAGTTAACCTGATTTCAGTGTTATTCCTTTTATGTTTTTTTCTAAAAACAGGCATTATCTTTACACTTTCTTAAATCTTCTTTACCTCACTTGACTGTTCTTAATGACAAACTTTCAAGGTTCAGAAATTGCTTATCTATTTCCTAAGCCAAATATGGCAGATGTTAGGAGGTGCTACTGATTTTAATTTACCTCAGCAATCTAAATATTCTTTAATATTCTCTGTGTTTTCCCTGTGCTTGCTTCTCCTCCACCAGCTTTGATTTAGAGATTGTATTTATCAGCCTCTTCTCATAGTTAGTACTTTTGTGAAGATTGAAGACGACATTACTGAACAGATCAATCTTTTCCACTACGTGTATAGCAAGATCCACGCCTACAAAATCATTTTCAGCTACCAGAACAGAAGAATAAAGCCCCAAAACATGTCTGAAGCTCCCCACACCGCCTCTCCTAGCATGGTTTCCACAAGCACATTCTCACAAACCCTGTCACACTGTAAGACAACAGAAAAGAGGTTCAAAGCCTCTTTAAAAGGTTGATGGAGAGCTTTTGCTTCTGTTCATAACAGCAAGTGAGGACTGGGAAAAGCCATATAGGAAGTATTAGAAGTGGAAAATAGGTGTGATGTTTCCAGTGTTAAATCAAGCCTTTGTGTCTTTTAAATATTTCTATTTTGGACTGCCCCACTACTAAAACATGGGGTTGAGAGTTCAGCTCTAGAACTGTAAGTTCAACTGAAGCGCAAAATTCACTGTGCCTATCTAGTCTTTTCCAGGACCACATAAAAATGTGATCCTGCAGCACTCAAAATCATTGGGAACTTTGTCTTTGGTGGATGTAACACAAGCAGTGAGGGAGAGAGCCCCACATTGTGAAAACCAAGTGAAAACTGCCAGAGGCCATCTCTGCTCTGATGGTTGGATCCATCTCCTATCCTTCTCCTTCTTCTGAGATTGCAGTTAGCACTCTCCAGGGCTCCCAGCATCTAAGCTGCTGAATTTGATCTTAGGCAGCACTGGATGAGAAAATATCTTTCTCCCTTGTATCTTGTGCCCAAGGTCCTCACAATGTCCAACACAAGCCCTGCTTAATTGCATTACTACAAGCTCCTTACCAGGGGTGTCACCTCTGCCACAATACCCAACAGCATCTGCCACTATTGGTCCATTGTGGATGGCCCAGCAGCCCACCAGAAGCAAGCAGTAGACAAAATCCAGTGACAACACTATTTAGGTTGCGTTCCCCTTGGCTATCAGTTCATGACCTATTTACCAACTTGTCAGTTTAGGAGGTGAAATGCCAGGGAGGTTATTAATGACAGACCTATTACCATTAATATTTTAGGGACCTGCAATACAAGAGTGTGAACACAACTGAATTGGATCAGTAAAACTTAGTATTTGTTCTGGTTCTTAAAAACTAAATAATAGATACTCTTGCTTTTTTTTTTTTTTGAATGAGAATACCAAGTCTTGACAGGGCAGCAAAAAAAAAAAAAATTCCTAGCAATTGGGGAGGTAAGAAACTAGTTTTTGCCTGCAAAAACTCTACAGATTCATTCTCGTGCCTATGGAGGAGGTTAAATATGGATCAGGCAGCTGAAGTCTCTTCCTTTCATTTTCCCTGCCCCCAGCATGAACAAAACCTGTCCAGAGGCCCCAGTAGGATGTCCACCATATAAAATACCTAATTCCTGCTGTGTTGTCATAATGGAATTTAGGATCACAGACTTCCTCTTCCTCCCTACAGGAAGCAGGTGAAGTTGGGAGAGAGAGACCCGAATCCTCTTCCATATTCAGCGATACTGACAAAGGAAGGACAACGTAGTCTTTACCATCCTGTAGAATGCAGTGAAAAAATACAAAAATTAAATAAGGCTACAAAGATACACAGATATAAACAACTACACTCAAAAACATGGAGAATGCAGCAGTCCAACAGAGCTACCTTGCTGTTTTTTTAAACTCTGAGCATTATACCACCTTCGCAGGAGCAGCTTCATTAAGATGGAAACTTAGTAACAGCCACTACCAAGTAGTTTTCAATTAAAAGAAGTGATTTATATATGACACACCGTAACATAATGTGTAAACTGAACTTTTTCTTGATGTCTTTGAAATAAAAAAAAATTAAATTTTAGTAACGTTTAGATTGCAATGACACAAAGAACATGACCCTGAAGGGAAAAAAATAACCTTAAACTGAAATGAGGTTGAGTTGGTCTACAGCATATGAATCAAAGTCTAAATTAAGTATAAGAAGTAAATGAAAAAAAGAATGAAATGGAGATAGCAAAAAAAGGAAGCTTTCTATCAATACTTTGGCATCTAACTTGATGTGAATAACAACAATAACATTTTAAAAATTTCTTCCACTTGTTTACGCTTCTGCTCTAAAGAGAAAAAATGGATTATGCATCCTTTGGTACTGCGTACCTATTTATAGTCCCATAAGAAATCATTTGGTAGATTCCCCCTTTTCTCCGATTTTTTTGCATTTACCCCTTTTTGGACTACAATATGACACATGCATAATTAGCTATTAGTTATCAGACAGTAAATCGTGTTTTTCTTCTACAGTCACAGTACACTACAGTATATGACAAGAGAGTCTAAATCATTAGTGATCCAACCGTATTAGGTTATGGGCAAATATACATACAGTATGTTCTGAACATACTTGGAAACACTTTTTTTTACTGTGAGGGTGACCAAGCACTGGCACAGGTTGCCCAGAGAGGCTGTGGATTCTCTATCCTTGCAGATATTAAAAAAACCACCTGAACATGTGTCATGGTTTTAGCTGGGATAGTTAATTTTCTTCACTGTAGCTGGTATAGTGCTGCGTTTTAGACTTAGTATGAAAATAATGTTGATAACACACTAATGTCTTAGTTGTTGCTGGGTAGTGTTTACACTAGTCAAGGACTTTCTAGTTTCCCATGCTCTGCCAGGTGCACAAGAAGCCGGGAGGGGAGGGGATACAACCAGGAGAGCTGATCCGAATTGGCCAAAGGGTATTCCATATCATGTGACGTCATGCCCAGTATATTAACTGGGGGGAGTTGGCCGGGGGAAGCAGCGATTGTGGCTCGGGGACCGGCAGCGTCGGTCGGCGGGTGGTGAGCGGTTGCAGCGCTTGTGGTTTGTTTTTGTTTTTGGGTTTTTTTTTTTGTTTTGGTTTGGTTTTTTTTTCCCCCTTCTTCCAAGGTTTCATCTCTCTCTCGCTCATTATTTTCCTTTTCATTATATTATTATTATTGCTGTTTTATTTTAATTATTGAACTGTTCTTATCTCAACCCACCAGTTTTCTTACTTTGGCCCTTCCGATTCTCTCTCCCCCATCCCACAGGGGTGGGGGGAGTGAGCGAGTGGCTGTGTGGTGCTTAGTTGCTGACTGGGGCTAAACCACAACAATATGGTCCTGGGCAACCGGCTCTAGGTGTTTGAGCAGGGGGTTGGACCAACGACCTCCAGAGGTCCTTCCAGCCTCAGCCAGTCTATGATTCTGTGATACATAAGATTCAAGCTGCTCTGTAGGAAAGTGAACAAATTCTATCCTTTCTGAGTTTTGGCATGCACGGAAGACATAATACCTTAGAAGGGCAGGTAATTCCCATCACTACCAATAGGTCACAAAGAGAGAATTAGTCTAATAGGAGAGCATGTGGCAAAATCCAGCCTCCTTCATCCGAGTGCTCACATCTATTGCCCTGGCCTTGTCCACATTTGTGGTGCATGAAGAGTGAGCCACAAGATGGAGAACCCAGGAGGGAGGGAGGCCTGTGTACCCACCTAGAAGCAGTGGGCTCTCTTGCCACAATGCCTGTACTTTGGAGAAGTCTAAATACACTTATCCACATGGAGCCGCTGACAGGCAGTGAAATGCCTGTATCCTTGTCTTCCAGAAGAGTCATTAAAAACACTGCATCCCACACCCTCACATATGTTAAGATATCTGTCTTTGGCACAGTAAGATCAACGGGAGCTACCTGCCGAAATGCCTCTGCAGTATGCAGAGAAATTGGCAGCAGAGCAGGGAATTGAGCCTGAGCCAACAACTCCTCAGCAAGACAGCTAACCACAGTGGTGGTGTCATGGGAAGCCCTTGCTGGCAGGGCAAGGTGGCTTTTGGTTACCACAACAGACCTCTGCGATATTTTCCCCCCAGGTTATTCTTCTCTGCCAGTTGCCCCAGCTGCTGGTCAGAAATGGGAGCAGTGGAAGAAGATCAGGCTCCCCAATGGCTCCAGCAGACAGTACCTAGCTGTGAGACTGGTGGCACAGGCAGGGTTCAGCTAGTAGTTTTAGCAACCAAAGAATACATTTCATGTACCTGACGGACGTTGGCTTGCAGTAAATTTCCCAGGTGTTCCACCAGCTCTGAAAAAGTTGGTCTCTGCTTAGGATCTCCATGCCAGCAATCCAGCATTGTTTGGTACCTAGAAGGACAAAGCCCATTAAAATATCAGCAGAAAGAAAACAGCACCTATGCTTGCTCAAGCACCTGCTATTATTGTGGGGTAAATGCGGGCAGCTGGAAGAACAGTTCCTTACATTTCTGGTGTTGTATAGTCTGGTGCTCTCATTCTTGTTCCTTCTTTCAGTCTTCTGCAAAATTCCTCATCAATTTTCACTCCAGGGTATGGTGACGCGCCTAAAATGAGAGCAACGGTAATTTTAATGCATTAGACTCTTAAAGTCTGGGATTAATTTTCAAACAAACAAGTTGCTATGGCCTGAGTTAATAAGGTAATTCAGTGTATTTGGATGTGCTAACAATTTATATTTATGATGGCAACAGCAACTGATGGAGCAAATGAGGCACATAATCACATACTGAAATTGTATGAAGAAGCATTTCAAGTCCATGTTCCTACATTTGCATTTTTAAGGAAATTTGAGTATCTTATTTTGATGGAGAAAATAAACAGGAAATTGTCAAGAAGTAAAAAAAAATTGTAAAGAAGATCCAAGAACACTTTAACTGTTTTCTTCAGACTCTGTTGTTTAAAATTTAAGATGGCTCAGTAAAATTAAAGTGACTCACCTAATGAAAATATTTCCCACAGCAGAACTCCAAAGGACCATACATCACTCTGAATGGTATATACTCTATCAAAAATGGTTTCTGGTGCCATCCATTTTAGTGGTAGCCTGGCCTGAAAACATTTCCATAAACAAAAAGGTATCACAGTTTAGCAAAACACTGAGTTTCCATAAACCCATTTAAGGTGAAAAAAAAAAAAAAAAAAAAAAGTGTCCCGACTTCATATTAATTCTTTCTCAGATAGAGAATCTGAAACTTACATCTCCTTTCCTGACGTAATCTGGGTCTTTGTAGATGTCTCGAGCCAAGCCAAAATCACAGATTTTGACCACGTTATTGTCTGACAGGAGGATATTACGAGCAGCCAGGTCCCTGTGGATGCACTGCAAAGAGAAGTAAACAACTTCATATGTTGCTTGTCGTCAGAGCTCCATCCACAGAGCTGATCTCTTTCACATATGTGCTCTCCTACCCTCAAAGGCCAGATAATTCTTAAAACCTTTTAAGAAAAAGAAACCTCAGCATCAACAGTTACTGATTTTAAGTGCTTTTTTGATGGTCACAACTGATTTGGCTCAGGGAGACTTGTGTTCCCAAGTCCAAACATACATCTGTTTATCCACTACGCAGAGAGACCCTTTGAAGTTAGCTAATTAATTATCCTAAGAAGCTGACACAAAACAGGTTCAGATCTGATTACCTTTAGATTTACTTAGGTTCACTCAAATCTGTGTACTCCACTCTCTCTCTGAAAAACATACCACACTAAAGTGCCGATTTGATTCCAACACAAATTAATCTTGACTACAGACAGAAAAGTCCATGCCTTTACCTATGCAGAACAACAGCTTAGCCAACAACCCAAAGACTTCAAAACTCAAGCCTCAATAGCTTGAAGTAAAAAATCCAGGCTCTGGAAGTGGCTGCAGATTTGCTTCTAGTATGGCCTAGAAATACAGATCCTGGAAAGACATTTTTTTGCATATACACACCAATCAGGATGTATAAAATGTAGACAAATATATGCCTTTAGCAAAGACTGTGAAGTCTGCTCCTGAAACCCCAGTCTGCACTCTAGAGCAGTGTTATATTCCTGCTTCTATTTCCTTTTCCCATTTCTAAGTACTTTTTGTTTCCATACAGCTGCAGGCATTTCCTTGCTCTTGCTAGAATTTACATCCTTTGAAACATGTACTATACGTGTTTAGGATCAAACCACAGAAAAGCACTCTAGAAGGTCAAAATGCAGGTGAGGTGCTATTGACTTCCAGGGTGTCTTTGGCAAGAGACTCTCCAAGGAGTCATCCACGAAGTTTCATAGGTGAGCATCGTGTCTCCTCATGCTGCCCTTCCAATCCCACTGCACAAGTTACAGGTAACCTCCTCCGAGCAAACTCCTTTCCTTTAGTTTAGCTCCAGTTACCAGGGATTTGCCCCTAATTCCTTTAATTGTCCTCATATGTCAGCTCCCCTCCTCCAACTACTTAATCATTCTTCTATGAATCAGTGACCTGTAAACCTTATACAGATCACTAACATTTCTGTCAATAAATGCATGGGCTGTTTCACTCTGTAGTATTAACGATTCGGGTATGTCTTAGGGCAAAAAGAAAATGTTGCAGATGACTGCTAGTCCAAAGATGAACATGCTGTTTCCTTCTATAGACCTACAACACTATTTCCTACAGTCAAATAAATAACATGCCACTCTTCCTGAGAGGTTCCTTACTTTGCGTGAAGCCAAGAACTCCATTCCCCTCGCCACCTGGAAGCTGTAACAGATGAGGTCCTCCATGGTCAAAGGGTTCTTGCAAAGGTCTTCAGGACCAGCTGCAAAGAATCAGACGACAGTCAAACATGCCCTTTGTCACTGATTTCACCCATAACTGCTTCTTAGGTAAAAGTCCATCTTAACCTTATGTCACATTGAACTGGAAGAGCAAACCGAGCCCTTTTTTGGCTGCGTAATTATCACTAACAACCCATTTTACACCAAACTAGTCCTGTGTAAAATAAACTTTGAGATGATGGGTTATATCCCAGGCCTATTTGCTTATTTCCAGAATTCTCACCAGTGGAAAGATGTGCAAAACAATCCCAAAAGAAAAACAACCAAAACTCAGCTCACAAGCTCCTAGGACAGGAAAGGCTTGCTGTGGTTTCAGCAGATGAATTTGGAAACTGTTCAGAGGGAGGCCCCACCTAGTCCTTACGGGGGAAGAACATGCCCTGGGGAGAAAGACTTGAATTTGGCAAAAAGCCCTGCTCATTTAGGGTAGAAGAAGCCTAACCTCATCCTCTAGTGACCTGGAGGAATAACATACTCAAATACCCAACAAAGATACTTAGGCATTTAGTTCCTGCTGAAATAAACAACTCAATGACTTTGCTAACCTCTTGATTTTAAGAAGAAATCTACCAAGAACTACAACACTGGTGGCTAAAACTCAATGCCTGCTTTAGGTCTACATACTTCTTATAACATCCCAGCTCAGAGGGTGAGTGGTTACACCAGAGAGGTCTGAAAAGGACCAAAATTGTGTGCAAATGCATGAAGTGCATGTCTGACATTACCTATTAGGATTGCATTGAAACCACAAGATCATCCTTCATCTCTCCTCCAAGATATTTTTCTTTGCATTAAATGACTTTAGTAGAGTACAGGCAGCTGAGCTACAGCCTCCCTCCTGACCAGTCTGATCCCACCGCTTGCTGAAATCAGCGTTCTCTGAAACATGTTGGCAGCACTGAGCACTTTGTGCTGTCTCTGCCAAAGGAGAACACGGCAAATGCATCAGTGAAACTGCTGCAGAGGGTACATATATCCAGGGGAGGCTTTGAATGAGCAGATAATTCAGGTTTCCTGTGCCTGACAGACCACCTGCGCGGAGGGAAGGCAAATCAACCTCTCCGCTAATAAGCGGTGAAGCAGACGGCATTTCATGATATTTAATTTCTGGGTAAATGTTGAGGAAATTCAGTTAGCATCCTGGAGCATCCCTCTCTGCACTGCCTTCAGAGTTTTTGCTCTGCTATTTTCCCTGAAGACATTGGAACATTAAATAGATGGATCTCCAAAAGGCAGTGCACTGAAAACACACCCTTTTCAGACAGGACATTACCTGGGATTGGGCTGAGGGGTTTGGGATGCTGAACTAGATGATCCATAGCTCGGGAACTTTGGTTATCCAGGAAATACCCCACACAGTTTTGAGGGAGCTTTGGAAATCACACAGTCCCCTATGTCCCTCATCAGCCCTCACCAATGACAGCTGTTTCAACACCAAGAGAAGACATATCCTACCATCCTCCTCTTCCACATCACTCAGGGACCGCTCCTCCACAAAGCCAGAGCTTGCTGAGCTCTGGCTACTTGTGATGCTGTCCAACCGTCGCTTCAGGTCCGCAGAGACATCACCAACATAGTTCTCCTTCCCCTGCCGAAATCTGGCACTTTTGGTCTAGAAATGTGAGGGAAGGGTAGGAGAAATCAGAAGCAGAAAGTGTGCCAGAAGCTTCCTCGGGAGAGGCAATGATGCTCCCCATGGTCTGTGCCACGGGCACCACTGACGGCAGGGAGGGCAGGCCAGCACTGGCATGACCAGCTGCTCAGCTCCAAGCCAGCTCTGGTTGGGGCACCAGGCTGGCGCAGTGACAGTGCCAGAAAACCCCAACCCATGGCCACGCAGGCTCACCAGCTCGAGCACCCTCTGCCACTCCACAGCATGGCTTTAGCCTGTTCCCGCATCCTCCCAGCCACCCCCCATCAACATAACCACATGCTTGGTAATAAATGCATGCTGACGAGCTGGCCTTCTCAGACCCCTGGTGCCCACCGCTTGTGAAGGGTGTGTGGATGCTGCTGAACCCCCTGTCATACTAGTCAGCCTCTCCATACTGCTACAGCTTTACCTCCCGCTGCTGCAAAGACCCTTCAGCTACACCTCTACCTTGGCCAAAACTCTAACAGCCCTCAAAATCTGATTTCCTTCTTCCCCTAAGCTACCAAACGCCTCTAGGGAGGATGCCAGCCCCGCAGCCTTCCTCCACCACGTTTCCATTTTCTCCTGCTTCAGTTTGGTGACTTTTCTGCCCTGGCAGGGCTGTTTTTCTCCTTTGCCGATTCCCATCCCCACCACTTGTGTAAGCAAGGGTCAGCACCCTTGTAAAACCCTGCCTCTTCCTTCAAGGCCTCTCAGATATTTGTTTATCCTTTTTACCTCACAAGAGGATGCAGCGGGTTGCCTTTGCCAATATAAAATAGTAAACAATGACTCCAAGGATAAAGAAAAATAACCCCCTGGAGAACTGACAAGCAGTTTGAAGAAGCTCTTATCTAAACACAGCAGCTGCAGAAAGACTGAAGTTCAGGTCTACCAGCATGGCAGAGCACCGCCCAGGGGCCTCCCTCCTGGCTGTGCGTAAAAAAGGTAGCATCCCAAGCATGGTGCTCAGTGCTGAGTACCCGCAGCCATTAGGCAAGCTGACCCTCAGAGGGGATGGATCCTCCCGACCCTCTCCAGAAATCAGACCCCCTCACAGAGGTGACCAGAAATGAGTTTGAAAATGCCAGTCTCCCTCTCCACTCTCCTTTCAAACCAGGGTGCAAAAAGGAGCTGTTGTGATAGGAACTCGCATTTGCAAAGGACTTGGGAGGTGAAAAGCTGAACGTAAACTCATGAGAAACATCACTTATAC
Source organism: Morus bassanus (assembly GCA_031468815.1). Lineage (NCBI taxonomy): Eukaryota > Metazoa > Chordata > Aves > Suliformes > Sulidae > Morus > Morus bassanus. The sequence goes on along the minus strand of CM062570.1, from coordinate 54,347,099 downwards.
AAAATTATTAACAGCAAAAAAAAAGGTATAGCCTGGTTCAGCAATGAGCCAAGGGGACAGCAGAAAGGATAATCACATGACAGAAGATACCTACGGATATCTGATGGATATATACACTAAGCAGGGAGTGCAGTTATTTAAGGTGGTCTGGAGCTTAACTAAGAAAGGAAAAAATTCAGGCTGATAATCAGGAAAAACTTCCTGACAGATATGGCCAAGTGTAGAATAACCTGCCAAGGGAAATAGTGGAAGCCCAGTTCCTTTGCACATTTTAAGCTAACAATAACAAAGGAGCTACATTGCAGGGGCGAGGGGAAAGACTAGATGACCTCTGATGTCTTTGCCATCTCTCATTCCCATGGGAAGTACTAGATATTCAGTGTCCCAAAGGATTGCCACTACAGTTGGCACTAGAAACAGAAACATCGTGTGTGGAAAAAACCCACCAAGCCAAACATTATACTGTTAACCTTGACTCCTTACCTTGTATGGGACAAATTCACTCCTCTTGCTCCGTAGGTAAGCTGACAGATTTCCAAACTTGCAATATTCCACGATCACCATGAGTGGGCCTGTATAACAGATAAAGCAATTCCTTAAAAAACCATTTATATCCTGCCTTATCTCACAGCATAATTTGTGGCTAAAAATACATACATTTCAAAAAGCATTATACTACCCAGAGGTTTTTAAAAATACCAGTAATAAAAAAAAAAAAAGAAAAAAATCTAATCAAAGCAGGGAAATGATTCCTTTTCTGCTGTATGAGGAAGGAGAAGACAGCATATACTTTTGAAAATCACAGGCCTAATTTCGTATGTGAAAATGTGTAGTGCTGTGGTTATACTTAAAGTGCCAGTAACTGCCTATGCTAATTGACATTGTAAGGATGCGACATACGTATTTGAACAAACTTCAGTGCAACTAACCATTCATCTACAATAAAGTACACATATAATTATCCACGCATTTTTGTGCAGGCAGTTTAAGTCCTAAAAACTTGAAACAGGAGTCTTGGTTTTAGACACAGACACCTTAACATACAGTCCAAATGTGGTATTTCATGCTCAAATTGCTTCATATAGGCATATGCTACAATGATAAATTTCCATCCTAGGTTCCAGATACTGGCTATGTCTATTTTATTATGGAATAAACAAGGAAAGAAATATTTATGGATTATGTTTCCTTCAACTACTGCACTTCTGTCATGGAACTTTACAAATTAATTTCTGATCCCACAGTAAGCCAACAAGTCAGCTTCCCTGAAAACTTATTACTAAGTTACTTTACACTGAATTTCTTCCAAATTAGCATGCAGTGCTGGATTTGTTAAACTAAACATCTGTCCCCAGTTATAAAGTAAAATAGGTTCATCAACCCAGAGCTGGACTCCAAATTGCTATCTCCCCTCCTACACACACACAGAGGCACTCACAGCCCATCCAAAGCCAGGGAGGGAAGTCACAGCTTGCAATTGCACTGTAGCCAGTGACAAGAATAAGACCTACTTGTTAAATCTGGTATTAGACTCAAATCCAAAGTCTGTTACACATGGGGTGTCCACCATAAAAGTGGATCTGAGGTGCACAAAAGCAGCGATAGAACAACTAAGGGATGGAGCTGGATGTAGAACCCAGGACTTCTGAGCCCTAATTCCACCTCTGGACCTGCTCACTTTTATCAGAATTTCTTTTTTTAAAAGAGGATAATTTCTTCCAGAACATAATTTTAAAACTCAATTTTCTATGCAGCAGAAATGGCAGAAATAGGGTTTTCATTAGGACCTTTCCACCCACTGAGAGGTCACTCACCTCCTGGCTTTGTGCAGGCTCCAAGTAAATTGACAACGTTGAGATGGTGGCCAATATGAATGAGGATCTTCAGCTCTGACATAAGTGCTCTGTGCTCGCTATGGGTTGCACCCTCTGCAAAAGTAAAACAACAGAGATCAGGAGCATCAGAGACAGAAAGGTTTTCCCCTCCTAAGTATTCTCTTCTGTTATTTTTCCAGCCCGACTAGTGAGAAGTCTTGTTGGTTGGTAGCCTGGATAAACTATGCTGCAGGACACTGATGAAAGCTAGGCACATGCATGACAGGGTCAGTTTCACTCTGCTTTTAAACATTTTCCAAAGTTTGCCTAGGGCTGTACATCAGAACAGGGACAGAAACAATCCAGGTTAGCAAACATCTTTTTTCCTACAGACCTTTTGAGCAGTTTGTACTCTGCGGTTTGACCCTCCCAGCCAACAAGAGCTAGAAACATTGTCCCATAGCCTTTGCTGGGGTCCACGCTAAGGGTCCAATGGGTCCACGGTCTGGGGGAGATAGGGCCAGGGCCAAACATGCCTAGCCCTGCAGCCTCACCAAAAGCCTGGAGACATGGCTGGTGTCCTCATCCCACAGGGGCAGAACGAGAAGAGGAAAGAGCTGAAGCAGTGGGAAGAGAGGGGCGGAGGAGGCAGTTCTCTGCAGGCTGCCTGAGCACTAGGAAGCTGGAGGGACAGGGCTTTCTAATTTTTATTGTCATTACTGCACGCTCATCCCATTGCAATGAGTCTGCAGCAGGTCTTGCCTGTGCTTGCGACTGCTCACACTGTACTGTCAGAAATCCCCTGGCTTTCTCACCCTTCCTCCAATACACCACAGGGTGTGATACAGCCCTTGGCTACTGGGAGCCCCATTTTGCTGCCCCAGCTACATCCTCCTCAGGAACAATATGTCTGGGAACCGCAGCTTTCAACTTTCTTGTGGCAAATGCAAGGCACTATAATATGATTTAAAGTGAGGAGAAAGCTGTTCAAAATTGTTACTCATTTTGGAGCGTGCCTAGGCCTCCCTACCAGGCTGCTCAAGGCAAAAATGGACACATGCAAATTGCCTGCAGGAGCAAGTTTATATTCTGAACCTGAGTAAATCTATAAAGCAATGCCTAAGAAAGCACAGTCGCATTGCTCCAATTATTGGTGAGGCAAAGGCATGCACCTTCCCTAATCATTGCTTCATGATACCAACTGTTAAGCTAAACTTGTATACACCATTGGTACAAACGTTTTCATTTTTTTCTATCTACTGGTTATAGTATTGGCAATTATCCCTCTATTGTGTATTCAAGGTGAAGTTTTAGTCATCATTTTTACCTTTAAGCATTTTGACTGCCACTGTTTTGCAGGTAGCAGTTTTGTCGATCCCAAACGCATCTGCTTCTATGACTTGGCCAAAAGCTCCACGCCCAAGAGGTTTACCTTGAAGTGAGAAGATGAACATACTCTGATTTATTTGCCTGGCAGAGCGGGCAAAAGATGCAGAATAAACAGTAACTCTAAACTGAATTTATGTATCAGAAATTAATAGAGGGCTGGTAAAGGGGAAAGGATGCGTTGTGTCCTATGGGACCACAGAGCCCACTCGGGGGTCCTGCATCAGGGCTGCCCCATGGCAAGCCAGGACCTGAAACACCCCCCAGCACAGGGCTGACTGCAGTATCACCAAATGGCTTGTGCAATGAAGACACACCTAGCTTTAGCCGGTCTCTGGGAAACTCCCACTTGCTGGCATCATACGGGAGCCGTTCACAGTGCTCGTCTATAGGGACTTCATCAGGATCCATGATGATTGACAAGTAGCCAGTCTTCATGTCCCCTCCGTTGGCCTGGAAAATGGTATTAGTTGTAGTTGCACAGATTTTTTTGCTGGTGATGTGCGAGCGAAGTGCCATTTTCTCACTTTGTAGTGTCCACTATTTCCCAGAAATGCCAGGCTACCATTTCCCCACACCGTGTCATTGTGAGTATGATCATCATTAATTACTTGCACTTTTTTTTTTTATTATTTAATAAACAAAACCAGCTGAAACATTTTTTTCTCTTGTGAGGGCCTGTTCAATTAAAAACAAATTTCTGTGACCCCAGTTCCAGGCAAGAATGTTACGGCATGGAGAGAAAAAATGTGTCTGTTGATTTAAGAACAATGGAAAGAAACAACACAAAAGGCCTCAAGTCAGCTCTCATTTGTCATGCAAGACCAGTGCTGATAGGACAGTACAAGAATTTTTTCATTACCCGCTTAACGGTCCGGAGGATGATTACAAGAAGCAACCAGAAGAACATGGCAATCACTGCAGTGCCAACAAGGATAATGAGCTCCAGATTTGTTTTCTCTTCAGCGCCTGGGAAGAAATAAATGAATATCTGAGTGATAGTTGGAAGCATATTGGTTTTGTTCATTCATTAAAGTAGAGAATGGAGGTCTTGTTCTGAAGGTTCATTTTAAAAGTGCAATATGGAGCAAGGAAACGAAAGCAAAACAAAACAAAACGCTTGGGTTTTTATGTTGGAATATTACGCTTAGTTTCGTGCTGTTTTACACACCACCCAATTTCTTAGCATCGGTCTTGTTCCAAGGACAGTATCTGGACCTTTGGCAAATACAAAAAAGTAAAATCTCACATTTTAAAAAGAAATGATTGTTTTAGAATACTCAAAATGAATGACACTTTCTCCAGAAACAAAAAAAACCCCATCATAAAGTAAATAAAGTACTGTGAGAATAACCCAGAGAACAATCTGTGTCTGGTCTCTTTACATGTTTCAGCTGGGGCATGAAAAAACACAGTTCTACAAGAACACATGAAAATAAAGACTTATTTACAACATCCCTTTTCCAGTAAAATAGTCTCCCAGCAGATACCACTTGAACACCTATTAATGCACAGGAGCTGCCCTCTTCTTCAGCTCCTGTTCACCGCATCATGCTCCCGTATTTCATCCCTCGCACCATACAGATTTTCCTACACAGTAGCACACTCCATTGCATGACCCCAATGAGCTGCACTATAAATTTCTTGGAATGAAACCATATGTCTTACACAGATTTCCAGCTTTTACAGACATGCCCCAGTCATATTTACCACATCAACTAACATCTACATTGATGTCAGCTGCTGATAATTTCCACCCCATGTAAACATATTGCTCAACGTCTTAATATCGTAATGGGACCTATAAGAATAACAGGATACTGCTTTAATTACCTTAATGGAACAGATCGGACAATCACCATGGCTTAGAAGACAGAGGTTTGTCAAGGATTCAGTGACTAAATTTTGCAAATATACTAATATCAAGGGCAAGGAGCTCTTAGTTTGAGGCTTCTCATTGCAACTCCTGGTGGAAAGTCCATCATGGTTGTAGCTACTCAGACTGCAGACTAACCTCTTGTTAGGATTTATTGTTTATTACTGCAAATTGCATTTCGGTGTGCCACAATAGGACTGGAACAAGTGAGAGATCAGTCTCTCAAACACTACTTTCAGAGCTTGGTAGACTAAGGCTGGAGTCCCCTAACCCAACACCACTACCTGTTCCTATCACTGAAATGGGTTGGCAATCACAACAGACTGCACAAAGTCTTCACTCGGTTTTTCTTAGATGCTGTGACAGCAGTGATGTAGTTTAAAAAGTTACAATTGTTAAACAACACAGTATGAAAATTACGTTACCAAGACAACAGAGATGCCCCAGGATACCTGCAGGTTTGGGTAGGTTCTGTTGTATAGGTTTGCATGTAATATAGACTGGCAGAGTTTTCTTTGCAACCACAAGTAAGAAAGATTCAGCTTTTGCTGAAAAGCACTACACAGTTGCGGAGAAGAAAGTGTCAGCCTCAACACCTGGGATTATGGTGGCTACGACAAGCACCCAATTCGAGCTTGATAGGAATGGTCAGAACTTTTCACAAATCTCATAGTGTATTTTCAGATCTCCGATCAGGATAGCCAGTAGATTTTCCTTATAGCGATTATAAAGATTTTATGTACTTGCTTTCTTTGGGAAAGAAGCTAACACTAACCTTCCACTGAAAAAAAAGCCACTGCTTTTCTGCATCCAAGGACGTTGCAGGCAAGGCAGGTGTATAGCCCTCCATCTTCTTTCCTCACTCGACGTATGGTTAGTGTTTTGTTTCCATCTTTCAGAACAATACCTGGGAAAAAATCACAATTCTTAGTTCTTCTGTTTTTATGCCGCTTTGTGTTAAGAATTCAAAATGAAATTTTTCATGGTGAAAATCAGCAGTGAGTCCCATGAAAGAAAGCCCTTAAATGATAAAACATTATAGCAAAGGAGCAATCCTCACCTGAATCTTCAACAAGGGTTTCGTTATTTTTAAACCACATGATGTTCGGAGGAGGAATACCATTCGCTATGCACGACACTTCTATGGTTTCACCAATGTTTGTTGTTTGATTTTCCAGATTTCCTACAAGTGTGGGTGCCATGGGCTCTGTTGGTTTGAAAATATGGCAAAATTACTGACCATTAAAGAAAACACCCATTTTTGCAGTAATAGCACTTGATGACTCCCTACACAGTTGGCCCAGTAACAAAGTCTCAAATCCTTTTATAACACCAACAGCCACAGCGTTCATGTTAAGATCATAGTTCAGATTAGTTAAGACATGAAAAAATGATAATAGCCAAGAAAATTTTATCAGTATTGATGTAACCTGCTTTAGATGGTTTAATTTGTAACTGCTCAGGCTGCTGAGGGAAGAGGGAATAGGTGAGAAATTGCTTCCCTCACATTTCTATTTCCAAGGTCATTACTAGAAGTTTGATACTGCTGGTACATCAAACATTCATTCAGGACAGCCCATGAACATGTGTAGATATTTTCCTGAATCTGCCTAATCAGCCTAGACATCTAGGTCTCAAAGCAAAGTCATCACTATTTGTGTGAAAAGTTGATTATCAACTTGCATTGCTTGCACCTGAATTCCAGCATCACTTCATGACAGTTCTAAGTTATAGACACTACTTCAAACTCAAGTCAGTGACACAAAGCAGTAGCATTAATCCTATGAATACACACATGCATACACAGCTAGAGGGAAAAACATGTTTTAAAAAGTAAAATTGAGAAGCTCAATAAGCTAAACACATGCCATTATTTGTGCAAAAGTCAAACTCATCTTCTTGCACAGCACAGTGCCTCAGTCAGTGTTTCCTCACTGGTACTGATGAAATAGTAAGTCCCTGCTGCCCGGACAAGCCCCACACCTGCATGTCACAACAAATGGTCCAAATCTATTTAACAAACCAAGTGCACCATTAAAGTCAACACACGCAAAGCCTGAAGATACCAAAAACGGACACTATTGCAGTTATTTTCATACACAACCACCCGTTTTTGTTCACAGTAAGAGATCTGTACCTTGAACAGTGAGATGCTTCACCAGACAGTGCTGTGTTTTAGCCTTTTTGTCCTGAGCAATGCAAACATAGTCTCCTCCATCCTGGAGGGAGATGTTACGGAGGATGAGCTCTAAGGTGACATTTTCACCATTGGTATTTGAAATTGTTGCATTCAGCCTCTGGAGAGCATTGAGGTTCTTGCAAACGGGCATGGGCAGCCCTCCAAAGGGAGTCTGCGAAGTGTGAGCACTGAGTTTGTACCATGATAGCTTCTCAAAGGTGAATTTGTCCGCCGTGCATTGCAAAGACATGTTATCCTTCTCTGTGAGCTGATTCCGAGGCTGGAGATTAATTTCAAGACCCCCTGCAAGTTAAAAAAAAAAAAGAAATTCCTATTAGGTTGCACATTTTGTTGCCAACAGTAACTTGAAAAAGCCATTTTACAAATACAGCCTTACCCTCATCTTGGCCAGTTGTAAATAAGGAAACAAAACACTGAAAAGTCAATCAATCATTTATGTAAAGAGTACAATCTCATTAAAAACAACACATTTAAAATGGATCAATGAAAGTGTAATGAATATAAGTGTGTGTTCACAAGTGTGTATATATAAAGAAATTGTGTAATGAATACAGTTCCTCTTACTGTAGAAACTTCTGGCAACCTGAGATGATTCTTAGCATTATGTTATAGTTCATCTTTAGATTTGGATTAAAATATTATTTCAGCATGTGAATATGGGGACTGATTTTCAAGACAGAAGCTCTTTGCTACTGTTTTTGAAAATGTTAGTCTTAGCTTTTACAGCACATCTTTACTCATTTTGTGACACTACCATAATTTCTCTGTAGCTCTTTTAAGTGACTGCAAAAGCCCAATAGCAATCACTCTCAGGACAACAGTGCCTATTTTCCATCATTTTCATGGGACTGCCACTCCACTGGTGCCAGCAGAACTAACCACTTGGCTGAAGTTAGGTGGTGACTTTAAAGTCTGCACTGGGAAAACCTTAGGAAAACCTAAATTCCTAAAGAATGAAAGGATTTTATAATGGACAGGAATCAGACAGCAATGTTGAAGCACCTACGATTAGCCAAACAGACGAAATAACATTAATTTAACATGGCTGTCCTCAACAAGGTATACTTACTGGTCACATGAAAGGAGATAACTCTCTCACTTGACCCAGCTCTGTTCGTAGCCATACATCTATACAAAGCAGATACATTTGCCGCTTGAATCACAAGGGTGCTCACAGTCTACAAAAGAACAATCAAGCAACTTCATACCGTGTCAGTGCTAAAGTACGTACATGAGCCTGACCACCTCAACAGCTCAGCAAAGTGCTCTGCACATATCTGCACAACTGAAAATCCCTCCACAGCACGAATCTGTGGCACAGCAAGAGCACACTACCTTCCTGACGTTTACATTTTTTTTTCTTAAGTCTGTAACAATCAGGCAAAAGAGAAAAACAAAAAGCAGCCTGCCAGAAGGCAGACTTCAGTATATGTGTTAATAAATGCTGCACCCACAACTTGTTCCGCTCCTCAGTCTCCCCAGCTTCTCCCTATTACAGTTAATTGGCAAGATTAACTCACCTAACTTCAGACTGCTAACAGGTCAGCACTGAAATCTAAGTTATGTTCCTCAATGGAGACTCACTTTGGGTCAGTGCTAAAGGACTTGAAACTGCCTACCCCTGCCTACTGGCTTCAGCAGAAGCTTGCACACCTAGCTGCGAGTAGAGCCCCAAGTTTAACATTTCCTGAAAAGAGTCTCATCTCTAGTGATATGTTTCCAGATATGTGGACTGCTGAACAGGGCTAATCATCCCCAACCAACAGAAAAGAAAATCTGCTCACCTTTGTTTTCCCGGCAATAGTAACGACTCGGTGCTTAATTTCAACCTGATTCCCACCCTTTCTCTCTGAGATTACTTTCCATTTCCTGCATGCATACGGATTGGCTCCTGAGCGAACTTTCCTGAGATGTAAGTAGAGACACATGCATTAGATAAGACGAATATTCACCCTTCAGGAGAGTGGGTTTGTGTTCTCTTTATAATATGCAGATATTTATCTATAAATCAGACGCATCACTGGCCACAGCCTGCATATGGGAGGGAAGAGTATGCTTCTGGAAATATTTCTATTAAATTGCACCCTATAACCTTCTGAGACCTTTGTGCTCTGTAAAATAAGAAACCCCCAAGCCAAAAGGTGAATTTCCTAATTAATCTGCCTGTGTCAGCTCAATCAGGATGCTTGGAGGGAAGCAGCTATTCTGGGAACAAACCTCCATTCATAAATGGATGATTCAAGTTAATTTAGTTCAAAGGAAGACAGAGAGACATAGAAATCACTGAACTCCCTACAAGAATTTCTTGAGGACAGTAGCCATTGTGTAGGAAGCAACCGGGCACCAAAGGAAGAAACTAGTGGAAATTATTTTAAAAACAACAACAGGAAAGAAGAATGCTTTTTTTTTTTTGGCCTTTTTTTTTTTTTAAAGGAAATCTGGGCTTATGGCAGGCCCAGATAAGGGAAGCTGCGTGAATCTCAGTCAGGCACTCTCTCTATCATTCCCCAACATCAATCAGTGCACTTCCTCCAAGATACACTTTCACACAGATAAAGAGCACCGTCACACTCAGCACTTGAGCGTAAGAAAAAAAACCACCACCAAGATCCGTAATTAGCATAAACAGCAAGTTTCCTCTGTTCGGGATGGAGCTTTAGGCCTGCATCCCACAGGGAGATCTGAGGGGAGGACACGCAGATAGCTGCGTTTGAAACCCCACGCAAGCCAAGATGCCCTTCGAGAAGGTATGATGGCAACATGCAGGCACTGCTGGCTCCTGGCTGCGGGTGGCCCTTGCCTCTGCAACTCACTGCCAATGATGATGACCTCGGCAGAGCCTGCCTGCAATGATCTGCCTATGAAGTACAACAATCTTTTATTCATTGGCCACTGGGTTTGTGCTCGGTAATGAGCCTGGACAAGGGCTGCAGACAAAAAAACCCTCCTACCCAAACAACCCTCAAGAGCTACATAAGCGACAGAAGATGGCAAGGGATTAGCACTCACTGGGGGCTGAAAGTGCACTCCTCCTCCAGCTGCCAGTGCCAGAGGATGGTGGCAGGCGGTGGGACGGCGTAGACGGTACAGGTGAGCGCCTGTGTCGAGCCATACTTGTAGGAGTCAACGGGGGCCAGCAGCGCATTCTCGCCAATCTGGGGGGGAACTGGAGGAGAGAGCAGCAGGTTACACTGCCTGCTAACAGCTCCCCAACAGCACTGCCTACATGCGTTAGAGCTACAGTGACTAATTCACACTGTGCCCCACATCCGAGCGCAACATAGAGCATCTTCAAGGAACAAGGACATGTTGGGAAGAGATGAACCTGCCCAACACCTTGAGGACCAGGCCCTCAAGACACAATGCTTACTATCTCCTATAAAACCTCCCTTCATTACCCCCTGGTTTAAAATGCAGCCCTCAAACTCCCACCACCATCTCCAACCATTAAATGCATATTATTCCCCAGCCCTGATCCCACTGCATGTAGCCTCACTACCCTTTCCAAGACCTGCTGTCTTCAAAGCATGGGAGCTAGGCTGTTTCCTGGGGAGCAGAGAGGAGGAGGAAGAGGAGGAGGAGGGTTGCACAAGGCAGGGCAGAAGAGGAGGGACAGCCACATGGGGCAGGAAGGATGGGCGAGGCAGGACAGGGCCAGGATGGAGTGGGGTGGGGGAGGACTCTGGCAGCACGGCCAGCAAAGAAGGCAGGAAAAGAGCAGGATGCAGAGGCAAAGAAATAATACACAGAAAACAAAAAAAAAAACACAAAGTATCATCACAACAACAACACCAGGAGCCTGCAGCCTCTCAACCAGCACATCCTGTAGCCAGGAGAGATGGGCTACCTCTGCCCTCCCAGGGCTCAGGTTCAAGTGCTCTTCTCCCAGCCACCACCCCCACTTAAATCCTCATAGCTCTGGGATGAATTTAATCCTAAGAATGGTAATACACCACATCCACATGTGAAATAAAGGTACCCCTGTACACCACTTACCATTCACAAGCAGGGTAAATGTATGTCTCTTCTGCATCTTGTTAGTAGGGTTTGTAAGGACAACAGTGTAATTCCCAGCATCCTTTTCAGATGTTTCAGTGATCACTAATGTGTAGCCAAGTTTAACAGTATGATTTGCATTGATGGCTTTTCCATTTTTATACCTGAAGAAAATATAGAGTGCTTTGAATACTTTAGAGATTTACCTTGACTAGAAATAGCTCAGTTTTTCAAACACATTGTGTCCTGATTCTTACCATTTCGCCTCTGGTGGAGGATATCCTTTAAACTTGATGGGAATTTTGACTGTATCACCTAACCTTGTCTCAACCACATTCTCCATTCTCTCCAGGTGAATAAAAGGACTTTCTGCAAAAAATTAAATGAAATTGTCTTTCCACATGGACAAAAGCATAAGTGGTCTTCATTTGGATTAGCACTTAACAACAGATGACAAACAGAGGCCAGCGACAGGACGCCACTGGTAAAGCACAGTTTTCTCCAAACTGGAGACAACTGGTAGGCTCTGGACCCACCACAAAAACCCAGCCCTTTCCCTTGCACAGAGGAGAGGACTAGGTCCCCCACCAGGGAACTCTGGAAAGCAGAGACAAGACTCATCTCTCAGGATGCCACACCAAATCTCAGACCTATATACATATATAAATAGATAGATATCATAAAATGGCTTGATCTACTCATTCCAAGAAACAATAGTATTCAAAACTACAATGTGATAAAGTTAGATACTTTCAGCCTCTTCTCAGGTATGTATTTGAACTGTTGCAGTCACAGAATACTTTGAAATGATTTACATTACTCATAATAAGTTATAAACTTGCATTCAGACTAAGACAGCCATTATTAGCCTTTTGGCTAAGATTTAGGATGGTATCAACTTAGTATCTGGTACACTTACTATAGAACATGGTCTGGTTTTGGCTTCTGAAGAGAAATAGAAAGAACCCAGGAGAAAATTGAGTCTATCTTGAATCACTGTGCCACATAATAAGTTTGAATGTTAAAAAAAAAGAAAAAGAACCATTAATATTCAGGCCCCTGAAATCAGACCTCAGGAAAACCAGTCTCCTTGAAAATATAAAACCCTTTGTCTGACCCAGTGATTAAAATGGGCCATTCTCACACTGGCAATTTTTTTCTAGCAGTAAGCCAGTGGAGACACTGGGGCTGTGCCCAAGAGGGGCTTGAGAAAAGGCTGTAGGATGTGGCCTCGTACTTATCTATGCACTTAGCCAAAGTTGTTTCCTTTGCATCCTTCCTGTACAACCAAAACTCTATTTGGTTCATCTATTCATGATGTAAAAGCTGAAAGTTTTATCTTCCTAGCTTCATTCATGCCAACTCAGACTCTCGTCCCACAGAGCCACCAGAACCTAGCAGAAGTTCACCCGGAGTGAGAACATGCAACCCTTACACCAAGTCATCTGTACAAATTCAGCCTTATGGGACCTCAAGGTGGCTTACTTCAGTTTATTTTACTGTCCATTTTCACATAGGATTCTACAACATTCAGTAACATACAGGATCCTTTAATATCTTATCATTAGCCAAGCTTGTGGTATAAAAATAATCCTACAGTGGGTGCAGGAAAAATAATGTAGCTGCAGTTTGGTTCATTTCTGTCATTTGATTTATCACTGAGATGCCTTCTGCATCCCAGTAATCAATCCCAAATCTGAAGTAACCAACAACACTGAAGTGAAAGATGCCATACCATGGATAATGAAGTAACTGCTGTTTTTCATGTTCATACGGCCGCTGGATGCTGCGCAAGTATATCGACCTTTGTCACTTAAGGACACACTGTCAATGGTAAGAGTGCTTACAAACTTCTTTACTTCTCCTGCAGTGGTTTTTAAATCTCTTATGGTTGCACGTTTTTCCTGTAATAGATAAAAGACAGAGGTGTTCGGGAATTTTATTATTATTCCTCCTGTCACACTTTGCACACCTGTATATACTAGCAATTTCTTTGTATATTATCATCTGCTTTGTCAATATTATAAAGACATTATATTACAAATATTATAAAGAGGGGAGTGACATTTGATGGTTGGACTTGATGATCTTAGAGGTCTTTTCCAACCTGAATGATTCTATGATTCTATGACTATAACTAAATCAAATTTCATTGTGATGTTGGTACCTTTAAGTTATTATGGATTTACCTTGATGGAAGGGTAGTCCCATTTAAAATCAATTCCTACATTCAGCTCCGTTCTTACGGTGCAATTGAGAACAAGTTTTTCTCCCACTGCCAACTCTACTTGATAGTGTGGGTTCATCGTCAGGTCATAAATTCGGTACCCTAGAGGAAGAAAAAGGCACACACAAAACATGGGGGTAAGAAGAGGTTTCTTGACAGCACTCAGCACCAATTTTACCAGGTGAAATCACCAAAACTCTCACCACAACCCCAGCTACAAAGAGGCCCCTTGATGCCCCAGTGCAGCATGATGACGGGAGTACAAAGGAGCGTGGAGGGAAGGGATATGCCTGCTCTGAGCATTTCCCATCTGAGAGCCATGTCAGACATGGCACAGCAGGATGTATGCACTTGATCAGAGCCCCCCCGACAGTGGGAGCAGGCAGGAGACAGTGACTAACACAGTCCCTCTGCCTTAGACACCTTCTTCTTCTTACGCTTGTGAGACCTGAAACTAAAGGAGATACATCCCCACCCCAACAATAAGTGGGAACTTTATTAAGAATGACAGTCTGACATTGGTAAAATTGTCCAAAGTTTACTTTGTGCAATAAAATATTTAAAATATTCCAAACCAGAATATTCTGAATGCAGAAATTCTAAATTTTGCTCCAAATCAGAGTGAAGACTGATGAATTTGGTGGAGAAGCAAGAGCCTGCTGCACAGAGTAAAGGGTGGAGGGCTGCTATGTCTTCCTGCCAAGCAAGGCGAGACTGCCTTGGTGCCACCTGGCCACTTTAAGTGGTCGTTGTGTCCTCAGAGTCAAAAGAAATAGCTGCAGTTTCAGTTCTGGCTTGAGCCTCCACAGAATCATGTTATTTCTCGGTTTTGATGAACAACTCACAAAATATACCAGGACAGCATAAATCCCTGTCAGAGTCAGGACATAGGTCTGAAGGAGACAAGACAACCTAGCTCCTAGTGCGATCTTCAGATCCCCCATTCCCATGGTACCCCCTCAGAGCAATTCCCTCCCATTTGCTGCTGACGGATGCCTGCCTCTAGTTCCCTTCAACTATGACTTGGATCCTGGGTAAGTGAATAAAGTACAGACTAGAGTGATTTTAGGAAAAAGGCTTGCATTGTCAGGAAAAAAAAATAAAAATCCCTGGCATCTATGTAACACTAAAAATAGAAGCACTTATCCCAATAATCAACCAGAAAGAACACAATACATTGCATTTAAAAGAAAAGTAATATATATCACAACATCCATTTTGCATTAGCTGCATTGTCAGTATTGAATAACCTAGAGCCCAGCCAAATATAATTGGTTCAGTATGTTGTAGCAAGAAAAATAGCATTGGATATAGAGAGGAGAAAAAAAACAACCTTTGGCTTACCTACAACTGCGACTATGTATATCACAGACTGATAGCTTTCATCATCTATTTTAGCTTCACAGAAGACCATGCCCGCATAATTGATTAAATGACTGGGTATAGTGAAGCCTTTTTTATTATTCCACGAAATTGATTTACCATCAGGAACAAATATCTTTTCTGGATATTTCTGTTTGAAATAGTGATAAAATACATAGTCAGATTTCAAAAATCAAACAACCCTGAATTTTCCAAGTCCAACATTTTCCATAACCGCAGTTTTAACACAGTAGCTCAGGTAATCTCCCTTTCACAGGCCATCCCTCTGCACTTTGAGAGCGCAGGATCATGGACAAGTACAGTTACAGCACTCACTTTGTAGTCACAGGCTGTAAAATTCCCAAGGATGGAAAGAAGTTTTTAAGAAACGTATTTGTACTTCAGGCAATGTATTTATGTCACAGTGACTTCAACTAACTCTTATAATAACAACAGGTTTTCTCCTTACCGCATGTAGAGATACATTGAGATTTGATACGGTTCCAAGGCACGGCACTACCACAGTTTTATTCTTAGTGATGTATACAATGCCAAGCTGATCACTAACTGAAGTCACAAATGGAGATCTGTAATCTAGAAGAATATTCAATTGGTAAATGGATATTATTTGTCACGTGATTACAGGGAAAACTTTTCCAATTTTGTTCTTTCCCCGTTTATTTCTTCTCAGATCAGTTTTATTGTTTTCCATGTGGTAAAACCCTTAAATGATGAGACTAAATAGGGGGGACATATTTTTACAGTCCCCCTCCCTAGCTTTACAATATCATTATTCTCAAAACAGCTATCAGCAGCAGCACGCACTTTGGAGAATAGCTTCCTGGCACCGCAGCCTTTGTGCTGACAAAAATCTGACTTACCCTAGTGTGACTTTCCTTGCATATGTATTACAGGAAATATCAGTTAAAAGTAGTGACATGCTACATTGGCTTCCCCAATGGCAGCATCCTTTTCAAAGTCAGACCAAAAAAATATATAAGTCCGTGATCTTATAAAACAAGCTAACCCATGTATGTAATAAAGTCCCATTTTTCAAAATGGTAACTATAAGTTAACAATAAAAAGAAAACAGGGCGCACCAGAAAATTGATATCAAGCCATCAGTGCAAAAAGGCAGATGCCTCAATGAATGCGCTTACTTAAGCTGAGCGTATAACTGGAGGTTTTGCAGCGTCTGCGATGCTCAGCTGTGTTCCTACCAATAAAACTGACAGCCTGAGTCTGAAAACTTAGCTCCTAAAGCCTAAACAGATTTTACCGTTACAGTCAGCAAAGGTATGGACGTTTATGTTTTGGGGGTTGGGGGTTTTTTTTGAATGGTACCAGATAGTACAAATTGTAAAAGGGATCGGATCTGTTGTTTTTAATAAATATACAATCTCTGTAATCCTCCCTTGTGTGAAACTCCTGCTGAGGTCAGTAATAGCCCTTCATTCATGAGGACAGGCTCAGAGATCAGTGTATACTAAGTTGTGGGTGGAGGAGAATAGCAGACCAAGCACTGCATACAACAGGTCAGTTCAAAATTACAGGTACAAAGGCTTTTCTATTGATGGCAACTAGCATGCTGGCATGTAATTACTCAACATGAAAACAAGAAAAATAACAGTTTCACAGGATAAAAAATTCTAGGATTAAGAAATTTTAATGTCAAAACTGTTCTGAGATACTTGATATCCTTTTTTTTCCCTCTTGAGGCTAGGTGAAGAGTCACCTAAGAACTATGTTAGCACTCACCTTGAACGTAGACATAAATGGTTGTAGCTGCCTGGTTATCCCTGTAAAGGCACGTGTAGTCCCCTGTGTCGTTGCCAATGACTTTGAGGAGAGTAAGTGTCTTGCAGTAGGGGCCATCGCTGCAGTCCGTCACAGAGATACGCTTCTCAACACTGCTGTGGTTGCTTGGCCAGGACCATTCCAGTGGTCTCTGACCACTGGGAAAGCAAACGTGAGCATGTGGTGAGTGCCAGTACCGATGCCAAGGTGGCAAACCCCAGCCGTGCTAGTCTTTACGGCTATGGAGAGGAACAAGCTTCATCCCATCACGTGAAGCATCAAACCACACAGGATAAATTCACATAAATCGACCTATTGTTAATACCTATAAGGAAGCTCCCTGAGATTTACGTTCTGCTGAATCTAAGTGACACAGCACCCAAAAGGCAGAGACAAGAGCGTGGCTCCCCAGCAGGATCCACAAGGACCTGGCTGATGCTTCCTCCTCCCGGGCACCCTGTGCTCCCCAGCTCTCCCTTCTGCAACCCTTTAAGATAATTTCTACAGTCTGCCAGCAAAAAATTAGGTGGGGGGCACAAAGGGAACGGGGAGAAATAGGAGTGATGACAGGAGAATGACTGAATCACCTGCAATTCTGTACAAAAACTCACTACATAAATTACTCCCATCAAAATAATGCTGGACAGATTTGCCCTTACCTGCAATTAATATTTAGGGTATCATTTGCAGTTATTGTGAGGACATCTTTTTGGATGCTAAGGGTTGGCTGATCCAGAGAAATAAATAAACCTGCAAAAAAATGTATAAAAACTCTCACATAAATGCAATAAACAAAGTAAATGCTACTCAATCAGAAAAGTCTCATATGCAATATGCAGTGTGTTGTAAGTGGACACTTTCAGATCACCTACTTAGCAGTGAAGGGTAAATAATGACTTTTCACACATCCCAGAAAGTTCAAAAACTCTGTCATAACAGGAAGCAAAGGCAGATGGTCAGGAGCTAGCTGCAGAGCACTACAATTCAGCCAGCCAGGGTGGAGTTCCTGTTTTCTTGCGTTGCCAACTTCAAGGTCTAACAAGAGGATGTGGAACATTGAAACGAAGTGAACCTTCATCTGATGATCTCACTCTCTGGGGAAAGGGATTACCAAATTTTCTTATAATAAATTAAATATACTTATGTTCTTTGAGACTGCTGATCAATGAATTATGTGAAGAAACTCTTTTATACAGTTTGTCACAAATTCAAGATCCCATGACTTTATTTTATCCCATGATTTTCAAAGGTTACATGTTTCCTCCTAAGCAGTTAGGCAAAAACCTATTTCTACCAGGCTTTATTTGCACGAGGGGTTGCATTGCCACCTGTGCTCATGAAGGCTGTGATCCGGGTGCCAGTTCTGGCTCTGAGGCAACAGCCCAGCTTGTGAACGTTTGCAAGGACCACAGGGAGAGACTTTCAGTCCACCCTGGCTGCTCCCATCACTGTTGGGAATCCCACCTCACCAGGGTGAGCTGGCAGCCCCGTCCGGGACAGCTCAGCCAGCTACGATGGGCAGCAAGAAAGCGAGGCCAGACTGGGACCTTCCCTATTTCCTTAGTATTGCCCCGTGCTTTAATCACTGGCATCCCGAGCAGGTTCTTCGCTGATGACGGGTTTCCCGCATTTGGCTCCAGGGACATTTTGCTCTCGGAAACGACGGCTGATGCTGGAGCCAAGCAAGCAGGACACCATGCCATGGCAGGCAGCCCTCTCCAACAGGCCAGCACCGGCCGGCCAGACAGGAGAGGGCAGGAGGGCAGGAGAGGAGAGGATGGGACAGGAGAGGAGAGGGCAGCAAGCCCGCAGCGATGAGCGCCCTGTCCCACCCCGGGGCTCTCACTGCCTCACCCACTCTACCAGCCCTGGCAGCCCCACGGGAAACCCGCACCCGCGCGGTTCCCAGCACCCGGTCATCCCCGCGCCCCCTCTCCTCGGGACCCCGTGGGGCTGCCTGACCCCGGCGGCTCCCGGACAGGCCGGACCCGGGGCACCCGGAGCTCCCCGAGGTCTTACCAGGAGCCAGGCACAGCAGGACCGCCAGCAGCCGCGCCGCACCGACCTCCATCCCGCGGCCGCCGGGCGCTGCGGGGCGCGAAGCGAACCCTCTGCCCGACGGCGCCGTCGGGGCGGCGGCCGGGCCGGGCCGAGCCGAGCCGAGCCGAGCCGAGCCGCGCCCAGCCGAGCCGAGCCGAGCCGAGTCGAGCCGAGCCGAGCCGAGCCGAGCCTAACCGCGCCGCACGGCGGGGATGCTGGACCCCGGCGAGCAGCGCCGCCCCTCTTGTGCCCAGGGGCGGGGCTTGTGACCGTGGCCCCGCCCGCCCCGCCGTGGCCCCGCCCCGCGGCCCCGCCCGGGGCCCCGCCCCGGGGCTGCTCAGGCTCGGAGCGGGACCCCGGAGCTTTCTCTCCTCCCTGCCCAGCGCAGGAGGGCCGCGGGCTGAGTGACCGTCAGCACGGAAATCCAACGTCACCTGGCTCTTCCTTGTGCATGTTTGGGGTTTCTCAAAATCCCCTCAACAGAAAAGACCCCAAAGACCAACCCTATGGGGCACATGCAGCGAGGCACAGCTGTCTTCTGGCTGGCGGCAACTTCATCCAACTGGGTTTGAAGTGTCTGGAGGTATCAGTGCTGAGTTCACAACCAGGGAGTCCCTGAATCATGTAGCACGTACCCACCAGCCTAACTGGCCACATCAAGTCTAACAGGATCCAACAGCTGCCTGCAAGAGCCACCCTTCCCACCACCCAACAGCCCCATCCCACTCTCTGCAGGGTGCTACCCGGTGGCAGTAACCATTCCCTTCTCGCACCAAAGGTTTGATTTTTTCCCAGAAATGAATCCCCAGCTAGTAACGTACCTCTTAATCAAAATTATTAACTAGTGACTGTAGAAAGAGTTCATGACATAGTCCTTTGGGGAAAATAAACACGTGGTTATTAATGTTTTATCCATACACATGCCCATAAAGCCTCTGGGGGAAATAAATACATCTGTGTAAATAGATACATAGATAAATAGGTAGATAATCAGGTAGACAGAAACACACAGCTATGTACATAACTATGCATGCGTATACATACATGTACTTCTACATGCTACATTTTTCTCTTTCCCTGCAAATCTGCATGTGAGCTTATCCACAAATGACTGAGTTAATGAATGAAGCAGTGATTTTATTTTGCATGCTATGCAATTCCAGCTGTTTTACTGTACTGGGGGATGAGTGTAATTTCCTTTGAAATTACATACCTGTTGCTCACAGAAAGATACAGGGAATGGGAGAAGCCAAATTTCTATACTGATTTTTCCCAGAGATCCAATAAAACCCATGGAAAGTCAAAGAAGACTCATATGGTTCAAGAGGCAGCAAGTCAGCACCATGAAAATAAAATGTGTTCTTGCTATTCTTATGAGCTCTTAAGCCAGAAAATTAGTAGCCCTCGTTAATGTCCCCACCTCCGTCGTACTTCAGGTCAGGTTGTTGGTATTTCTGAGTGATTTTGGGAACCCTGGCAGTGATTACTAAACAACTGACCCTTGCTGAGTCTAGGCTGCACATACAGTTTATGTGGTAGTGATAAAAACCTAGGGAGAACCAAGGGTACCTACTGCTAGTTTTGATAACTTTATTTGTGGTGATGCTTTTTTTGTTGGGTTTGACTACAAAGAGCAAAATTGAAGTAGTATTATAGGATCCAAAGAATACAGTAGAATCACTGGTAGTTCACTTTAGTGCTTTCTGCACTGCCACCTGAGCTTCCAAAAACGCAATCTGTAGAAAACATGCCACTATATTGATTTTAACAAGTGGGTTTTCTGAAATTTTCAGATGATGTGCAACTAGAGCTCCCTGCAATTCCATTTATGCTCTGTTTTCCTGCACAGTTGTTGCTATTAAGTCAGTGGTTTGGAAGGGGGAGGTCGGTTTCATTGCTGAAAATTATTTTGGTGCCTGAGCTTTATGGGAACAAATACCCACTGTTTGCCCTAAGCATATCTAAGCAAAGATAGATTAATGTTAGCCTTCCCCAGGCCCTTTGGCATTTGCCATGTTCCCTGCCTCCCTCTCCCCTGCAGTGTCCTGAGGAAGGGAAGGGAAGAAAAGGAGCGGGGCTGACCCCTCAAACACACGAACCTCCTGGCTGGTCAGTGCACACACTGAACTGAGCAGCTGGCAGCGAGGAGCTTGCATGTTGTGAATGTTGGGCATCCGTAGGGAAGTGCACATTTCAAAAGCACAGTGTTTTTATCTCCCTGAGTGATCCCATTGAGATGTCAGTTTTCTACTGTGCTTCCTAAACAGGACACAATCCTTCAGTACTTTGCCTGGCTGCCGGTATAATCTTGTTAACTAGAATAATGCTGCAGGAATTGCTGCTTCACTGTATGAATAGCCATCCCTATAGTACCAGGGACATTTGTGATACCAGTGAGCAAACTAGAAGATAATTTCTTTACACTCCAGATACTGGAATGGGGCCCCGACCCTGTAAACATTTAAGCACAAGAATAACTTTCCTCTGGAGAGTCATTCTAAAGAGGCAGGGCTTTTCATGTGAATCAAATCTACTTATCTACATGGAGTTTGTGGCACTAATCCTCTAGTAAGATCAAGTAAAAACTATAGCCAAGAATCACTGGAAATGGTAGGTGTCTGGAGAAAGCAAGAGCTAGAAAAGATGTGAAATTCCTTTACCAACACAGGGTGTATGGTATCATATGTGCTTTGCTACACTGATTTTTCTATTTTGAGCTTTGATGGGGCTTTCTCAAGTGAGTTGTCACTGGAAGATGCCATGGGGAACCTCCGAGAGAAAAATCGACCCAAGCA
Source organism: Morus bassanus (assembly GCA_031468815.1). Classification (NCBI taxonomy): domain Eukaryota; kingdom Metazoa; phylum Chordata; class Aves; order Suliformes; family Sulidae; genus Morus; species Morus bassanus. Next base: position 54,325,606 of record CM062570.1, on the reverse strand, counting down.
CATAAGACAGTCACCTAAAGTCCAGGTGAAAGATTTCTCTAAATACACTGCTACTGTAATAGCTATGGGACAACAGATGTCTGGTTACAAAACTAAAACCCCAGTGACTCAAGTGATGGCAGCTTTCTTATCCAGCCTTTTAGGCTATAATCTGTGCACAGCCCTTGTGCCACCCTTCATGCTCCTAGAGTATCTAGCAGAGCTCAGTTTGCACCAGAGACTATCAGTGCTGGACCATGGGGAGCTAGTGAGAGAAGCCAAATATATTTACGTTATTGAGTGAGTAGAGGGTGGGATTTCCTCCCTCCTCAAAGACAGTTTCAATATGGGAAACTTCTCAGAATCCTGAAAATAACATGAAATGGCTTCTAAGGCTATCCCACCTGCTGTCTCGGCACCCTCACTTGCTTTAAATGACAGGCAATCCTGTCGAGACATTTCAAATCTGGCTTAGTTCAGAAAAGTCTGCCCCTGCCTTGGCCAGACAATACCAGTGAAGAAACAGGGGCTGGAAGGAGTTCCATGAACATTCAGCCCTCCTGCCACACTGAGCAGATCTCAGCCCAGTGTGGGACTGGACCTGGAGATTTGCAGTAGAGCTGCTAGCTGATAGACGGGATGCGATCAGACCACGTGCATCACTCCATGTTTCGTCAGGTCGATTCTCTGCTCACACAGCATCTCCCAGAGCCGCTTGGAGAGCAGCTCTTATCCTGAAATCAGTGTGTTTCCAGCCCCTGGGGTTATTTTCCGCCTTCCCTGCAGCCTCCTTCTGCCATAGCCCCTGTGCAGGGAATACTCTGTGTCTGTGGATGGTCCCTGGGAATGGTCAGTGTGACGGGAGGGGGCATGAAGTCTCACCTTGGCCAAACAGGGCCAACAAGCTTTTGTTTATGCATCTGCTCCTCAGGTCGCCAAAGACTCATTAAAAACAAGGCACAAAGAAACAGCAGAGGAACCGGACAACCCCCCTCCCCTCTCCTCCCCAACCTGTCACGACTCCCTCCGGCTCACTGGCTCAATCAGTGCCTCCCAGGCAGCCTGACTGAGGAGCCTGGCCAGAGCAACTGTGGCCGCAGGAGCAGACAGGCTGCCTTTTGTTTGCTTAGTTATTCAAATAACAACCTGGCGGGAGATAAGGGCTGGCACTGGGAACACCGATTATGTGTTTCCTTGCCCATAGAGCTCAATAAGTTTGCAAGTGGTCAACATCCCCTGCAGAACACAGCTGGGATGCAGCAGCCAGCGGCTGGACCAGCTAGCAGTCAACACCTGCATGCCACATCTGGGGCTGCAAGCACCTCATGCAAGGTTGGAGGCAGGTTGTGGCTGTGGGTAGCAGCCCTGAGAGCTCTCAGGGGAAGCTAAGAATCTAAGAGATTGGCTTGAGGGAGCTGGTCTAACAGTTTGTACACAGTTGTATTAATACACAATCAGCCTAGCATGGAAGCTACCTTCAGCTCTGTCTGCACTGCAGATTGCACCGTTGCAACAACCTGCACCCTTGCAACAACCACTGGAGCCAGCAGTATGGCCTTAGTGTGGCTTTCATCAGGGGCGTGCTTCACTAGTACACTGGTGTATCTTGCTAAGGCAGACATGGAAGCACATTCAAGGTGCCGCTACAAGAAGAAAATGAGAAGGCATCCATTTAATATTGAATGCCATCACTTTTCATATAAACGACATGCAAAAGCAGAAATACATTTAGCATGACACATACTCCATGTGTAGGCCTCAGAAAATGTGTTGGTTTGCAAGTGGCATTGCGAAGGACAAAATCTACTGTCCCAGCTAGAAATGAAATAATAATTGTCCCAGGTGAGAGCAAGCATGGAAGTGGGAATAAGAACGGTTAAACCCACTCATTTTCAGACAGAGTTGCCTAAAGGCAGAGATTTGAATGACCCTTTTTTCAGAGTATGCCAAAAATTTTGAGACCTTTGCTGGAATCTGTGAACATGTCACTTGTATTTTGCTATGTCCAGTTATAAACAGGAGGTGTGAGTTCAGCATGTGTGGATACCCCCAGAGCGGCTTTATTCTAGCTCGGCTGGATGCTGATGGTAACAAAACTGGAGGAGCGGGTTCATTGCTGTCAAGGCCCAGACTAGTCTAACTTGCCTTGTATGCATCTCTCCACTGCTAGGCACTTAATTATGGTTGGAGGGACGTGGAATTTTAGGACACACCTTTGAAAAATTCAGATTCTTTCACTGTTTATTTGCTTGCCCCCATCATGTCCTAAAACTCTGTATAACTGCACATCCAGGACAACAGGGTCCTACACACTCCCCATTCAAGGAGCTGTTCATCTTTTCCCCACCAAGCTGGTTTTCCCCACCAAGCTGGTTTTCCCCACCAAACCCTTTGTGGGGCAAGGGCTTTGTGGGGAAGAGAAAAATGCCTTTACTTGTTTATGTGGCTGAAGTCTCTGGAAATTTCTCTTGCGCTTGCAGCAGGAAGCAGCTCTGAAGCATCACTTTCTGAGCAGGAAACAGAGGGTAATTCAGTGTCTGGGCCCCTGGATGTGTGGTCAGTCAGGCTAATGGATGGGCAGCTGGTGACAGGGACAAGCTACAGGTTCTTCCACGGAAGTAAATGACACACAGTATTTTTTTTTTCTCCATTTTTTCTTCTTTTTTTTTTTTTCTTTTTCCTTTTTTTTTGGAGGGGGCTGAAAGTTGATAGTCTGTGAAAAAAGTCTCAAAGCCTAGGTTGACAAAACTGCTGGAGAAGGACAAAATCTTTTTTTTTTAAATAGTTCACTGGTGCAGCATGCTCTCACTACATCCCCTCCTGTGAAGAGACTTGCATCTCACAAGAGTACCCTCACTTCCATGCTGCAGGAATGGAAAGCAGCATCCTCAGTTGCTTTGTCCACATGGCTGTATTTTTATGCCGATTCCCTTAATATTCAATGAAGGAGAAGGATAACCAGGGAGCAAGCATCACACTGTTCACAAAGAGGGTCCTGGAGGAGACCTGGATTCTGGCCCTTGTGTCTGCAAATATTGAATGATTTTGTTCGATGTGGAACAGCGCCATCAGGAAACCTGAAATGCCCATCCGCTATCGCATGGTGCCTAAGGCTTTCTACTGACCTGAATCCAGGCCCCCCACAGGTGAATTTCCAGGGTGGTGGAAGCCTAACTGCTTGGGAAACAGTCTGCCAAAAATATACGTTACTGGTTTGTTATGAAATAAAGAAAAGTTATTAATGTATCTGACAGGGAGTCAGCCTATCCACTGTATTCTTATAACAAGTCATTGCGTTAGGAGTAGAAGCAATGCACCCCAGATGGCAGGGCTCCCCATATTGTGTAAGGAACAATCTCCAACCGAAGGTTTTGGGGTTGTTTGAAACACCTTTCTGCCATGGAGGTGCCTCGGTGTCTGCTAAGGATTTTATCATGTTGCTACCTTTCACCAGTAAGGGCTCTGATGAGGTGTCTCTCCTACATCCTACCACTTTTTAAATGAAATATATATGGACTTAATATTTTAGAGATATTTGACCACTGACATATTTGCTTGAAACTGGCAGATAGAAAAAATAAACAGACAGACATAAAAGGTGATTAGGGAAGTCCTATTTCCCTAGGAAACCAGCCTAAAATTTACAGGTCACACCAACTGGAAAAAAACTGCTAGCACTTCATAGGACAGGATTAGAAGTTGAAACTGGAGGCAACTCAAAGGAGAGCAAAGTGCTGTCAGAAATTGTGAAAACCCAGCCTACGAGGAAAAGCTGAAAGATTTGAGACTGATCAATCTAGAAGAAGAGGAGATCAGACAGACAGGTGTGGCAACAGCCTTCCAGTGGGGAAAGGGGAGGTCCCTGATCAATTATCCTCAGAGCCACCACGGATAAGAGAGGAAATAATCAGTCTCATTTTCTGGACAGGAGATTTATCTCAGATAATGTGGAACATCTTCTGACTTTCAGGGCAGTTATCACTGAATAAGGTTGTCTGGGGAGTCTGGGACTGGCATCAATTGAGGTGTTTAAGATTGGGTCTGACAGATCTCTGTCAGGGATGAAATTTAATTCTGATTTACAACAGAAGTAGGTATTAGATATTCTTCTCAGGTTTATTCAAGTCCTATGTATTCATGATTGATAGGAATACAATTTGTGGTTTCCTGTTCTTTAATAAAAAAGCCCCAAAATGAAGCACTTATTGGGTCATGTGTAACATTTCATCCAGCCTACATTTCAGTATCACTTTCCAGCTAGGAGAACTAATATGATCAGTCTGAGTTGATACCTCTTCTACTTCTTTTTTTGGAAGGTATCTTGAAGTGAGTGGATTTGTTGTCTTTTTTTTTGTGTTCAGCAACTAAACTGAAAAAAATCCCACCGACCTCCAAACCATTGCTCACACAGCCCTAGTTCCAGCTAGGAACTCCTGGGAGAGGCCTCAGGGCACAATTTGATGAGGACTCCTGAAATGTGTCAATAGTTGCCAAAGTACAAGCAGCACTTTATAGTGATGGTTTGAAATGATGTAAAATGACTTTCCCAAATCAGTGCAAATAGCAGTTTACAGTACATGTGTCAATAGCAGAGGACTTCTTTCTCAGCTAATGCTTGCCAGTCCATTTAAACAGCATTTGGGGAAATGTCCAAACTGGTTCCTTCCAGGTAACTAATTTTCTTCACAAATATTTTCACAGCCAGAACTGGATGGTAACTGAATAGTGTTGTGAGACATAATGTAAGGTCCCCACAATGTAGGTACAGAAGAACATAACGAACCATGAGATCCAGAAAAGGGTACAGCAAGGGCTGCTACAGACACAGGAGGGATCCCCATCACTCTACCATTCTTCTAAAGACTTTTTGGGGCACTAGCATACCTGGCTGTCATAGTCCCTCCGAAGAACTATTTTTATCTCAGCAGTGAAGAAGCCTTGTTTCAAGTATGTTACAGTCAAAATTTATTTGCACAGCTGATATCTTAAATGTGATTAATCACTTTAAAGTTGTAATACACAAGTTGATTTTTAACACCCATGTCCCAAAAGCCTTTTTCTTGCACAGTATAAAAGTTCATCACAACTAATCATCTATTTGCCTGTTAATTTTTTTCCTTGTTTTACTTCATACCAACTTTTAAGAGACATTGGCCATCATTTATCCCAAAGAAAAGAACTGTTCCACTAGTGGCAAGCTCTGCTTCTGTTCAGACTCCCTTTCCAGGACACAGATTAACCAGGTTTGGAAAGGAACAGGGAGAATGTCTCAGCTTATTTGCTGATCAAATTCCTCTATTTAAAAGGATGCAAATTCACTTCTTGCAGTCTGGAGAAGCAGACTGCCTCAGTTCGTGCAACATGAGTCTTCACCCCAAAATCAGAAACCCTGACCCAAAACTCTCTTTACAACATATTTTGCCTTTGTGAACAAGTTGACTGATTGATTACACTTTTTTTTAACACCTGATTATTTTCTTGCACATCTCATCCGAAAAGCAACATCATAGCAAATATCATAACACCTTCCCACAGGTTTCTGCTGTGGCTGTAGCTAAATGAATCTTCTGACCATTTAGTAGCTGATGTGTGGCAGTGTGGCTCCCAGAAGAAAAGCAATAACAGGGAAGAAAAGGAAGTGACCAGACACTGGCTGTATTCCCTACTGAGTTTCTCGCAACAAAATTGTCACCAACTAAAGGCTAAAAAATACATTCCACTTTGTTTTCTGGAGGGAGACACCCAAACAAGCTGTGCACAAAATTCATAGAATCGTCATTAAAGCCAAAAGGAAATATTATGACATGTAGTCTGACCTCTGAAAACTGCAGGCAATACAAGGAGACCACTGGAACACCATTCTTCATTATTTAAGTGCAAATGCTATTAGAAGAGGACTACATACTAGCAGCTTGAGCCTGACTGAAGTTAGAGCCAGACAGTGAATAGTTTGTGAAGGGCTCAGAGCCTGCATGTTATTCAGGAGGATTTTAGGGTGATATATAATAGCAACCTTAGCACTGTGTTGAGTTTATTCTAAAAAGACAAACAATAACTGTACATTCAGATATATGGGGGCTACAAGAGATACATATACATGTATATATATACATATATATCTGTACTTTGTGGGAGGTCAGGAATATTTTCAGAATTCTACTAGTATAGCATTTATTAACTACACAGTAAACATAGCTGATAAGCATTTTGAAATTATTTCATTTCACTGAATTGCTGGTTCAGTGCTTGCAAGAAATGTATTGCCATCTCCATCCTTTCAGTTGTGGGAATAAAAACGGTGACCCTTCCCTGTAACACACATAGCAAGCAATGAGGAAGAACTGACACTCTTCTCCTCCTGCCCAGACTCAGAGGGAGCTGGTTAAGGCTAACAAGGCCAAGGAAGGTTTAAGGAAAGCCCAGACCCTTGGGAGGGGCTAGAGGGTTTCCTAGAGACCCATCCTGCAGCCAAGTGAGCAGCCTGGGAGAGTGCCCAGCTCTGTTCCTTTCCATCCTTGGGATCACATTTTCCAGGCGAGCCCTGGATACAAACCACCACAGACCAGGAAAACTGATACACAGGAGGCCATGCGGTGGAGTGCTGCCAGGCTGTCCTCTGAGGTGGTGCTTTCGCTGCAGAGGTTATGCTTCAGCAGTAGCATTTCCAGCTGAGACTAACAAAGTAGCGCTGGGCAATGGAGAAGAGGTGAGATGGGGAATTGTGAGTCCAAGAATTACATGGTGCAAGCTACGCAGATGCAAAAGTAGACAGGGATGCTAAATCTCCAGGCTTATGTTGGTAGGAAGGACTTTCTCCTCAGAAATGAGGGGTGCAAGCAACTCTTTGGCGTGAAAACCTTGTAGGATTCTCATGGACCTCAGATTATCTGTTTTTGGACCTTTGTCCATAAAATGCCACAGGACGAGAGTCAGCAGGAATTCTCCATAAGCCTGAAATTAGATTCTTTATTGCAGGAAATACTGTGCCAGCACTGAAGTGTTGGCACCACACGCCTCCTTATTCTTTGACAGCTGCTGACTGTCATGTGCCAAGAAAAAGGTAACTTAGCACTTCAAGGAAGGAAGACATTGAGCTCAGGTTCACTGGTACTTGCCAACAAGACTTATTATATTTTAGATGACTTAGAAACACAGGAATATTTGTTTTATAAAGGGTGAGAATCTAAGCATAGAATTGCCATTTCTAAATTCTTAAAAATCACAATAATTTCTTTTAACCTAGAAAAGGTAGCAACAGGAGTCAGTGAAGAACAAATCTCTCTAACATCCACAGATGTATGAACATTCACTGTGTTGAATAATCCTCTCTGTCTCCTCATTCCTTTCCCTCTGACTCATCCATAATGCCTTTTACTTTATTCACACGGTCTAACTGCGGATTTTCTTCCCTCTTGTCATCATTTCAGTCACTAGATTTTTTTGTGTGTGTGAACCTGTGAAAATATTTTTATTGAACTGGTGCAAAAATATTTCAGGCAAACCCAAGGTATGGATGTCAAAATATGCTAGGACAATAACACACCTACTGATATATAATAATATTATCCAGTTATTAAAGGAAGCAAGTGGGAAAATATAGGCATATGGTTTCTAGCTGGTAGGGAAAAAAAAATCACAGGTCCTAATTAAAAGCTGTTAAAGGACTTCATATTCTGCTTCACTTCCTTAATCCATTTGACCTACTGAGCATGGCCCCAGCCAGCCAGGAGAGCACAGATACGTAGGGAGGGTTACCACACTCGCCTGGTGCAGTCAGCGAAAGTCACTTTCTGTAGCCTCTAGCCTTCCTCTTGGATGTGCATGTCATCAGGAAGACTGAGCCCAGGCTCGCTACTTTCTCTTCCGCCCCTTTAGCTCCACATGTTTCCTGACCCTTGGCTCCTCTGCTGAGAGAGCTTGCCACCTGCACACTGGCTCTGCTAGCACAACCATATCCTGTACCTTCCCTGTGTCCAGGGTTCGTTATTTTCATTGTCCCCTATGATAGCTGTGTGATGGGAATGTATTTGGGTTCAAACCATCCCTGTGATTGGAAAACAAAGCAGGGTTTCCACTGAGATATGCAGCAGGGATAGCTGAACAGTAAAAAGGGAACCAAAAACCACATAGCATTGTGCTTGCTGCCTCTTTGGGAAGGATGATGAATGCCTCATGGGGATGGGGACCTTGGCCTTTGCAAAATGGCAAACAGTGGTGACAGTACATGTGAAAAAGAAGAGCTCCCTTTCTCCAGATGCTTCTGTCCTCTTCTTCCAAGGGAGACGCTGATGTCAGTGCCAGAAAAAAAGTAATTTGCACTTTCTCAAATATTCCCAATCCCATTTTTTCCTCCCCATTTTTTTTCGCTGGTAATTTTTCCAGCATAAGCATCTCTCCTTATGAGATGATGCTTCTGAGAAAACAGAAGAGAATAGTCACAGCTGGAGGGTGAGCAGGAGACATCATCAGGGAGGTAGGTTAACAGAGAAATAAACCAGCCTAAAAAGGCAGAGCCAGGAGGAGAAATGTACCTGTCCCCAGATGTTCAGGCTTGGAAGAAAAAAAGTCTCTTCAGTCCCATTAGATTTCAACATGATATTTTTCTTACCTTTATTGATCCAACTCACGGGATAGCTGCTATCCTGGTGCTATAGCAAATGAAATTACTGCCCATTTGCTGTTGTTGGGGCTGCACCATTGAAGGATAGTGACTAAGCAGTGGAGATGGATCCTTCCAGATGAGTCCCCAGTGCTGTGTTCCCCAAGGGGACAAGGCAGGCCAAGGAGTAGCACAACACCCTTTGGCTGCATGGTGACTTTGGAAAGCCACAGGAGCCCAGAACCTATTAATGAGGGCTTCACCACAAAATGCTCCTTTGTCTAGAAATAGTTACTAACTTCAGTCCCTCCAACCCTATCACAAAAGCACTAGGACTAGGACTGCATCTCTGGCGATGCTGAGATCATCTTCTGTGTACTTGTGGCTACATGTGGACAAAATAAGTTTCATAAATGAAGCAACTGAACTGAGAAGGAACCAAAATTGAGCATCAAGAATGTTTTCAAATAAGAGATCATTCCATGTCTCTTATGGGCCAGATGGGTATGGGGAACTTCTAACCAAACCACATTGCTCTGAGAAATCCTACTGCTTGCAGCTGGATCTCTCCCTAGGCAGGATTGGAAGTGGTCTAAAATGTGCTGACTTGCTGTTCAAACTGGGAAACAAAGAAAATAGCTCAACCTCTTGGGAGAGATTTCCACACTTATGGCGCTTTAGCCTGTTGTCCTAAGGAAATAAAATGTGCCATCACATTGTTTGTCCATCTGTAAGTCCCACTCTCCTTACAAGCTTTTGAATTCATTGGCCAATTTCTGTTAAAGTTGAAAGGAGGTTAGAAATAGCCCAGATAATTATGTTTGTGGAAACTGGCGGCTAGACAGAGAAGAAAGACTCAGCTCACTATCCCTCTAGGGAACAGGTAATCTCTTTGACAGCAGCCAGATAGCTAAAGGGCATACCCATATCAGCCTGCCAGTCAACTTGTTCCTAATTCCTGACTGCCCACAGCACAGGTACAGCTCCAGCCCAGTGGGCATGGAAATAGGCATGGGAGCTGGGGTCACGCTTCAGAAACTGCTGAGAGGACACAAGTCCATGGGAAACTAAGCTCTGCTAGTTCTGCTGCTCAGAACCCCCACGCGTTAATGTGTTATTATGTTCAGATGTACTTCAGGTGCCAAATGCCAAAGCACTTTGGATTTATTTATTGTATGTCGTAGCCAAATGAAAGGCCAATGCCTTCCAAAAAGAAACCAGAGTGCTTCCAAAGGAACTACACTTCTGTCAGTCCGGTTCTGACCTCTTTTGCACTGATGCAGACTGGAAAACTCTGCATGAATATCCTTCACTGGTTTATGTTAGCGTGTCTAAAATGCTGCTTAAAACTAACTCCTCCTGAGAGTGCCAAAAGACACAGAAAAAATCCCCAACATTTCTGATAGACTTATTCTGCTGTATAATCCTTTTGACAGTAACCCAAATTCAGTAACCCTTAATTTCTCTGAAGTCGATAATGAATTTGGCTCAGTGTGATGAAAGAAAAAATGCCAAGTAATTCTTCATTGGAAATATGATCTTCTGGTTGCGGTGTCTAGAGTCCTCACGTGGACACTTCCACCAACTAGTAAAAAGAATTTCACCCTTGAGCTGATGTCTGATCTATTTTCTTAAAAACAATGGTCAGTGTTACATGTGAGAAACAACCTATGCAAAGAAGGACACTGACTTTCATCTATCATGAAGTGTTTGCACAGCCTGTAGAAATCTGTTGGTTTTATAAAAAGAAGAACCACAACTTAAAAAGTTTTGTTCTCGGGGCAGGAACATATATTTGGAATCCAGCTACAACTGGTTTGAATATGTGGTAAGGTTATTTCCACCCATGGAGTTAATCTGGATTTCTTCAGTATGAACAGATTAGATTTCATTCTTAATGGTTGGCTTTCATCAAGTATCTACCTGAAATCATTACTTTTATCAACTGGAGTAGAGAAAGATTTAATCCTCCACTGTAAGTGTGGTGGGGCTTTTTATGCAATAGGAACAGAGAGATCATTTTCTTCCAAGTGAACATCAACACCCAGTGATAGACAGGTGAATTTTGGATACAGGAAAACCCTTGTCTCAAATTTTGGAGGTGATATTTGGGGACAGTCTTAACCTGGAAGAGATTTACTTTGGGAGATGACACAGCACAACAGCAAACCAGGCAGCTCCACACTTTACCCATCCCACTGAAGGTTTTGTACATTGTCCTCTTCCAGGGGTAGATGAAACCACCCCTATCTTTATCTTATTCACTGCGATCATCTTTAATGGTAGCCATATGGTACTTTGGAAATGCAGCCTTTAAGCCTCGGAGGAATTGTAATGGACTGCATGAGGAAGAGCTTTCATCTGAGTGTCAGATGGCAGGAAAGCTCTGCAAAATGAACTTTTATAAAGGCTGGAAATCTCTGGGTTTGGTACGTTAATTTTAGTGGTAGAAAAATGATCTAGTTGTGAGAGAGAATGTTATAGTGGGAAAATAACACAGTATTTGAACAGATAAGACAACCTTCTGAACATGCTAGTGAGAAAAATATCTCATGAGCTCTCACCATATTGATAAAAGTCTTGTAGGAACAGAAATTTTTCCTTCTATGAAACTCTTCACAAAATGCCAACTGTCAATCAAGAGGTCACATTCTCTAAATATTTAGGGTTTTCATAGGTTCAGTTAGAGCCTGACAGTCATAATCCAGTGTTAGCAACTACAGTTTTGAATTACCATTAACCAGAAAGGGCATAAAACCCAAGCCACCCACTTCTTTGATATGTGAGTTGACTACAGTGTTATATATAAAATGGGCTATCATGGGTGGCTTTTCCTAAAATAAAGGCTCTATAGTCATATAATAGCCCAGTGAAGCCAGCATATGAACAGAGGCCACTTTGCCTAGTTTCTGAATCGCAGTGGAGGAGAGGGGTATGAAGCTGCTGAAGCCAGAATCACTCTGGCTATGCAGGCAGCACAACAAGCAGGTCTGATTTCCAGGTCCAACAGGGACCTCCAAACCAGCTCAGATGCTAGACTGAGGTGGTTGATCAGTGGAAGTTCTTTTAAATCTTTGGATGGAGAGTCCACATAAATCCTGTTTGAGGTGAATAAGTCCTTTTTGTGCTTCTGGTCCTTTGATGCACAAAGGATTTAAAAAGCAGCTGTGTATTTATTTTACAATGCATTCAGCGTGTATACTTTTGAATGATAAGATGGTTTATCTGTAGTTTGCTTAATCTTTTCCTGTCATTCATGGAGATTAAGCACCATTTTCGTTGTAAACATTCCCTCTGCTACCCTCATGATTCCCTAAGGATACACCGGTTCAGATATCCCTTCAAATAATGAACAGGCAAGGACTAATAAATATTTCACACATAAAAGGAATCTTGTAGCAAAAGGCTTTGATAGCCCCCTTCATTATGGGGGATATTTTCATTTGATTTTTACTTCTTGAGTCCTTTCTTAAAACTCAGAGTCTAACATGGATTTCCAGTGAAAGTGGCAAGCACGCCCAGACCTAGATAAAATAAAATGATGGAAAATAAAATGCCAGGAAGCAGAGCTCTTATTTTGTATGCAGTTCCACCCCATCCCACTTCCTATAGCACATTTTAAAGAAGGGGCTGCTCTATATCCCAGCCCAGTGAAGATTACTATACATTTTTCCATTATCATCTAAAGTACACTGTGCTTTCAAGACTAAAGATTAAGTAAGGGGAAAGTGAAAACATAATTTATGGTGAAATTTCTGAACTTATCAACTCTGAGTAAAAGTAAAGAAAGAAAAACCCAGGAAGGCTGATATAATTTTCCCTCAGCTGGATTTTCATTGAGTTGCCAGTCTATTGCATGTCTAGTCATCAGAGAGCAATTAATTAGCAAGGCATAATGTAAGTTAAAGCGTCTCAAGGCTCTAAAGTGGAACTAGACTTACAGAAAATATCAGGCTCTTCACAGATTATCCAGCACACTGCACAACTGTACCGGCTAAATTTTGTGGACCAGTTACACACATTTTGGGGCTCGATTCTTTTGATGGTGAAACAAGCTGAAATGTTGCCTTTGATTTCAATGGTTCTATACATTCCTAATGCTTAGTCTGGGCAAAAGTTATGCAAAAAGCTTTGGTATTTTTTTCCCATATTTTGAAGTTATTCCTTCCTTCATTTTGTCTACTGCCCAAGTACTCACCATCTGAGAAAAAAACATCAGAGGAAGCTGTATATGTCTAAACATATAATTCCTTTTTAACAAGTTTCTTTCAGTACCTTTACTTGGGGGAAATAAGTCCACAAATATGAAAATTTTTTGCATAGTCTCTTGTTTTAAAAGCAATGTAAATGATAAAGAAAACAGGGAAATGGTGTCTTTTCTTTGAAAGAAGATCTGATTCATGGGCTGGAAAAAGTCATTATTTCTGTCACCCATTTCTCAGAAACTGCTGCTTTTGCTGTAGGACATCTCACCGGCTCCTGTGACAGCTTTTGAATCCTCATGGTTTATGGTCTAGCAAAATAAAATATCTCAGAATGGGTGCTTATTTTGTGAAAAGACTATAACTGCGATAGTCTGGTAAGTGCAAGAGCCTTTGGGAAAGGATAAGACTGAACAGATAGGGACCTGGACACCTAAATCCATCATGTCTCACCAGGTATCTATCCTCCTCCTGAGGTTTTTCACAACATAGACTTAAACAGAGACCTTCCAGTCATGGGATAGTCACATACAGATGAATGCCTCTAGAGGAAGATGAAGTATCACTGAACATAGAAGTGGTTTTGGAGATTCCTCTTCCACTTTCTTATATGTTGCTGATACCAGGTCATGCTCACCATTCACTAACAAAAACTACTCAATGATTAGTCACTGCCAACATGGGCACAGGACCTCTGCATTCACTCAGAGGTGTGCTGTTGATGCAATGTCTTGGTCCCTCATCTTCCTTGTATGTACTAAGTGCCACTGTGCTCCCTGTCATCAAAAGGGAACTGCAAATGAGTATGAAATTGTCTTTTGGCAGCTGAAAAGATTTTTGACCGCATAACTGTAGTAATAGCCAAACCTGTTAGGTGGTCAGCTTTCAAAATCTTGTGCTTAAGTCATTGACCATGACATACATGTACTGACTTTAATGGAACAATATTGGTTTAGGGCTTTTGTTTTACTTGTAGTATTCATCTCAACTGGACACAGAAGCTTTTACCTACATCACCGACAGAGTGGCAGGTTCAAGCCCTGATGTTGTGGCTTCACAAGTAGGGTGAGTTGAGACTGCTTCTGAGAAAGATGGTCCCAGCCTCTCCCCCAGCCTCAGCCATGCATCCCTGTGGCTTTCTTAGGGCTAGCATTAGTGCTACAGCCCTAGAGGAAACCAGCTCCCTCCCACCCTCAATGATAGTCCCCCCAGTCCTGGTTTTAGGTCTAATCTGACCAACACTGGTCCAGCTGATGGACAGACATGGCCTCTGAAAATGAAGCTGAATATTTCACCTATTCCAGCATGATCCAGGCTGCACTGAAAGGGATGAATCCCTTCTTACACCCCCAGGCATAAGCTGTCATTGCTTCTCTTTACAACCATAATCACCCAGTTGGAGTGAGTTGGTCCATTGAGCTCATCTGGCAGAAAACAAACCCACTTCCAAGAAACAGTTTTCCATCAGATCAGCTCAACGGACCAACGCAACCCATAATCATGCGATTGCTAGAGGGTAGGGAATGCATGATAAAAACTGGGAAGCAGAGATCACCCCCTTGTTGGCAGTGAGCAGTTAGGTCAAATTTGATAAATCATGTAATTGCACTGTGATGCTGCTGTCTCAACTGAGTCTAGTGGTTCATGTTCCCTGTAAAGCTTCCTGTTTTTAAAAAAAAAAAAAAAAAAATCATCTCCAGAACTGGCATAAGCAGCAGTGTCACTTGCCTTTGCAGATTGATTCACATTCACGGTTCCATCTTTGTACTGCCCTTTCCCTTCCCGAGCACACAGAGCCTGGTGCACAGAAGTTCTGCAAAGAGCTTTTACCAACCTTGACTTCATACAAGAAGTTTTGCTTTTCTTTCTCCCTTTGCAAGCTGTTGATCATACACCACTAAAAAGCAAAGTCCTGATCTGATACAATCACATTTCAAGACCTGTTAAGTTTTGACTGCTTGCAGGCACCTCGTTACAGTGGCCTGGTTCAGAGTGCCAGCAGGCTTTGAACAAAGAGGAAACCTCTTCAGCAAGCTCTCAGCAAGGTGTGCAGAGAAGACAAGAGCAGATGGGGAAAGAGGCAGCTCTGGGCCTCCTGGCCTGTTTGATGGAAATGAAATAACATCAGCAAATTTGTAAGAGCTGACTGAGACCTTTTTTAAAGAAGCACAACAGCTGCAGGGCTGACTTTGAGGCTGTCATCCTGTGCTGTGCGGTGCACTTTGACCACGCTCTCACAAACACTGTCTTCCGATTACAGGCAGGCTCAGTCACTTTGCTGGAGAAAATAGTGGGTGAAATGATACACCAGCACTGCAAAACACCCAGGCACTCTGCATGTAACAGTTAGCAACAAGAACATCCCCAGAAAGAGTAATAACAATGAGGATGTTCATAACAACTTATAAAAGCAGCAGCACCACAGTGCAGGAACAAGAGGTCAGAGAGGTCGTAAAATTTAATAGCGTTCATTGACAAAAACCTTTGTTTTCAATAAGCAACTTTATTCCCTAAAGAATGGAACTGAGTTTGGACATCACCTATAACAGGAGTTGTGCTCTGACCTCACGCAGGTCCAGTTACTAATGGTTTGTTTCAGCTTGGTCTTGCAAGGTCCTGCCCTTGCTGTTCCTGAAGAGCTTTGAGCATGTGTTCTCCATTTTAAGCACATATGTGTCTCCCATGCCTTACACGAATGGGGAGAGTGTTTTGATGCTGACATGCGCTGTGGGACTGCAGCTGGGGCACTCAGCTGCAGCACCTTGTGAGATTGAGCCTTACAAGATTAAAAGCTATGACTTAACATGTTGTCCTTCTATTACGGTCTCTTTGGACTCATGGAGTTGACACTAGGCTGCATATCATTTGGTGCAAAAGTGATTTTTTCACTGAGATCAGGAATATGTCTTAAGGAGTTATTAATTTTGCTGCATGCTGTAGCTTCCATTACAGTGCTTTATGTCAAGTCCTGCTTCTTGCCTCAGGGAATATTTTCCCACCTCCAGTTGTTTATAATAATGAAAAGACTAGTCTTGATTTGGAAAGAGCCATGTGCACAGATAAGATAAAATTGCTGCTGAGGAACTAAGAGCAGTCCTTTCTTTGCATAACTGCTTGCTGAAGGCCTGCACTCTCATATCCAGCCTCCCTCTATCTCACCAGCAAGCAGCAGAGCCCAGCGCTGTAGATGCTGCTCAGCCACTTTCCCAGACATCAGGAAATTAACATTTTGACAACTTAGACAAAATAACAAAATAGTTAAAGTTAACAGGATAGCAGCTGTGAGGACTTATTTCTCACATGGGGCTTACCCACAACTGTTGTTGCACGCCAAGGTGGAATGATGGGACCCCACACTCTCCCTTAATTTTATATATTTATTAATACAAATAGCTTTTGCAGAAGGGGATAGGCTGACACTTTTAAAGTCCAAAGCCCTCTGATTGCTAACAGAGAAAAGACAAGGGCAGCCTTTCTGGATTACAACACCAGCATTTTCAGTCATCATCCAGGTGACCACACTTGGAAAGGGAAGATTAAGTTCTGCTTCGGGGTTAACACAGTCCTAAGCCTAAAGATCTTAGCAAGAGAGTTTTTATTTGCTGTTGGATTAGGATTCATTTGAAAAGGGGACAAACAGGAAACGGGGATCTCTCCTGCATGAAGCCATGCCCCTGCTGGGTCATTCCACCCCACCCCACCAGGCAGAAGCAGGGCAGGCCCTGTTTCCCACCTCCCTGCAGCATCATGATGAATTATAAGTTCCCAGGGCTGTGGCTTAAAAGGGAGAGACCAGGAAAATCCTGCATCCCTGTGAATCATGAGACAAGATAGGCGTGCAAAGCCTTTTGTTGAAAGGCTGGGAAAGTTCCTGCACATCAGGACTATCTATACCAGCACAGGATATCTGATCTCCCAGACTTAGACAAAATGGGCCAATGTGGTCTCTTGCTATACCAGCCATCATAGCAAGATTTGTGGCCATCTATCTTATTGTAACGGGAAGCAGATCCATGAAAGCACAGCATCAGCATGTGTAACTGTCATTCCAACACAGAATCACTGGAGGATGATTCCCTGGAGGAATGAGTTTTGCCTGGGAGTAGAAAGTTAAGTTCCTGGAAAATTGTGCAAGTGTATAGCCTACAGCTCTGCAATTAGGAGCCGCAGGTGGCAGTTAGAGAGGACTCAGCATCTTGGGGCTGTGTGATGGATGAAGTAGGATGCAAAATGCTCCAGACTACCTCCCAATGAGCAGGTCTGCATGCACTGCCACAGGATAGGGCTTCTAGCTGGATTCCAGAAGCATCCTCGTTCCCAGGTTGGTCACACCTAGCCTGGGTATTTCTATACTGGGCTACAGAGCACAACATGCTCCTATATGGTTTTATAATGGCCATCATCAGGTGCCTTCCTGAGGTAATCAGTTTTAGAAAGGGGCAAGTTTTCACTTATACTGAAGGAAGAGAAGTGTTGTGGGAGAAAGCTGGAGCTGGTATAAACTGGTGTAATTTCTTCAAAGTCACTGAAATAATCTCCATTTATACCAACTGATTTGGCCTTTGAAGGATGAGAGAAGAGGTTAGCCAGTGGGTAGCTCAATTAGAAGAGCTGACAAGTAGAAGGCAGAATACTTAGCTGTTTATAGATGGCCTTTCATTATGAAATTCTCAAACATTAATTAGAAATATATCATAAGGTGACAATGTTGACAAGCATTATCCTTGGTCCTAGCTACGCTGCAACATAGAGAAGAGAAGAAAAGGCTGGTCTTTGCGATGCAAAGCAAGTCCCTGGAGAGCTCTGCCCAGTCTACACAGACCTATTTATGCTACAGGACTTTTGTAAAGCAGGAAGCATTTCTGAAAGGTATGGCTTGTTCATTCTAGGGAGTTGCAGAAGTTCTTACTCAGGTTTTGTAAATATTGGCATTTCAGATTGATAACCTTGGCTCTTTGAGTGCCTCAGACCTTAGGCTCTTCATAATGTCATTGTCTTTAAGACAAACCAGAGCCCCCTTCAGAACAGGTTGCTGTTTTGGTAGTTTCTTCTACCAGCTCCAGAAAAATAAAGTCAGATTCCATGCTGTGAAAAAATAGCTGCTTTGTGGTGTGATCCTGTACCAAGAGAAGAAAAAACTCTGGAAAAGGCTATTACAAATAGAGGGCTTTTATCACCATGGTGTGCCCTTTCCTTTAACTTGGTATAAGAATGAAGTTGTGTCTCAAACATTTCAAAACTACTCTGTTTGGACCCAATCGGGAGGATGCTTGTCTCATGCTGACTGGGGGTGGAGGTGGGGTGCAGTGTTTTAGGAGTGATGGAGAAAGTGGAGAGGCCTCAGGGGTCAGAGAGCACACCCCTCCCAGAGCCACTGTGGTTTTGGTGCTGAGCAGAAAAGTGGGGCGGGCAGCACCGAGGCAGAGGGCGGCTGGCCAGGGGTAAAGGTGCCATGAGCATGGCGTGAGATCAGGAACCAGATTAGTGCTGTGCCATCATTTTGAGGACAAAGAAGGGACACTCTTTTTTTTCACGATCATATAATTCTAAACCAACTTCACTGCTTTTTCTCTTACACATGCTTAAATTAACTTTGGCTTGACTTCTGGGGAACTAATCTTGTCCTTAAAGTTAAGCACAGGTATAAGTGTTTTTTTGGAGCAGAGACAGTGTGCTAAGACCCTGGCAGGCTCAACCATACACTGCAACGAATCTGCAGAAAGTAAGTATGGATTTTATACACACAAGAATTTCTACAAGAAACCTGATTCTAGGAGATATATTCATCCAGCCAAGAGAGCAGAAATTTCTCATGCAATCTACAGCAAATCATCTCAAATCTCCAACATTAATTGCAAACTATTTGCACATGGTCTGCAGCCAAAAGTTATCTGCAGAAATCACTCAGCTAAAAATTTATGACAAATAAATCTGTTTACCAGTCATTTCTCTGGGAAATAATAGGCCAAGTTCAACAAGTCTTTCAAATTAATTCATGTAGCTTTGTTTCTGAACAAAAGCTGCTTGCTGTCATACAGCATGTCAGAGCACGTGCCCAGAGCAGGCACGTGCATGTGCACACAGGATTGGGTATAACCAGAAGCATGGGCTGAGCCAGAAAGAGATCCTCAGAATCTGAGGAAAGATTTGGTCATCATTAAAATCATCAGGAACTGAGAAAAGTCACAATGAGAAGGCAAGACTCAGAGGAATGAAATAAATTTGGGTTTTCTTATTTTAACTACCTCGTCCTTTGTGACACTAAAAGAGTATTTTATTCAATTGATCTTGAACTAACCATAGTTACTGTAATTAGGCTCTTACTCTAACACATATTCTACTAAAATCCTCCCCAGCAGTGCATGAACACAGGCTTGCCCAAATTCACCTCATGTTGCTCCTGAGAAACACCACCTGCACCGCCAAAGGTCCTGCTTTTCTTTTTGCGTTAGCTGGATCCCCGCTGAGCAGCTCCCATGGCCTTGAGCCTTTCTTTCCTCACAAAAGACAGGATGCTGCTGTCTCCGTCCCACGGTAACAGCCCATATCTGCTCCCACCTGGGGAAAAAGAGGCCTTCAAGAGTCTGTATGGGCCCATTAAGCACTTAGAAAGATGATATTCTCCAGGCATAGTCCTCGTAAACTTGCATTCATTTTACTAAGTGAAAGCAACTGATGCTTTCACAATCGTGATGCGGGTCACCTCTCTAGGACAACCAGTACTGGGTTCCTGACGCCTGGGATGAGGGGATGGCTGACGGGATGACATGAGGAGGTAAACTGGTGGACCAAGGAAGGGTCTGAGTGAACCAGAAAACCGGTGTCTCCAGCAGGCCACAAGACCCGTGCAGAAGGCGACAGTTGTTTTTCCTGACCATGATTTGAAATGCAGCTGTGGTACAGCTGCATGGGAGGCTTGGACCGTGTGGGGTTATATTTTATTACCAAATAACCTGCTGCACTTTACCAGCAGTTACTGTCTGTTGTTGCCTTTGCAGTCCCTTTCCCGTTCTTGGAATATGGCAGGAAATTTCAATAAATAGGGTCTAATTTCATCGTCTTTCTCAGCAGCCATCCTCAACTTCAGTGCATGCCCCTGGTAGCCTTGCTTACTGGCTATTGAGTGCCTGTTTAGTCATCACTTTACTGATACTTACAGGAAAGAGCTATTGTTCCTGGGCTTCCTTGTTGAAAACAGAAGTTCCTGAATTTCTACTTTTTGTAAATTAAAGAAAATATCTCTGAAGAAGCATTTGGTTCTGATTCGTAACTGTCAACATTTTCTGACTGTAATCTGTATGGATTTGTTTGATTTTTTAACTCATAGCCTCTGAAGCAGCAAGAGGAATTTAAGCAAACCTCTTTGGGCAAGATTATGGTGCACCACGCAAAAAGGAAAACGCCAAAACAAAAGCAACAAGCAAACCCATGTGACTGCCTGGAGGACCCTTCAGTTTTGAAAGATGCTCAGCATCAGTGTTTGGAAGAAGAGAGCAAGGTGCTTCTCAAGGGATATTTTCAATGGAGCCAACATACTTATCAGGTTAGTTCACAGGAAAGGAACATGAGCAAAAATGGATCATTTTAATCAACCAAGTTGATAAGCACAATAATTGCCTGGTTCAACATAATATGGGGAACAAATCCTTCAGTCATTTGCCAATACCCTTCTGATACCTATGACTGGTTTATAATGTTAATATTGCTGTTCAGCTAGGAAAGAGGCTACATTTTCTGGAAATGAGTTAGGAAGAAGAGAAACAAAGCATAGAAAGAAAGCTGGGGAGGTGTCACTCTAAAACTCAAAAAAATCAATAGGTTAGATGGGAATCTGAAAAAGCTGGGTAAGAATGAGTCATTTTTGATAAAGCAGAGTCCCATTTGATACTGTATTTTGGTAAGGATTTTTCTGCAGGCTGTGTCCTAAATATACAGTAGTCTTCTTTATCTGCTATTTTGGAGACGTGGCATTTAACTAGTTAAATGTGCTCAGATAACAAGAGTTTTGCATGTAAGTGCTGCTCTCAAATAGATATGTCCTTCACTGAGATAATGAGTGATTTGGATAAAAGACGGGCATACTGTATCGACTTTGAAGATACAATCTTCATTAGGAAATTCTGCAAACTGAAACTAAATTACTCTTCTAATAATTGCACATCTACTGGAACATTTCAATAGATAACTGCAGCAGTAACAGCTGAAAGCTGTTAAACTCTTCGGCTGCTAAAAATGTGATCTACATGACATCTACATAAAATTACAGACTCACATCATTCATGCCAAGCAAAAAGAGGCAATAATGTTGTAAAACATTTTGGCATTACTTTGGGTGTTTTCATTGGTAAAGGTGAGGATTTCCCTGCAGAAGTGAAGATGTTACTATTGCCCAGGTTCATTATATTAAGGCTTTTAGAGACCCTGGTCATGGTTCTGACTGTATTTTCCTCTCAGACAGACACACTTGCATCTGTACAGCTCTGTGCACACCCAGATTAACAGCACAGCAGAGGCACGGTAAGTCTGGTACATACGATGTGATTATCTGTATGTGTGCAATAGCCATTTTTCCCAACAACCACCAGCCGGGATTCCCAAGCATCCGGAAGAGTGGCCAGTCACTGCAAAAATACAGGGAAAGACATGTCTTATATGCTTGTCATACGATGCACAAGATTTGACGACACAGTACAGGAAATCCTATGCAATATAAGCAGCCCAGCAACCCGGGCACAAGCTAACGGGCCTTGGGAGTGTGTGTGTAGGGAAGAGGATGGCTAAGCCTGGGATGCCAACCTGTGAGCTCATACTGTGTGGTGGCACTGTCCCTGCCTCCTCAGGGTCCAGCCATATCAGTGCCCAAGCATCCTTCTCCTGGAGCCAGCAGCTCACTCTGCTGTTCTCACTGACTTGAAAGAAGCTACTTATATGCTCAAAATTAGCCCTGGAGCTGGGCCAGACTTCTCGGCACATTATGGGACAGAACTGTTGACAGATGATCTTAACTCTCTCGCTTGTGAGAAGCTTGTGCACACGCTCAGCGGAGCTGCAGAACCAAGGTCTTGGCCTCACGTTCTTGCTGAACAGCCCATGGCGCTTTTCATGAGAATTAAGATGTCAGGCTTATCAGTCAGATCAGATCAGGTGCCAATGCCAGTAAAACCCTCCTGCTCTATCTTCACTGGGTACCTATAAACAGATGCAGTGAACCACTCTGCCTCACCCCAGCCCCAAGCAGCTGGAGTTTAAAACAGTGTGGCATTAATTTGTCTTTAATACCAAAAGGTGGCCACATGATTGATATTGGTGGATGCTATTTGAGTTTGCATTTGTAGTGTACGGAGACAAGTTGGAGAGTACAGCAGAGGCATTCACAAAAAGTGAAGTGCTTATCTGCTGGGATTGTGCCAGCAAGCAAGTAGTTGAGTAGAAAAGTTAAACAGGTATAATATTTCATTGGGTTGGTTGGCAGATTTTTCTACTGCTATTAATTTGGGCAGAAAAATCTTTAGAGATGAGAGGAGAGGAGAGGAGAGGAGAGGAGAGGAGAGGAGAGGAGAGGAGAGGAGAGGAGAGGAGAGGAGAGGAGAGGAGAGGAGAGAAGAGGAGAGGAGAGGAGAGGAGAGGAGAGGAGAGGAGAGGAGCACATTCTGGACTTCGCAATATGAGTACAAGTCTGTTGTCTCCTACAGTGTTATGCTGCATCCATAGAGTTACACTCTGGTTAAGAAACAAGACCAAAGGAAGGAAGACAAAATGCTTGGCCCCAACAGGACAGCAGCCTTTTGCCTTGCTACCCTTTCAAATTCACTGACAATACAATGAGGTGCCTAGGCAGAAGTGCTGCACCAGGCAGTCCCTGGCCACAGAAAAAAATAAGGCTGTCTGAATTAGCAGTATGGAACATGTTTCACTTCCTGGGCATTTTCTTATCTGTATCTTACTCGGGTTTTTGATCTATGGATGAGTGGGTCAGGAAGTGCCCTGAAGACACCCCTTTTGACTCATGCGTGGAAATTTTCTAATTATAGGGCTGCATCGACAGGCTCCCACTCCTGTCATGACACTTGGCATTGTTTATGTTGTTTAAACAAGAGAGGGAAAGAACCCACCTCCCAAAAACAGTGAAATAATGAGGAACAAAATGCACTCTCTTATCTTTTTCTCAAGTGAGGCAAGTCTATTATCTGCCCCAGGCTGCGGCTAGGATCACTGTCTCCCCCAGAGCAGTGTTTTACAGGCTGATTAGTGTATAGCTTCCTGCAGTAAACTACCAGCAGGGACCAGAACACAGGAGGGCAAAGAGAAATTCAGGGACAAGATTTAAGCTCTGGCCTTAGTTTTTATTGCCTACACTGTATGTCAATACATATTTAACTGATAATCCGTGCCTATTATATGTACCTGCACACAAAAAGATGCATGCAAACACAAAATAGCCTACACGAGCCCCAGGAATCACTGCTGACTTTGCACACAGAATGATGCTAAATCAGGAAGGGTTGAACCAGCTGGTTTTGAAAAAAGGCACCCCTGGACTAGGTTGGTAGAAATGCCAGACAAGTTTGTAGGACAGTGCCAGAGCTGTGTAGAGCCATGGGCCTCAGGTTTGAAAAGACCTAGAGTCAATGCAGTTGGAAAGAGCTTCTGCTGCACTAAAAAACAATTAGCTTTTAATATTTTATGTTCTTGGAAAGTAATTATGTTCTTGGAAAGTAATATGCCACCTTGAATTTGTAAAGGATTTCCTTTAATAATTTTGTGATTATTCAATTAGAAATTACTGTTAAAAAATGGCTAACTGTAAAGATACAACCAGATAAATATATTTGTGGCAACAAGAAGAACCAACTGCTTGTTAAGTGTCTAATTTGTATGGCAGAACAGTGATATGACAGTAAATTTCTTACACCTCCAAACTGCTAATGTTCTATTACACATGCTAATGGAGACTTGGGAAGGTAACATACAGCTTTAATTCCTTTAAAATGAAAGCATCATCTGTGTTTTTGGGTGATAAAATACATGCCTAGCTGTTGAGTAAGATAATAACTCTGTCTGCATAAATGTCAGGTTGAAGCAGGTGAGGGAGTGCTCAGTAAAGACACAGGGTGCTAGAATTATAATTTTTAAGGTTTTCTAACCCTGTCACTACAGCCAGATGCATAGCTTCATTGTGTAAAGCAGGTCGGAGTTTAAAAACCATCAGGATCTTTTGGCTCTAACAACTATGAATCTTTGAAAGACTTGAAAATTATATTCAGTGACAGAGTATGGACTGTATGGAGTCCATAAGCACTGTAATGGAAGGATGGTCACAATTAAAGATGAGCAAGGATGTGGCATTATTACCTAAAAAAGCCCTCTGAAGATGACTCAGCAATGGAAAGAAGTGACTTGAAGACTAACTGGGAGCATCTTGCAGCAAATGTCTCTCTGTATGAGCCAGTGCACTCAAATCAGCACTCTTTGTAGATGCAGCTTCTGCGAAGGTTTAGCAGGAGGAGTTTTTCTTCACTGAAACCAGACCAATAATCAGCTTTTAGATTCTGGATGTGATTTTGTGAGGTTCATTGATCTTGATTTGGAGATACACTCTAAATGCACCTTTATAATAGAAGTTAAAAAGCCCAGAACCCTGCTGTCTTTTATTTATTTATTATTAGCATCATTATACACTTTATTTGCTCAGATGTAAATGCTTATTCCAGGTAAATAAAACCATTGAGAACCACGGTGATGATACTGTATACATTAACTCTGT
Organism: Morus bassanus; assembly: GCA_031468815.1. Lineage (NCBI taxonomy): Eukaryota > Metazoa > Chordata > Aves > Suliformes > Sulidae > Morus > Morus bassanus. Next base: position 54,301,062 of record CM062570.1, on the reverse strand, counting down.
GCATTGTGCAAGTCTGATTTACTTCAGATGTTTCTATATCCTCTTTTCTGAGACTATCACAAAAGTGAATTGCATTGGTCTCCCAGCCAAAGGTGAGTTAACATTACTCTCGTTATCCAACTGAAGCCAGTGGGCCACCAGGATTATAGAGGAGACAGCTTGGGTGCAGACCTTGGATCAGCTCTCAGAGCTCTCAGCTCTCCAGGAGGTGCTGGGAGGTTCTGCCTTGCAGAATGGAGATAAATGAAAAATGAGCAGCAAGATAGTGGGAAAGATAAAATTGCACAAAGCTTCTCCCTCACCATCTCAATGAGCTTTAACAACCACTGACCTTGAACTAGTCAGGCATGCAAATCTTTCACACATTCAAAATGGAATTATAGCTCATACGATCAGCTGTTGTGAGGAGGAGAAGTTATCCTAGATAAATTATTTCAGCTATTTTCACAAGGAAAAGCTGTTGCAGATATTGCAGCTCTGACAGGTAGCTGGACTGGACATTCCCTTCAGATTCATTGTCATTGGGCCCCAATCTTAAATTACCATTAGTATTTTTTGTAAAGGACAAGCCCTGTATTTTTTTTAAGCATATCATTTTCACCACTAAATTTTCCTGATGCAGAAAGTTTTCTAGATGTCCTGACTGTTGCCAGCACCGTACTGAGGATAAGCATGCACTCCCAAGCAAAGCGTGACATAGAGAAAGCAAATTTAATTCTAAAATGCTGCCAAGGCAGGGTATCAACCTACCTCACCACAGGATTGTGCTCTCTCCCTGTGGCAACTCCAAATCAGAGCACGTTACTCCTGTTTACTGCAGAGGCATAGCACGAGCATCAGCAGCTCCTGCAGAGCAGCCAGTACTCTGCTGTCATTGAGATAACTGCCCGTGGTTGGCCCTCACTCATCTTAAACCAGAGAGAGCAGGTTCAAGGAAAATAGTTTTCCCAACTTCTTTTTTTCTTTCATTTCCTGAGAAGCAGGGCAAGCTAGCCCAGGGCAGGCTGGGGCACTGGGAGTGGTCAGGGCACAGGACTGCAGCTCAGGGATCTCACCTCCGTGTGTGCTTGGATGCACAACTCACTGCCTTGCGATCCCTGGCTGCAAAACAGGAGCAATGGTGCGCACCAAGCTCTGTGAAAAAGGACGTTCAGACCTACTGTTGTGGTTTAGCACCGGTCAGCAACTAAGCACCACACAGCTGCTCACTCACTCCCCCCAGCCCAGTGGGAAGGGGGAGAATCAGAAGAGCAAAAGTGAGAAAACTCCTGGGTTGAGATAAAGACCATTTAATAGGCAAAGCAAAAGACACACGCGCAAGCAAAGCAAAACAAGGAATTCATTCACCACTTCCCATGGGCAGGCAGGTGTTCAGCCATCTCCAGGAAAGCAGGGCTCCATCACGCATAACAGTTACTTGGGAAGGCAAACGCCATCACTCCAAATGTCCCCCCTTCCTTCTTCTTCCCCCAGCTTTATATACTGAGCATGACGTCATATGGTATGGAATATCCCTTTGGTCAGTTGGGGTCAGCTGTCGCAGCTGTGTCCCCTCCCAGCTTCTTGTGCACCCAGCAGAGCATGGGAAGCAGAAAAAGTCCTTGACTACTGTAAGCACTACTTAGCAACAACTAAAACATCTCCACATTACCAGCACTGCTTTTAAGCATAAATCCAAAACATAGCCCCACACTAGCTACTATGAAAAAAAAAATTAACTCTATCCCAGCTGAAACCAGGACACCTACACACCTGAATGGCAGCAGAACAGTGAACTGTTCGATCATTTAAAATTTCTTACTTCAACATGAGATGAGTTTTTTCAAGAAAATAACTGCTGAGCAAGTACAGATGCCGATGAGAGAAATCACAACGATCCCTTCAACAATGTCTGAAATGAGAGCTGGACAATACACTTGGCAGAGGAAAGGTTGGTTGGTGGTACAGAAGCATCTCCAAAGGATCCTTAAAAGATTTCAGTTCAGAAGAGGATAAAAGCCTAATTTTATCAAGGCAGAAGAGAAAGGAGGAACTGTAGGGAAGGGATCACCTGTGGGGATCATGAGGTGAAGACAAAATCCAGCTCAACAGAGACTCACGAATCATAATGAATGGAAAAGGGCAAACACTACCTTTTTATTCTCTCTCACATACAAAACAGAAGAGGAAAGAAGGAAAAAAGTAGACCCATGAAAACCTAATAATTTCATTTAAAAACTCAATATAACATTAATTTAATTTAAGCTGCATCTGTTGGGGTTTTTTCTCCCCCAGTGGATTGAAGAAATGATTGGTGATTTGACTGACAGCAACAATGGAGACTTTCAGAAAATGAGAAAAACCTATACCACTCACCAACCCAGCACTTGCTAACGGAGAGGAGTAGGAGAAAGTGTCTGGAAGAAAGCTGGTCTAAAGCCATCAGGAAAATGTATGTGATCCTATGAAACCATTCTAAGCAACACCCCATTTAACAGGTTCCTGCCCAATAACAAAGTTCCTTATTACCTCCTCATCCTGCACAGGGCTGGTAAAGAACTTCATGGTTCTTTGGGATGCATCCCTGATTTATCTGCCTTCTTCTTAAAAAATACACATATGTATACTAAATGTGAAATTTTATCAGCCTCATGATACAAAGGTGGATCTGTTTCTAACCTAGTGAGTAGAAGAGACTGACATATATCAGGTTATACTTGAAAAAGTGCCTTCACTTGCAAAGTATCTGGGACTGCAAAAAGACAGCTGAGAATGAGACTTTTCTTACCTAGCTCCTCCTAAAATGAGATGAGATGGCAGCAGAGCTAGAAAGGGTCATCAGCTGAATTCACATGTTCACTGCACAAAGCTTCTGCGTGTGTTAACCGTGCCTCAGATTTAAGCATTTAAGCCATAGCATGACATTGGGTGGGAGAAGACAAGTTTAGCAGGAGACTTTCCTCGGTTGGACTCATTTATCATGAATCTGGCAAAATGAAGAGTCCATAGAATATAATTCAGTGTCTTTTTGGCACAAGAAAAAGGTCAGTGCTTACTGTGATAATCCGAGGTGGATGGTGAACATCAGCTTTCCAGGGTTGGGAATTCAAGCTCTTCACTTGCACCCGCATAGAGTGACTCCTTCTTTACCAAGTAATTCTGCAGAGAGCTATGACTCAAACTTTGTGTTTACCCAGCAGAGATATAGACTTTTATCTTGGAAAGTGCGAAGGAAACAAGCTTTTCTCACATGGCTTTGTTCTGTCTCCAACCCCAGCCAGCAGCTGGTCCCAAAACTCAAGTGCCACAGCACAACATGAAATGAACTTTACTCAGGGATATTTTTGTGTGTGTGTGTGTAGCTTCCTCATGTTCTCTAAACATTTTCCACAGGGACAATGTTCCCAATGAACAGGGAATTTATCTTTAATAACGCCTAATGACATGTCTTACTTGGGGGAAACACTCATGTGCCTGAAGTCTGGCCAGCTACACTCTGCAGCTCATTAAATGAAGGCTTTATGCCGTTTTTCTTAGGGGAACAATTTACTGACATAACTGGCTAGTTCCATACATGCTGTAGAGCTCAAAAAAAAACCCATATTTTTTTTGTTTCGTGGCCACTAGGTGTCAGAGCACCGTGATGAGGGGATATCCCTTGAGGACCACAGAGCCCAGCACAGCAGCTGAGGTTGAGCCAAACTCCTCAGCTCAGCACAGGGACTAGAAATACTGAGCTTTAGATAGTTCTACAGGATGAATAAAATAAAAAAAAATCAGAGAGTTAAAAAGTATGCACATGCTGGCTGCTACCCCAGGAGGCTTCACGGAGAGAGTGTTTGCCTGCCAGCATTTTGCAGCTTGCTGCCTGTACTGGAAAACATACACCCCAATATATAGTTTTATGTCAAATCCACATTCAGAAATGCCTATTTTTTTTTCTATGCAGGTGCTTACATTGGCAACCATCAAGGCTGCTGTTAAGTGCCATTGGCTGCTTAACAATACAGTTTCATCTGTGTGTCATACTTGATTTGGATTAGAAGCTGGCAGTGTTTTCTCAAGAAAATGCTCCAATCTCCATTGGGATTTCTGCTCTTTTGCATTTTATATAAACTGCACTTATGCTTGGATATGATGATGGGAAGTGTACAGGATCCTTCTCTTTTTAAAACAAGATTAATTTAAGTTCAGCAGGAAGAGCTTAACTATGGAAGAATCTATATTTAGAATATTTTCCTTTTGTATACAGATGAGTGTATTTCCAGATCCCTTGAGTGTCGATCATGCTGTGGACAAATGCAAAACACATCCCACCTTGAAAGTCATTCCAAATGCAGAAGGAAGGCAAGAAAAGAATAATTGCCTCCAATGATCACAAAACTTAGGAAGAAGTCTCTTCCTTCCTCTGAATGCAAATATACCTTGTTTGGCAGCACAGTTGTTGATCTACTTTCAATATTTTGTTGTGAGTGTTAAAACTAGCCCATAGAAACACAGAAAAATTGAATAATTTAAGTTAGAAGGGACCTCTGGATATTATCAGGTTCCCCACTCAAAGCATAGTTAGCTCCTAAGTCAGATCTAACATAAAAGTTAGATTAGGTTGCTCAGGGCCTTGTCTAGTCCAGTTTTTAATATCTTCAAGGACAGAGATTACATGGCCTTTCTGGAAAACTTCTGCAAGTGCCTGGTTAGCCACGTAGTGAAAAAATGAAAAATTGCTTCAGCTAAGTATAACAAAGAAAGACTGATTTAAATATAAATAAACCATTTGGTGCCATATGAAAAATAAGAGGTTTTTACCTCCTCAAGAATGTATCAATGCCAAAGGCCTCAAATGGGAAATCTAGCATTGTCAGCAGCATAGAGCTATAACTTTTATAATTAAACAAAAAAAAAAGGTTAATTCAGCACATACTCATGTTTCTGTTCTTCTTGACTGCTCTTGCTTTTGATCCAATCAAATACTTGTAGAGAATGAAATTTACAGTCTCCAGTCATAATATTTTACAGACCAAAAGCATTTTAACAAATCTTCCTCTCCTCTTTAACATAAAAAACTTTAGAATGTGACATTCCAGAAAAACAAAACTGTTCAATTTTTGCTTAACCGGAATTAGTTTGATTTTAACTTCTGATTTTTATCCTAGTTTTTGTGGTTATAGTGTCCTAGATGGATTTTCCTTATATTTATTGTACATTATTTCTCAGTTTTGTGATGAATAATAAAAACTATACTTGTTTGTGCAACAAACAGTAAGACACAGCAAAATAAGTGTAATCTTTAGACATATTTATTTCAGACTTTCATGAGTCCTTCAAAATCAGTCAAGCATAGAGTAAGATGGTCAAACAGCATCAGAGTTATGAACATGTGAAATTTGGAAGTAAAAACATGGTCACACACTGATCTTTAGATGGGTCATAAGTGGTCTCATTTAGAAATTCAAGCAATCTCATAGTGGAGATGACATAAAGGATGAGGTCACATCCACTTCGAGGTGATGTCACTGAGAGGTTAAATGTAATCTTTAACACAATCTTGTAATTTAACAAGTGCTCTATCACCATTTCTGAGCTATTTTTATTTGCATGATCCTAGCACTCTGGTTTTCATCTACCATGCCACAAGTTTGACTTTCAGGCTGCTCACACTGTTTTGGATATTTCTGGAAAAGAATTAGCTCTTTTCTTTGCTAGAAGATGTGGAGCATGGTGCAGCCAAACAGGATGACAGAATCTTACCTCTATTGTTAGAGACAAAATAAACAGTCATCACTAGCTGCAAAGAAAATAAGCTATTCTGTAAGCAGTGCAGGTCCCTAGCCTACCAATTCACAAATATAAAAACAATGCTTTAGGAATGAAAAGTGCCATGAAAAGCAATTGAATTATCCTATTGCTGAGGAAAGAAAAATCCTTACATAGCAGACACAGGTTGAAGACTGCTGATGGACCAGTAGCACCGTTCACACAAGGTCTGTTTTGATTTGTTTCTGACGTTCAAGATTTCAGAAGCAAACACCAGACTGGCACACAGATGTACGTGGTGTACAGGACACTGGCAACCACAAGCAATAGCACATTGTCTACAGCTATCAGAAGTGAACACCCAGCTCCATGCTTTGTGCTTGGTGTGGTATACGCTGCCGAATGGAGAAATAGTTGATCCTAGCATTACTGCAATTATGTCAGAAAGCACACACGCTAATTAAATACAGACTTAATGGGCGTAGTTAATAAGACACTGAACAATGTCTGACAATTTGCACAGATAACAACAAGTTCAGGCTGAGTAAGCAGTTGAACTACTGTTTCTGATGTTATAGAGAGTCCAAGCAGGGATTAAATGCTCCTTCAGCTAGGTACTGTACAAACAAATATCAGAAAGAGAATCCCTCTCCCAAGTTCACCACCTTGAGCAGTGCCTTGCCAATAACAGTATCACTTACAGCTGAGACTTGGCCACATTTTCTGTGTTAATAAGCAGGGAAGCAGTATTTGATATTAGCTGAATTTTGCGAGAAATCTGAAAGCTGGCACTTTAGAGAAAAGTACTGGCAAGTGAAACGTAAAGGAACAGCTTATAATTCAGAGTCCAGCCTTCAATGAAAACCACATAAATTAATATTAGGTTATGGTATGACTGACTGATAGCCAGGGAGAACAGGTATTGCAAAAGACAGTATCATAGAATCATAGAATGTCCTGAGTTGGAAGGGACCGACAAGGATCATCAAGTCCAGCTCCTGTCCCTGCACAGGACAACCCCAAATTCACACCATGTCTCTGAGGGCCCTGTCCAAGTGCTTCTTGAATATTGTCCGGCTTGGCACCGTGACTACCTCCCTGGGGAGCCTGTTCCAGTGCTCCGCCACCCTCTGGGTAAAGAACCTTTTCCTACTATCCAACCTAAACCTCCCCTGGCACATCTTCCTGCCATTCCCTCGGGTCCTATCATTGGTCACCAGACAGAAGAGATCAGCACCTGCCCCTCCTTCTCTTCCCCTTGTGAGGAAGCTGCAGACCATGATGAGGTCTCCCCTTAGTCTCCTCTTCTCCAGGCTGAACAAACCAAGTGACTTTAGCTGCTCCTCATATGGCTTCCCCTCTAAACCCTTCACCAACTTCGTGGCCCTCCTCTGGACATTCTCTAGTAGCTTTGTATCCTTAATATACTCTGGTGCCCAAAACCGCACACAGTACTCAAGGTGAGGCCGCACCAGTGCAGAGTAGAGCAGGACAATCCCCTCCCTCAACCGGCCGGCTATGCTGTGCTTGATGCACCCCAGGACACGGCTGCCCTCTTGGCTGCCAGGGCACACTGTTGGCTCATGTTCAACTTGCTGTCAACCAGAACCCGCAGGTCCCTCTGTGCAGAGCTGCTCTCCAGCCCCTCGTTCCCCAGTCTGTATGTACATCCAGGGTTGCCATGCCCCAGGACAAAAATCTGGCAAGTGCCCTTGTTAAACTTCATACAGTTGGTGATTTCCCAGCTCTGTAATTTGTCTAGATCTCTCTGCAGGGCCTCTCTGCCCTCAGGAGTGTCAACAGCTCCTCCCAATTTTGTGGCATCAGCAAACTTAATTAGCATTTCTTCCAGTCCTGCATCCAAATCATTTACGAAGACATTAAAGAGTACTAGCCCTAAGAGGGATCCCTGCAGAACCCTGCTAGTGACTGGCTGCCAGCCTGATGTAACCCCATTTACTATAACCCTTCAAGCCCGACCCATCAGCCAATTGCTCACCCATTGCATTATGTGTTTATCCAGCTGTATGCTGGACATTTTGTCCAGGAGGATATTGTGAGAGACAGTATCGAAAGCTTTACTGAAATCCAAAAAGATTACATCAACTGGCTTCCCTTGGTCAACTAGGTGGGTAACCTTGTCATAGAAAGAAGTTAAGTTTGTTTAGCAGGACTTTCCCCTCGTGAATCTGTGCTGGCTGGGCCCAATGACTGTGCTGTCTTTCAGTTGTTCTTCAATAACTCCCAGAATAATCTTCTCCGTAATTTTACCAGGCACAGAAGTGAGATTGACAGGCTTGTAGTTGCTGGGGTCATCTCTGTTGCCCTTCTTGAAGACTGGGAGAACATTTGCCAGCTTCCAGTCAACTGGGACCTCTCCAGATTCCCAAGAACATTGAAAAATCATTGAGAGAGGTCTTGCTATGACATCAGCCAGCTCTTTAAATACCCTTGGATGAATCTCATCAGGCCCCATTGACTTACAGGGATCCAGCTGGAGCAGCAAGTCCCGCACAAGTTTGGTGTTCTTGGGAGTTTATCATTCCCACAGTCATTTTCTCTAGCCCAGGGCTCTGGGAGTGCCAGAGCCCATCACCACTGTTGAAGACCGAGGTGAAGAAAGCATTAAACATCTCTGTTTTTCCTATGTCCCTGTTTGTGAGGTGACCATGCTCATCAAGTAACGGGCCAATGTTATTTCTGGCCTGCCTTTTGCCATCAACATATTTAAAAAAGCCCTTTTTATTGTGCCTCACAGTACTGGCCAGCTTCAACTCCACTTGAGCTTTGGCCACACGAATTTCCTCCCTACAGTGGTGAATAGCATCTCTGTAGTCCTCCCATGTCACCTGACCTTGCTTCCACTGGCCATATACTTTCTTTTTTTGCCTTATTTCTAGAAGCAGATCCCTGGTCTGCCAAGCTGGCCTTCTGCCTCGCCTGCCTGACTTCCTACATTTTGGAATTGCCTGCTCCTGTGCTTTTAGGAGGTGGTAATTAAAAAGTAACCAGCACTGAGGGACCCCAGCTCCTTCAAAAGCTTTTCTCCAGGGGACCTTACTAAGTAGTTCCCTGAGCAACCTGAAGTCTGCTCTCCTCATAACCAGAGTTGAGGTCTTTCTGGCAGTGTTCCTTCTGTTACCATAGATTTTAAACTTGACTGCTTCATGGTCGCTGTGGCCAAGGCAGCCAGCAATTGCCACTTCACCCATGAGACCCTCTCTGTTAATAAGCAACAAATCGAGGAAGGGACCTCTCCTGGTCAGTTCCCTTAGTACCTGTGCCAAGAAGTTATCATCCAGATGGTTTAGGAATCTTCTGGGCCTGTTTGTACCAGCTGTGTGGTATTCCCAGTTGACATTTGGCAATTTGAAGGACATGGGAGGATATGGAGGACATATGTCCCCCCATAAGGACAAGGGCAGATGACTTAGAGGCATCCCTTAGTTCCTTAAAGAATGACTCTTCTGTGTCATCATCCTGGCTGCGTGGCCTATAGTAGACTCCCATAACAACATCCGCTTTATTTGTCTGTCCCTTAATCCTTACCCAGAGGCTCTCAACTGTGCCATCGCCAACTGCAAGCTCCATGCATTCCAGCTCCTCCACTACATACAATGCCACCCCCTTACCTCGCCTGCCCTGCCTATCCCTCCTGAAGAGCCTGTAACCATCCATCATGGCACACCAGGCACAGGACTCATCCCACCAGGTTTCACTTATACCAATGATGTCATACCTCTGGGACTGGGCCAAGGCTTCTAGCTTCTCTTGGTTGTTCCTCATGCTGCATGCATTTGTGTAAAAACACTTCAAGTGCAGTTCATTGTGCCCATCGTCACATGGAGCAGTCTGAAGAATCTCACTAGCACACAGCTCCTCAAGCTTTGGTGTGCCATCCTGTTGCTCATCACTGACTAACATGGTATTGTCCCTTTCCCCCTTTCAATCTAGTTTAAAATTCTATCAATCAGCCCTGCCAGCTCCTGAGCAAAAACCCCTTTCCCCTTCTGAGAAAGGTGCATCCCATCGGATGTCAGTAGACCTGGTGATGAATAGACTATCCCATGATCAAAAAACCCAAAGTTCTGCCGATGACACCAGCCTTGGAGCCACGTGTTGATCAGCTGGATTTGCCTGTTCCATTCAATATTATTCCCTGCTATTGAAAGGATTGAAGAAAATACTACCTGAGCACCTGAACCTTCAACCAACCGTCCCAAGGCTCTGAAATCCCTTTTGATTGCCTTTGGACTTCTCTTTGCTACCTCTTCTCTGCTGACATGGAGAACCAATAGTGGATAATAGTCTGAGGACCTTACCAGACTAGGGAATTTTCCAGTGACATCTCTTACCCTGGCCCCAGGGAAGCAGCAGACTTCCCTGTGGGTTGGGTCTGGTCGGCATATCAGACCCTCTGTTCCCCTCAGAACGGAGCCACCTATGACAATTACCCTTCTTTTTTTCTTAACATGAGTGGTTGTGATGCGGGGGGTAGGTTGCCTAGACAACCACTCCATCCCAGAAGGACCTTTGTCCATATCATCAGTTGTATGCCTATCCAGTTCCAGGGCCTCATACCTGTTGTGTACAGGCACCTGGGAAGGTAAGGCAGGCTGAGAGTGGATTTGTCTGCTGCCCCAAGCAGTAACCTGCTTCCATTCTCCCCCCATCTCCTGAGTCTCCTCCTTCTGCCTGGTGGTGAGGGGCTGGGCGGTCCTTTGTCACTTGTGCCATGGTTGCACATCTGGTACATCTGTCCCAGGGATGGTAGAGTACCATTCCACCAGTCAATCTCCTCTGACTCCCTGATACTCCTCAGCCTGGATGTCTCCTCCCGAAGCTCTATCACCAGGCTGAGCAGCTCATTTACTTGGGCTCATCTCCCACAGGTGAGCTCACTGCTGCCATCAGATACTGACCTGAAACTCAGGCATGACCTGCAGCCCGGGACCTGGATGGCTGCATGTTCCCTTGAAAGCTCTGTTTGAGAGGCTGCATCAGTTCTTGCAGCTGGAGGGGCCACGAGGGATGCTGAGGGCACAGCTTTTTGCTGGGTGGATACCATGGCTCCTGCTGTTCTCAGCTCCATGCAGCCTCTGTTTGAAGTGGCAGGGCCCTCCCTGCACATCCTGCCTGCACGAACTGCCACACCATGCCCTGCTCACCACACTCCTCAGGAGTGGCATGCAGCATGGTATTAAAGTAATTCAAAAAAATTATTGGAAAGAGGAGGTTTATTTCAGAGCAAAGATAGTATGATTAATTTTTTCTTCTGTTAAACTCTTAGATATAATTACAGGAAGGAAATTATTACAGCAAGAGAAGGAAAAATCCAGAAGTCACTTTCAGAAGACACCTGCCTGTGCAGTGGGCGAGGAAAGAAGCAGCCCAGGAGCTCCCAGCCCTGAGAGCATGGTGGAGGGGGCTTGGTCCTTGCTCGCTCCTTGCTCAGCCTTAGCTCACAGCTCACCCCACTGACACCCCAGGCACTGCAGACCTGCCCCTCTTCTTAGGGCACATCCCCATGCTGGCATGTCCCCCTGCCTGAACTAGAGCTGCTTGGGGTATTGCCCAGAGAAAAGTCACTGCAAGAAGGGGCAGTACAGCTCCACCTATGTTGTAGCTCATGTTACATCTCGACTGAAAAGCACCAGTGGTGGAATAAAACTAGAGAATGAAACTTCAAGTAAATGGCAATACATTTGCTCTATTTTCCTATCAGCCTGCTACTTCTGCCCAGATCTTGTGCTCCATTTACTTTTCTTTCTCATTTTAAATAGGCAGCTGGACAGATCCCTAGGTCAATACTGCTGACCCCCAAACTAGCTTTTCCTTTGGACCCGAGCAACTTACATTGCTTGGATATCTAGCACTCTCGCCACAGGATGCTAGGGCTGTCCTAGCCATTGAACACCCAGCTCCATGCTCCGTATTCAGTACGGTATTCACTGCCAGATGGAGACAGAGATAGCTTGTCTTAGCATTACTGCAATCAACTCATAAAGCAGAGTCCCGTATAGAAGAGCTGGTGTACTGGCATTTAAGTTCCATCAGAAGGACATGAGAGATCCCTCTCTTAATCCCAGTAAAAAATATACTCAATGCCCCATGAAATCAAGGCATCTGAGTTGTCTCTTTATCGTAAACAGTAGGTTTGTTCACTCCTTTAGTTCTACGTCAAATTCACTGTTCCAGCTGTCACCATTTAATATTTTTTAGAAAATATTTTATGGAATACAAGCACACAAATATGGCCAGACAGACTGTTACCCTCTAGCACCGCAAAAACCTTCAGCTAATATAAAGCCACAGAGGTCCATCGAGCAGAGGATAAGCCTTGTAGCTTAGATGTTCAGGCTGCATCTTCAGGGAGACGACGCAGGGATGATTATGTTACAGAAGTACCATGTGAAAAACATAAATTGTCACAAGTAGTCTGGAGAGTGATTTTTACACTTATCAGCTTAACGAAAAGCAAAGGCCATTAGATGACTCTAAAAATTCCTCCCTGCTATTTGCAGGTCCCTGCAGCATGCCATAGACACGCGCCAAAGACACACTGTGTCGTGAAATCCTGCCATTCTCAGAAGGTGGAATCAATTAGTGTGTAAGATGTGTACTTAGGGTGAAAAAGCCTTGCTGCAAACACCCGACAAGAGAGGTATCAGCTGGGCTGTTTGCTCACATGGAGCCTGTTAGTTACACAAACACAGGGAAAGAAGATAGTATTACAGGTGAAATCCTGCAGTTCTCCTAATGAAAGTGAATTTGTTTCCCTTCCTGTTTTTCCTGCTTACCTCTACTATTTGACCGCTGTTAGACTGTGGCATGTACACTGGTTGAATGCCAGTCTTCTCCCTCCCATTCAGCATTTTCTATCTCTCTAACTGATTTTAATTCAAAAAAATTGCAAAAGAAATATTTTTACTTGTCTTGGGAGCAACACCCAAGGAAGCTGTCTTTGAAGCAGATGAGGACTGTATTCAGAAACAGCTGGGGAAAAGAAACCCTGAGAAATCAGATCAAAAATGGCAATTTGGGAAAGAAAAGCATGCTTTTTCAATTTGCATTTTCCAATGATCTTTGACCTTCCCATTTACATTCATATTCTTGAGTTTAAGAAGGAAGCAGTGTTACCAATACTGAAAAAGTAAAGCTTTTCAAACAAAGCCCCGAGAATAATAACTTCTGGGGAAGGAAGACTTGCTTTACTCAGAAATAGCATAACCTGTACAGTGAACATTAATCTCAATGCGAAGCCGAGGAATTAAATTCTCTTCTCTACCAGAGGATCTTGTGATGAACAAATATTAATTCCCTCCATCTGATTTGGTGACACTCCTAAGCACTACTCAATCCGTGTGACTAGTGAGACACGAAGTCAGTGTTAAATTCCTCTTCTTATTCGGAAGGGTTGAGTCCACAGGCAAGGAGGACTTAATCTTGGCCTTAATGAGGAACAGCAATTTTCCACTTCTTCAGACTGCTGTGTTACTTCCTAAAACTCAAGAGCTGAGAGTCAATACATTGGGCGCAATCTCTGCCCTGGCTTCCTCCTGTCAAGTGACACAGGTGCTGAGTGGAGGTGGTGTATGGCAAGAGCTGAAACAGAGAGTTCAGCAAGGAAAGACACTTCTGAGATCTTGGCAATAAATCCTAGATCAAATTTTCAGATCATGGCTACTTTTCAAAAGATTTATAATTTGAAAAAAATTTGGGTTCAGATTTTTTCAGGACTAATGCACATTTCAGATGTAATTATTTATTAAGTTAGGAGCAATAAGTTTTCCAAACAAAACCCACCATTTTAAGAATGGAAAGCAGAATATTCTTATTTCTTAGCCATGAAAATACCTAACCTGTTTCTAGCCACACCATTTTTTTAAAAATGCCCTGAAGCAGACAACCAGCTTGAGCAATATCAATTCAAAGGGCTGATATCTGTACCAAGAAATAGCAAATAACTTTAATAGCTAGTAGTACCAAGCAAATAAAACTGCATTGCTCTAACTTTTAAAAGTCTGGGACCAAGTATGGTGGAGAATGCTGAAATGCTTCTCTCACTGCAGAAATACAAAGAATAGTAGTTTGCTTGCACTTTTTTCTGTAAAACTATACAAAGCCTGCCATAATTTGAAAACTCCAAAGGATTTTTTTCTCCAAGTTATCAGCATAAGTGACATTGACACTGTAATATGACATTGACAGTGTAATATCACTGCATTTAAGCTTCAGTCTTTCAGGCAGCAAGGGGGAAGAGCAGAGTCTCTTGAAGAGAAACCATTAATTGAAAATTTCAATGCAAAATATGAATACATTGAAGAATACATTAAACAGGGAATTTATAATACAAGCTCTTTTTATCCCTTCAGCTCTGTAACACACAGATATGCTGAGACTTGGTCGAAATCAAGCTAAAGATGGGGGGGGCATAAGATCTACTCTCCTTTACGTAGGGTAAATGCAAAAAATATTTAGGCTCTAGAAGGAACAGGATAGGTTAAAAATAGAAACCATCTCTTAAAATATGAGTTACCTGCAATGACTGGGATTGAGTTGCACCGTTACAGGGTCTGACTGAGTTCTGAAAATGGAGCAGGAAAATGCCGAGGTCTTTTTGTCCTGTTTTTTGTTTGTTTGTTTGTTTGTTTGGGGCAATGGGGATGGGCTGCTTATGTCTAAATGGGTGCCTAAAAAAAGTGATATAAAGAAGGGACCAATCAAAACCATCATTACACAGACCAACAGTTTGGGTCAAAAGAGGTATTGCTAATTGTACATGTTGTTTTCCCCTGAAATAAGGAGCATCCTCTGCCAATCTGAAAACACTTATTGCTGTGCAGGGTACAGACTCCAAAGAAGGAATTACTTGCAAGCAACTAAAGTGCAGGTCTCCACAGTAAATAAAATTTCAACTCATTACTCTACTATAAACATATTTGCTTTCACTGACAGATCATATGTTTTGAAAAGTTTGGAAGAAAGACCTCTCCTTAATCCCAGAGCTTTGAAGCTGTATTGTCCACTTGATGAAAATATGAAAATATGAAAATATGAGCCGTGTTTTTCATATGACAATGCAGGAGGAAAAAAAAGGGAAATGAAAAAAATAATATCAACTCAGCACCATCATTTCAGAACATTTTGGCATATTTTATTGTTTCCTCTTAACCGCCCCCTCCTTCTTATCTCATGTACGGGCCCATCTACAGTAATGTTTTAAATGAAAAGCTTTTTAGTGAGCCAACTGCACCTTTCTCTAGGGAGTTCCCACTGAAATTTCTGATAACAACAAACAATGGAACTTTTTTCAAAGAGTTACAAAGCGTAATGAAAATGACATAAATTATCATTTAGAAATTTCATCCTTTGAATAAATTTTTCCTTCATTATTCATAGCATTTTTTCCAGAAAAACAAACCATGATAGAGCTTTCCACAGAGTAACTTAATTAAGCCAAAATATTAGCAGTGAAAGTGGGCTCCCTCAATTGCTACCATTCTGTATTTCTATTTTAAATTACTTTTTAAACAAACAGTTAGGGAGCTGAGTGACTCAGGAGCCAAAGCTTTCCAGTCTTTACAGCAACCAATTAAAACTGTAGCAGAGAGGACACAAATTAAGTTGGTGCAGGCTTGACTCAGTTGTCCATAAATTGCATTTAGTACCTCTGGAAATGCCCTGGGGTATCCCACTAGTCTCCTCCAGGAAGGGCTAAGTCTTTTGAAGACTGTCTGTCATAGCTGTCCACCCATGGGGATGGCCTGGGTAACCCAGAGCATTTTAAATGGCACCTTATATCTGAGCATAGGAAACTCAGTCAAACCCTTAGTGTCCACTCTAAGAGCACTATATTATGCAGGCAAAGCCATAGAGAAGGAATATATTTTAATCTGGAGCCTAATTTTTAAGACCTGAAAAATGTTAGACTTTATCATTATGAACACAGAAGATTAAACCAATATGGAAACTGGTGCCAAAGTACAATGGTAATATTCCTCCTATATGCAAGTGGAGATGTATGGATACTTGGAAATGTATGTCAATAATGAATTGAGCTCCAAAATACAAATCCTGAGCCCCATCCATGCAGGTAAATCAATGTGTGGAACAAACTTGTGCTAACTATCTTCATTTAGGTAGACAGGAGATGGAGGGGTGTAGTTGCTCTAACCCATTCCCAGCCTTCCCCAAAAGCCATGCCGTGTGTCAGGAATGCAACTGGAGGCCCAGGGGAGACAAAGGGAAGACCTACTGAGATCAAAGGACTCTGTGGCACATATTCACGTGGTAGAAAAGATGGAGTCATTGCCATGTTTTAGCTTATCCATTGCCTAATTTAGGTGCCTAACTTACCTACATGGTGGTAAAATCCTCCAAATGTGGATAGTTACTTCACTTAAATTGTACATATGAAGAAGGAGGAGGCGACACTCCCCTGAAAGCAAGCTCTTAAATTCACTATAAAGGCCATGGCAGGAGGAAGGTGTCTCTGATAACCCCCAGAAGCAGATCCCATCCAGTGAACCTGTCCTCTCACCTTTACAGGGAGAGCATGCCTGCCCAAAGGGTGATCTGCTCAGGCCAGGTTTGGTGTCCACCCCTCTGCTGCGGTGTCCCCAAGAGGGGAAGCATGAACCAGGGGATCCCCCTGCCCGGAGGAAGAGGACCAGCTTGAAGGGCTGCTGTGGGCTGTGCTCACCCCAGCTGCTCAGCAGGTGGATGGATGGCTGCACGTCCTGGTCTGATGCAGGCAGAGCTGCTCCTTCAGACTGGGGCAGACATGGACCCCATTTTTAGGGGGTTCTCTAGCAATTTGATTATTGCAGAAAGGGGGACAGGCCTAAAAGTGTGGGTTGCTAACACTATGCTTATGATTTCTGGCTTCAGTACAGAGATTAGCCAGTCCAAGAAAGTAGGATCAGTGTGGGATTTAGGCATACCAAATCCTATCCCAGGTTTTACGCTATTTTGATTTCTTTAGTCTCCTGCCAGGCCAATACAGAGATCTGCAGGAATCCCTCTTCTTCCAGCTCACAAATGCCAAAATTAACAAATCGAGATCGCATTTAATTCCAGATGAGCACATCTGAATTGCTCCATCTTATGATAATATTTTGCATCTTATTCAGAAGAAATGCTTGCATACTTAAACAACTAAGCAAAACATTTCCAAATCAATTTCTAGCTCGCATCTCTGTTCCTGAATCCAAGACTGTGCATGAGTCCTTCCCCTCCCTCTGCAGTCAGTATCGTTTGATGCAAAGGGGAATTAAAGAATTGGGCTCCAACAGTGTCAGGCAATGGAAGAAAGTGACTGCAGATCACTCATAGGTAAGACGTGGGCATCACGGCGCTGCCAGGACCGGGACCCTTCCAGCTACTTCCAGCTGTGGGCACCAGTGGGAGTGCAGTGGTGAAAGCTGGGGTGCTGGGGATGGGCTTGAGCACCGCACTCCTGGGCGTTGGGGCTGGTGATCCCATTAAGCTGTAGGGCCCCCTGTCATTTATGGACTGCAGTCCCAGGGGCTAGGCCACACCTGCACAGGAAGACCGCAGCAGAGGAGGTTATTACACACGTGGAGCCTGTGCTCAAGGATAAATTTCCTAACCATCGCACCCTCCTTTATTGTTTTTAGTGCTTCTTCACCATGCAGATCTTCTGTTTTTCAAAGGCAGGTGCAGCATGGCGGGGTCTCCCTAGGGGTAACACAGGACGGCTCTTGCCAAAGCTCAGACCTGACCTGCACCAGCTATAAGTCATTTCAGATGCATCTGAGAGGAAGACTTGGCAGTAATTCAAGAGGCTTGAGTTCCTGGTTGTGGAGCCCACTGAGTCTGTAAAACCACCCTTGAACTATTTGTTTAAATTCCCCCCACCCACCCCAGCCTTCTCTCTCCAACCATTGTAAAGGAATAGCAAAGCCAGAACTGTGGAGTTTCTTAAAAATAGTTCTCTTGTATAGGGGACTATGAGAAATACTAGGCAAATGAAGAAGTGATGAAGACCTAAATCCCTAAGAGCTTATACATATGCATTAAAAAGAGCAGTTTAAATGTCAAAATAAATAAATATAAAGCTGATTTTACACTACAGGATTATGCTTGGGAGGGAACGTTTTCCTCCTGCCTTACACAACCAAACTTCAAAAGAAAACTCCCAGTGAAAAGCTACTGGGTTTCTGTAGTCATGCGGATGACTCTGTTGGGCCGGACAAAGCTTTTTTCTGTTCGAGGGAAAAGCTCCATTTGGAAGGTTTGGAAGCAATTTCTGCTCTCAGTTTGCAAAGTGCAAATCAGGACAGTTTGTAACAACACAGAGCTATTGAGATGCGGGGAACTATTTACATAAGTAAGGTAAGCAGGATTTGACCCAGCCCCTTGAGCCCTGCAGATAGCATTGTCCTGTCAATTTTCACTCCCTACAGCAATGAAGCTAGATAAATGGCTTCCTGCCATATGGCATCACCTTTTTACAAGAGATCATGTAGACATTGTTACTGGCCTCGAGGTGCTTTGGAGGGAAGATCCCACTTTGCTTCACCACTTAAATTCCAAAATGTTTTTCAAATCTGCCATGCACTATGAGTTCTCTGCTGAAATATATAAAGATGTCCGAGGTAAGGATACCAGGAAAAAGATGACTTGTGTGTGCTGTGAGGTTCAGTATCTTCAGCCCTCACCACTTGGCAGGACAGAGCTCTGCATGTGATTTCTGTTACTGCTCGGGGTCATTATTGCCTCTTTTCACTGGGCAAGGTTCTGTATATAGTATTTTGAGCCATTTGTGATTATTTCAGTGAGAGCAGATACCAGCCTGAGTTTTGAACAGCACCTTTATCGTAGGGCTTAGACCATCAAATGAACAAAGTTTAATAGCAGAGTTTAGCCTGTTAGTCAGAGATCTTCCTCAGTATTTCCCAGGCTGTGCTTTATCCATAGATGCTTCCTCTCATCCTCTATTGCCCCTCAACTATAGACTAGCTAGCTGTGATGTGTTTCATGATCATGTTACGCCAAAGAAGGTCAGAGAAAACAAATGGTATTATTCAAACTTGACTCAAGAAAAGAGCAAATCTCTAAGGAAAGCACTCCTCCCCTTTCATTTATGAAATAAAGCTCTAGAGACTCACCCCTCAGGGGGAGGTTGCTTTATATTCTCACTGTATGTAAAATTTACCCTGCGAAGAAGCAGCTGATAAACTCAAATCTCTCCTCACAGCATGAGCTTCTTAATGCCTCTGCCTCATTTGTTCATCAGCACTTTATGAGAAAATAAACAAAAACACTGTCTGTTTGCCTATTGTCATCAAGGGCATCTGAACGTTTCCTGCCGGGAGAGGTGGTTGTACCACCCTTGGAGCAGAGGCGATCGCATCTTTCTTCTGCCTCTGCATTTACGATGACCAATCTACAAAGCCGGAATCCCAGGGAGCTTAATCAAAAGCCAGAAGACACCCCAGGGTATGTGTTATTGTCTAATAAGAGTAAGCAGTGCACACTGTTAGCACCAGCATCAGGCTAGCGTCAGTGTTCCTGCATACTTGGGCATCCCTTGGAGGAATTCTGCTGTTCTTACAGGGCAGGAATTGTTACAGATGTAAAAAGAACACTATTGCAATCATACAATGATTTTTAACAAGGTAAAGATTAAAAATAAATCCTCAGTGTTTGCCTCTGGTAAGTTTTTTCTCTCACATCAGTTTGGAAAGAACATTTATGCTTTTTTCAGTTCAACCTATCAGCTGCTACAGCAAACCAGTGCAACATGGCCTCGAAATATCCCTGTCATGGAAGAGGAGGAGGATCACAGTGATGTTTAGGTTAAAACCCATAGGTTTCACGGTAAGCACACTAGCCAACATTTTAATGTATTTTTAAAGCGCAGTTCTGTCAGAAGCTCAAGGCAGCTCCCACCATCCATCCCAGCAGCGTATGTGCAATTTGTATATGATTAGCGCAGTGGATTTTCCTCCAAGTGCCTTCTTTTCTTCTCTCCTGCTTTTTTGCAGTCTCTGGCATTTTTTTTTTTTTTTTTTTTTGCCATTGCTCCCCTTCAAATCTGTAATTTTTTCCTCCACGGTTGGTTCATTCTAACAGTATTTTTCTTCATTGTTTTTAGCTTCTTAACTGGGTAGATGTGGATTATCTGACCCCACTTCTGAGCCCATGTATGCACATGTCTGAGAAGCAAGGGGCAGCAGATGTGCAGCTGGGAGGCACGTTGTTCCTGCGTGCTTTGCTCATCTGGCATCTCTCTGAAAAGATGGAGGGAACTGGTTTGTATGAAAGATGGCTAATAGCACTCATCTGCCTCCATCCTTCATGTAAGGGGCAGCATGGAAAAGGTGATGGGGAGGGGATTCACAGTCCACAGGGGTACTCCTGTGCCCAGAGACAGAGATGAAACAAGGACCTGCTTCCACCCCTGCTCACTGTAATCTAAAAGTGAGAGAATGTTCATGTGTGACTCTAAGTGCTATAATCAGGGGAAATACTCTGCTAAGTCCTGTTTATACCATTCTTAGGCAAAGGGAGACATGAAGATCTCTGCATCTTCCCTTTGCATCAATTAACTGGTTAACAAGGGGAAGAAGGGACAAAGCGGAAGTGTCCTGGGCAGACCTATAGCAATGTCATTGTTCACAACAGCCGAGTGCCGAGACGTGCATTCAGTAAATATGTTGTCCCATTACGATGACACTGCAGTGCTCCTTCTCCTCCATAGCCATAGCGTAGGAAGATGTATCTCCAGCCCATGCATTGGCCTACACCATCATACCTATATACTGTATACACATGCAGCTAGCAGACTAAGGTGTTACAGCCTCTCAGAACTGGTGGGAAATCTGATGTGGAGAGCACTCTTGCCGGTCAGAAATACCTCCTGTAGAGAAGGTCTTTTTATGTGAAGTCAATTTTAAAATGATTTTTTAAAGGATTTTGCAGTCTGCTTCAGTGGGGAACTGGGACTTCTAGGCAGGTTTCAAATCTCCTTCTTTTAAAGTGTTGATAGTTTGGTACCAAGTGTTTTTCACATGAGATTTTGGCATTTTAACATACAAAAAAAATCCTTGAACTTTAAAATTCCTCCTGCTATCACCTACTAGCAGCCAACTTCGCATAAACATACCCAGAGACACACATACACACAAAGATACAGTTATAAAAAAAAAATAGAGAACTAAGAAAACTAACAAAAGCCAGGCACAACTTAGCAATTCTCGCTGACTTGGTTTCTTGTACTGCCAGAGACCATTTTAAAAGGCAAATTCTCATCAGATATTGGGGAGGGAGGGAAGGGAAGGAAATTCATGACAGATTGTGCTGTGAATTCCTAAGCCTGGAGTTTTGTTTGTGATTTATCATTGCTAAGCCTTATCAACCACTGATTGACTCTTTCCTCTCTCAGCCCTCAAGGGTGGCAGTCTCTGGTCTCCTGTGGCTCCCTCCCGGACGACCAGCTTCTCTAAATGCTAATCAGATGATACGGACCCTTCTGTGATCTTGTGAAGGGCTCTATCAGCAGTTTGGTAGAAACACTGTCATGTAAAAATGATACTCCCTTGTCATCTCCGAGAGGTGTCTGCCAGGAAGCAGGGTAGAAACACAACATCAAATGGCTTGTATATTGTCAGCTCCTACAGTTCTCCCTGTGATGTGTCAAAGCGTGGACAAATACTTACCTGACATGGCTTGTTACAGAACTGGGGCTTTTGCAAAGAAAAGAGATGTTTTATAACTCATGAATTTTGTTTCTTTGTTTGCTAAAGTGAACTAAATTCAGCCAAAACCTATGCTGTTTCCAGATAGGATAAACTTTGGACCAAGATCCTAGCAACTTTAGTTTTCTCATGGAAGATATCATAAGCATCTACAGGCAACAGGGCCAGCAATTTCCCAACACGTAAGCGAGCAAAGAAGCGGTGCTCCTACCAACACAGCTATGGAGCCAAACAGCTATTCCTCAGTGCAAACTGCCAACCTAAGGGCAGAGGAGGAATTTTGCTTCTCTTGAGGGGCAAAGCTTGTGATGGGGAACTGGCTGGTGCAAGAGGTATAAACATGAGCCTTCCATTACCAGCTGCTGTCCGAGCAGTCCTTGGAACAGAGGGTGGCCAACGGCTGCCTCAGGAGCTCTGTGTCTGCCCAGCACCTCCACTGTGTCGCATCTACCGAGGGCTGCCTCTGTGGCGTGTTGTGGATAGACCTGTGCAGGCATCACCTGGGATGCAGGGTCTCCAAGGACTTCTTGCACAGAGCTTGTGGGGCACTTTGCAGGTGCTTCCTCAAGCTCAGAGGGTGGCAGCTCCCAGATGTGGGCAAGTGCTCTGACCATATCAACGTAACCTCCATTGAACCGATATCCAAACCATATAACAAAATTCATAATCTAAATACTGGACACTGCCTACCCTTCCCTTTCAGATGCCCTTCCCTACTCCACAGGGCGCCCAGCCTCAGCAGAGGAGTGGGTGGTCTGCTCCTCTCCAGCCTCAGAGGAGGGTCTGGATTGCCCTCTGGGGGCAACTGGGTTCCTGGGATAGTCCAGGGAGAGAGGAAGGCACCTTTTCAGGACTGAATCTCCCTCCAGAAACCTGCAGAGGCACCCGCAATCAATTTGCCCAAGGGGTTACAAGGGAAATGCCTCTCCAGCTGTGCAACATTATTCTACTGTCCAAATCCAAAATGATGCAAAATGTAATTAATTCCTTTTTGCTATTACCATGCAGGTTAAAGCTAACACGGCTTGCCTCATTGCATATGCCAAAAAGTTTCAACCTGGGATCAGTCAAAAATCATTTATTAATTTCAGGTTGTTCAGTTAGCAAACAAAAACTATCCCACCCTGCACCCAAAAGCACCCTGACAGCCTTTGAGGAAAAAGCCAACCGCCTGTATGACAATATGCCAAAAATACCGACCAAGCAAGTCTGCTGAATTTTAGCTATCCAAAAAGAGATTGTCTTCTAAAATGGCTAATAAAATGTGTCTTAGGCACACAGAGGCAGCCCCTAACCCCAGGCCACAAGGAACCCATTCCCCAGCCCAGGTATTGCTCATGTGACAATTCTGGGAGCAGGTCTGCTACCTGGCTCTCAGCATGCACCATCCACCTACAGACCTCATGCAGATTCACAGTTCATTTCTCCTCTTTCAGCTGTCTGACCCTGAAGCATCTCACCAGCAGATTGACGGTAGCTATAGTCTCCAGGTGAGAAAAACCATCAGGGGCTTCAGGGGCAGTGCAGTGGCACCAGGCTACCCACGGTCACCATGCATTATTGGAGTGGGGTGGTTTTAAACTCACTGCAGGGCTGCTTTGATTCATTAGCAGCAAAGCAGCTTCAGATATTAATTACTGCTGGCACTGCAGGGCCAAGTTCAGTTCCCCAGGCTTTATCCAGAAGTGTAGGAGACTATGGAGATACAACCTGATATGTTTATCTTTGCGAAGCACGCTCCTGCCTCAGTCGTGTGCCAGATGTAGCCACAGCTGCAGGAAGTTGTTTATCTGCCCTCGTGACCTTGCAAAAGTGTCGGGCGATGGTAAAATCATGTTTTTATTGAGCATCTCTTCTCTTCAACTGGAAACTCTTCACCACCAGTCAAAATGTATTCTAAATTCTATAAGGAAGCCAAACACTGATATTTCAGAGCTCTGTAATCCAATTATATCCTTTAGTGTGTTCTTGCTGTAAGAATTTATTTTGGGGAGCTAGCTTGAAAATATTCACCTCAGTGAAAAAAATTGGCTGTTTGAACACCTGTGATAGCTACTGTTACTGGTGCCCTTTCTAAATCTCATAAGTCTGTATATTTATTGCTCTTTGCATCTCCACATTTTATAGAAACTTAATCTATCACATTAGGCATACTGTGACGTTATTCTGGAGCGTAAGAAAGATCCTAATGAGCCTTTGGCTGGGTTTTCCAGGACTCCTGGGGCACACAGGCACTTGGTGCCTCTGGGATTTCATTAAGAGGTGGACACTGAATTCTCCTAGGTCCCTCTAAAAATTTTAGTCTTTACAGTTCTCCAAGGGAAAAGGGATACTGTGTGTCAGATAATTCTGTGGAAATAAATTTACAGCTGCAAATGACAGAGCTAGAGCATTTGTCAGTACAGCTAGATACTAATATACATTGATTGATCGACGCTATGGTGTAAGTGATAGTCCTGAGCATGGGAGAAAAAGGATTAAGCAAAATACAAGTGGTATGTATCCATCAACCTTATCACTCAGGAGAAAAAATAACAGTGTCATTAGCTAAGTTTCCAAAATAGCCCAGTTTCCTGCTTGAAAGTCAATCCTTCAGAAACAGGTTAAGCCTTCATTTTGTTATGACATGCTGGTAAAGTCACAAGGGTGCCTTTGGTCTTTTTCTGTCAACATTAATGTGTTAAGTGAAAATAATTGTTCCAATGGAAAATACTTGCTTGGCTCATAATACATTATAATTGCCAATGTTTCGTTTTAGTCAAACAGCAGTTGTATCAGAGAAAGATCTTGTTTACCAAAAAAAGTGAGTAAAAGAATTTGGTAATGCTTTGTTTTCATTTTTTCCTTTTACTTTTAATCACTTCATTTGAGCTGAATTAACATACAAATTTTAGTAATTGTTTATCTTTTGCATTTTTAGAATAAGCAATGCAATTAATAGTAATCTAGTCATTCGAATATTAAGTCTTCCACATAACATTAAAATCAATGCACATTTATTATGCCTGCTGGTGCTGTATTCAATTAGCTGCTTCTGTCTTAGCTGGTAACTTCCAGACATTCACAGTAGCTATGTTTAGACACATTTACTATGTGCTCATGACAAAACCACAGAGCTATAGATGCTTTAAAGATTGGAGCAGATCCCCATAAAGATGAGGCTGCTCTTGAAGGTTTGCACTGATGGGAGGTCAAATTTGAGAATTACATAATTATTCACAGCAAGCTTGTTTGTTAGGGCCCAGAGATAGTCTGTTTACATTTGGATACAGACCGGATTTTCTTTTAAGTTACTTTAGTGTTCTTGAAAGTGTCAGGAGCAAATATCTTATTTAGTCACAGGAAAATGACAACTTGGGTATGAGCAGCATAAATTCCCCACCTGTTCCTACTGAGGTGCCTCATTTCTTTTTCTGAGAGGCATCCTGATGGGGCTGAAATGGTAGGTCTGTCTCTGTAGTAATTTTGGCCTTGGAATATCTACCTAGCCTTTGGGAAAGGTGCCTGCTAAGAACAGCAGTGGTGGCAGTACCATGGTGTGGCTACTTGTGGTTATAAGACTCAAGAATTCCTTTCACGGTGACACTAAGTAACCATTAAAGGTCAATAACTCTCACTTACCAGTGATATGGGGACAAACTAAACCTACAATTGAGTTCATCATCCAAGATCTTCTAGTTCCCCAGTGGAAAGTAAATCCTTATTTAATCTGGGCAATTAGATGACTGGATTACATAGACTTAGAGCATACACTTTTTCAAAAATGTTAGCTTGAGTCTATGCCTTATATGAACCTTTACTTCCTAAAATCCTCTTTTCCAAAGGCAAAAGAGCTCCACTCTAGGCAAAGACACTTTCAATAAATACCTAAAAGTGGACCTAGGACATAATCCAGTTATTTGTGAGCACAGTAGAAACCCACTGACTTCACAAAATTATCCTCATACAGTTTTAGTGACATATGATATTGACGTGCAAAATTTTTGAGGTTTCAATTCTACTGTCAGATGATTAAGTGGACCAAATGAACTCACCGTCTTATTCAAACTAAACTGTATTCAGGGATTAATGGAGTACTAGTTGATAATTTTTTAAGCATGAACTCCTATTGCTATAGGATGACTTGTGAAATTCTTGGACATATAATACAAACTAGGTAGGAAGGTTAGATTTCTTCTCTATCTGGCACAGGTGAAATTGCTGCCAGAACAGTGGGATTCATTCTGGTGCTCACAATCAAAGAGTGACTCTGCTCGATTGAAAGAGATTCAAAGAACAGCCATAAAGGAATTATGTCTTTCATGGACAGATGCAAGTGGTGGTTCTCATCTAAATAAACAAATAAGAACAGGGATGATTTGATCATAGGTGCATGCACTTGTATTGAGTCTACAAACCGGATTTTTAAATCTGTCGGAGACCGAGGTATAATAAGTCCATAGAGTGAGAAGCTGAAGCCACACGAAATCAGATTAGAAATAAAGTGCAATCTCTTTACCTGTGAGGATTACTAATCACTGGAACATTTTACCAAAGGCTGTGGGAATTCTCCATCACTTAAAATTTGTAAGTCGAGAGTAAATGTTCTTTTTTTTCCCTAAAAGATGTTTTAGGTCAAACTTTCATGAAAGTCTTACATCTTTGCTGGGGAAGAAGGGGGCTTATATGCTTACAGCAGCTTCAGAGTCCATGGCACTGTCAAAACTGAAGTCACAAAGACTCATTTTTATTAGAATTATTTAAAATACCATATAAGGAAAAAGTAAAACCAGAAACAGACATGATCTATTTATTCTTTTCTCAATTAAATATCATGGAAGTATACACATTTTCACAAAACATTCCACCTGAAATGAATCCAAAAGATCCGCCTATAGGCTCAAAAATATAGCTTGAGGGCTCTGTGCTTGCTGTTGCTGTTTCTGTACAAACCTCCAGTTGAGAGCAATGCAAAATGTGATGCTATGAGAAACTCAGGACTGAACTCTATAGGCAATTTCACCTCAGGCATAAAACAATAGAGGTGATATTTTATATGCGGCATCATTGATGTTCAACAGCTTCTTTAAACATGAACATTTTAAAAAATTAGTGTTCTGATCTTTTTTTTGTTATTTTGTTTCATTAAGAAACAGTTTAAAAGTTTAACATACCCTTTTATGTCTCCTCCCGAGATTTATCTTTTCACATCTATATGGTCTCTATTTCTTTTGTTCACACCATAAATCTAAGTTCCAAGCCAGATATTTGTAATAAGTCTATAAAGAAAACAGAAAGAGGTGTGGTAAGTTTATCAGTGTGAACCACACATTTAAGTTTCTGGTGTACATAAAAATTCCAGACTTAAGTCTCTTGACTCTCCCTTCCAAAACATTTCCTGCACAGTTTAAGAAGGGGGGGGGGGGGGAGGAGGGGGGCGAGATTTTTGCACGGGAAAGACACAAAATACAGTTCAATTTTTTTAAAAAAAAGGTCTAATAGCAGAATTTTTTGGATCCTCAGCAGCAGTGTGTTCAGACCAGCCCCACTGTCAGAACCCACCAACCACATTTGATTTCCAAAGCAGAAAGAATGGATGTAAGTAAGAAGCAATGGTATTTCTGGTTAAGATTTATGCCTTTTCTTCATTTCCAATGAGAAACGAAGAAATAATCCCCTTTTGTTTCTCTGGGAGCATACAGGCGTTTCAGTACAGACCAGACTGAAGCTCCTGCAAGGTGAGGTGTAAGGAGCCAGCCCCCACCGTGCAAGGGCTCGGCGCTGCTGGTGGGCAGCAGTGGGATAGAGCTGTGTCAGTCCCACAAACAGGAATCCAAAACCCCAGGGTGGAAAAACTAGCGCTGCAGAGAAACCCTTTTGTTTTTCCTCCCTGGCATCTCAAAAATCCTGTATCATAACAGCTTAGTACTAGTCAGAGAAAGACTTGAGGAAGTAACAGAGAACTATGTAGAGTTATTTTCATTTCCTCCTAAGTAGCCTCTTCTAATTCATCAGATCACTTTCCAAGTATCTTTAGATGTAAGTGGAAACAAATGCTGCATGCAGATAAAAGGAAGGAACCAAGCAGAGAAAAACATCCACTGTCACAGCATTTTTAGGTGTGATGAACACCGAAGTCACCTCTCCAGCACAGACGTCACTCCAGCATGGGTTGCTGGAAATTAAACTGTCCTTTTCCTGAAGTCCTCAAACAAGTTGGAAGGTGTTGCTTCCATTAAGAGGTGAATTAGGCAGGATTGCATGCTAAAACTGTCTGGATCAGGGTGAAATGAAAAACCAGAAGTTAGATCTGTGTTTCCTCAGCCAGGCTGGATTTTCAGAGGAGCTCATCGAGCAGGTTGGGAGTTGAATTTAACCAAGGAGGTGGCCTTGGTAGGAAATGCTGAATCTGGACATTTCCACCAGACTCACTGATCATTGAGCACCAGTAGGCAGAGGAGATGATAATGTTAAAACTCATTTTTCCAGAGGCAGAGAGAAAGCAAGTGCCATTGTCCCCTGGACACCAGGTCAGGCAGGGGCTGAGGGCCAGCAGAGGGACTCGACATGAGCGTTGCACAGATGGTCCCATCAAAATGCTGGAGTGATGAGCAGCAGGCTGGCCACTCAGTGGGGCTTCACAGTTCTTACATATACTGCTCATGACAGCCAGACCTCTGACTATTGTGCTAATAATTATGAGTAAGGTCCTGAGTTTAACTCTATCCCTTTTCAGCAAAGCCACTTAAGCTTGGGTTTAACCTTTACTGAATAGGGACAGGCTCCTAAGTCAGGCACAAGATAACTGAATTTGAAGGATCAGGAAGAGTCACTCTCACCCATTTAGAGCTGTGATGTGCCATGGTCTGTCCTCTTGGCCAGCAGTGTTTGTGCACCTTGCCAGGCCAGCCCATCAGACACTCACCCATCACGCATGACACTCCGTGCTTCTGTCCCTGCGTCCCTGTCAATGACAGCAGGAGGCAGGGCCACTTACACCTTTCTGAAATGGTGTAAATGACTGGCAGTGCAGGAGAGGTCTTTATCGCTTATTCCCCTGTCTACCCTGTCTACCCTGAGTGCTGGCTCAGATAAGCCAGCCTAGAAGGTTTAGTGATCCTACCTTATATTTCTTCTTGCATCTATGGGCTGTGTGGTTGGAAAGAAAAATGAAATTGTTTATGTACTGGTGCAAATTGCTGCCATTTTCATCTCCCTTTTTTTTCTTTCTTTAACTACTTCTTAGTCTTACTTACTACTTCCTTAACTACTTAAGGACTGGGAGTGATTTCAGTAGGAATAGTATTCTACATGTAAAGCACAGCAGAGCTATGGGTATAGCAGGGCCAGCGCACTGCTCTATGCTCCTGGCACGAAGGGCAGAGGCATGTGCAAGCAACCCATCCCGATTGCTCTGACAGTCGTCTTGTTGCTCTCATTTCAAAGGTTTTAAAGCCTGTCAGGGTAAGACTTCATTAAAACAGCCCAGAAGTCAGCAGTCTGGAGAGCGCAGCCTGCATCTCTTCCTAGGTAACAGTGCCAACCCTGCATGACCTCAGCTTTGTTTTGAGTCCGGACAATAAGAATATTTATTAACTGCTGTCTCGATTGCTGAACGGCACACAATGAATCTGGCAAGCAAGTCGTGATGTTAGCCAAAGCTGCTTGCAGTATCTGAACACAAGGGCTGAGATTATTTATCATTGGAGACCCCACATGCCTCAATCATATCTAGCCGCTCATAACCGTTTATTTTTCTAGCCTGTAGTTCAGAGAGCAACAGAACAGCCTGTCAGTGCAAATCTGTAGGTAAGGCACTACAAGTAATTAACTTGTGGATGACCTTTTATTTGCTTTTACCACTTCCAGATTTTTTTTTGTTAATTATTTTGCCCAGCCGTGCACACAGATGTGAATGAAGTGGGTACCAGCACACTTGTCTAGCTGTATCACAGCCTTTCTGGCTTCTCATGTCTCTCTCACACTGAGAAGGCTATTTCCACTGGGAGAAGCTGCAGGGTACATTTAAAAGTGCTTTAAAAATGGTATCAACCCCCAGCTCCCCTCATTTGGATGCTGCCATTTTAAGAGATTTGCCTCGTAATTCTGTGCCCCTGACTCAGGACCTAATCCTGCACTGTCATGCATATGACAGATCTGGTAGGTAAGGGAAGCTAAGCTCTCCTACCTAAAAATCACCAGATATTTATCACTGGTTAGCTGCATCTGAACATGCTTGCAGCATGCAGTGCTCTTCAGGCGCTGTTTCTGTCTCAGCTGTAGTCAATATTTATCACAATTCTACAATGGTTTGTAGTGTTAAGACTCTAATAAATATTTATTGAGAAAATTACTAATATAACAATTTCCTGATAAATATTTACTAGAGATTTTCTCTCAGGAAGCACACCAGGGAAAAAAATTTTCTTTAAAAATCTGTTACTACAAAAAATCAATTAGAAAAGCAAGCCAATACGAAAATTAATCAAACAGCTGGAAAAAGGAGTATACAAAATTAAGCATATGCCAGCAAGGGAAGAAGTACACAACAAAGCAAAGGTTTGCCAGAATAAAGGAAGATGTGTGAGCTAAAGGGGAGCTGCCTCTGTTCCCACTCCCGGTTTCATTCAGAACTAGACTGGGATTTGTAACCAAAAGCTACAGATAAAATTAATTTCTTTTGAATAAAATCACATTCTTTTGCAGAGAGGCACCTTCACTGCGAAATACTGCAAAGACAGCACTAGTTTTTTTCATTTCCAACCTGTCCATCAGACTGAAAACTTGAGCTCAGATGTATTTAGGATCAAGTCCTGCTAAGATAACTAAGTTTGAAGCACAAACCATGTACTATTAGCACAGACCTTACACACTAGCTATGCTATCATCTTTTTGCCTTTTATAACAATGTGCAAATACTTGTATTAATAAGAAAACAAAGATGTTAAATTATCTTTCAGATATTGCACTTAGTTAATCAGGAAGAGTTAATTTGCCAGAATGATATTTATACAATAAAGAAAAATGGAAAATAAAAAGAATATTCATAAACAGCTTTCATTTCCCCTGTGACATGTTTAAGTTTAGCAACACAAATGATTTTCTACAGCTGTTTTTACAGATGTTAACTGTACTTAGTAGTTGAAAACCTGATTTCTTTCTAGTCACAGATCATGGACAGTAAGGGTTCATTGAACCGCTGTATCTTTCCCAAGGCAGGATCACTGGTAAGTATGAGCAGATACCTGAATGAAGCTTATGTCTTCATGTTACGGCACAATTCAGCAAAGCATAGGTAACGTATGGGAAAAAATACACATCTGCATTCTGGAACAATGCAATAGCCTAGCATTTTCAAACCTAGCGTTTGCCTTGATGAAGCAGGCAGTATCACCTCTGGAACACAGGCACTTTCTTTAGCCTCCTATACCAAGGGAGAGGTATCCACTCTGGATGATGCTCATTTGGGAAAGTGCTCCTGATACTCAGTAATAGCATTACCATAGCCCATGATAAATGTAGGTGATGTTCTTCAAATGTCCTGGCATAGACTGGGTATCTACATGAACTCAGTTGCATTCACAACTCTCTAAGTTCACAGCATTGCAGTACAAAATGGGGAGTCTCTTCTTTCCAAATGGGGCCATATGGATATTTCAGATGTGACCAGATCCACAGTCACATCTTGAACCTGCCTCTATCTAGGAACACCAAAGCATGAGAACTTTTTTTTTTTTTCCTTTTTTCTCCATGGCAGATGAAATATCAGAGTTAGAACACAGGTTCTACATAATAAAGAGCAAATTCATAGCCAAGATTATTCTACAATGCATTTTAGGAAAAAAAAAAAAGTAGTTTTCAGTCCTTGCTGCTGTGAATGACTCAGCTAATGAGCAGCAGAAGAGCAACTACCTGAACTGTGCTCTCCATGACCTCTACAGACCATATGCAGGCTCCTTTCAGTAGCCACTGTAGAGTTTCTCCATGCTGTGTAAGTCAAATAAGCTGTTGGTCATGCTCATGCAAGTTACACCTTGGCTGCTCTGGAGTTTGGCCACATATAGGCATGCTTTCAGGCTGGCCCTCTGAATGAAAAGCAATCTCAAAATGGGAAGGAGCCACAGAGTGGTCCACAACATGCGGTGTAGACAAAGTCTTTCTCTTTAGAAAGTTTTGAAGCAACTTTTATCTTCCTGGAGCAACTTCTACAGCCACAGAGAACAGCAGCTATGACCCAAACTCTCTTCTGTTTCTCAGATGATTCTTATGAAACAGCTACCAGGATTAAAATACTTTCCATTCACAGTCCCAGAGGGTGTAGGAAAGTGCCACTAATGCCATCCATTTTCATGGAGTGCATAAAGCAGCACACAGAAGGTCTTTGTTTCCTTGAGGAAATCTTAGCCCTTCCTAATTGTGAGTTATAAATGTTGCTATTACCTTTCTTATTGCCTGCCAAGTCTACGTAGACCTTTCCCTCTTCAGCTGATAGCCCTGTTAAAACTAACTGCCCTCCATGGCTTTTATCAGCATTGGTCTTTCTCCTCTGGCAGGCAGTCGATGCCCCTGAACTCTCAACTCTTGTATTTGAGTCTGAAATCTTCAACAGGAATCTCAGGGAAAAACCTTTACTTCTGAACCCGTGCCTGAACACAGTCTGTCTATTCCAGGAAAATCTCAATCATTTTGCAAGCAAATAGGTTCTGGCATATTTCTAAAATAACATAAAACAATATACAGAAGACAGAGACAGGTGAGTATGTCTTCCATAAACTCTTTGAGGATTTTGGTACAGAGTCAGACAATTATTTGCCATTATTAAGGGTCTGAATTCTGCTCCTGCCAAGCCCTAGGGTTGTATCATGGACCGGTGCCCTTTGACAAAGAAAGTATTAATGATTCATCCCTGAGAATTTTAAGTCATCTTCCCTGCTCTCATTTTAACCGTAACTTACTTATAATCGTAAGTAAAGGCGTATTTATTTTTCATTAAGCTATTCCAGAAATCAAAATGATTCAAGTGATAATTATGAACTTTAGGTAGTTTTCTCCTTTACAAACTCCCTTAGATAATGATAGTTTTTTTAAAAATCCAAATGCAGGTTCATATAGCAAACAACAACCTGCCCAGACTTAGCCTTCACAGCACGTGACCAGCCTGCGATCAATACCATATCATACAAGCTGTAATAAAGCTGCTTTTATTCCCAGGGTGAAACTCCAAACTGTCTCAGATGCCAAGTCGACTATGTCAGCAAATACTTGCTAGCTGCGATCAGTGAAAACTCAGCAAATAATATAGCTGAATAGTGAATAAGTCATATATCTTAGTATCACGGCTCTAAGAGATGTAGAAGTCACACCTTGAAGTCTACGGATTCACGTGTATGAATTATACATTAAGAGCTATGCAAACATAAGAGTGTTTATCCCAGGAGCAGAGCACCGATCCTATATGGGAGCTCTTTTCTTATCAGAGAATAATTCCTGCTTTCCGTCAGCTAGTGAAAACACTCACATTTTCTAATTTGAAAGCCAACGGCACGTAGTGATCCTTGAATGGTGGGAAGTGTGTTTCAGTGCAAGTTTCTCACATCTCTAAGCACACTTTTTTGGTGCTCTGTGATTTATGTTTTCTTGGCGCAAGTATCTCAGTATTATCTTACAATGATTAAAACCAGTAGAGCACAGGCTACTATTTTAACCTTCAAAATGTAGCAATCTGTTGGCTTTCTTGGTTTACTTTCCCACAAATCACAGAAGTGTGTGACTTTACCCCATTACGCTAATTAGCTGAATCAAGGAATGTTTTACTAATCAAAGTTCCTAGACCTGCCGGTACCAACCAACTTAATTAACATAGAATACCACGTCCCATAACTGAGTATCTAGATATTAGGGTCCTCACCCATATTGGCTTTAAATTCATAAAGGTCTAAAGGCCAGTGGCGTTGATTTGTACTTTCGAGATGCCCTTATCCTAAATTCACATTGAATCCTGTCTCACAGAGATTACCAAGAAAGCTACCTGGAGCTATTTTACTCACTGAGCTTTTTGGGCTTCGTTAACAAATTAAAATCTTCCTTGGAAAAAAAAAATCTGAACAAAGCAACCAGCAAAAAGTATCTGAGGAATTGAATAATTTCCCTATTCTCCCTTATAAATTAAAAAAATAAACGAAAATCCCTACATAAAATCAGTGGGTAAGTCTACCAAGTCCAAGGTTGCTGTCAAATCTGCTCTGGGCTGGCCAGTAAACTATGCTGATTTTTGTCCCTCATGCAGACAAATTCCTTTGAATAATATGATGGTCTGAGCTGGAAATCTCTGAAGCAGACCTTTGCCCTCCCATCCCTACAAGCATTCCACAAAGCGCTATCAGACATTATGGTCCACTGTGGCCCACAGGAGTCTAGCTTCATGGTACATAAATCTGAGGTCTGATCTGTTTTCTCCAGCATTTTCTACACAGTTCAGCCAAGCCTTTACTCTCCTTCCCACCTTTTACCCAGCATCTTTTCAGGCTCTCTCTCCATTCTCCTTGGTGAACAAGTTTTGTTACAAGTGATGTTTCACAGCAGCCTATAAATTGTCCCAGCAGGTCTCCTTTAACAGGCAGGAAACACAAAGCAGTTACATTTACATAAAACTCTCTTGCATGGCCAGGGCCTTTGTGGAAAAGTGCTTTTTTTATCAAGGTGAAAGCCTCACTGCTTGGCACTCATCGAACCAACTCTAGGTCCAGAAGGATAAATAATTTATACCCATTTTTATTCTGAATCCTTTAAGATTATTTTTCCACCAGGAGGATCTTCACCAGGGAGGACAATTCAGTTCAACAGCTGAGATATCTGTGTTTAGGAAGAAAAAAATGGGCACTCTGAAGGTACCTGCCTCCACCAGTTACACTAGGAAGCCACCTACCTAGTTTCAGCTAGGTAGTTAATTTTTAGGTGGGTAAAGTTAGGTAAGATGAACTCCTACCCATTAAGATGGGATAAGTGTCACAGAGCTGAGAACAAATATTTGCCACGGAAAGCTAACATGCAACCACAAAAGTTTGCAATTGTCAAATTACAAAGCCTACAAAGGCTATGAGTATATCGACTGTTACAAATCGCTAACGCCAGGAGGGACTGCGAGGTGAGAGCCCCGCAGAGCTGCTGGTGGAAGGATGCTCGGAGGATGCTCGGGGACCTCCCAGGCAGCAGGAGCCGGAGCCCAGGGCAGGGCGGGCGTGCCTCGGGGGAACAGAAGAGTGTTGGTGCCACCTAGAGGGAACTATTGGCCTAAAAAGTGGTAAAAACTACCGCACACGGGTGATATAATGTGCCACAGATACACAGCACGGGAGAACAAATTCCTAGAGAGAAGGGCTCTTACTGCTGTGCAAAAAATATACACAGTTACGAGAAGTAGCAGCGTACAACTTACATCAACCTCAACATAACTTGCAAATATAAATATAGAAGGTGTATTTAAAGTGACCAACTGCTGATTCCGCTTCAAACCATTTCCCAGCCTCACAGCTGTATTCCTTCCCTTCTTCCTCCAATTATCTGAACTCTAAGGAAATAGCCGGCACTCTGACCACATCTGGAGGTCGGATCCTGCATCCCTGTGCTGCTACTGTAACACCGGCTGTGGCTGGAGCCAGGTGGCGGGGGCGTCCAGGAAGCACCAACAGCGCGGACAAGAAAGCCTCGGGGATGCAACTTCACAGCCCTCTGCTGATCACCAGCTTTGCCAAATGACTCACCTGAAGCCTTGCATCTGCCTGTATAACTTAAAACTGCTCTGCATTATAGCAGGAAAAGAACCAGCAGCCACAAGCAAAGGAAGGACTGGTGCATAAATAGATGTCACCTTTTCTTCCACCACTAAATCTTGCCTGCAACCTATGGGTGACTGTGGTAACTACAGCGGT
The DNA here is from genome assembly GCA_031468815.1 of Morus bassanus. Lineage (NCBI taxonomy): Eukaryota > Metazoa > Chordata > Aves > Suliformes > Sulidae > Morus > Morus bassanus. The sequence continues at coordinate 54,265,694 of CM062570.1, read as the reverse complement.
GACAATATGTCATGGGGACACTGTGGGACTTGGTGGGGGGTTGCTGATGGGTGGACTCTGCAGCTGTTTCATAGTAGATTGAAGTAATTTTTGAGCAAGTGTTCACCAAAACAGTGCTTTTCTCACCCTTAAGCTGCTGCACATGGTCCCTGCCATGGGCTGGTCTGTGGGCATGGCATTCATGCTGTGGCTCTTTCTTGCCCCACAGGAAACCCCACGTGGTAGCAGTGCCGGTGCCACGGAATAAGACAGATACTGAAAGGCATCTGCTCTGTCTGTTACAGCTGTACTTCTCAGACACTCATTTCTCTCCCTTCCCAGGGAGTCCCGGTAGAGTGCAGAGAAAGACTTGGCTCGCACCAACTAAATCCCTCTTTGCCTGGCTTTGCTAGTAACACTGCAATCAATGCAATGCAGCCCGTGACACAGGGTGCCAAGGAGAAATAGCGCCTCAATCCTACCATGCACTACGGACCCATTCATAGAGCCTTTCTGATCTCCATTCCTTAAATAAAGGTTAATTGACAGAAGAGTATTTGATACTAAACATTTGCTAGTTCACCGACCTCTGTGAGAGCTGTACCTCTGAGGCTTTGGGTTAGTTAAATTTAGGAGATGACTGAAGTGCCAAAAAGTTGGGTACCTGTCACCCCAAAGGGGAACACGGCACAAGGCACCGCATGTCTCTGGGTGCGCGTGACCATCCTGCTGGAGTCCTGTTCATCAGCCCCATCCCCCAGCAGCAGGCCTGTAGGCCCTTTGGCTGCCACTGTCTCACAGGCACCATAACAGCCACATTTCTTATCCTTCACTTTACAAACACCCCCAAAGCCCAAATTGCATAGAAAAATGTAAGTTCAGTGCAGTGGAAGCTAACGGCCTGCTCAGTATGCTGCAGGGCCATGCCATGCACCCAGCCAGGAGTATTCGGACCATGATTTCATGAAAATGGGATCCACACTGGCCACCAAAATTGCTGAGCAAAGCTATTTTAAGTTTTAAAAGTTTGCTGTTCAGACAAAGGAAGGACCTTCTTTATGGGCCAGAGAGACACACTGCAAGAGCGGACAACCTCCAGCTCTATGGAATGTGCAGCACAAGAGGACATGATGCCTCAAGTCAGGACCTGCAGGAAGCACGTTGCTGGCGTGACCTGCAGGCTGTTGCAGGGGGCTCCCGTGCTGTCCCTACTTGCAAAGCAGATGTGGCCGCTCCCTGCTTACACACGGCCTGCTCTGCCCAAACCTGTTACTGCGGCAGCACTTTTGAAACGTGGCCATTTGGGACACAGAAATATGCACCTGCCCGTGTGCTCCCCAGGACAGGAGCAGCTTCTGCCTGACCTCCCCAGGGCGCGAGGCTGGGGAGCAGCAATGCTAACACTCCTCCCTCCTCCCCAGCGCTGCCCGGGCACACTGTCCTGCTCCCTGCCCCCACTGGCTGTAGGATTATCCATACACCACCTGCTCCTTCCTCCCACTCCCCAAAAATGTCCACCCACCTGCCAGGTATCTTCATCTTCTGCTAATTATCCAAAACAATTGGCCATGAAATCCCTGAACCAGATTTATCATTCAGTTATACTGAATTGACAAGAGAATTAGACTGAGCTCCAAACCTTGACATAAATTATATTGACTTCAAAATATCTATTACAACCCATTATGCAGATATAACTGGAGGGCTACCAACACGTTTTAACAGAAAATGTGAACTCCAATGATTTTTTCCCAAAGAAATGTTATTGATGTCATAAGTGCTTCAGCTGAGCATGTGGTGCTTTGCAGGATTCACTGATAGGATGGATTAACACAGTCATACACGTCAAAATAATTTAGAGAGGCTTTATACCTCTGTTTAGGAAAGTACACTGGTAAAATTTAAACATTTTCTTTCAGTCAAGCCTGATCTACACAAAAAAAAAAATACTGTATGGGTTTGGTAGCTGATAGCGATGCAGTTAAAGTGCTTATGACATAATTCAATCCTATATGGGAAAAGTCGTCAATACCTTTAGAGATGCCTTGGGAGGTACCACTATAAAGGCAGCCACACAGGCGTTGTGGAAGGACATCGGTGTCAACAGAAGTTCCTCCTGAAGTCCAGAATCTGTGTGTACTTCAGGCCTGAATCTCAGTGAGCTGCAACGTGGTAGCCATTGCTTTATTCTCTTTATCTATTGATTTCATGATGGTTTGAAGTAGTACTAAAGACTAATAAAATTAGGTTGTTCTGTATTTAAATGCTTGGAAATCCAGCCCAACTATTTTTATCCTGAGAATCCTGGCTTAAAATCTTATTTTACTCTAGAGCAGTAGTAAGTACTAGCATAATTATGCCCACACTAAACATCATTACTTTTCTCATAAAAACGATGAAAAGTTTGAAATATCTTTCAGTATCTCCTTGGAGGCAGCGAGTCAGGTAATCGACTCAGTGATACTTGGTCAGATAAACCAACACCTGAAGGCCTTCCAAGTAACACTCGGGTTTCCCTTATGAAGGGAAGGCTTGACCTGCGTCCCTGCATGCGTGCGAGAGGGATGCGTGCAGGACATTTTTTACTGGGGGTCAGAGGGAACTGTCTCCCTTTGGTACCAAGCTGGTTTGGCTTCTTGATTTCTCAGGGCAAAAGAAAGGCAAAGAAAGGCTTTCCTTTCTTATCATGACAAAAACTGTAATACTACTAGAATAAAATTCTGAATATGGGACCCCGCAGACACCAGCACCAGGAAGGAGGCAGCTGATGGGTAAGCATGCCATGGGGCTGCGCCCCGAAAGGGGAACTCCGTGAGATTACTGGCGGCTGCAGGGAAGTTGTTTCTGGGTTACCGGAGGAGACCACGGCGTAACTACCGGGTTTGCCTCTCCCCAGCGTTGTTAAACCCACGGCAGCTTCCCTACGGCCCCTGATCCTAAAGGAAAAGGCGTAATGGAGACAGCCCAAGCGCTGAAGGATGCACAAGGCAACGTTATATACACAGACCTCGGCCCCCCCGCTCTCCCGCCCTGTTTTGGGCGCCGGCTGCAGGGACCGAGCCCCGCCACCACCGCTCCGGCTCCCTTCGGTCCCCCGGCGCTCACCCGCCCCCGGCTGGGCGGGCCCCGCTTTTCCCCAGAGCGGGTAAGAGGAAAGGGAAAGGGCCGCCGCCGCCGCCGCCGCCGCCAGGCCCCGCACGCCCCCGCGGCGGTGGGCGGAGCGGGGCCGGGGCCGGGGCCGGGGCCTGCGGCGGGCCCGGCCGGGACGGAGCGGGGCCGGGGCGGGGCCGGGGCCGGGGCTGGGGCGGAGCGGGGCCGGGGCCTGCGGCGGGCCGGGCCGGGCCGGGGCGGAGCGGGGCCGGGGCGGAGCGGGGCCGGGGCGGGGCCAGGCCGGGGCCTGCGGCGGGCCGGGGCGGAGCGAGGCCGGGGCCTGCGGCGGGCCGGGCCGGGGCGGAGCGGGGCCGGGGCCATGCTGGCGGTGCTGGCCGCCGCCTGGGCCCTGCTGGCCGCCGCTTTCCTGGCGGCGTTGCTGCTGCTGCGGCGTGGGGGGGGGACCCCGGCCCGGCGGCCTGGCGGCGGCGGCGGCCTGTCCGGCCTCTTCCAGGACCTTATTCGCTACGGGAAGACGAAGGGCGGCTGCGGGCAGCGGCCGGCCTGGCTGCGCCTCCTCCAGGTGCCCAAGAGGTGAGGGGCGGCCCGGAGGGCGGCGGCCCGCCCTGCCAGGCGGCTGCCTGCCCGCCGCTGTGCCCGTCGTTCGAAGGCTGCACGCCTCACCCCGCAGTGGCGTCGGAATAACTGTGTGTGCCTTTCCATTAATTCGGCTGAAGATGTAGACAATAAATAGCTCAGTAGCTAATAGCTTTCTTTTGCAGAAGTGTTGCTCTTGTTTCTACAGATGAGGAACCGAGGAGCGTAGAGGCTGCGACCAGAGGCCGTGTGTTCCAGATTGGAACAAAAGCCCTTGAATCCCAGTCCCATGCAGTGTCTGCAGAACAAACCTTCCTCCAAGACTCGGGTCAGGGGCCTGGAAATGTGCATTCCTGAGTGTAACTGTGACTATGCGTATGCACTGCAGGTTTACGGTCTTAAACCGACACTCGTTGTCGTCGTCTTCCTTCAAGATTTGTTTTTAAAATGTGACTTAGGTTACTAATAACAGCACATTAACATAACGATCTGGAGCCTGCCTCTAATACGGCAACAGAACTGCTGTGTTATCCAAACACACCTCTTTATAGATGTTTAATAGGGTGAAAGAGGAAAAAGAGAGGGGAAAAAAAACATTTACAGCTTTCTGTACACTACTGGGATTTCATCGTTTTTGATCAGCTGAGATTCATGACTAGACCTAGCCTTTGATTTGAACATAGGCGCGACAGGATCTTGCAAGGCCAGCAGGACAGGACTGGAAGGCTACTTAACCCACCGATCACCCCTAATGTAACAATCTTCTTATCACTGACACATTTTATATATATAGCTTTCAAACCAAATGTTAAAAAAAAGTTTTAAGACACAGCGTGTTATTGATGGAAAGGTTGTAATGTAGTATCTTGGTTATCAGGCTTCTGGTTACAGAAAATACCCAGGGCTGCGTTTAAGCTCTGCGATACTTTCAGCGAAAGTAAGGGCTCATAAAGGCTTTGTTGTAATGGTGGCATACTGTGAAGTGCCACATTCTTAAGGTAGGTTCTCATTTGAGTTGACCTTTCTCCAACAGAAGTTTCCCGCCACCCCTTCTTAGGAAAGATGGTGTCTGAAGAATGTGGCTTTTTCAGGGAATTGGTGTTGAGCTCTCAACATCTACAGAGCGATTCTGTTAGTCGAGCAGTGAACCTGTAACCCTGCTAGCTGAAAGAATAGAGAAGATCCTGAAGGTAGCTGTTGAGGCATTTTCTGTTTCCATTCATCTGCATCTTGTTTCCAAACAAGCATTATATTTTCACTAGCCTGGACTTGTTTTTAGCTTTGCCATTCCATCTTGCTAAATGTTATGATTCATTTCGGGTTGGTTTGGCAAATAGTGAACATTCCTCTCCTTGAGGCATGACACGTACTTTCTGCGGTGCTGGATCGCTCTGTAGGTCAGATACATCCCCAGCATAACTGGGATTGCTGAACGCTCGCAGGGCATGTCTCTGCTGAGCTGGCAGGGCTTGTCTGTGTACTGGTAGCAAAAAGCAATGCCTGTGGAGAAATTTCTCTGATGAGTGATGAGACAGAAGTCTACTGAGTAACAGGACTGCAGGGAAGGAGCTTGAAACTTGGAGGTGGTGATGAGTTTTTGTTAATATACAAGTTCTATTTGTCTTCTAAGCAGAAGATGAGGGAGAAGGGCTAAATTTAATTCTCGTTTTGCAAATCAGCAGAGCGAATGTTGCTGTGTCTCCTTGATAGGAGGTGGAACCGAGGAGAAGTGATCGTCTTGAAGGGGCTACTAACCGCTAACAGGCAAGGTGCTCTGGAGCGTGCAGGGATGCTCGCTACCTCTGTGGTTCTGACTTGGCCTCTGTATTGCTGTTGAGAGATACCCGAGCTGCTTTGGGAGGGAGTCACTTTATTTGGTTTCACTAAGCAAGGGTGTTGTACACTCCCCAAAAGAAAAGTTTGCATGTTCCAGAGAAATATAGTCTTCTCTGACTATACAGTTACATCCTAGTTTTGTACCAATAGTTACATTGTCAAGTAAAGGCCATCAGCATCTTCTCATGGTACGTATTTCATCTCTTTGCAGGTGTTTCCAGAGGCCCTGATTTTTATTCATAGCCAGAAGGACTTTTAGTTTTCAAAGCAAAAGGAAATACTGGATCAGCTAGTTTGAGCTGGATATTGTAGGCTGTTTAACTCCATCCAGTTACCTGTCTTGACTGTAATGTCTTGCATTTCAGTAATGCATAATGTGCTTTTGTAAGGCCATTATGGGGTTGGAGGATTCTTCGTTTTCTTTAAAAAAACATGCAGTCTTACCTTGTCATCGCCCAGCAATATTGGTGGTCTCTCCTTTTCTATTTGATTGTTGCAGACCTTGAATTTGCAGAGGGACAAGATATTTTAGTGTAGAGCCGAGCAATTACTTCTGGGTGCCTTTCACCATCTGCATTTGTCGTTTATGAACTTTAACACGTCATGTAATGCATCCGCTAGAACTGAGGAAAGTGGGAGTGCTACTAGGTGCAACAGCCTGGAAATGCCCAGAAAATTAATTTGGATGTGCTTTCAGTGGTGCAAATTATAAAGAAAAAGTTGTGCACATCGTGATTAGTTGTAAACATTGAGGAATACTTTTGCAATGTGTGGTTTACACTTTCTTCTCTTTAGTGCCGCTATGGTTAGTAAGGTAAGCTAAGTTAGAGGTTATTCCAGGCAGCATTTCACTGGGGGAAGAAGGTGTTAGGGTTATTCCTGCTTGGTGCCACTGGAGTCCCAAGTTCTTTACTTACTGATGTGGGGACCAAAAGGGGATGTACTCACCATCAGACAAGCATGTCGTGGAGCTACATTTCCAACAAAGGAACAATGAGAACATTAATGATAGACGTTTTTTGTTCCCACAGGTGGTTTACTCACTTTTATGTGGTTTCTGTGCTCTGGAACGGCTTTCTGCTGATCTGGCTTTTCCGAGCTGAGTTCCTCAGAGGGTCGCTCCCATTATGGATTCAGCACGTGCACCATGCTCTTGGCAGAGATTCTCAGAGTGAGGACACGGGCAAGTATTCCAGCTATTATGATGCAGCTATATAAATATTAGCTGCACGACCATCCTGTGCTGAATTTGTATTCTTCAAGTGCTACTTCATCAGCTGCTTTTTAAACTAGGCTCCAAGTGACTTTCCTGGAATACCAAGTCCCTTTGCCATTATTCAAGGTAGCAATCATTCTAATTTATGGATATGATGGCTTTCAGCAGTTCTTTCAGCAGAAAGGGCTGTTAGCGCCTTCTAGAAGTAATCTTGCTGTGGTCAGCAGTGCCTCACATGTACAAATATTTTCCCCAGTGCTCAGTTAATTTAAAATAAGGGTAAAATTTTGCTGTGGGGAGGGGAAAAAAATAGCCTTTTTGAAGCGCTGTTGCGGTTAAATTGTTCCTACCTGTCTCAAAGTTGCTGTTTTTTATCTGCAAGCAGATAGTGAGCACTTCTCTGCGCTCCTGGTTCTCCTGCTGCTTTGGCTGCATAGCTGTCGAAGACTTGCAGAATGCCTCTGGACCAGCGTGTTTTCCAATGGCGTCATTCATATCGTGCAGTATTGCTTTGGACTTGGTTACTACATAGCCATTGGCTCGACCGTGCTATGTCAAGTGCCTACTAATGTCAGGAATGGTAAGTGCCTGCTGAATTGTTACCAAAGATGCAGTTTTGCTCCCATTTGTTTCCATCACAGCAAATGGTTTCATAGAGGGCTGCTTGTGTGAGAAGTGTGTTAACTGATGAGACTTAAAAATACTTACTGGCATAGTTCAAAGTAACTACATTTCAGTACATCATATAATCAACCAGCATTATACACTGACACAGACACTGACACACACATCCATGTTAACCATCACTGTTATTTCCTGAAAGACATATCACATAGATACTTTCAGGATCATTACCGATCAGTTTTGCATTGAGATGCATACGCTTTATGAAGGACAGTAATAGGTACCAGTTCTGAAATGCCACTACGCAACTTCAGTTCTCAAACTGGAGTTTGGTTTTTTGTGGTAAGCTTTCCTGTAAGGTGAGCCTGCAAGGCTGTCTTGGCCACCTCCATTGAGAGCTCGCCACTGCTCTGCCTTCCATCAGTCAGTCTTTTCTTTCCATCAGTACTGTAATGTCTCCATTAATACAGCAGAAATTTTAATTTTATGACTTATTTCTGCCAACACATTGAGTCTCACAACTGAGCTGCTATTCCCCTGCACAGAGGTACCGTGAGCTGTTTGTAGTGCTTCTCCCGTGACTCATTTTTGAAAGGCGATTATTACCAAGTATGTAACTTTAGTGAAGTTTTTAACGACTTCCAATCACATCAGCTCTGGTTTAATCCAGTGATTTCTTTAAAAGAACCTTCAGATCTCCCATGTGTAGATAAAGCCTTTTTCTTTCTGGACCTGTCTTCTACTTTCCACATCTTGTAGATTCTTAGAGATGGTGTGTTGGCTTGTACATTGGAAATCATCCTCAATACCATTAACATTTTTTTGAAGGCCTAAATCGTTCACACTGTGTGCGCATGCGTGTGTGTGTAGGTGTAGGTGTTTGTATGTATCTCACTCACCGTGAACAAGACAAAGAACTGTGTACTTATATGTTGACCTGAGCCACGACAACATCTTTAATTAGGCTGATAAGAATTACCATGTTGAATATTGAGGTCTTAGACTATCAGTTATGTATTGGTTCAACACCATGCTGCACCTCAAGCTACTGGATTAAAAACTAGATATTTCTGGTGCAGAGCGATTAAGGGAAATGAACTACCAGCTGAGCACTGAAATGATGCAGGATTTAAAAGCATCTTTCAAGGGATTAGAGGCTCACTACTAGAATTTTGTAAGACAGTGACATTTAAGAAATGTATACAGTGTTTTGGGATGATGCTTGGGAAGGTATTTCTTGGCCGTATATTAATGAAACATGTTTCATTCAGGAAAAGAGCTTTCTGTGCACATCTGCTGGTATCACATTGTAGGAGTTATGATATACATTTGGGCCTCTCTTCACCAACACAGATGTCTTGTGATTCTAGCTAATCTTAGAAAAAGTAAATCAGGTAAGATGATGTTTCATTTCTGCAAACCATTTACTTAGGTATCTTTTACCTGGTTGTTTCAATAGGCTTCTGTAGCTTCTAATACCTTAAAACATGAGTATTTCTCAGTTCCTGTAGTGTGGCGCTCCCTGTAAGACTTTCAGTAGATTAAATGAGGCTGTTTGGAAAAGAGATCAGATGGCTGAATGGGTGGGGTGGGAGTCCTGTGTCTGTATATATAGTTTTATAGAACTTAAAATGAAGGTTTAGCTTCTGGTATCCTAAGGACAGATGCATGCTAATGCTTAGGACTTGTGCCACTCCTCACAGACCTCACTTCTGTCTCCATGTGGGCTCAAAATAGGTTTCCTTACTCTCTATTTGTGCAGACAGCCAGAGGCGGCATCTTATTTCATTATGAAGTGCAAAGCTGCCAGATCAGATGGAGGTGGATGATGATGATAACTTTAATGAGCGTGTTGTTCTGTAATTGTGAGTAGAAGAGGAAAGTTTGTTTAATGCATATCATTCTCAACTAATTTCTTTCTGTTTGCTTGCAGGAAAGGTCGTAAGTCTGAGCCACAGTGTACCTTTTGGAGACTGGTTTGAGAGAGTTTCTTGCCCTCATTATTTTGCAGAGCTCCTCATATATGTATCTATGGCCATCACGCTTGGATTTCACAATGTGACATGGTGGTGTGTAGTGATGTATGTTCTTTTTAACCAGGCACTGGCTGCTGTTCTGTGTCACGAGTTCTACCAGAAAAACTTTAGCTCCTACCCAAAGCATCGAAAAGCATTTATACCATTTGTTTTTTAGAATATTTCTTCTAAAGTATCTTTAATGCACTGAAGTACCTTTAGTGCAAACTGGGAAATGTTTTCTATAATGGAATAAGAGATTTACGGTTTATTAAAGCCAAGGTAAAATCGCACATTTTCTCTAATTCTAGTTGAAAAGCTCATAATTTTAATGATAATGTCATCCGTGTTACTGATTTATGTGGGGAAATGTAAGGTCTCTGCATATCATACAAGCTAAAAAGAGGTTTACTGAAGACCTTGATTCAAACTGAAGGGATGCTGATTGGCTCTTTTCTGTTTTATAATTATATCATGTGCATAAAACACTTGCTGTTGTGCAGCAAGGCCAAATACGTACACGTGAAAACTGTGTAGTGAAAGGAGAGTGCAGGGACTCATTTGAACTACAGTATTTCATGCCTTGTCTAATATTTAAGCACATTTTTTTCCTAGTCTCTTTTCTTTGAATCGCTTCAGAGGGAGGCAAATTGTGTATTGTCTTTCTGTGGTTCCCTGTTGATAATTAAAACCAGCCCCTGCTTTATAACTGCAAGCACAAAAACCGGTGGAGAAAGCTGTGGGGGAGGAATGACTCATGCTCAGCAGCAGAGATAAACAGACCCATTCTCTGCATTATCTCTTCTGCACCAAAGTGTTTTCATTCATTGATGGAAACTCCTTGTTTATCCCTAAACTGGGAAAATCATGGAAGGCTCTCTGTCCAGAGACACAGTAGAAGAGAATTTGCAGAAAATTAACATTCTCCGTTATGGTTCTGTTAACCTGCTATAAGGACACTGGAATCCCGTGCATGTTAGAGGGGGCAGTTACGCAGGATGACCATAACCACGACTATGCTGGTTTTTAAACAGCCTGTGAGAGCAGATGTAATGAACTGCCGAGGCGGAGAACACATGGAAGCCAGTACCTGACAGGCGTTGCAAAAAAAAATTCTTTACTGGGGAGGTGGTGCACTCGGCATGGAGGGTTTTTGCAGTTGGCCATTAAATATTTTGGTGCTTTTCATGATGCTGGAGTGAGTGATCAGTTTGCATGATGTAGCATGTGGATGCAGGTGTTTTGGTGTGTTTTCTACTTACAGGCATATATTATTTTGTATATGAGAGGAATTTTTATATACTGGACTATATCTTAAGAATTATCTAATTAAAAGCAGTTTATGAAACCTATTTCCATGCCTACTTTCCTATTTCCGTGTATAATTTTTCAAAGTTTTTTTGGGATTTTAGAAACTGGGATGTGCCAGGGGGTCGCGCGGGGTGGGTGGGGCGGAGCGGAGGGCGGGACGTCCGTCAACGGCGTCCGCAGCCAATCGGCGTAGCGCGCCGCGGCCCCGCCCCGCCCCTCCGAGGCGGGCCGTTGCAGGAAGCGGTTGGAGGGACGGTTGGGGAGGCGCGCGGCTGAGGGGATGACGCGGCGCCTTTAAGAGGGGGCCTCGCGCCGTGCCGTTACCCCCCCCCGCCCCGTCTCTCCTCACCGCCGCGTTCGGTCGCCATGGCCTCGCCGCCGGTCGCCGCGTTACTCCTGGCGGCGTCCCTGCTGCTGGCGGCCCCGGCGGGGCTGGGCGCCGCTCCGGAAGAAGAACCCGTCAGGAAGAAGGAGGTACCGCCACAGCCGGCGGCACAGGGAGGCGAACCGAGGGCTGAGGTGAGGTGGGGCGGGGCCTGGGCCGCGACGGCTGGCTGCGGAACCGCCGGCCCCCTCCCCGCAGGACGCCTTGCCTTTCGGAGGCCACGGGACTCCTAAATTCCCCTCTTCTGGCAGGAAAAGGGCCCTGCAGCTTCCCCTTTTCCTGCTAAAAGAGAGGAGTTTAGGTCCGACATGAAAAATGATCTAATGTTCCTTTTTTACCGGATAAATATTCCCACCCCCCGCCCCGCTTGCTTGCGTGCTGAGGAGGCGAACCGACCTCTCCAGGTGTTCCTCACAGAAGCAGATGAAAGCAGGCTTTGTTGCCGCTCAAAACCTGCCTGTTTTCCCTCAAATATTTAAGACGAATAGCTTTGCGTTAAAACTTTTTAAATGGTGTTCGAGGTTAGGGGGTTCGAGTTGCCGGGTGGTCACACAGAGGGGTGAAAAAATTATTAACGTGCAGCTTGATGTAGCATATAGAGCATGCCGGGTCTTAAATATCAAACCGAAAAATTTGCGGCACTGCTAAAGGTGGAGGAACTCTGGGACGTCATCATATATCATATAGGGGATGGAAACTTCTAAACATCAAAACCAAAACCTTCCAGCACTGCTAAAAGCGGAATCCTGGGAAGTCGCCCTGTTAAAACACGTTGCAATCTGTCTCTGCTGGTAGATTCGCTGAAGCAAGCTTTCTTAGCCATCTCTGGTCAAGCATGTGAATGTTAGCTTCCTTGTTTTGGGACTTGCTTTTGACTGTAGATGTTTTAATCTCTGTAAAAGTAAACACTTTGGTGAATAAGTGAGATCTACAGTGTGCTGGTCCAGTGTTAAAGCTCGTTTTCAACAAACAGAGCAAGTACAAAAAAAGCTGATGAAAACTTTTGTAAAATTTTAATGTGGCTGAGATGCAAAGAGTCTGCAAGGTGATCCTGGCAATTTTTGAAAGGACTTTGTATTTGTAAGCTATCCTAGTTGCCCAGTTTTAGTTTGGAGAGTTCAGTTCTTAATATTTATATCAGAAAACTGCTTGTTTGGTCAAGGTCATGAAGTAAAATAGCCAGGGATTGTAAAGACAGCAATATCAAAGCTGAACTAAAGCAGCTTTCCCCATGTTTTGTTGTAACAGCGGTTCTCATGTTCTGGTAATAGTGTGTATGATGAAGTGCTGCTTTAATAATCAGTGCATGATCTGATCTTCTTGCTAGGTGCCGAACTCACAGTTTGAGGTAGGTGTCAGCCAGTAACTAGTTAATAATCATTAATGCTGCGCAAGAGGTGCATGCTTAAAATGTCACACTACACAGTATGATATGACAGGAGAAATAAAAGTCTTGGTACTTCTGCGAACTAACTATTCAAGCCTAATTAACTAGTGGTGTTTTTCTTGGGTTCCCCCCCCCCCCACCTCTTACAGAAGGGGTCCTCGCCGGTTGCTCCAGTTCACATTGTCAATGAAGAGTCAGCTGACAAGACTAATTTGGGCTTTATTCATGCATTTGTGGCTGCTATATCGGTCATCATCGTATCAGAACTGGGGGATAAGACCTTCTTCATTGCAGCCATCATGGCAATGCGGTACAACCGTTTAACTGTACTGGCTGGTGCTATGCTTGCCTTGGGACTGATGACGTGTTTATCAGGTTAGCACTCTTTTCTTTCTGTTTCATCTCTTAAAATGTGCTGGGTACATATTATCAATACATCTTAACTGAAATTAAAACGAAGGTAGTAGGTATATGCAGTTTTCTGTTTTGAGGAGAATGTGGAGGTTTTCCTGGAGATCGTGACTCAGATTGAATATTTAGGTGTAATGAGGTGTTTGGGTTACCTAGACCTCACTGTGCGTTTAAGGAAGAGGAATGGGATTGGGAGCCTAAGCACTTGCTTTCATTTTTGGACCACTGCTTTCCTTTTTATTTTTAGCTCCTGTTAAATTAGCATGCCTAAAGGGAATGTGGGAGTGACTTCTGTCTTTCCTCCTAAGGCAAAAGATTCTTAATATGATGACAGATTTCCCTTGTCTGACTTGTGTCCCTGCATGTGTAGCTGTTTGCATTTGTGCTGGGAGCCGGGTAAGTGGAAGATGACGTTCTGCTTTGATCCTTTGTGATGGGTGGTGCTGACAGAGCCAAGAGCTGGTCAGGGAGTGAGGTGTCAGGTGGCACTCGAGAAACCTGTAGGTGTGGGTGCTTACGTAGCTGTGATTGTAAAATGGAGCAGCCGTCAGGTATATCAGATGCAGCATAAATTTTGTTGCAGGTGTGCTCACATCTAACGATGCCCTTTTCAAAAATAATTGAAATAGCATTCATTGGTTTATATAAGCTGGAGACAGCTGATTAACTGGCTTCAGGCTTCTCAGTGAGTGTTTCTATGAATGCTTTTGGATGTGTAGCTGGATGTATTGTTGCAATTTTTATTGCAGTCTTGGAGCGGTTTCCATTTGCACCGTGTGTAATGATGGCATTGTATGAGTTTCTTTTATTACTCAACATAACACTCTGACGCTTCTTCAATTTCTGCACTACTTGTTGCATTTAATATTATTTAGTACCGCAGGTGGTACACTTTTCTGTAAATCTTGCAGTCTCTTTTCTTCTGCCGATTATGGCTGTCCCATTTTCTATACTAAGTCTTTCTTGATGCTTTTTCATAAAAGCTTTCTCTTCTGCTTTATCCCCCAGTTTAGAGGTTCCCAACTATTTCTTCCTTTTCAGAAAGGAGCCTTTCTTCTTTTTTTCCCTTCTCCCCTCTCTCCTCTGTGCTTGTTTTATACCAGCTGTGTCTGGAAATTCCTGGGGTTCTTGCCCACCTTCATTTCCTGAAAACGTGCTCACTTAAACTCACTGGCTCCAAGTAATCACTACTTGGGGTGTTTTTTCAACTGTAAGCTGTGCTTAGAGACAGTTCTACCCTTATGACAGAATAAGCTCCCTTATCATTCTGATTGTTTCATTATTTCTGTGCTTGTATATGCAAGGAATGCTAAAAAAAAAAATACCTCTTTTTGTGTAGTTTCTTGCATTGCTTTATTTCAGTATGTTCAGTCTTTAAAAAGATGTTTAGTTTAACTCTTTTTTTATTGAGCTGTGCAATTAATGCCGTTATTCATATGTGTCTGTACCATGTTTTCTAATAGTACAGCAGTACAGCCTGATTAATTTTGGTCTCATGGTCTTGCTTTTGGTAGTGGCAGTGCAGATTAATGTCCAGATTACGTAGTAACTTCTGAGTGCATTTTTCAACCAATAAAGTCTGTGCAAGAAAACACACATGGAAATATGCCTCCTTTTAGCTAATTGCACGTGGTGTAAAGCAACAGAAACAGTTGTGAGTGTGTGGTCCAAGAAGCCTTGAATGTTAGGTGTGGAGTTTTTATTTCTTCTTATTTATACAGGCCTTTTATGTCCAAAAATGCTAACTAGTCTTACTTTGTGAAGAAGCAAGTACTTTGTCCTGGATACATATTTCTTCTTCTTTGAGAACTAGTTTTGGCTTAGTTTGATTGCCTTCAATACCCATAAAAGTAGATGCACTGTGGAGGTAGGTTTTTGGTCTTTGAGTGGGATCAGTGCTTTTAAATTACAGGAAGATCAAAGTTGGTAGTGTTGTGTGTTTGTGGAGAGTGTGGGAGAGAAGGGAGTAGTCACGTGCAGGTATTTGCACTTGGCAAAAGAAGACGGACATGGATTCATGGAGCTGGATGATTTGTGGGTATGTCTAATAGATTTAACTTGTAGAAAATCTTATTCTAACTTTATCTGATAAATGAAATGATTGGAAAGAGATGCTATCCAACATGTAGTCATATATAAAAATGGAATTAAGTGGTATACACCGTGACTAATAGAACATGATTACAGGTCATAGTTTCACGGCATGCTTGGAGAAAGGCAGGACTTGCATAGTCCTTGATGGGAAAGATAATGTTGCTTGGACTGGCTCTTGGGAATAGCAGCACATCAACTTTTGCCTGGTGTGCCTTGTCTGAGTGTTAATAGACTTCAGTCTCTGGTATGACCAGTAATGGTTGGTGTTTCTGGAGTGTCATCATCTTGCAAAAAACCAAACCAAAATAAAAAAACTAACAAAAGATGCAGTATGTATTTATCAGTCAATATTTGAATTGTAGGCTTTGCTAGCGAGCATTTCTTAGAAACAATTATGATCCTCATGGTTATTTTTTTTAAATGACACATTTGTTTTCCTTTCAGTTTTGTTTGGCTATGCCACCACAGTTATTCCTCGTGTATACACATACTATGTGTCTACAGCACTGTTCGCAATTTTTGGCATCCGAATGCTTCGAGAAGGCTTGAAAATGAGTCCAGATGAGGGTCAGGAAGAGCTGGAGGAAGTTCAAGCAGAAATCAAAAAAAAAGATGAGGAAGTAAGTCATAAACTTTCTGTGAATTATGGCTGATGAAGCAGTTACAGCCATGAAGCTGTAGAACAGCACTGTCATGTTTGGGGTGTTCAGCTGTGTCTGTGATTGATAATCTGACACATCTGATAATGTGTGGTAAATGGGACAGAAGTAGCCCCTGGAGCCTGTTTCAACAGGTGATTCCAGTTCTGTGGCTGGCCTGGCTTCTCAGGGGAAAAAAGGGACTTTTTCCACAGAGTTGGGGTTTTGTTTGGTTTTGTTTTTTTTTATTTTTATTTTTAATGCATTATTAGTAGAGAGGATATCAACAGTTTGCTCTTGCCTCTACTTCTATTTCTTTTTATGGTCAGGCAGAATAATAGGAGGAAATCTGCTGTGTAAGTGCAAGCAGTACAAGATGGACAATAACTGGAGGTTAGAGGTGTTTACAAGTGTGTATTTATGTGTGTGTGTATATACATAGCTAGTTTTTTAAAATGGTGTCTAATATAAGTAATACATTGATAATGCAGCAGTCAGTGGCTAATAACATTCCAGCTACTAGCCTTACGGTTTAAGTATTTCATTTGGGTTGTTTAGATGACATTTCTAATCTTGTGATTGGTTCTTTGTTTTTTCCCTTGTCCTCCACAGCTTCAGAGAACTAAACTGTTAAATGGGCCAGGAGATGTGGAATCAGGGCCAGGCACCAGTATACCTCAGAAGAAGTGGCTACATTTTATTTCTCCAATCTTTGTTCAAGCTTTTACTTTAACATTTTTAGCAGAATGGGGCGATCGTTCCCAGTTAACAACCATAGTCTTGGCTGCCAGAGAGGTGAGTGTTGCAGAATGCCCACTGTTCTTTTGCCCTCTTTGGGTTGCCCTCAGAGAAGCGGGAGAGACAAAATACTCTTGCGAGAGGTGTCAGATTCACACCTGCTGCCTTGCTGTGCCTTACTTGAGTCTTGGCACAGCTCTAACGCTGAAAATAAATGTACTGAAGCTCTGTGTATTATTAAAACTATTGTTACATGATTGGGACTGCACAGGCATTTCTGGAAATAGTTGCTTTATATCACGCAGCTGAATACAACTGTTTTTGTTACAGTGTTGAGAGATGTTACAGAACCTCTTTTTGTCTGATCTGTGTGGTCATACAGTTCTAACACTGTAACTTTAAAGAGAGACCTTCATCCCAGCAAAATTAAAGCTGTTAAAAAGATACCTCTTTTTTAAAATCTAACTGAATATGGTACAGTGTATAGAACTAAAATAAACTCTACTGTGCAGTAAGTAATACTGTAAATGAAATTATGTTCAGCATGATGATTGGAATGTATATAACTGTATTATATTTAAAGGAAAGTTAAGGCTTATAGTCAACCTTTGAACAAACATAAGTAGCTTGCCTGTGCTCTTTCATGCATGGAGATAACTTACATTTTTTTTTCCCTAGGACTCATGCTTCTTTCAGTGCACTTTCAGACCTTCCCTAGGGATAAATCAGGGCTGCATAATGAAGGAGGCTATAATCTGTAGGAGCCTCTTGTCTTTATTACAGTGCAGGGAAGGTTCTTTGAGCTAACGAGGCAGCAACAGGACGAGAGGATGATCTCATTGTTCAGGCAGTTACATGCCACCTTGGAAAATGAGGAATTATTACTGCCTCTGCCCAGGTTTTTATATGGTGCCAGGCAAGTTGCTTAAGCCCATCTTTTCACAGGTGGTGGTTGACTTCTGTTTTGCATTTTCTGATGTTCCCATTGGGACGTGTCCATCGACTCTGTGGTCTGATCGGTGAAGTGCTGAGCATTGCAACTAGAGACTGTGGATGTTGTGCCTTTAACTTATGAAGTGTTTGTATAAGTGCTACAAAAACGAATACTATAAAAAATGGATTGAAGATATCTTGATTTTGGCTTTCCAAATCAGTGAATGATTATGATCTAGATCTTTTTCATTTAACTGTGGGATTGTTTTATACCCCTTTTGTTTCACGGTATATTCAGATAAATCCTTGTCAGTGAAGTGCTAGGATATATAGCAGGAGTACTACAGAAGTGCTTATGAGGAAAGAAATTATTTTTATACAGAGATATGAGTAATGTCGTAGGTCAGCTGGGGCCATACATTCTCACTTCACATATATGTGAAAAGAAAACAAAACACTACATGAATGTGAATGTTCATTAAGTGAGTAGTGTTCATCTTGTCACAACAAACAAACAGGGCCCCTTTGGAGGGAAAAGAGGCTTGGTGTATGCACCAGGGGAACAAGTTAAGTCTGTCTTAACCTAATCCTGACAACAGTCCTTAAGAACTTTATTTTATACCTTAATAGTTCACTGTGTATAAGAGTTGTTCATCTGTTTAAGGAAGCAGAAGAGGAAACTCCGTAGTGTCCTATTAGACTGGCTTTGCCTCAGCTGCTGCACCTGAGCACTTCTGCTCCTGGAGATGCTATGCTGAGGGAAGCCGTTGTAACTTGTTACCTTCCAGGGACAGCTCTAGGGAGTGGGGTGGGGGGTGAGATACATCTGCCCTCTGCCAGCGAGGGCTCTACAGGTAACTGCTGACAGCAGGGAGACAGGGATTTCCAGGAACTGTGGATCCTGCTCCCAATCCGGGAGGCAAGTGTGTTCTGCTGGCACAGCCCTGCTTCTGACCTGTGCTTCTTGGTGGTTTCCCACCTGGCCTCTGCTTGGTGCTCGCCACCTTTTCTCACTGGCATGTGGTTTTGGTTCTCCTGGCCAGTCAACGTTGTCTGTTTTCCTCATACTGTATCATTTCCTAGACAGTTTTGCTGTTTGCCTGTTAGAGATTTCATGCATTCCTCATGTGAAGGCAGCAGCTTTTTTTCTCCTCTCAGAGCTAAAAGTCTCACTTAGGGATGTGGAGGGGACTCAACTCCACTTTCCGTCATTTATCTTTGTACAGCAGAAAGTCATGCTCCTACCTTGCTGTCTTTATTGGTCATTAAAAGATTGATTTCTGTTTCTGATGCTGAAGTCTTCTGTTTTACAAGGTGTTCGATACACATGCTGCCCTTAACTGTACTTTGTAAGTAGATCTGAGAAACTTCTTTACATAGTAGAGTTGTTCACATATTGACTAGGTGTATGTTCTGCAGAGATGTGAAAGCTGTTGTTGACAGTAAACTTTGAAAACAGTTTATTATCTTCTGGACTTAAATTCTTTCATACTTCCCTCTTTGAGTGATCGGGGGGGAGAGTGTAGAGCACAAGCTTGTGAAGCTGGACCAAGGAATCAGAACGATTTAGCTGCTGAAAGCTTTCTTTTGCAGTTCATGGATTTATTTTTCTCTATAATTAGGTTGGTGTTCTTCCAGCTGATGCATATTGTGTTTCTCAACAGCTGCCACCCTCCCTCTAGAGGTTGCTTAATTGTTAAGTACAGCAGAGCGATTTCTGGGTCTGTATTTAAGGACTGGAAGATGCTTCTTGGTTGAAACATGCCATATGGTCCTATATTAGTCAGATTTAGATTTCAGTCTGTCTCACTAGCTGATGTACACTGTTACTGGTTTTAAGGCAGTGATGGATAGCAGAGCAGAGCAAACACCAGAGAGCATCTTCCATGCTTGACAGCGTGCAACCAAGGAATCAAGGCATTGCTCCTTCATGACAGGAGGGTGTTGTAGGACTGGTGGGTTTTCAACTGTGCTGATGTTTCCCTTCTGTCGTTTTTTTTTTCTTTTTCCTCAGGACCCCTATGGTGTGGCGGTCGGAGGAACAGTGGGACATTGCCTATGCACTGGTTTAGCAGTTATTGGAGGGAGAATGATAGCACAAAAAATTTCTGTTAGGACTGGTAAGTGAAAACTTACTCGAACCAAAAAAATGCCTTAATGCTGGCATTGTCTGTGGTGTAAATGAGTACATGCTTGGGAACAGCTTTTGAAAAACCCCCAAACTTTTTTTTTCTTTTTTTTTTGAGTTTGTGTCCTCCATCCCACCGCCCCACAGACAGCTCCCTTTGTGGGGGGTGACACTGTGCCATTTCAGGGCTGCATGTCCCTCCTGCCAGGCAGAGTCCGAGTGTGTGCCACCACCCTGCGCGGGGTGCTTCTGAGGGGTCCGGCCTTGATTGAACTTAATGGTTTAATGACTCTGATTTAAGGAATCAAAATGGGTGTTGTAGCTCCAGGTTTAAAGATGGACACAGGTGAAGCACGTTTTGCTTCACTATTAGCTAGCTGGTAGGAGACCAGAGGAAGGAAATAAAGTGTTTTGAATAGTCGGTATGTATTGTTGGACGGTGGGTAATAGAAATTCTGTTGTAACTCTGAGTGCAGACAGACCTTCAGGTGGGCCAGGGAACTGCATACTTACAACTTATGCCAGCTATGTAAAAGCTTTAAAAGCCCACTCTGTGTGTGGCATAAATGTTTTTTTTTTAATCATACCTGCTGTCTGTAACAGGAAGTACCAGTAAGGTTCCATTGGGTTGCTTTTTTTCTCCTTAGATTAGGTTGCAGCTTATTTCAACTGTCAAGTCGTGTAGTGAGATTTCTTGCTCCCGGGAAGGATTCTGTGAAGCTGATTCCTATAAATGTTCATTCAGGCTATTTGTTCTGTAGTTGCAGAGGTTGTGAAAAAACAACTTAACTGCAAAAAGTGAAAGGTGCAACCAACATCTTGTTGGTTTGCCAAGGAAATTGATGATGAGGTGCTAATCTAACGATGATTTCATATGCTCCTAATAAGCTCAACGGGGATCTTTGGCCACAGGAATAGCCTTACTAGGTTAGACCAAAGATCTGCCTAGCTCGTTAGCTTGTTTAGAGCAGAGTGGGAGAATGGTCCAAATACAATAGTGCTTTCCTGGAATACTGTCCCAGCCTCCAGCAGGTTGTGGCCATTGCAAGCAGTTAATAGGTTTCATACTGCCTTTTTCAGTATAGTTACCTAAACCGCACCAAAAAAAAAAAAAAATGCTAATGACTATGTCACTCTTAACTGATGGCTTGCTGTAGCATGAGAATATTGGATCTTATTTTCCCTCCATACAGCCAAATACTCAACAGCAGGCATCAACCTCGGTTTTATACTAGCTAAAGTAATAAAGCTTCCTTCTAAGGACCAGAATATATGCTTGTAGATGCAGTTAGGCAATGGGACAGTGCATGGGCATCCTGACGCTGAGCTAGAAACGGCGCCCACTGTTTGCAGCATAAATTTTGAAGTAAGATTATTGGGGAATTGGATATTTAAAAAAAAAAAAAAAATCTGTAACGTCTCATGGAAGCTATTTAACTTTTAGTATCTAATTTCTTTTGGTTTGTGTTTTTCCTTTCAGTGACAATCATCGGAGGCATTGTCTTCTTAGCATTTGCATTTTCTGCACTATTTATAAGTCCAGACTCTGGTTTTTAAAATTTTTCATCACTGCAGAAGAACAAGGATTGGAAGCATCAAGCCGCTCTCCTTGTGCATTTTTGTATATAATGTACAGCACTATAGTTAAACAAGCACTGAAGATGAGACACTGAACTTTTTATAGGAGATGATTCATGGGACTGACGCGTTCGCAGGCAGCTGCTGCAGTGGAGATCTGCTCGCTGCCTGGTTTGTTCACTCTGTGGTGCCTGCTCCCTCAGTGGGACTTGCGTGGTTTTCTTGCTTGCTGGACCTGGCTCGGCTGAGTGTTGAGGATCTACTCGCATAAGTATCGAGGCTTCCTCTTCTCTTCCTCTGTTACACATGGGCACCTTTCCTGTTTCTTCAAGAGCTGATCCTTAAGGCTTCTCGAAGCAGACTGTGTCATGTTCCATGTTGCTCAACAGAGGGTGTTAAGGAGAAAACCACTAGCTCCCACCTCCGAGGACTTCGGTTCCAGGGTGCGCCCGAGGCTGGATAATCTAAGTGACGAGAAACCCGGGAGCAGTTCCCGTACCATTGGGTGGCTGAGCCACTGACAGAGAATTTTATAACTTTAATTTAGAGGGAAAACTTCTTAATCAGGGATTTTTATCAGGAAATTGATGTGGGGTGATTAACAAGCTACCATGTTGAATATGCAATCTGCCCGGAGCTAGTATTTGACTTTTTTTTTTTTTTTTTTTTTAAATTTTGAAACATTAAAGTATATGGAAAGTAATAAAATGGTCCAGCTTAACAAAGCTCCATTCCTAGGGTTGAACAGTAATGGAATTCTTATTTAGATGTGTTCCTATTTTTCTTTTTAGGAATAGAAATGTAATCTGAAAGAGTATTAATAAAACATAGTGTCTCCATTTGAGTATTTTCAGTATTGGTTTTGATGGTTCCCATAATTCCTACCGCAAAGGTTTACCTAGTGATTATGTGCTTAAGGTGAGGAAAGTTCACTGAATTTATTTTGGATACTGTTAGAAATGCCAGTTATAAAGACTTTGAAAATGCTGACCACTGAAGATCTAGGGGTTGCTGAAACACATGCTTTTCCCTGCTCCGCAGTGATGGTTTGGATGCTGAGCTAATGGCTCCAGTAACCCACCAAGATCTACTCAGTAGCAGTCTGGTAAAACAGAAGATACGGTTTCTAAGATTGTGAGTCTGCCTTGCTGAAGCTAAAGCAGTACGGAGCGTTACAAACGGGACCAGTCTGTTTGTAGCTCACAAACGGAGCCGCCCCTGATCCTCCTCTCAGGTTTCTCTGCCCAGAAAACCCCATAAGACCGTGGCAGCGCGAGGCCTGTCGTGCACGGTGGTACGGAAACGGGCTACAATTCCAGGCTTCAGGTCTAAGCGTTCGTGTCTCGGCCTGAAGGAAGGGTGCTGCTGGCAGCGCTGCCGCTAATTACTAGGCAAGGCACCGTGTTGGTTTGGTGGTGTGGTTTTTGGGTGTGTGTGTTTGGGTTGGTTGGTTTTTTTTTTTTCCTCTTTTTGAACCAAACGTTGTAGCCAAAACCTGCAGCCTCTTCTTTCCCACAGCCTGGAAACGCGCGCTCTGTCCGTGGCGTGATTCAGCTCCTGTGTGAAGGGCATTTGTAGCAGAGGTGTTAAAACAGGGCAGAAACAGGGAACCGAAAACAGGGAAGAGCCTAAACTTCTAACGATTTACTGGAGAACTACTTGTCGTACTAACCCAAAGTGGTGCTGCTGGGCTACAGCGGGTTCAGGCGGACGTGTCCTCGGTGAAGTAACCGTGGTGCCGTGGTTCATCCTGCTGAAAATTCTTGCTCAGGATCAAAAAAGCCAAACCAGTTGGCCATTCTCTAATATAGAAGCTTCCCAAACTTTATATGCGCTGCTTAAAGCTGTTTTGGTATGAAAACCCTTGGGATCACCAGAAAAAGGAAGCTATTTAATGTGTTGTTTGTAGAGGTAAGCATGAAGTTGCGGAACAAACCTCTGCCACTTCCACATTTGTATTTTACTATTACAGACTCGCACGTGATGCTCGGTGCTGCTTTTGACCAGCCATAGCAACGTACTTGGCTGCTCTCTGATGCTAGCTAGCGAGGCAGGGAGGAGCTGCTTTGAATAGTGGTCTTACCTTTTTTCCAAAGACAGACATTGATTTATCCTTGGGAATCTGTAACAGAATCAGATAGGTCATGAACTTTTACTAAAAGCTTTGAAAGATGCCTTAGTAGTTGCTACTAATTACGGTGATTTAACATTGTCGAGTGCCTGTTGGAATTTTTCACGATTTAAAGAACGTGGTCGGGATGTAACCGGAGCCTGTCGAAGGGGATGGAGGGCTCCGCTGCCATGTTTTTAGCAGCAGCGCGGTGCTGCTGCGCCGTGCCCAGCACAAACGGTGCCCTGCCGCCGCGCCCCGAAGTGCTCGCGCCCCGGCCGCCTCTCGCCTGGGGGCTGGTTCGGGGCTTGGGGGTTTAGCAGCTTTCATCATGCTGCTTGTGTTTCTAGCGCGTCGCCATCGGAGAGGCCCGGCACTGCTCTGGCTCAAAATACCCGGATGCTTGGGATATAGGTAACGCGTTGAGCGTGCGTGTGCATATATACGTATACGTGTGGCTTACCCGTCAGAGTGAGTCTGCGTCAAAAACTTCTGGATTTTGTTAAAGCCTTTCCTTTGCCTGTGTTTTCCTTAAAGTAGCAGGTCTTAACTGAGGCGGCAGGCATGGCGTCGGGACGAGGCAGGAAGCCCGCTTGCTAGAGCTCACGCACATTCGGGAGGACGCGTGTGCCGGGGCGCTGGCCCCGGGCTGAGGCGGCCCGTGCCGGAGGTGCCCCGTGCCGGAGGCGTTGGAGGCAGGGCAGGAGAAGGTCTGGCCTGGTGCTGCAGAGACTTGCGATGCCTCCGCGGTCGGAGGGCGGGGAGCTGAAAGGTGGCGTTTTGGTGCTTGAGGTGCTGATGCACGTGAGCAGTAATTCGCTCCCTGCCCCTCCTTTCCCCACCCTGTGCCCAGAGTGGAAGTTACCCATCTCGTAGTAAAGGAAACTCTTGTCTCTCTGCTTCTCCTTCGGCCAAGAGATAAAGCAGGAGCCGTGGGGCCCGTCCTTCTGATTGAAGGCACCGTGCAGTTCGGTAGGCTGGCGTGTTGCACTGTCATTTGACTTTGCCCTTCAAGATCCTCAGCGAGCTAAAATGCGCTTTAACAGCGGAGCTGGGCGTATGGGAATGGATTATTTTGTCGTTTCGGGCTCTAGCTGTAGCGCTGCCTCCCTCTCTTCTGAGATACTGTCCTGACAAGCGAGTTAACCAATCTGCAGGAGCATTAAGCCCGTGCGTTAAAGCTCCAAGGCCGAGCAGAGCATGTGGATGACCAGATGGGGGGCGGGGGGGGAAGATGGGATGTTACAGAGGTACTCAAGCTGTGAAACTGTAGCCAAGCGCTTGGGGAGGGTGGTTCAGTGCTTTTGGCCACGTCGGCCCGCTCGTGGGGAAGTACAACCGTGCCTGTAGTTCAGTCCTGCAGTGACAGTGTTGAGGCTGCTCTCAGGTGGGTGGGAGGAGCGTTTGCAGGGCTGGGAGCTGCAAAATCTCAGGTTTCAGGTTGGCAGAGGAGGCTTGACGCTGTGCTGGTGGGGAAACGTGTCCCACGTGGCTTTATAAGTGCTGCTGTCCTGAGCCAAAGCGAGACACGTCCCAGATGGGGGTGGGACTTTTGGGGAAGGAGCCGGTTGGTATATTAGCCAGCCAAGGCCCGGGTTTTCAGGAACAAAATAGAGAAAAAGTTTAAATAATAGTGCTCTTTCCCTTTTAAATGGAGGTGGGTTTGGGGAGTGCCTTGCGTTTTAGAATATGAAAGACAGACTTCAGGTAACTTGCTGAAGTTCTAATTGTCACAGTCCTGTGCCGTTTGGTGTTCTTTTGTAGCCGGAGAATGTGAACTACAGCGAGTGAGCGTTTAAGCCTTGAAGGGAAGGCTCTGCAAATGGTCGTGCATGCAACACGGGGACCGGCAACTGTCCGCCACGCGTTACCCACTCTCACGGCTCTCCCTGCCGGGGTGAGATGCGTTAGCAGCTGCGGCCGATTTCACTGTCGCTGCCAAAGGAACCTCCAAAGCAGTGGCTAAAGCAGGAACGGGCATCTCTGCGTGTGCGCGCAAGAGAGGTTTAAAAGCGCTCATCACCTGGAGCTATGCATTTCCAGGCTTGAGCAACTGAAACAAAACGGAGATGGCGACGGTCCTAGTGGGATGGAAAAGGTGCCTGTTCCCAATCCTTAGGTAAAGCCTGTCTCATTACATCGTAGGTGACGGAGTGGAATAAGCAAAGATTATGTAAACTTGTAACTTCTGTCCTGCCGGGACAAAGTTTTTCAAAGGAAACCTCTTGAACCGAAGTACAGGCCCGGTTCACAGGGAAGCCTGTTCTTCCTAGGGCAACACAACCAGGTACGTACATGTGGGCTGGTGCTCGGGCTTGCTGTTTTGAGATACAACGGTCAGATACCAAGTCTGGAAACTTGAAAGTTAACGAGTGGCTCTATTCAGCGAGGGCTGCAAGGGGCAGCCTGCTGCCGTACAGGTTTCCCCGCGCCTCAGCTGCACCTCCAGCTCGGGGCAGGCTCCGCAGCAGCTGGAACCCTGCGGCCGTATTCACGGGAGCGGTTTTACGACACGTTTCTAGAAAGGGGCTGGTGGTTGAGCCTACCTACGTGTTCGTCCCGGATAGTGTATATTAAAAAAAAAAATTCTGATCTTGAATTAAGAGGATCAGGCAGTTTCATCCTAATATAACCCGAGTACTCGTTCATTTCCAGAGATGTGGATATAATGATGTAACGGCACTTGCTGTACTGATACAGCATTTTTCCATAGAGGACCTCGTACAGTCCCTGAAGTCAGCACCCTTGGCAAGTTACAGCCACGGGCTTTCGCTAAGGGAGATACAGGTTACACTTAACCCGTAACGTTTTCCATCTCTGTGTGGCATGTGCTATAGATGTGCGTTTCTTCTGCATTATTTAGATTTACTTCCCAAGTAAAAATATAGTTGCCAAAGGGTCTGACAGTGATTGATAGATACCGTGTGCTACAAGAATGCTAGTAAAAGCATGGAAATTTTTGTTCTTATTATATGTTACCCTCGAACAGCTGAAATCTGGAATTCGTATCACTAATGCCCGAGACTCAGAAGTGCAACTAACCTTTGGATTGCTAATCTTTACAAGTACTTGACAGTTGCATTCTCATATAAGCATGGTTTTTGTTTCTAAGTTTGCATGACAGCAAAATGCCATTGAACAGCATTGCTTCAGGTGTGGCAGCAGTTATAATTACAGCTCTTCTTGATACAGTTCTGGAAAAATATAGTGATATTTCCGAAGTTCAATTTTAAGAAAACTGATAATCTTGCTTGCTACATGCTAGTGGTCTTATCGCTGGTGGGTGTTGACAGTTTTTAACTACAGCACTCCTACAGCTAATTTTGGTTTGACTCCTGGGGCACGGGGGTTTATGGCACCCAGAAGTTCTATACAACGTGCACAGGTATTAAAGAACTGCAGCCTGTAAAAATGGCTAAGCACCTTTATCATTTTCCCAGGCATTCAGCTTCAATTACAGGATTTCCTTCCCTCCCACCTTTCCTTGAACATTTAATTAATTTCAAATTATTAAACGCTTATTGTTGATGTTCGCACTTTGATCAGTGCAAAAGGATGAGGGAGAAAGGCCCGACAGGTCACACGTTATCACACAGCTCTTCAAAGCAATGCTCGAAAAGAGTTGTGCTCTCAGCTAAATGCAAGTCTACGCTTCCTTTTCCAGTGGCACGGCTGACATTTCAGATCGTCTCTGTTCCTTTAAAAATATTTTTCTTTGCCAGTTCACCAGCAGTGGAAATACCTAGGGAGGGGAGTTGAAAGAATTAAAGAAGGGTGTTTTGCCTGTGCCAGAAAGCGAGGGCAGGGCTATGCTTGATAAGCCCTCCCAGGCGCATGCCCACACTCCGCAGTGCAGCGCCGTCATTTAGAGAGAACAGGGCCTGTGCACATGAAGATACAAAAGTAGTTTTAGGTTCCGAGTATTCAAACAGGTGCTTTGTGAGTAAATTCCAAGGCAGTAATGTAAATACACAAATCAAAGGTCTCCGACCTTTAGGGTGGGGCATTGTGCTGGTTTTGGCTGGGAAGAGTTAATTGTCTTCACAGTAGCTGGGATGGGGCTATGGTTTGGATTTGTTCTGGAAACAGCGCTGATAACACAGGGATGTGTTTGTTACCGCTGAGCAGTGCTTACACAGAGCCAAGGCCTTTTCTGCTCCTCACCCCACCCCACCAGCGAGTGGGCTGGGGGCGCACAAGAAGCTGGGAGGGGACACAGCTGGGACAGCTGACCCCAACTGACCAGAGGGATATTCCACACCATATGGCGTCATGCTCAGCATATAAAGCTGGGGGAAGAAGAAGGAAGGGGAAGACATTCGGAGCAATGGCATTTGTCTTCCCAAGTAACCGTTACGTGTGATGGAGCCCTGCTCTCCTGGAGATGGCTGAACACCTGCCTGCCCATGGGAAGTAGTGAATGAATTCCTTGTTTTGCTTTGCTTGTGTGCACGGCTTTTGCTTTACCTGTTAAACTGTCTTTATCTCAACCCATGGTTTTTCTCACTTTTGCTCTTCTGATTCTCTCCCCCATCCCACCACGGGGGAGTGAGCGAGCGGCTGGGAGGGGCTGAGTTGCCGGCTGGGGTTAAACCACAACAGGCATCAATTTATAGAGGTACAGAGAGAAGACGAAAAAAAATACAGTATGCATTTTTTACTGAAATCTCACAAGTCATTTCTCTGGGAGGGAGGGGGGGAGAAGATAAAATTGACATTAAGCAACTTGTGACAAGTTTGTTCTGTGGGTGGTGGGGAGAGAGTGCCTTTGTTACAGTTGTGGGAGGGGTAAGAGAGCGCTTCACTGTGAAACCTGGATCAAACAGACATCAAGCAACTCGGAGAAAAGAACCTCCTAGAACCTTAGAAGCTACCAAAAGCGAAATTTGAAATGAGTTACATTTATTGAGTTAAAAAATTGACAGTTAGTAATGGTCACATGAACACCAGGGAACTGTATCTACATTTCCTGACGTCAATATGAGCGGCACTAGGGTTTTTCTGTTTGTTTTCTTTTACGTATACAAATCTAATGCCAGTTAAAAAAATACAAAACAAAACTGAAACCCAAGACACTGTGAAATCAACACTGCTTAAAAACTCAAAATTCAATCTGATATATTTGAAAATAAATAATTTTTACCTTTCTTGTTAAAAAAAGACAACTCGCCGACTGCTTTCAAAGCAGTAACATTTTAAGACCATTCCCAGAAGTGTTTCATAAATAATACCCATTGATTGTCTATTAATGCAGCATCTCTCAGTCTCACCTGGGGTCTCTATATTAGTTCATACAGTATTTTGTTCAGACACAGTGTTTTGTTTTGTGTTGGTTCTCCCCCCCCCCCGCCTTTTATTTAGGTACAATTTCTTTGAATATAGCGTATCATGCTGGCAACATTCATGCAGATGACAGAGCATGAAGCGTAACAGAGCTTAAAATCACCTGTTTTAAAAACAAAAAAAGACAAGGAATGTAGTGTTAAAAATCATGATAGAGAAAAAGCAACTATCCAGTCTCACGGACAACCAAGACAATTTCAAATGTTCTCTCACAGTTGTCTCATCTACTATGATTTGTTTAAATATGTCTTCTTAAATCCAAATTCACTTAATTCTCTTCAACTTCTTCCACCAGGGATAAGTAAAAAAATAAAAGGTTAATTATTAAAACTAGTCTCTTTTCCCTTTTAATCAAAATAACCATCTTCCAGCCCTCTGACTGTACATCTGATTTTAATAATGATTTCAAATAGAGAAACTTATGAATCTGACAGGTTTGACATCTCCCGATGCCACGACATTTAAAACACTCATAACAATACCTGGGTTAAATCTCTGAAAATATAAATGGTTCTTGAATTGACTTCAGCATTTGCAAAAGGCCACATCTTTAAACCTTCAGAACATTTTCACACAAATTATAAGCCCAAGGGACACTTAGAATTACTGAGCAGGCAAATGAGCCTCCAGATGATTCTCTCTCATAGGCAACTGTGCAACTTAAAAAGTCTCCTTCCAAGGAAGCTATCATCACTAATCCCTTCCCCTGGCCATACAAAACACAAAGCCAACTGGTTTTAGAAGCCTTTTTAATCTTGCACTTTGAGCCTCAAAGGATCACCATATTAAAGAAACATTTTCCAGAAATGTCTCTCTTGACAGTTTTACGCATGTTATTTATGCATGTAATTCCTCGATGCCCCCTCTTTAAACAGTTTCACTGACTAAAGAAATAAACTGTTTTCCAAATAGTCTTTTCAGTAAAGTGCTTGTCATTACTCACAAAAAAAAAAAAAAAAGAGAAAGTGCTATTTGAGTCTTAAGAGAATTTCTTTTTCTGTGAAAAACTGCCTGATATAGCTTTATTTTATTCATTTTTACATAAAGCTGAAATGAAACCTATCTCTCGTAAGGATACTGGGTTACTAATTTTGGTGTTTGGCAGCAGGCAAGATGCCCACAGAAGGTGGTGACACACTGGAACCGTAGTGCAGAAGGTAAACCTTCTAGGTGAAATGGAAGGCATATGGAGAGCTCCTACTAGAATCCTTTCATATTTATATACAAATATAATATATATTAAATATAATATAAAAATAGCTATATTCTTTTTCTCTGAAGTTATCCTAGAAGCTTTTCTTCAAATCCTCACCCATCGCAGGCAAACAATGTCTGTCTCCTAAACTCCATGCAACTATGCTGTCTTTTTCACTCCGCTATGTATCACCAGCCCGTTTCTCCATCAATGCAATCCTCTCCTTAACAGACTCCTTCCCTTCTGTCAGAGTCGTTCTGTAACGTTTACGCTCCGGAACCTGCAGCATCACAGCATTCATTATCGTGCTATTTATTAGGATGTCACAAGTAAGTCTATGACTGTAGCAGACAAGTCGGGCAGAAGCAAAAGGCTGATTAAGAAAGAGGCGATACCCCGGTCCTCTTCCCACTCAAAATCAAGGACCGTTCGGCAACTGATTCAGCAACAGGGGAAGCTGCAGACCCTTAAAAAACACACTTTTTAGTCGTTAGCTGTGAAAGAAAGCATCTGCATCCTTGCACAGAATCTGGACCAAGTTCTACATACTCGCTTTTGTAAGAAGTTTGCCTGATTCGTGGCAGGAGTTTTTCAAATGCGTGCTCTATTTTTCCAGTTTCTTTGAATTTCCCCACCTTCTACACTTTCTCTACTAGCTGGTAGTTCTGTAATTGAATGACCTCTCTCCGAGGTTACAAAAAGCTTCTTGATCAAAGCGTACATTTCTGTAGTTCTCTTTCAGCAGCCATGCTATTGTCATTACCTAATGTCTCTCTCACCTAGTTTAGCCTTTTTACTGACAGACCTATAGCAGCACACTGGAGTATCTGGGAAGGGGGAAATGGGAAGAGAAGTTTAAACGAAGCTTTATATAAAAAGCTGCATCATTACCTGTCTGGCTGGTATCTCTATTTTCTGTAATTCTCAGTATAATAGCTTAATAAACCTATTTTACCACTATTCAATAGTTCTAACAGCACTATTAAAGCTCTCCCAGTTTTCTTTTTTAGTGCTATATTATTATTGTAATTGGTTAAAAATTGTTTTATCTAACCTATTCTATTTGCCATTAAGCAAAAGTACTGATAGCACAGACCTCTAGTCAACGCAGCTTAATTTAGAAACAGGTGGAATGGCGTGGTAGGGACAGTAGAGCAAGGCAGGATTTCTTTACATAGAACTTTACAGAAACGGGTTTCTGACAATTTTTCCAGCCCAGAGGATGTCAGAAGCCCCTTTAAAGAAGGGGAATTGTTCCTTGCTATGTTTGGTATTGGCATCTGTTCCTTGCTCCAGGTTCCAAGAGGCTCCTTGGAGCAGAAAGCAATCTGATTCTCTTTGGTACCGTGTTTCTCACGCTCTCCTTCCTTGTTCACTACTGTGCTTTTTGGTGCCAACCTCTTGCTTTGTAACTGGGGAATAGCAAAGATCTAATGGTAGGACACGTGCGGAGGCGAAGGCTAGCCTCAGAACGCAACCAACTGTATCAAACGCTTGGCTAAACTGGTATTACCTTCCTGCGGGTTTGGTTCGTCCAGTCATACAATCAAACTGTTTCAGAGTACAAAATAGTCCGTCACCATTTGGTTACATTCATTCAACTCCTCCTCAGTATTCAAGATTAATCCAGCTTTCTCTCCCTAGTACTAATTTTAACTGCTTTTACTGTTTTTGTTTGTAATTATTAGATCTATCAGCATTTATTCATTTTCCTCTGAAGTTCTGGTTTCCACAAACTAGTACCATAAAAACCTACTGAACATTTACTTAAAATAGCACATCGTATCTGTTGGAACTTTTTATTTTCTTTATAAAGTGAAGTTGCCTTCTGAAGTCTTAGTTCAGTGATCTCTCTTAAATCAATAGCCTGGTAGTGTTAAATGCAATCATGATCTCCCCCAGCACGCACTTTTAAATGCTACGAAAATGATTCAAACGAACAAACAAACAAAATCAGCTTATTATTCCTCCTCCTGCAAAAGGAGTAATCTATACTTCTAGATTTTTTGATCTTTAAAGAGTATTACCTTCAAGGTCTGAGATTTTAGAGACTCCTCTCTTTCTGGCTAGTGTTTGAGGGGGAGTACCACTCAAAAACGCTCACGTTCTCGACTCAGACCATTATTAAAATCAACACAATACAGAAACAGCTACGAAGTCGATACACAAGTTTGGCTGACAATGTACTAAGACTTCAAAATCGAAAATGGTTACAGATTCAAGACGTTGTAATTCAAGATGTTCAACATTATCACCTGAATTAAAATCAAGGCACTATGGGTTTTGTCGTCGTTGTTAAAATGACCCTGAATTAGTTCTGACTAATTTTTGAAGGAGAATAAAAAGATTCCAACATATTTTAACAAGTTACAATTCTCACCACAGAGAAAGTGGTTAAAAAGTGCCCAAAAGGTTATTAAATGTAAATATATTTTTGTGCAAATTACTCCTATAACTGAAACATTCTTGAAAATTACTGTCATTTTTTTTAAACCTTTTACATAAATATTTCCAACTATGAACTATATCAAAAGATAGCTTTGGGGAATAAAATTCCAAACCATCCGCAAGAAAGCAGTGCAAATTCCTATTTTTCAAATAAAACGATGAAATAATTATGAAATGATGGATGATATTCATGAATCTGAA
Source organism: Morus bassanus (assembly GCA_031468815.1). Classification (NCBI taxonomy): domain Eukaryota; kingdom Metazoa; phylum Chordata; class Aves; order Suliformes; family Sulidae; genus Morus; species Morus bassanus. Next base: position 54,233,437 of record CM062570.1, on the reverse strand, counting down.
TGTCCTGAACCCTGATGCATGATCACCAGTTCAAACAGCTTCATCAATAATTTAACCTCGAGAAGTCAACTAACCAACACACTATACCTCACCGAACAAACCCTGACATCACAGACAAAGCACAAACAAGAGACTTGTGCCCACATTAAGGGTGAAAATAACGATGCATCATGTTGTAAACAAAAGGGTAGAACAGAGGAAAACATTAGTCTGAGTATGGCGTGAGAATTTAGGGAAACATATTCAAACCTACAAATAACAGATTACATTTTCATGCATCATATAAAATATTTTGCTCTTTCTCCTTTTATGCAGACATATACACAATATTTTACAGCATCTGTACAACAGAGAACTGGATTTCACACAACATTTTCAAAATATTTACTGTCCCATAATCATCTGAAAAAAATTAGATGGTTTTTGGACTAGATTCCTGGCATTATTTTCTGCTAATTCAAACAATTGCTCCATGTCCATTTTAATACTTTAAAAATGTACAGGATTGATAAAAATACCAATATTTTCAGCATCCCTCTCATTTCAGTCACATTTTGAGATTTCACCTGGACAAATTAACACATGGCAGCAAATCCTTTAGAACACAGAAACTGGGGCAACTATCAAAGTTGGCCATGTCCCCATCATCATCTTGTGGCTTTTCTTAACAGATTCCAGAAGTTAGAAGTAGATCTCAACACTGTGGTGTTAGAAAGCCTTCGTACTGCTACCTCTGTAGCCTCAGTGCAACTGTTTGCGGAGCAGCCTCCTCCTGGTAGTTTGCTTCAAAAAGAGGCAGAGCCCCACACTATTGTGGCTGAACTTTGGAAGGGTCAGTCATCTTGTCAGTTCTGTGTCGCGAAAGCTGCTGCTGCTGCTGCTGCTGCTGCTGAGACTGATGCTGCTGGTGGTGGGACTGAGTGAAAGTGCTTTGTTGTAGTGGGAAAGCAGCAGAGAGGATAAGCTGAGCTGACTGATTTCCATGAAGTAACCTGGATGTCTAAAACATGCAAATAGGAAAAGATTATTTTTCCTGCTGCACTGCGAAGCGCAGGCCTAGCTGCTTTTTAACTTTTCACGAGGGCTCAATCAAAACAAACTTCTGATTTGGTAATTTAAGCTGAGCAAACAATGCAAAGATTAGTTCATACTAATAAAGTTAATTAGAGCATCTGACCAATTAATTAAGCTGGTCTTTGTAATTTCCCGTGACAACGGGTAGGAACACATGGCAATTTGTCTCCATTCCAAACCACAAGAGCATAACAGGGCTTAAGGAATCTATTTGAACAAGTGCAGGTGGCTGTCATTGCAGTCAAATGAAAAACCAGTGCATGACTTGGCACAGATCACACGTATCCCCCACAGCCAAAATGAACCGTCAAAGAAACTGCCGCATTTGCAGACCCAAACATCCCCTCTGAAGGGGATTAACTGGAAATAGTGCTTAGTTTTAATATTAATTTTCTTAGAACCAAAAGATGACGGTTACTGAAGAAAAGCAATGAAGGATGGGTACAAATGCACTTGGATGGCTCAATCCAGAAACACGTTCTGCAGCAGAAAGTAAACTACATCGCCTGCCGCACCCACAGAATCAGACTGTAAGAAGCCCCAGTGAGCAGAGGCAGTAAAAACACTGTTCCTTTTCTCCATTTTTAAACAGCGTTTGCTTCACTTCAAATTCTAGCACTTTAATAGTTTGTATTAAAAATACTAAACTTTTGCCTAGAAAGAAATTCTAGGACAGGAACAGACCTTTGGAGACCTTTTGTCTTTTGCAAATCTTCTGTTTTTCACCAGAATTGAGTCAAAATTGTACAAATTTTTTAATTCAGAAACAGAGCTACAGACAGCACCAACCTGCTAAACAGCATTGTTGTTACAGTATTTATCTGAGTTGTCAGACAACACATTCAAATCTGTGCTCTGGTTTGATTCAGTTCAAGAGTCTCCCACTACATGAGTGAGTGCCGAAATTCAGATCACTAGGTATTCTAGCTCTCTTTTTGAGAGTCAACTTGCAGCTGAAAAGCCTCTGCCTGATGCAGGACTGAAACTGGTATGTTTCCATGAAAGATTTTTTTCAGCAAGTCAATATTTTCTGTCAATGACCTGGTGAAAAAAAATTTTACTCAGCCCTAAACAGAACCGTAACTGTTCCTCGTGCACATAAATGCAGGTTAAGCCTCCAATTACTTACTGCATTTGTACATATTCCACCTATGCACAGGATCCCTCATTTAGTGCAAATACGAGACCACGCATAGCAAAGAAGAAGAAATACTTGCAAAATAGAGATTTTTAATTATGTATACTCTTAAAGAGTTAAAAAAAAAATATTTACTTTCCCAGAGTAGTTAAAGAATGTTAAGAATGTGCACAAAATACATCGTGATAGTTACATGGACTTTATCTTTCTTTGGAGCAGGCAACATCAAAGGCCAAATTAAGATTTTTTTAACCCATGCCTTCTTGGAGGCACTCCCTCTCTAATGTTGTAGCTACCACTACATTTCCCTCACCAGCATCACCTGCTGGGTGAGCTATGTGCCAGCGATTAACTGGAATCAACAAACTGCAAACAGATTCCTACCGTGTGGTTCTGTTCTTTTCTTTCCTTTTTGTAGGCATTTCCTATCTGTCCCTAAACTCCTTGGGTTTTGCCTGCCTTCACTTTTGATCCAATCTCTCTCCACTAAACCCAGGTTCTTCTTTCTTCCGTGTTTACAAGGCCACTTGCTGCTCAGCCTCCCCCGGAGCCCAGACAGATGTTCATGCCTCATGTTATGGGGCCATGTCTTGCTTTGGGCTGCACGCTGCTTTTCCAGTCCAACCAATTCTGTTTGAGATCATCTCTCATACCTTCTTGTATGAATATGTGAATGCAAAGAAAATGCAAGCTGTTTTAAAGGGAAACATCTGTTTCTTCATCCCATGCTCAATCAAGAGCAGCAATTCAAAGGGAAGAAGATATAAAATAGGACCAAGCTGTGCTGGTTTTGGCTGGGGTAGAGTTAATTTTCTTCACAGTAGCTAATATGGGGCTGTGTTTTGGATTTGTGCTGGAAACAGTGTTGGTAATGCAGAAATGTTTTAGTTGTTGCTAAGTAGTGCTTACACTAGTCAAGGACTTTTTCACAGGTTCCCATGCTCTGCCAGGGGCACAAGAAGCCGGGAGGGGAGGGGGCACAGCTGGGACAGCTGACCCCAACTTACCAAAGGGATATTCCACACCATATGACATCATGCTCAGCAGCATATAAAGCTGGGGGAAGAAGGAGGAGGGCGGGGATGTTCAGAGCGGTGGCGTTTGTCTTCCCAAGTCACTGTTAACGTGTGATGGAGCCCTGCTCTCCTGGAGATGGCTGAACACCTGCCTGCCCATGGGAAGTGGTGAATGAATTCCTTGGTTTGCTTTGCTTGTGTGCACGGCTTTTGCTTTACCTGTTAAACTGTCTTTATCTCAACCCATGAGTTTTCTCATTTTTACTCTTCTGATTCTCTCCCCCATCCCACCAGGGGGAAGTGAGCGAGCGGCTGCGTGGGGCCGAGTCGCCAGCTGGGGTTAAACCACAACACAAACATAGAGTGAAATTGCAGGAAAGACTAGCTCTCCTTTAAGTAGCAAGTTTTTAGAGAATGTCTATAGAATAAACTTATCTCATACATCAGGCTCATTCATAGGTTATTATTTTAAGCACTCTGTTTTCAGATAAAGCACCCGTAGGATAAGCTAGCAATGCTGAAAGTGTCAGGACTTTGAAAAACCTGTAGCAAATGCTGCATTACCTGTAGGAACTGTTGGGGGTGCTGGGTCAGCTGCGGCTGAGCTGGTTGCTGAACCGTGGTGAGCTGCTGCTGATGGTCTTGCTGACTTTGCTGCTGCTGCTGCTGTTGTTGCGTTATTGACAAAGTCTGTGGCTGCTGCTGTTGGGCAGCAAAAGTGGGATAAGCTGTCACCACCTGTCCCATAAACATAGTACTTGGTACCATTACCGCTCCACATGCTACTGGGGCCGTGACAAGTTTTGTTACAAGTTGCTGACCTTGAGAAAATCTGTTAATAAAAAAAGACAGTTGGAGTCCCTTTAGGAAAAAAAAAAAATCAAGCACCACGTGCACTCGAGACATGCACATTTGTCAGGTTCACACTTTGCTATAACAACATGAGTTTTGATAAGCCTGCGAACATGTTATTTTGGGCAAAGTTTAGTTTAACAGTTGTATCCATATATAGTTAAAGTAATAAATTGTGGGTTTTTTAACGCTACTTTAGTTCCTTGTGTATATGATGTAGCTATGTAAGCAAATCATTATAGCAAGTCATCTGAATATTGAAGATTTACCTGATTTGTCTATCCTGTGTAAAAGTGGTTACTGCAGCAGCATTCTGGTGGTTGTTCTGTGGTAAGCTAGAAGGAACCTGGACCACATTCCCTGTTGTTGGCTGAGAAATCACCATAGTGTTATACAAAGGTGCTGAGACTGTGTTCTGTGACTGAGTGGCAAGAGAAGACTGTTGATTGTGTCCACTAAGTACATTTTGTTGATTATGCTGAAAAGAAAAAATATTTTATGAGATAGTAATTTGAAAGTAGCCAGGTACTACAGCTGTTCTCCTACCTGTTATTGCCCATTCTTCACAACTGCCAGTGTTTTTCTCTTACAAATTAATTCTTAATTTAAAGTCAATAGAGATTTCTACCAGCTGAGGATTTGGAGGTAGGACTGACCCTCAGGCATCTGAAAATCTGTTAGATTAACCTCTTCTCCTCTTCAGGTTATTTTCTTCATGAATTTTTCAGCTACTTGCATACCCTTTGTTCAAGGTGCTATTTTCCACTCCTTTAGCATCTCTGTGTCAGACAGACTAAAACATGCACATCACGTCAATCAACTTCTTACTTGAAAGTCTGGAACTAGCTTACTGCTGAAATGATAACACTGACCACCACTAGTCTGCCTCTTCACAAATCTCAAAAAGAAAGTATGGAATTTGGATAAAGGTACAGAGGAGGGTGACCACAGAGATCAGAGGTATAAAGAACCCCCATACACAAAATGGTCAAACCCATTAGAAGTGTTCAGCTTGAAGAACAGGTTTCTGTGGAGATACATATGATAGAGGACTCTGAAATCAGGTATGACTGGGAAGATGAAAAGAGAATAGCTGCTCAATGTGTTTCCTAGTATGTGAGCTGGGTGGCAGGTTTAAAAAACAAACATAATCATATTTCACAGAAAGTAAAGCTGTAGAACTCACTACGGGATACTGTGGATTTCAAAAGTTTACATGGAATCAAGAGAAACTGGATAAACTCATAGACGAAAAATCCATCAAAGGCTATTACATTACAGATGCGATACACCTACGACATCTGACTGAAACTGGTGAAGAGAAGTCAACTGCAGAAGCACCAATATATGCTTGTCCTGCTTCTATGCTTTTCTAGGTATTTCCTGTAGCCACTGTCTGGACACTGGGTTTCAAGCTCACCTAGTACAAATCCCCTGTTATGTGTTCTGTCAACAGACAATTCATAGCAAAAAAAGGCAAGCTAAAGGCTTTCTTGAGACTGATCTTTCCAAAAAGCTACTTATTATTAATTATTTACATGCCTAAGTCTTAAAATAAAAACAAGATCTGAAATTGCATTAGCAAGAACAGAAATTCATTTCAATTGTAAAACCTGGAACATGAAGAAATGAATATGATTCAAAGGATATTGTTCAAAAAAAATTTGGGAGAGGAATGTCAAGGAAGCTATTGTTGTGTTTCAGCTATGGTTTTGAGTATATATCCTATCCAGCAAAATCAATAATGAGAATTTTACCTGTGTTGCAGTACTCTGCAAAGGCTGCTGCTGTATCATGTGTGGTGTACTTATATGGCCTGTGTTCATCCCACTTTGAGTCTGATTAGTCTGAACAACTTGACCTTGCATGTTTATTGGTGTCAGCTGCTGAACATTTGAAGAATTTCCAGAGGCAAGCTGCACAGAACCAAAGTTGAGTCCAGAAGTTGACTGCTGCAAGAACATCTTAAAAAAAAAAATCCACAAGTTAGCTTTTAAGAAAAATCTGTTAATTGTTCAAGATGTTTTATAGAAACTAAACTTAATTATTTTAAATCAATCTAAGATAAAAGTTTCATCTCAATTATTAGAGGTGTTGAAACAGCACTGCAACCACCAAGAGCAAGAGGCTCAACTCCCAGAGTCAGTATTCAAAGCCTCTACTGTAACGGTAAGATAAGAATCAGAATCCTGTTTTCTAGAGCCCTTAACATTGTTTCACGTTTGTTCTTAAAGTACTACTTGGAGACTAACTTGTAATGTAGTCTACAACTGTCCAAAGACAAAATGTGCTTGAGATCACATTTCTATTTGTAGGATCTCCAGCAGCAAAACTAATTCAAATGAAGAAAATCTCAGAATCAATAGATCCAGGCATAGCACCAAGAACGTAATCTTCCTTGGCAATCAAGAAGTCATAATGATTATACTGAATTTTCCAACATCACTGTAATAAACTGAATTCAGCACAAAAATATTTGAGTCTTCACAAAAAGTTAGGCCCAAGACTGCAATGAGACAGGGTAATAAGGTGGAATGTGCAGCACTTGGATATTTTTCCCTAGTCCTGAGTAAGGTCCCTCCACAGTGTATAGGAAGAGAGCTGTGTATCTCTCCTTTTGAGGCATCTATAAGGCAGTCCACTGCTGGCAGGCTTACACTAGACACAATAAAACACTGAAAATGGGACATGCCAGAAACTCCTACTCTTCAACAGAATTTAAGCAACATACTCAATACTTCCAGAAAGTAAATTTTTCTACTCTTTATTCACAGTTCACACTGAAAATATTTATATTCTTTCCTTAAGGTGTATTTTAGTTTTTTGGTTTGGGTTGGGTTTTTTTGGTTGGTTGGTTGGTTGTAACTAGAAAAACCCAACAGGATCATTCTTTTCTTCCAAAGATAGCTGCTGAAAAGAGAATGACAGAACTAGAAAAAAATATACTGGTTAAAATACAGAAATCAGTCAGTAAGCTTCTAGACTGAGTAATGCATCCTCTAGACTTCTTGTCTTTCTGGCTCAGGAACTGCTTCAGTACACCATGCAAAGTAGAACCACTTCACCAGGAGGGTGTGTAGGAGGACCACAGCCTGATAGTTAGGACAGTCTAAGAAATAAAAAGTACGCACTTGACACCCTCGAGCTAAAAGAGGAAATAAATGGTTATCTTGCACATTTTGGATGAATATTCTAATGGCTGCAAAACTATGCAAGAAGTAACAACCACTGCATCCTTTTATGTTTAGGTTTAGGCATAAGCTACGCTTGAGCTACTCAACATTGAAAAGATACCCTGGGGCACTTCCAGATATATTCAGAAGCAAAATGGCAGGTACCTCAGGAACAGTAGCTTCAGATGTTATGGATTTTAGGCACATTAGGTCCAGATGGCAGCTGACAGAGGGTAGGGAGGATCACCTTGTGGAATTAAGCGCCCAAGTCTCATTTTAGATGCCTAAATTCTCTACAGATCAAACCTGTAAGAGTTACACTAACTCACCTGGAGTCCTTGACCGTGGACAATTTGAAGCTGCTCTTGAATCTTACGCAACTCTTCCTGCTGCCGATGAATATTTGCCTCTATCATGCGTGTTCTTTGCTCTAGCTGGTCCTTCAGATGCTGCATAGCTCCTAATTGAGCTGAAAACTGAAACACAGGCTGTAGTGCAATGAATAAATTAAAAGCTGAGCAAAAATAATGACATTTTATTTACAAGCAGTAAACACACTCCTCCACAGTAGCTTTTTAAACTGCTAATAACCATAATATGAGGACAAATTAATTAGTATGAAAATGTTACAGAACTCACATTCAACTGATACATCAGAACTGGTGAACTAAAAAAAAAAAAATCCATAGCAAAAGAAATTGACTCGCGTCCAAATCACCAAGACTCTACAAAAAGCCTTAGTAATTTACATGTTACTGCAGATGTTAAAATTCTCTCAGGTTAAAAATTAGAATTGTACCAGTTTACCAAAAAAATTCACCCAGAGCTAAAACATATGCAGGTAACTTGGGAATAACTTCAGTCACAAACTGTTGAAGGCTGAGCCCACAGAGAAACTTGACAGCAAGTTGAACATGAGCCAACAGTGTGCCCTGGCAGCCAAGAGGGCAGCCGTGTCCTGGGGTGCATCAAGCACAGCATAACCGGCCGGTCGAGGGAGGGGATTGTCCTGCTCTACTCTGCGCTGGTGCGGCCTCACCTCGAGTACTGTGTGCAGTTTTGGGCACCACAGTACATCAGGGATAAAAAGCTACGAGAGAGTGTCCAGAGGAGGGCCACTAAACTGGTGAAGGGTTTAGAGGGGAAGCCATATGAGGATCAGCTCTAGTCACTTGGTTTGTTCAGCCTGGAGAATAGGAGACTAAGGGGAGACCTCATCATGGTCTGCAGCTTCCTCACAAGGGGAAGAGAAGGAGGGGCAGGTGCTGATCTCTCCTCTCTGGTGACCAATAATAGGACCCAAGGGAATGGCACGAAGATGTGCCAGGGGAGGCTTAGGTTGGATATTAGGAGAAGGTTCTTTACCCAGAGGGTGGCAGAGCACTGGAACAGGCTCCCCAGGGAGGCAGTCACGGCGCCAAGCCTGACAATATTCAAGAAGCACTTGGACAGGGCCCTCAGAGACATGGTGTGAATTTGGGGTTGTCCGGTGCAGGGACAGGAGTTGGACTCGATGATCCTTGTGGGTCCCTTCCAACTCAGGACATTCTATGATTCTATGAAACTGTGTTTGTCACTTCTAGTCTTCCCTAGGCACCTGCTACAGGCTACAAGTGAGTACAACCTTTTCATACTTATCTACTAGATAATTATTTATTGATACCCTACTTACAGGACGTAGATCTTCAGTTGGACCTTATACCGCTCTTCTTATTTCACAAAACTGTTTCACAGACTAAGTTGCCTTGTGTTCCCAGCATATGTGTAGAAAGTTAACAGCTTAGTAGAAGGATTTTTAAATTCATATCCTAAAATATTTTATCATGTGTTATCTATGTTTCTAATGGCCAAGGCTGAAAGCTATCCACACAAATAATGGGAAGAAAAAAATAAAGGAAAAGTGTCAAATTGGGGAATTTGCTCATTTCAAGAGAAAAATGTTAAAGGTGACTTTGGCACCCAAGAACTCCATTTCTGAAAGAGAAATTAACCTTATATTCAGAACAGGACTGTTTAAAAAATAATAAACAATAAACCAACTTATTCCATACCTGGGACATGCCAGACTGGAGCTGTAAAGTTGCAGGCTGAGACATCGTTGGCTGTGCTACTGGTTGTCCAAGAGACTGGGAGCTTAAAGACTAGGATTTAAAAAATTGTTCCATAACTGGAAGAGAATGAACTTCATACTTGACATGAAATATTTGTTTACATAAAGGTTCAATTCCAAAATAGCATCATATGAACATATGATAAAAACAAGTAAACGTTTCCTGAAATATCTAACCTTAAATTAGAGAATTAAGAACACAAGAGCAATTGATTGTATACATAATATATATATATAACTTTTCCACTTCTGAAAATATATAAAAGCAGTAGGTATAGAACGGGAAAAACAGAAATTACAATTACAAGTGTTTTAAAAGTCTTATTTGTAGTAAGGGAAAAACTTTTTCAACAAGTTTGGAAGTTGACACCTTTGATTTATTCTTAAACTAATGATTTTTTAAAAATGCGTATTTTAATAAGCATTCTATTTCTGAAGTGAATGTATTAGTTGAACAGGAACATGAGCACCAAGTACACGAAGCATGACATTTTCTCATGTTACCAAGATTTCAGAAACTATATGAAAGTATTCACTAGTATTCTTAGAGTCACAAATCTACATTAATTCTCTATAGGGATACACAGCATTACATTGGCCATTTTATACATATATATGTATATAATTGCTTATACACATATATATATTAAAAATGCAGAATCGTAGAAAGAAGTTATGGGAGTAAAAGCAGAGATTCATATACAATCTTGCAAACCCTAATGTCAAAAAATACTTATATGCATAATTATTGTATTCCCTTAAAATGTAGTGTACCCAGGTTGCATATCGATGATACAGTTCTGATAGTCACGTATTCCAAGTGAAACTGTTACAGTTTAAATTATGTGTTTTCAGAAGAAACAAAACAAAAAAGATTATGTGGATTTAATAATACCTTTTAAAGGTGAATTACAATGATTAAGTACAAAATTTTTCTCTGAAGAGTTACCTGACTACTCAGAGATGATCTTCTTTGTGCAGTCTTTTCATGACCAGATAAGCTTTGCCTTGGAGGAGTGCTAGTGTCCACCGTCATTTTAGTTGGTGTTGCTGACAACGTACAGAGTTACAACAGAAAGAGACATGTTAATAGTAATGTCAATTCTGCAATGCAATAATCGAATCACAGGAAGCTTTTCATAAATCTAAAAAAGCTTAAGGCTTGGAATCTTTTTTTACCCAGACTATCCATCAATCATGCAATCTGATAGACTGAAATAGGCTGCTATTGTACTTGTAGAAGCAGAAGTCACTACACAACCTCTGAAAATCTGAGTGGTCAGCAGACCTCTGAACCATCAAAAAGGACATTTTCATTTTTACACTTTTCACAAAATGATGATTAACTGCTAGTTATGCATTTAATTTAAGTAAGTAAAGTATACAAAGCCTTCATGAGGAAGGCAATTATATTTTCAACAGTTGGTGCTTACAGGAATGATCTGATACTGCAGTATGTGAAGATTTTCTTGAACTCCTTGAGGAAGCAGAAGGTGTGGGGCTGGTATCAAACCTTTCCAGTGCTTCTTTGAGACTCACTGTGTTTATGTGATTGTCGGACCCAGAGTCCTGGCTCTGAAGAGACACACACAAACAACTATTATTTTACCTGATTCAGCACGCAGTGTACATTTCTGTTAGCAAACATTTAAGACCATGCTGTGTATAAGCAACCCTCTTACACATGTGACTGTGCAGAAGTAGCGGCCTGGTTGACAGCTGTAAGCTCAGTTGCCATTTGCAGCTTTTATCCTTGGAAAAGAAACCAAACCAAAGCCATATAAGCCTAGAAACCAAAATGCATGCAGACATAGGCCACAAACTGCCTGCTGAGTTGACCCTCCTTCTCTAGCAACTTAATTCACTCTAACACCTGTGTAATGAGCGCAGTGCTTATTCTTTTGAGGAAGGATGAGTTAATTCCACTAGAAGGAGCACTGTCAAATGAAACATCCTGAACTGCCAAGGGAAAACATTTCTGAACTACCAAGGGAAAACACAACAGAGCATCTGCACCAGCTGGTTTAGCTAAGACTCACTGAGCTTCCAAGAACATCAATTCAAAATTAATTTTGTATACTTCTAGGAAGTGGGACAGAGTCACGCAATGCAACAGCTCCTGCTTTCCTCTTGTGAATTCCTTTAAGTCATCTTTGTGTGTTGACCTTGGTTTTTCAGATTATGGGTGCTTCCAGTAAGGAAGAACATTTATTTATGAATCAAACTCTGCAGGAATCAGATCTTAATAAGGAATTACGGATGTTGCCATGTTATAACTACCTGCACGTGAACTCCTGAAAAGAGGAGGGTTAAGTGTTCAGGGCAGAATACAGTTAAACAAACACCCTTCCCTAGACTTCTTTGATCATTTTAAATAATCGTATTATTTAGAGATCAAAATAATTACTTTATCTGTAACGGGACAAAACACATCTTGCTGCTGTGTATTTGCTTACATATTATTTTCAGTATGAAAGAAGAGGTAAAATAAAATTATACAAGACACTCACTTTATCTGCTGTTATCTCTGGAAGAGACTCCTCAATACCAAGTTCTCGTCGTCTTTCTGCTCTAACTTCTGCATAACTGGAAGAACAAAGCAATTATGACTACTATGTTCTTGGATGATTTAAAAAACATACCTCAAAAAACAAACTCCTCAGAGGTACCTTGCTTACAAAGTATCCCAGGAAGTTTTCCAATGATTCTTTAAACTGCTATGATTTCTCTACCTCCAAAAATACCAGCAATACAGCTCCCATGCCATTAGAATTTCTCTAATACAGATTTTTAAAAGATAACTTACCTTACAACAGTGTGCGTACAGACAATAAACTCTGGCCTGGAATTCCACTGGTGATACGTGATATAATAATGCGTTTGCAGCCAAATCCATTGTTGTCCCTTTGTAAGGAATCTGTAGTAACATGACTTCCCTTTCCCATATTGCATTACTATAAAAGTGAAGAATAAAGTTTACTGTCTTTCCAGTCTGTAAATATTGCAATTACATAATAAACATTATTTCCTACCTTCATATGGCCAAAAACCATGTCCAAATCCAGTATTATGACAATGACTAAGAACAGGTTTAAAACTGTAGCTTTCTTCCAAAAAAAATCTACACTGCATTTTTCAGAGAACGGCAGAATTTGAACTTCAATGTTTCTGGGTTTTTTTACATAGTGTGAAAAACTAATGTGCAAAAAATTTACATACAGCTTTATAAAGAAAACCATAGCTAAACAGAAAGCTTATTCTACTACACGTTTAAACAATTTCTACGTTTATTAAACAGAGCCTATTAAATGCTATTGGAAGAACTGGAGAAGTATTAGTCATAGTGCTGTGCACTCCAATTTACCACAATGAAAACTCTAAATTATAAGATAAAGTTAAATCTGTTTTGTAGTTCTGTATCAAAAGAAAAAAGATGAAGATCAGCAGTGCAAAAATGTCAAATGAATGGGAGTAAAGAAACTTCACTCAAATACATCACAAAATTTCACTAGAACATTTGTACAATTTAACATATATAAAGCAAACCTGTTCATTGTAGCAACTTAGTCATACTCACAATGCTCGTGACATTTTGCCAGATTATCTAGATCATCCACATGATAATAATCATAGCCTGATGTTCCCAAAACTTCAAATGGAAGATAGCCTATTATTGGAGGTGCCCTAATTAATACAAAAATTAATGTCATTTTATTTTCACACAAAAAACCCAACCAAAAATTATTTCATTATATAACTTTTCTTGTTTACAGTATGTGCTCTGAAAAAAATTAAACCCAACAGAAGCTATGAGTAGTTAATGCTGATCAATGAACTCTAAATATTATAGCCACCACTGTGATTCAGCTACTATTGCTGCCATACATAGAAGGAATTGCACCTGTGATCCAAGAATAGGAACTTCCATTCTAAGCTATGTCTAGATGTGAACTCTTCATTGGGTTCTTCAACAGTGCACATTTCCTAAAAAGTAAAAGAATAAAAATCTCTCTCAAAACTGCTCTATTCTAATTCATAAGCTCTTTCGAAATTCAGACTTACCTAAAGTTAGCAGATCACTCCACAATGGTTATAATGTTATTTTTAGACAGCTTCATTGGCTTTGCTTGCTTAGATGCGTAGCACTGAGGTAGAATTTAATCTCAGCTGTGCCAGGCTGACACTCAGTTGATTTAAATGGAACAACCCCAGCGTGAGATTAAACTCAAGCTCAGTATCTACAAACAGTAGTACAAGCAGAAATCAACAGTTCCTGCAGTTATGCTTTTAACTTGTAACAAGCAAAAGAAGAGATTAAATACTCCCACCAGACACTCTGATTACAGTATATGCTTATAATGGGTAAAAACCAACATTAGCAAGATGATCACATTATTTAGACTTTAGGAATAGGATTCTTCCTTTTAGTGAATACAGAGTACTCTAAACCAGTTTGCCTTGAGGGCACAGACGTGTACTACAAACTACACGCTATTCTTATGTTTGGAACTCACAAACAGTAAGAGAACAATTTTATTTCCACCATTACAACAAATCCTCAAGGTATTCTGTATATCGTTTTAAATTTATTCTGCTCAGACACATGTGCAATCAGTGCACGTCAGTCAACTTCTGTTGTCCCTTTCCAGAGAAGTAAAGATGCCCCACCAAGCACTGTGCCTCATGCTGAGACAGTAACGGAGCTAAGTACCCCAAGCCAGATGGTTCTTTTGCAAACTCCTCTAGTACTGCCTTACAAGAAGAAAGATGGATGATGGAATACATGCATACATCCAAATACACCCCTCAAAGAATTACAATAAAACTAGAAATCAGTAAATATTTCTTTTTTGGACACCTGCACACGTTTGTCACACTTGTAGGAGCCTGCAATGGCATTCCCATTGCCAGGAACACAGTAGAATCTATTGATAATGAGATACCACAGCAGTCTCCTCAAGACTATGATATGGAAGCTGCAGCTGCAACAACATAGTAGTCACGACAGATGTGGACAGACAAGCACACTGCTGCTCTGCAAACATCTCTAACTAAAACAGTCCTGTGGAAAAATACCGTAGAGCTGTTGTTCCTACAAAGGGACCACCTTCCTTTTCATCCTTTCAGGTTATAATACAAAGAGTTTAAGTGGATATTTTGCAGTTCATTAAATAGATATTTCTAAGTTTTCTTTCTATGAAAGAAAAAACTTAACATATCTAGGCAATGTTTTTTCCTCACCTTCATCGGTGTAAAATCTAAAGATAATGGCCAGAAAGTGAGTAATATGATGGAGGTAATGAACAAAATCACTCTGGACCAAATCTGTGACTCTTGGTGTGACTTCCAGTTAGCGAGACTTAACCTTCAAAACTGGAACCACCCCTAAAACCCAAAGCTCATCTACTTTCCTAAGATTACGGCATTTAATAAAGCACCACTCATAGCAAAGTAAAAAAAAATGACAGAGCAAGCGTATATCCTTCAGATATACGTTTGATTTGTTGTTTCTTTTAATCTAATTATTCTGGCACAAGTCAAAACAAAAGTAAAAATAACTTAAGTGCAGGCAGTAAAATCACAGTAGAAACATCACTGTTAGAGAAGAGCTGGCAGCAGGTTAGTATCTGATTACTCGGTGCATTTATATCAATGATTTACAGATATTCCACTGCAAAATACCCCTGGGCAGAAGCTATGTTGTTCAACAAGGCATCTTGTTGAAGTTGTCAACAAGGCATCTAGAAAAGAAAGGACTTGCATTTGTAACAAAAAGTATTCTGGTAGAATCCTTTTGGCTGGATTAATCCTGCTTTCTTGATAGGATTCAATCATTTACCAGCCAAAATGCAAGACAAATGTTTTAAAGAATGTGTAGAGCCAAATCCCTTCACTGGGTAGCAAAATTTGTGGCACATTTTGTTACAAAAGTGGTGGGGTCACATGCAGAAAATAAAAATGTGAACTTTCAGAGATTATTCTCATGAATACTATGGCTTTCTGCAAAAGCACTGTATGTCCTTGAGAAACAACATTCTAGGTAAAAAAACCCCAGAACTGTATACCATCTGAAATAAAGAGAAAAAGCGGCAGATGAGCAGGCAGGTTCTACCTTAAATAAGGCAATCCAGTAGTAAAATACACGTCATTACTGGCTGCATCACACATCTGTTAGTAAAGTTACTGGGATGGCAAAGTTCCTGACATAACACTTATTTGCTAGAGTCTAGTCAATGCTAGCCTCAGTAATAACAGAAGGTGTCAGAATAGTATAAACAAGTATTGGCAGATTAATAGCCTTCACTCTAATGTTAGTCGTCTTCACAAGAAGGGTTGAAACCCTTGAGAGGATCTTAAAACCTCTGTAACATGAAAGCTTCCTCAGACACTAGGGGCTCAGAAGTTCACGTAAAGAGGAATGAAATTTTGGCCAGTGTATAATCTGTAAGGCTTTCGCCCTCAGGAGACAGAGACCTGAAAGACCATAAATGGATGTTCTCCAACTTCCAAATGTCCTGTTCCAGAAGTAGGAAACAGAAGAGTTTTACTATAGTACATTCTAAACTGTCAGAGTTGAAAAGACAAAAAAATTTGCAAATACTGCTGGGTTGGTCTTTTTTCCCCAACTATTTCATGAAGCAAAAATCACATATTTAATATCTCTACCAAGTGTAGGCATAACAGGAAGGACATTATTTAGACCCATATGGGAAGAAAAGTGTCAGATGAAAGATTTCCACAGCTTCAGAAAAAATAAACAACAAACTCTCTCTGGCATGCAGTCTGGAGAGATCCAATTCTTATTCAGCCTGACAGAACTGAAGAAGTTTATATGGTTTCTCCACAGGCTCCCTACTACACTTTCAAAGTGCAAAGTATGTAGACCACATCTTCAGAGGACACCACCAAAATTCTTCAGTTTAAGACACTAGTGCATTCAACTTATATGCAGAATATTTAAATGTTCAGAGAGTTCTGCATGACAGACAGCAGCTTAACCATGTACCATATACATTTCATGGCATTTCTTTACGAACGTTTGTTCTTACAATTCAGTTGATAATAGACTATCCTGTACCTTTCTTAATGTATTTGTAGAAAACATAGAATCTGAAGCACTATCACAGACTACCCTACTATACTGTACCCTGAGTATTTATTTTGATTCATTTTGGTGAGGAGCACGCTTATACTTAGTAAAGTCTATAAATTTCACACACATCCAATTCTAAACTTGTAAAGGTATCTTCACCGTGCATTAGCAGTTAAACAAAATGTTCTCTTGAAACAATGAGTTACTGAATAACAAACAGTACTGAAACAAAACGAAAGATCTTTATTACCTCAAACCTGACTCTCAGGTGCTGACAAATAATTCAACCCTTCATTAAGCCCTACAAGACTTGCTTCTGGGCCAAACTACAGCAAGATCATCAGCCACATAAAATTCATATCCAAGTGTCAACTAAAATTATTCCTTTATCTATTGAAAGTGGAATCTCAGTGTTATCTTTCATTGTGTTTAAGTTGAACTTGGTAAATGATATTCCTATGGACTTCTAAATTTATTTCTTGCATATTACTATTTTAGTTGACTATTTAGAAATGGCACTCACCACAGCAACTTCATTTGATACTTTGCATAACATTTAACCTATTTGTATGTGAAATAAGAAACAGACACTTTCAGTTTCATATAATATAAATATATAAATGCTGTGTACATTCTCTCTGAAGTTTTCCTGTTCAGAGTACATTTAAAAATGATATAAAAGTGACTTCATTTGGACATACCTTGATAAATTGAGGTGTAGCTAATCTAACTGTGGCTACAAAGCAAACTTTGTCTTCATATGAAGGCCGGTGCGATCGCTGAATAGTTCCTTCAAAACCATTGTGCGCTGAGTTGGGCACTGAGGGAAGAGAGATGAGGTCAATACAGATTACAATATAAGGATGGATGAAAATGGCAGTAATATCACAAGACAAACGGCCCAATATTTATCTAATGTGGTTTGCTTATAACTTAACATGCATTAACAACAACGCTACATATAATATATGCACATATATGCAAAGGAATAGTAGTTGTACAGTAGTAATGGGGACACAACCATCAAGTAACTTTCTCAAAGAACTAAAATTACAGTTAACATGGTATTATCTGTGACAGAGCAGTTTTAAGAAACTAATAACAATTCTAATCCTTCTTGGTAACTACCAAAAATTATTGGAATGCATCTTCTTCAAAAATATCCCTAAAGTTTCTCTTTTGTATCAGCTTTTGCTAACTTTTTCTTTTGAACTCTGAGGTAAGTATTTCTTTTCTAGGCTTCCATCACATTCAGACGACACAAGCTGAAGACAAAACTGAGTAACAAAACAGTCAAAGGCACAAGAATTATATACGTGGAAGAATCAGAACACCGAGCTGAGAACAAACAAATTCCACTTACTGAATCACAGAGATGGATGGAATCACAAAGGGGCAAAGGATGGACTAGACCTTAAAACAGATTAACCTTATCTTTCGTTTCCAGCAGCTATCAATTTAGTTTATCTTTATTAAGCTCTAATGACGGTGACTCCAAAACACTGTCAAGCTCTTCCAAGCCTAACTGGTTTTAGTTCAACTCTAGATTAGAACTGCTACTGAATTTTCTTCACACCATCTAAGCTTACAGCTCCTTGCTCTTTCCATCAGAAAGAAAACAAGTAATTTCCTCCCTCTTTATTTTATCCCTCTCCTTTGTTCTTCAGGGTTTATCCTGCCTTGTAAGTTAGATTTTTAAATTTCTGATTGCTTTCATTGCTCTACTCTGAACTCTCTCCAACTCTTTTCCTTACTCCCAAAAAATAGTATCAAAAACTGGATGAGGACATATAGGTGCTAAGAAGTGCAGTGGGATTATTTTATGTGGTTTAGGCTATATTTTGGAGAGGCTTTTGCATTTTCACAATTTGGTGACTGGTCACGGTGATTTGGTCATGTTCAGTTTACATTCCACCGTAACTCCTTTTTCTAAAGGATCGCTATCTAGCTGACTGTAACCTTTTCCCCTGTTCATATAGTTTGTTATTCCTAAATGTAGTAACTTGCATTTGTTCTTAGTCAATTTGCTTCCCTTACATGTTTGTGAGAACAGAATATGATAGCTGTCAAAAGCCTATTAAAAAAGTCCATCATTTATTTGCACTTTGTCCTTACCCACACAGCGTGTTACTCTTTGGTAGAGGAAACTGAATTGACTTGATGCTATTTCTACCTGAAAAATCCACAATGGCTGCTATTCAATTCCTTGCTAGCTTCCTGAAGCTCACATACAGTTTAATTATTTGTTCTGGAATATTTCCCAATATTGAATCGCAACCGAAAGGTCCGCAGTTTCCCACTCCCTCCTCTTTCCAAGACTAGCACCATATTTGGCCTTTTCAGGCCTGTTTTTTGCCTTTCCTATAATATTACCTACCTGCATTTGGCACTAAGACTCAACCTCTCCCCATTTTGTGAGAAAAATCCTGGTATCACATGAAAAACCATAGGTTTATTTACAAGATACGGTTTCTGATAATATTTTTGGGGGTGATCTTTATGAAGATCACTACTGACCACACTGCACAACCCGTTTATGTGGCTGAGCAAAAAACATGCCTCTCAAGTAGTCAGCACAGGCTAGCCAAACAGATTAGAGATGTAGTACAGAGGAATAATATTAGTACATAACTAATAAAACTAACTTCAGTGGAAGGGAGAAGGAACTCAGCACGGAAAACTGTACCGGCCCATCCACCCACCTGAGTAGTGACTCCGGTCAGTGAAAGGACAGAATTGAAACTGGGGGGGAAACCTACAGTTTATATCCCAGCTCACCGCATAATGAGAATAACTGCAGGTACTCAGTACCACTGATCTGACCTACAAGTTACTTAGTCACCTGCTTAAGAACAGATTATGCTTAACTAAATTCAGGTCCTTTATTTTGAAGGGTTTGCTTAAATTTCTCTTACATTCTTTTAAAAAATGTTTTACAAGATACTAGTTTTCTTTAATTGAAAGCATTAAGCATAATTACTACATTTTGCATTCAAATGAACAGATCTGTAATACCTGATAGGCAGTTTTTCTTCTTTTTCATTAAAACAATATAGAAATGATACATATAACCCTGCTTCAAGCTCTTCCTTTGAAAGACTGATTTTAGTTCATCATTAAGTTTTGCACAACGGTCCCAAGCCTGTTCACGTGTGAAGCTGCCTAAGTATTCCACTCTAACATTGCTGAAATTACTTACCATTATTCAAACACTTGAAATTTCCTATAAATTTTACATATTCGTATGTAGGTTGCTCTTTTGGATCTATTGTTCCTCGCAGCATATGGCAACAGAATTCTAGTTGATTTTTTGCTGAGAAAACAATAAACAAATTAATAGGCTACATGCTTGATGAAGCGCACAGGCAACATGAAATGGAAAGCAGTAATAATTAAGCTGCATACTTATCAAGATACTGTAAGTGTTGTGATTACAAATGGCTACAGCCTCTGTTTTTAAGCAGTGTGATATTAAGTAACCTAAAGAAAAGGATAACTCCTTTAGAATTTGTGCATGAAGGGCCTGAATGCTAATGACATAGAAACCCCCTGAAAACTAGAGCTATTTTAAAGAAGCAGCTGCCCTGAACTTGTTTACTAAAGCATGAATTTCCAAAACCCATTAGGCTGCTACGTTTTTATTCTTGCCAACTGCTACAACTGTCTTGAACAGGAGCTATAGATGAACATTTCTAGTACATGGGAAAGTCACAGAGTGAAATGCAATGCAATGCTGAAAATTTTACTCTTGGGGGGCGGGACACAACCCACAAAAAAGTGCTTCTGTTCTTCAGGGCTCACCCATATGTTTCTGCTGAAATAACACTGGAAAAAAAGAACTGATCAAATGTGATACAAAGCAGATTATTTTTAACACAACTACCGTACTGGTTTCGGCTGGGATAGAGTTAGTTTTATTCATAGTAGCTGACATGGTGCTGTGTTTTGGATTGGTGACTAAAACAGCATTGATAACACAGGGATGTGTTCATTACTGCTGAGCAGGGCTTACACAGAGCCAAGGCCTTTTCTGCTCCTCACCCCACCCCACCAGTGAGCAGGCTGGAGGGGCACAAGAAGTTGGGAGGGGACACGGCTGGGACAGCTGACCCCAACTGACCAAAGGGATATTCCACACCATATGGCGTCATGCTCAGTATATAAAGCTGGGGGAAGAAGGAATGAAGGGGAGGACGTTCAGAGTTATGGCATTTGCCTTCCCAAGTAACCGTTATGCGTGATGGAGCCCTGCTTTCCTCGAAATGGCTAAACACCTGCCAATGGCAAGCAATGAATGAATTCCTTGTTTTGCTTTGCTTGCATGCATGGCTTTTGCTTTACCTTTTAAACTATCTTTATCTCAACCCACGAGTTTTCTCACTTTTACTCTTCTGATTCTTTCCCCATCCCACTGTGGGGAGTGAGCGAGTGGCTGTGTGGGGCTGAGCTGCCTACCGAGGTTAATCCGCAATAACTACTTACATTTTAAGTATTCTGGTGTCAATGAATCACTTTCCAGCAGATGAGAAGACAATATTTTATAAATTTCTGAATGCTCCCCCTCTGGGATAAAATTAAATACACTCTGATCCACAAGATCAGACTGAAAGGAAAAGATTTAATAAGCATTAAACTAATGCACGACATACAATGTCACAAAGCCTACTATTTTAACACAAAACAATTCCACAGTTCAGCAGAACATTACTGACTCAGGAAAGCCACCTGCTGGAATACACATGAATATTTTGCAAGAAAAAAATCTCACTTTGATCTGTCTTCATTTTGACACTGTGAACCATTTAATGAAAAACACCGCAAACACAGCAGATATACATACATGTTAAAGTACAACGGAGCTTGTATTAACCTCCCTGGGATGCAACAATTCCAAGTAAAGGAGCATTCTAATTAGAAATTATCGGGTGTTGTTCTAGGGCACTGTAACCTGTTGGTGGCATCCAATACATTGAAATGATACCTTGGAACAAAAGCCAGCCTCTCCCTCCATCGTATCGGTTATTATGTTACCAATAATTATACCCAATTGCAATTGATTTTATGAAAACATTTTATAATTAGTTCCGCAACTATGTACACAAAAATAGGAACAATAGAGACAAATGCAATAAAACTGAATAACTGAACAACTGATTATACGCATAAAAGTATTTGATTAAGTATTCAGAAAAGGGGGATCACAATGTTTGTTTAGAATATAGAAATCACACCTAAAAGCGAAGAACAAGTGTTCCTCTGAGAACTTGGTAAATTCTTCTTTTAAAAAAAAATAAATCACAATTACCTGTCCATTTTTCCAAAATTCTCAGGCTGATATCATGCATACCTTAAGGGAACTTGCATTTTGCAGAATCACTTTTTAAATATGCCACTCCAAGTTTTACAAAATACTCTTATCGCAGTAAGACAACTAGTCTTTAACAATAACTTGTCCTTCTTTTCTAGAAAAGAACTCACTGTTTCACTCAACAATTGTTTGCATTTTTGAGTACTGATTTGCCTCATTTCAGAATAACGTTATTCAAAGGTAACTTTAAAAACCAGAATGTTAAATTTACCAGTGAGCAACGCCATCAAGATCAAAGATGAGTGAACATGATAAAACCCAAAGTATATACCTAGCTGAAAAAGCAGAACCAGCAGCAATGTACTACTTATAAGAGTTCTTTGGCAAGAAAAGAATAAAAAAGTAGTTTAAAAAAATTCCAAGGATATAGCTTTTTAGCAATACTCTTCTGACTCATGTAGATGCTGTGATAGGTGTGAACTCTAAAGGGTCTCCTGCAGTCAACTGTGTTATTTCAGTTATGTTGAAGAGAAACTGATGCTAGCCTGGCACTTCATAATCCTGCCTAACAGAGCGCCGACTGCATTCTGTACTTCCAGAGGAAATGTTTAATATAGGAGACAGACCAGTAGGAAGGAGTTGTGCTGAAGAAAAAGCAGAAGCATTAGAACAAAGCATACATCTGTTCTATAATGCCAAAAAGGCTAACAATTAATTAGTACTCATAGCAGAACACCATCCATAGACAAACCGATACATTACTGAAAGCAATTTGTACTTACTGGCAAATGTTCAAGTAAGGGAGTTATACTTTCAGACACATATATTATATTTCCATCTGTCATAATTGCTAAAAAAAAACCATCAAGAGCCTGAAATTAAACATAATGGGCAGTTAAATAAAAAGAAACAGAGCATATTAAAAACGTTAAGCTATATTCAACATGGAAAATAATTTAGACCAATTTTAGTTTATTTTATTATAAAATGGGAATGCCTTTCACTGCTCGAACTTCTTAGTCTTGCTTTTACACTATGAGCACTACTATTCCCACACTGTTCTGTTCTTAAATAATCTGTGGTTTCAGAAGCAAGTCCATATACAGCTAGCCACTGCTTCCCCCACCTCCCACTCTGCCTGCCTGTAATTTTTAATTCCATCATCATTTTAAACATCAGAAAACTCAGAAAAATGAGCTAGAGACAAAAGTAAGAAGAGGTGGAAAAACTAAGAGAAGAACAACTAAAAGAGGTGATGAAATCAATGAATTTAGGTAAATCTCAATATTCCCAACCTCAATAAAAGAAACTTGTAGCAAGATTTTTATTGAGACATGAAAACTGTGAGATACAATTCTGACTGCCTTACCTTCTACATCACTCAAACTTATTTCTACTGAATATAACACAACTGTCTTTTATTTGAACGCTACCAAACATAAAAGCATGACAGAACTGTATTTCTAAATAGGTAATTTTAAAGCTCACATCTTCGAAAAAACTTCTTATTTCATATTATTCTAGCTTTACAGTCACTACTTGCGGACACATATTTTGTAAGAAGACTTGAGAAACACCAAAAACAGCTACAAAAAAACTTGAAAAACAGAAGCAACTACTTCACTGACCTGTTGGAAAAAATATGCAAATTCACCACAAAGGATTCTTTGAAACTTTTTTAAGTACAGAAAATCAGAACATTTTACTTTTTAAATCTGTGCCTCAAAGAAAAGGTTTAACTATGGCATGAAAATAAAAAGTGCTGTTCATTTACTTTAATATTTTTCATTTACCTATTATTAGAAATTGTTTCACTAACAAGACACAAATGACTTATCCTCACTTGCAAGGAAATGACAGCTTATACTGAAAGTTTATTTCTAGTTGTAATCCAACTACTCATGTAATCTTCTTTAGCAAAGTAATGCTCACACATCATTTCTGGAAAGCGTAACAAGCAAAAAAATGAAACACTTTATTGCTCACAAGTTACATGGATGTGTTGAGCCTTTTTTATAATTAAGATTTTAATTTGTGCATAACAACTCTTTATTTAATTAGTACCTTCCCTATGTTGAGAATTTAAAATATCCACTTTACTCTGACAATACTTATGTTAATTCATGGACTTGCTCTGTTATAATGTTTTATGTAATTGAAAATGCAGTTAAAACAAAAACTGCCTTGCATTACACTGCATAGATAGGAATTTTGACTGTTTATCTTCATGAAAACATATAGTTACAATTAAAATATGAAAATAAAAAGTTATGTCATCAAACTGAAAAATTTCATCATGGAATGACTCCCTGTGAGAAAATATTCTACTCCCAGAAAAAGAGAAATAATATACCTCTAACATTAACTGTGTGAACTCTTCATTACTGAGGAATGTTGGTTTCCAGTCCTGTCGAATCTCACTGGCATCAGATTGTGCAGTAATTTCTACAATCAAACATATATACAATATAAGGATTCACACTTCCAAAAGCCGTTATTTTCCCACTAAGCTACATATACAGAGTAGGAAATAGCAGAAGGTTCTCCAGTCTCCTCTGTTGTTCATTCCTTACATATAGATGTTGTTCCTTAAAAAGAAAATAAATGTCTTCTCCCCTGTGTCATAATTATATTTGTCTTCTCTTTCCTTCTATCCGTTTATGCTACAATCCTGCCAGACTTCAAGGTAATGCTGAAGTTAATGACAGTAAGTAATGGATTTTAACAATGGAAAAACACTCCTTCCTCTGAGACTATAATAAAATGTTTTATTGAGAGTGCTGTTTTCAAAGAATTAGAAAGCCAAAATTCCTGATCAGTTTAGGTCATTAAAATGCCTAATCCTCAAGTATCTTGGCCAATCCTGGTCATTGTAACCTTTGCACTAAAAATTGTCACTGTTCTTTCTCCTCTTCCCACTCTTTTGTGTAAAGAAATAAGGTTACATTAAACAAAAGAGTACATTTTCAACAAAGACTATTAAGAGCTGTATGACAGACTCCACTGCAGAATTACTGTCCGAGTCATATGCAGAGATAAATTTTGAACGCAGATTCCTGTAGGGTTTGAAAGAAATATATAGATTAACTTCCCATACATAGGTGAGAGAAAAAAACGGCTGCTAAGCAAAACCAGACCCCAGGTTCTGAAAGCTGATGCTTCCTTATCAATTGATAACCAAAACAAGAAGCGAGACCTTGTGGTACTTCACTTTTGATGAGTAACAAGGGCATTACAGAAGTACTGGTTGTAAGAACAACCTTGAACAAGTAATGGTGAATCAAGTATTTAGACGAATCGAAAGAACCAAACCAAACTTTAAGGCTTTTGATTTCTAAAGGACAAGTCTGTACAAAGGCCGTAAGCTAGTTTGTTAGTTCAGATGGCTCAGAAAGCACAGAAAACCTGGAATTGAGTTAAATACGCCAAGGGCTGGAACAGTTCAGAATTTTGGTTCCCAGACTGAAGGGGGAAAACTTTACGAAGGAGCTTTAGACTTAACTAAAAGAACTGTAAACAACAGCGATGTCATGCAAGAAACTGGCAAGAAGTGGAGAGCTGCAAGGAGAGGGGAAAAATATCAACAAATAAGACAGACCAGAATTTCCAGTGATCAGAACACACAAAAGACATAAATTGAGCAGGCTTAAGCTATCTGTTTTGAAATGGTATCACAAAGCAGTAAGAGTGGGCTGGAGAAAAAGAATAACCTAAGTATAACCCCAAATCTAACTTTTCAGTCAGAACAAATATACTGAACACTTATGGGCAAGTCAAAGGACACGGAAATGAAAAGTTCTGCCACCAAAGCAGAGGCAAAATTCAAGGAACTTAATGCATTCAGTCCACAGGACACAGATAATCTCCACTTCAGAACTGGAAAAGTCTGATTCATTGGCTCATTTGGGTCCATATAAACATCCTACTTCAGAGTTAAAAAAAAAAAAAGTCAGTCTGGCTTCTGCAGTATTAAGAATTTATACTAAGTAACAGCTGAAGTTCATGCCTTTAACGAACCATTCTGAATTATCTTGCCACAAGTACACGTGTTCTTTTACATTTCCCATAATTATAACAAGTATGATATTGGAAAACAGAGCCAAAGTAACATGGAAAGAACTTGTTTCATTTGGTAACTTCAGAGAAATGCCTGAGAATTCTGGCAAAAGGTTGCATTCAAAGATAAATGGCACTGAGGTCACGCTCCTGAGCTAGATAGCAGACAGAGGAACATAACCGAACTTGCACATTAACTTCCAGTCTTCAAAATCTGGATCTGAAGCAACTCTGCATCAGCACTGAGCATCCTCAGAAGAAATTGCCAGCTGGGCCAAGATCTGTAGCATTTATGTGTGGGTTGTATGAATATCAGTCTACTAGCTGTAATTATAAGCAATGAAATTCTTCAGTATTTCAAAATTTTCAGAAATTTCTTGTTTACAAATTCAGAGGAAGATGATAGGCAGTATTAGCCAAGGAGAAGCTCTCAGTAATATAATTTCAGTGTGTTTAGCCTGCTGGTTTTTCCCAATGAGAAACAGAATCCATGCTGGCCAATAACCAGCTCAGATAGTTCATCTGGAGCTGCTGCCAGAGTACCAAGCCTGGCCAACGTGGAAATGGTCCAGAAAGAACCAGAAGCAACGCAGTTAATCAAAACCTGGTGGCTGAACACAGTAGGATTTTCAACAATAAAGTAGCTAATCAGTGCAGAACAATTCATTTATTGCTAGGGTCACTCTGTTTTATTATAACAGATCCAAGCACCTCAGGAGGCAAAATATGCTTCTGACTTTTGCCAACATTTTGTCCAAAACATTTTAATGTAAACCAGTGCAGAGCATCGCTACTAAGCACTGGCAGCCAGAGCTTTAAAGACCTTAATATGATATGTGCAGTCACACAAAGCTGCACTCCGTCCCATCAGGTGACGGTCAAAAGTGCCACACCCTAAAAGGCACCCATCCCCAGAGCTGCTTTTTCCCCTTTAATAATAATTATTATTATTTAATTATTTATTTTTTAAAAAAATAATCTCAGAAAGCACTTTGAAGAAAAAAGTATGACTGGTGCTGTTAGCTGGCTGACACACGTGTTCATTCTACACTATATTTTATGATAGGAATCATCAATACAAGATAAAGTGATTTTGAAACAGAACCAATTTTCACAAAGGTCTTAGAACCTACAGAACTGACTTTTACAGAAAAGAAGCCTTCATACTGCTTCTTTTTGTTATGAGACAAAAGTGTCCCAGAGAATTAAAACAGCGTAATCAATATTTAATTGGCAAGAAAACCCCAAACTTATGAATTCTCACACAAATTATTCCCCTCTCCCTTTCCATTTTAATTGTTATGTTTACCCTTTTAATGGCACTATTCAGTACACGTCTGGTGCTACTTGAACCATAATACTAATGGAAGAGACATGCTAGAGCATGGAAAAATATTTATCATTCCTTAACATAGCTTAAGACCTATCTGTCCATTTTACGTATTTTATTTTATAACCTTATAGCTGTTTTTGTCCCTACTGCTTTCTAGTTAGTATGCATGCTCAGAAATTACTCATGGAAATGGGTTAACGAGCGAGAGAGTTCATTTTCTTGAATTTTTAATCTTGTTTTTGGCAGTATGAACCACAAGGTGCCATATTCAGAACAAGTGTAGGAGCAGGAACAGGGATTTTTTATATACATAAATATCAAACAGCCATAAATAAGTGTATGCTAGGTGGAAGAATTTTTTCATAACAGAAATAACAATCTGTAATGAACTTCACTACAACATATCTGGGTATATTGCACCATCCACTGATGCAAACAACCAGAGAAACAAAACATAGCAAGGATGTTCAAAGACTTTCATTGTTTTGACATTTCATATGACGGTTTACAAAACAACAAATAAACACTCATTGGCTTATACATCAGTGGATATGTCTTGAAAATTAGAAAGTTCAGCTAAAAGTACTTATAGATTTTCTGGGTTTTTTTTCCAGCTAAAAGGATAAAAGAAAATGCCCATGGTCCTGGTCTGTATGCCCACTGCATGCCACCCTCTCTCATCAAACAACCTACCCAATAACACTTGCTGGAGAACACAATGCCCTATTGCCTTATCATCTTCGTTAAAGCAGCCAGTTCTGTAGATACCTGACATGAAGAGAGGGAGCATTAAGTTCCCTCGGACTAGCTTTTTCAGTGATTTATCTTGCTTTATGTGAAACTTGGAGAAACAAACCAAATGTTCAAAGCAGTCTTATCTAAATATCAAAATAAGTACTTCCAGCAAGTACTTCCAGTGAAATGGATCTGCAGTTTTCCTGTGAAGCAAAACTTTGACAACTTGCACCTTATGAAGCAACTATATTCTAAAGGTCTCCATCCGTCCAAACCAAAAAACTTCAAGGTTATTTTAAAAATAAATGCTTCTCTTTATGGAACAGACTTCTTTGACAACTATGGGACAAAAAAATGTTAGTACTGGCTTTTGAAAACTATTAGCAAAAACATAGTTGTATCTTTGCCACCTAAATTATGAACTTAAGGACATCTTTCTTCAGGAGCTCTTTAATTTTTTTTTACAATTTCCTTAAAGGAGCTGCAAAATTGTTAATGTTTTATGTACTGAGTATCATTAAAAGAAGATTAGAAATTTACAAATAGTTTTTAATGTTACAAATATTTACCTTTGTGCTTCCGTAAAAAGTCAATGCTCTTCTGCAGTACAGTGGATTTATCCATCTTCCGAGCATTACCTGGAAGCATGGAACCCAGCTCTTTGATAAGTACATTAAACTGATCTCGACGTTTCTTTTCAGACTTGTTTCTAGACACTCTGAAAAACAAAATAGAAAATGTTTTATAA
Source organism: Morus bassanus (assembly GCA_031468815.1). Lineage (NCBI taxonomy): Eukaryota > Metazoa > Chordata > Aves > Suliformes > Sulidae > Morus > Morus bassanus. Next base: position 54,204,801 of record CM062570.1, on the reverse strand, counting down.
CAACTATGAAACTTTCTTATAATAAGCTGCATAGTACTGCCAGGTTCCTGATGCAAACAGCCCCTTAAGAATTTCTGCTGTGAGAACTGTAACAAAAACACCTACTCCGTATCTCAGACACCATTTTTGAAGAGTGGCTTCCTCCTTCTCATGGAGGGGTGCAGCTAAGCCTTTGGAATGAAGCAACCTTTTACAAAAATACCAATCATTATACCACAGTTATAAATACACAACATATCTGAAGAATAACAGTAAAAAGAAATACTGTTGAGTAATATGGTTATTTATAAAAGAATCACATTTTTATTGTTTAGAAATCACCCTGCTTAAGTTCAAGTGTACAAGTATAGGGCATTTTTTAGCTTAAAATAACTTAAAAACTTACCTTTTTGCTTTATCTTTGTCATCTTCTTCCACCAGCCCATCAAAAATGCTTCCATCATTTCTGAAAGAAACAAAAAGAAATAAATGTTGGAGTGTAAAATTTCTCTCTTGTGGGGAGAGGAAGAGCTCGTTATTCATCATCTCCATTACATCAAGAAACCAAAGCACTGTTTTACTGTGATGTCTCACAAGGACCGTCATCAATCACCTGAAGCCAAGTCTGCTGTAAGTTCTCCTTGTAGAACATTTACTAAAGAAAAAGCAAAAAACCTTAGATTTCTGACACACGTCAAAAGATTTTTCAGACTATTTCTAATTAGAACTTACAACCCTATGCAAACACTTAATTGAACACTACTTAATTTTATTTTTCTATCTTCTTGATTATTTGCATTACCTTAACCTTTGAAAACATGAGAGAGGACATATATAATTTATTTTTACTTATTGGTAACTTTTATTCCAGTTATTGGAAATATTTATAGTAAGAAAGTACATTTTTCTTAAATACTGAAGTATTATTAATGGAAGACAGCTGAGGAATGTGCTACATTTCATCCACATATGTAATCTTATAAATATACAATTAATATCAATGTTAAACAGTAACAGTAATCATTCATTATCTTTACTTCCTCACCAAGTGTCAAATAACTTTTCCTCGGCTTGACAACTGTCCACGTACTGCTAAAGACGTATTAAAATATCAAAATGAGAACACGTGTTTTCCTTTGAAGACACCTCAGTATACTTCATACAACACCTTTGTTTCATTTCCTTTTGTTTTAGAAGTCAAGTCAAAACTGGTATACATTCTTCTGTTTTACAAAACTGCTGTATAATGGACTTTGACGTTTTATTTCTCTAACTTCTTCTGTCTGCTTTCAGTCTATTTAGTGTTGTCCACACTGACCTCTGTGTGTCCACTCTTAATTTTTCTATCCTAATGTTTCCTTCCCTTAAAGCAAGTAACCGTCTTTCTAAAAAGCTTACATCATCTCTCTGATTTATAACTGACAAATCATCAAGCAATTGTACACTACGATAAGCAGTGATGTTAGGAATTAATTATTTTGTACACTACTACATAAACATAAAGCTTTTAAAAGGAATTTGTATATTCAGAAGGCTGAATTTTCAGTGAAATGCCACAAAACTTCACTAAAAGAACTGACAAGTCAGACAAGCATTTTAAAAGTTTTACCCTTTACTTTTATTGTTATTTATTTCGACTGGGTTTAATTTTCTGTAGATTTCATGCAAGTATCATTTCCTGAAGTTTTAAAAATGGTAACACAAAGAATATTAAGGACAGATGTTCACCTAAGCTGCTCAGAAAGTCCAGCTCAAGGAGTCAAGCAGAAAACATGTCTCAGCTATTACTTTTCCCTTGAAATAGGTTAGCAGGTCACTTTACTAACACCTGCAGCATCCCTAATCATTTAAATTTATTTGTTTTCCTTAATCAAATATTGAAGTACTAAAAAAAAAAATTCAAGTATACATTAAAAATCAGCTCAACTTGCACAGAAGCTGTTCCACGGCTGAAAACAAGTAATACATTTTAAGATTCATCTCAAGCAATAAAAATCCCCATTTCCAATGACAACAAAAGAACACATCTAACAACTACCAAAATAACTTCGTCAAAAATAGAAAAAAACTCACTATTTTTTTTGCATAAACTAATATTCTCTATACATTAGGCATAAGAAAAAGATTATTAAAGAAAGTGTTGAACAGTAATTTCCCCCAAACTCTCAGTATCTGTTAACATACCTGTCTGCAATGGAGCTCATTTTATGGGTACTTATGGTAAAAAACATAACATATCACACTTTAGTCTTGTGGTAGACATTTGTACGTTTGCCTATAAGAGAAGAAAAAATATCAAAATGTGACTCTGGGGGAACAAATGTGTTTTTCATTAGAGCGTACTGACGTTTTCATTTGTTCTATAAGCTGCTCTTAATCTTCCCCTCTCCTCTAACCTTCTGCTCTGCCCTCCTACCTTCTCTAATGCAGTCTCCATTACCATCATAACCTGAACTTTAATATCTCATTTTACATGACAGAGAGTTCAAGAGAACATTGTTTTATGAAATGCCATGATAAATAGGTCTGGACTAAACCAATACAAACCTTTTTCTGACTCTGAAGTCAGATACACCTTTTCATTTTTATTTTAATTTTTAACAAAAAGACTCTCATAATTTTGAAGGTTGAACAGATGTGAAATACACTCCTCAGTAGTAATACATTCTATTTAGAAATTGTGCAACAGAAAGTATTCGGGATATAGGATTTCACAGCTACAATTCATTTCTTACTATATTTTTTCTTGAGAACATTGTTATAACAGACATGTGAAATGATAACAATAAGATACCTATTAGAATGTGTTCTCTATACTGTGAGAAAGTTAGTTCACCTGGCCATTTCTTAAAGCAGTCACTTATTCATTACAAAGTTTCAGCAGGAAGTCTTTGGTTTTCCAGCTGTATATATGATTTTGAATGAAATATGTGAATGAAATAGTAATAGTGAGAGAAGGAATATAAAACTAAAATAAGTATTTAATTCAACAAGTACCTACTTTTAGGTACCCCAAAATTACAAAAATTACATGGGTTATGGAAAGGCTGAAAGTCAAACATAAACCAATACAATAAAACCTTTTTCTTTGACATAGAAAAGTCAGTTGTCAGAGGCTGCTCAAATAGACCAGCAAGATTGGAACATTGTCAGTGATTAAGGTACAACTGCATGCAGCAAGAAGTTTTATATGAGCTGAACTTGCAGATCTTCAGGAATTTTTATTATGTTACAAACTTAATAGTAAAAAGGCATTGCATTTATTTCAAAGGAGCTGGTTTTAGTCACTTTAGTGACTCATAGTTTCTGAGAAGGAAGGATTTGCTTGTTTCTGAGAGTGCCAAATCCAGTGGAACTTGCAGTGTCGATACCACAAGAAATATGGCAGCAACTCCATGATCCAGACAGTCTGCAAAATGTTCCAGGAAAATTTTATCCCAGTTTTTTAATATATGGGGAAACTGAGGAAGCAAGCTTATGTTTAACCAAACTGTCTCAGAGTCTACAACAGCCACATACTACGCAGGTTTGCTTCACAAGACTAGTATTTTTACCCACAAAGTTTCACAAATTGAGTGCAGCAGGAAAGTAAATGGGAGAGGTGTGCAGCAGCACAATCTCTTTCACAGTGCATCACGAGGTGTGCATGTGGTTTTGCCCAAATGTCCCATGAGCCCTCTCACCCACTTCTTCAATTAATACGGCCCAACTTCGTCTTGCCTTTATTCTCCAAAATCTAGTGCTCTGAAAACACACTGGAAGCAAACCATTCCTTCACTCCAGTTCTTCAAAATAGAAATTGCACTGGCCATACTGACAAATTAAATCCCCCAAATTAGTTGGCCAAGTTTTATAAAGTAATGGACTTGCACTACTTGAAAATCAGCCAGAAATGCCACAAGGAAAGCAAATTATGAAGAAGTGTTTGTCTGAATTTTTGTCAAAAGCACGCAGCAACAGACAGGTTGCTCAGCAGTAAAAGCAAACTACCATCACTGGCACGGAATTAAGTTTAAAATCAAGACACCAATTAGAAACCTGTTTTCATTTAGCATACATAGTATGCACTAATACAGGTGTGCACTAATTATACTTCTAGTCCTGTGTTAATTTTTAAACAGATTTGGTACCTAACATAATAGGGATCAAGAGTAATATGAAATTCCATAGGGCAAATGATATATTGTTCCCTTAATCTGTAAAAGAAAAATACATATACAGCTAAATACAGAGGACCTTCACCTGTGACGTAACTGACCTCTTCATGTCAGTTGTATGTAAAACGATGTAAAAGTCAATGTTCTCACTTTAACAAAGTACTCAATTTCTACAGTTCAATAAAATCATTCACTTGTTACAGTATACAGATCCTGTGTGAGAACTGGCAACTTACATTTGGTATCCAAGACAAACAGTTAAAAGAACTTAAAGACTACAAGAAATGCATTTGTTTCTCACTTTTCAAGGTCTGACCCTTCCGTCTTTGCATCCAAATTTGCAAGACGCTGAACTTTCTCAGCGCTTATACATGCCAGTGGATAAGACTGCAGAGAGAATTCAATGAAACCAGTCAAGTTTAAAGCAAACGCTGCAGAAATCAAGGACTATGTCTATTTCTAAGATTCAAATTAAGTCGTGTTCTGGAGAACAAAAGGCACTACTTAATAGTGCTACTCAGCGCTTTAGTATTCATAACTGAAAGCCATAGGAACCTTATTAATTTTAAGGATACAATTTTACCTTTTACACTTTGGGAGTTGTTAAAGTGTGAGGTTTAGGGATGAAACCTGGTTTCTTTGAAGAACAATGTGGAGTTAGATAATATCTTCTTCTGCAGAAAAGCATTAAATTCTGAACTGTAGAAAAATAAAAAAGTTTTAAAATCAATGAGTTTTAAAATGATCACTTTTTTTTTTTAATAAAAGTGAAGTAAGCATACCAACAAGAGTAATTTACAAATTCAATATTCTGCTTATGAAAAATACCACAAGTATTGCACTATCTGAATTCACCTTGCTTTAAAGCTTTTCTCCTTTATAAGCAGGATATTCTGACACAATTTCATCTCTGCTTCAAGCAATCACTTTATGTCTATCTTTAATCTTGACACCATTTTTACATTTGAATGCCTTATCACCCACACCATCTACATCTTCACTTCCACTCACTACCTTCAAAGTATACTTTATGCCATTATTTAAACACCTTTTCTGCTGAAACTCTTATCTGGGCCTCTCCTGGCCTTCCCAGTTATGTCTTCTCCTCTCCAAGTCGCCAAAATTGCCACTCTCAGGACTCCAGAATGTGTAAAATGCTGCTGCTGGCTACTAGCAAAGTTGCCCAGCTGCATTATTGCTACTCCCTCAGACAGAGCCATTAGCCCCTTCTTTCAAAACCCACTAGAAAAACATTCAAGAACATATTCCAAACTTACCTCACAAATGTACTTTCTCCATAAAAAAAACTCAGCACCACTCTAAGTGACCACTAAATTCCAGTCTCTTTATACCATTACATTTCATTTATACAGTTTCTTCCCTTGAACCGTACTACTTTCCACATTTTTAAGTTACATGAAATCAGTTTTTTCTCTCATCTTTATCCCATTTCTATCTGCCTTGCTTACTGTTCTTAAAATAAAATGTATTCACTATGTAATGTACTTGTACCACTTCCGAAAAAATTTATTTTAAAGCATATTAAATTCTAAAAAGGAAGCTGGGATGTAAAAACTAAACTTATGCTACTCTTAAATTCATTATGGATTCTATGGAAAACACCAGAATTATCTCTTATTTGATTAGAAAAGTTAAGTTTCTCTTTCCCCTGCACCTAACAGAGGCTCTTAAGTGGTTAAAACACAGATGCAAAATTAACATAGGAAGTTAAAGCACAGCAGAACAATCTGCCAACAGAAGAAAAACAATTACAGCATGATTCAGTGGAGCCACTTGCTCTTTTCTGGCCAAACAACCTGCTGGCCCATTGACCTACTTTTTTAGGCGCTTACAGCCTCCTCTCCTATTCTGCTTTGCTCCGTTTGACAAGTGCAAACATTAATAGTGACAAAGAGTCCCATGGAAGTCTAGGTTACAGAGACTGCAACATGAAACCTGTGTTTTTAAACTGCCTGGAGTCGAACAACTCTTGCCAACTCTCACCCAGCTCCTAACAGAGTTCTAATGAGGAAAATTTTAGAGCTCATCTCTGCGGTATGTAGAAGTGCATTTTTAAAAAAGTCACAACTAAACACTTAAGATAAACACCACAGGACTTAAGCACAGAACCATATTTGATGTTTAAAACTGAATGAAAAAAAAGGTTTTTAAGGATACTTCCAAAAGGGATTTTAAGATGAGGAGGAAAGGAATATGTTTATGTCATAAATGGACATAAGCAAGCTTAAACCAGACCAAAAGGAAAGCTAATCACAGTGGAAAAGCTTTTGTAACCAAACCCACATAGATCTCTAACTCAGTAGAAATGGCATGCGTGTGAAAGCCAGCAGAAAGGTTAAGACGCCTACACGCCAGCACTGTCAGCCACAAGTGTTCAAAGGTCATGGGTCTGTCTCCACAATTCATGAGGGTTTTTTTAATACCATGAATTATGTGTATTTCTCTCTAGATACTATGTCTTTTGTACACATTCAGTGCATGTTTTCAAGCTTTTCTGCAACCAAGAAGGCTAGAAACTTACTATCTTTAAGAACGCTGAGGCCCTCAATCAAAAACCTTAGCTGCTGCCATGGATATACAAACTATTAATAAACAACATTGCTCAATTTGCAGCAAAATCACAAAAACTAGCAACACTGCATATGCTGACTTACTACTCACAGAGAAGCAAAAAGTTATTGGGTGCCAAGTTATTGCTTGGCCAAAGAAACGAGGTTCTGAATAAGTCACAGGGTAAAAAGCCACTGTGATGGTTTTGGCTGTGATAGAGTTAATTTTCTTCATAGTAGCTAGTATGGGGCTATGATTTGGATTTGTCCTCAAAACAGTGTTGATAACACAGGGATGTGTTCGTTACTGCTGAGCAGTGCTTACACAGAGCCAAGGCCTTTTCTGCTCCTCACACCACCCCACCAGCGAGTGGGCTGGGGGGGCACAAGAAGCTGGGAGGGGACATGGCTGGGACAGCTGACCCCAACTGACCAAAGGGATATTCCACACCATATGGCGTCATGCTCAGCATATAAAGCTGGGGGAAGAAATTGGAGTTATGGCATTTTGTCTTCCCAAGTAACCGTTACGCGTGACTGAGCCCTGCTTTCCTGGAGATGGCTGAACACCTGCCTGCCCATGGGAAGCAGTAAATTAATTCCTTGTTTTGCTTTGCTTGCACATGCGGCTTTTGCTTTACCTATTAAACTGTCTTTACCTCAGCCCATGAGTTCTTCTCACTTTTACTCTTCTGATTCTCTCCCCTATCTGCTGTGGAGGGAGTGAGCGAGCAGCTGCGTGGTGCTTAGCTGCCAGCTGGGGTTAAACCACGACAGCCACAATCCAACCTAAGGTAATAGCGAAAAGTTCACACCATCTGATAAAACATTCCCTGTTTTAGACTGAAAGAATTTCAGTAACTTCAGTCCAATGTTATCGACAATACTGGTACACATGTTGGTGACATTAAATCTTAGAAACAAAGATTGAACAAACTGTGAAATTACACCACAGTCTTGCTCATGACAGATGTTCTATCAGGACTGGACTGAAAATGGATGGGACAATAGACAATGTATTGTCTGTACTTAATTTTGTATATAGCCAATTACTGAAACCCTTAGGTCTCCAGCACTTCACCATAAAGGTAACACTGCTAAATATTTCTAAGAAAGAATCAGTACTGCCCTTACATTGTAAAAAAGATTTTTAAATAAATGTCTTGATTTTATAAGTAATATTTTCATGACTTTACAGATTATAGCCCTCAGACAGAATTAATGTGAGATGACATGCACTATTAAGACAAATAATTTCTCCCAGGAAAGATCCCAGCAAAAATATAGGAAACAATACAGTTTTCCAACACTACAGCTTCTGCAAACAGGAACAGATTAACTTCTTTAATACAACCTGATCTCTGTGTCATAATCCTATTTTGTCAGGAGACTAGACTAGTTATTATGATCACTAAGGACAAGCTTTAGAGAAGATCTTGTTTAAACAATCAAAATCACAGCACACCAGCCTGTGCTTCCACAGCACCTGATGCCCCAGCAGAGCTCTAACACTAGTTACATACCAGGGTAAGCAAGCCAAGGAGCAGAAAAATCACACTGTGAGCAAACAGCTGAGCAGAACCTGACTCCCAATGTAAGCACAGCACCAAAAGCACTACTCATTATAAAGATTCTGAGGATAATTATAAACCTTCTTGATAGTACTTTCCAGGAGCAAAGAAACATTTGCTTCTGATAACTTGGATTATGAACTTCGGGGGTTTTACTCTACTGGGACATCCCACTGTAATGGGCAAGCAGAGATCCATCTGTTATCTCATTCCCAGAATAGTGCATCACTATCACTCATGTTTTCCATTTTGGTCTTTGCTTCATAGATTTACCCCCAGCCCAACCATTCTTCCCTTTAGCTTTCTCTGTTTTGGTGGTGGGGTAGAGGGGAGAAGGGGAAGAATTTTTTTTTGTTTAGTTCCTCTCTACTAACCCTAGACTTTCATAAAGAGCAAGAGATGTTTAGACAGGTAATCCATAACCTGCTCTCTAATCAGATATAGGTTGGCCTAATAGAACAAGCTAGCAGGTTTCGAGGTATTTGCTCCTTTGCTTGCAACGGCATACACACCAACAGAAAGCAAATTAGAATAATGACTGATCGATCCCTTCTCATTAATCAAAGACTATCTGTTAAAATGTTATGTTTTTAAAACTGGCATATGTCTCTTTCATTTTCTACCTCAAAATAAAAAAAAAGGCAAAAAACGCAAAAATATCAGAAGATAGGGCTGAAAGGAATTTGAAGAAATGCTGTCCAAACTTTGCAGCTGAAAAGGTTATTCTAGCAGCTGGGAACAGTCATGTATTGCAACCTTTTCTCTACCATGTCAACAAACCAACTGCAACCTTGGTCTGTATTTGTGCAGAAGAGCTGACACAGCCCAGAAATGTCATTTTCTGTAGATAAATGCACTGTAATAGCAGGTGTATATCTTCACCTGCTTCACAGGAAAACAGAGTAGAATAGGGTTGCTTCTAGTGCAGACATCCAAACAACTTGATCCCAGATGGGCTTTTAATAGTAAAATTTGTGAGTGGACATGAGTCCTGGCAGAACAGCTTGCTTAGGGCCATTACCTTTGCAGGGAGTAGACAAGGACAGATCTGTGTGCAATATAATGAAGAAAGGGCAGTAAGACAGCTGACTGGGTGGTGCACATTGCCATTATCAGAGTAACTCATCCAGTCTCAAGTCTGTTCCTGAGGGACTTTTGGGAAAGAGGGTAAGTCCAAGCAGTCCACAGGAGAGATGAACTGCCTGGTAGGAGGCCTGTTGTGGTAGTAGTCAGTGATATCACAGATTTAGTCAAGCTATAAGTGCATTTGAGACTCGAGCGCATACTATTTGCCCACAGACCTATTTGTATAGTCCAAACAAACAGCAGCAGTTGGAAGAGCCTACAGATCACCATGAGCAGGAGACAAAGGAGCAACCACAGAGGTAAAAAGAGGTTACGGTATTAGAAATGGTTTGTCACACAGATGTGTCCTTGCCTACTCCCTGCAAAGGTAATGGACCTAAGCAAGCTGCCCTGACAAGCCTGGTTAAAAGTCACTGTAAATAGAACACAGAAACACAGATGATGAGGATTAGACGAAAAAGCAATTTTGTCCTCCATTCTTCATGTATTAGACTGTCCTGCCATCAGGAGAGAACTTTGCTCTGTAGCTTGGGACTGAATGCAGTTTGCAATTTCCATCTCTCTATCTTGTGGTTAGAGGAAACACCTCTGCCCACCACCCGTCTGTTCCATATGATCTGGGCTGATCTCTGCTTAACCAGCTGTTCTGCCACCACCCTTCCACTCTCCTCTGGAGTCTGCATCTCCTCCCTCTTCCTCACTATGGAGAAGGTCCCACAGCTCTCTCCCTGATAAGGTGTAGCCCTAATCTTAGTTCAGACTGCAGTGAAGATATATGCAAGGAAGCTGTAAGAAGCCTCTGACTCTTAACCTGGGCTACGCTGGAGCCTGGCCCACACCTGCCCATGTAGCCCACTGATCTGGCCTGACTCGCTGATTTGACTTCTCGGCTTGTCCTCAGATCTGCCTCGTCACCAGGAACTTGCTGGCCATCTGCGCACTTGCCAGAGCCTGGCTGCTCTCCCCTGGGAGCAGCCTGCCCCTCCACCTCCCTGGCAGCAACCAGGAAAGTGCTCAGCAGAGTGCCAGGCTTCTAACAAAACTGGTCCCTGACAGTGGGGTGCTAAAGCACTTACCAGGCTTTTTGTCCCCTCCCCATCCCTTTCCAGGCTGCTTGTATTACCTTTACCTTTTAGGATCCAAATTAACCAAATTAACTGCATTTGGAGATAGCTGAGGCATTGCTTATGCACTCCGTTCAAATTATTAACAAAGATTATTAAAAGAAAGTAATTATAATACTTATTTGTCAGTGAACACTCTCCATGTTTCAGAAAACTGTAAAGCATCATCGAGAAAGAGTACAAACCTAACTAAATTTTTAAGATAAATTAGAAAGGCCGTGTTTAATGATCAGGCCATCAGAAACAATTGCTATTCTTCCATATTCTTATTTAAAATATTTTCTCAGACCTTTGTATGCACAGTTCCTTATTGGAGATCCCCTTCCTTCAATACCAAAGCCATATGTGTGGCAGAAATGCTTGTAAATCCTGTGCAACTAGTCTGTACAAGAGAAAGACTGTGGCTACATGTTAGGATTCCACCTGCACCTGCTGTTATTTATAAGGCTCCACCCTGCCTCTTGTCACCCTCCCATGGCTTTTACTGGAGGAGCACACCCCTTCAGCTCCAGGCACGCACTGAAGTAGGTTTGTGAAACAATGTGTCTAAAAGAACCCACGTATCACACAGTGTTAAATACAATCTTTATTATCTTGTTCTTATGAAAAAGTGTGGTTTCATGTACCTTTGAAAATTGGCAAAGCTGAGGAACAGTAACCCTCTACAAAGAGGAGCAGGAGCCTCTAAACTACCTCTGCCCACTGCTGGATCTGTAACAGGGAACCATGGGTTAGAGTTAAGAGTATGCACTGTGTTTGCACATCTAAAATACAATTTAGCTCATAATCAAGCCTGGCTGAAAAATACACCTACTGCCTCCTTAAACAGCGTTTAACAAAAAAACTCAGTACTTCACATGAGTTTTAATCAAGAGAAGCTAACGTGTTAGTGTTACAATTCAAAACTGAAAATCTTCATGTCGCTGTAAATCTCCACTTCCTTGAATGGGATTCTGGGCAGAAACAGCCTGCACCCAGCCAGCTCAAGAAGAGATTCTAAATTTACACTCACTGCGCTGTGGAAAAATGCTGTAGATGGTGCAAAATCTAGAGAATCTGCTATTCTCTCTCACAGGAGGCACCTAAACTTGGTATATTTTACAATGAACAAATAAAATCCCAGCTTCCTTCTTCCAGCCTCTTAAATAGAACTGAGAAGGTAGGGAATTGGCAGGGTTTTTTCAGAAGTTCAAAAGGGGAAAAAATACCACATGCACATGCTCACAAATTTAATTTCCTACTGAATATTACTAATTATCCCAGAAAATTATCTGCTCCACACAATTTTATTCTGTAGAAAATCATTGGTTTATCAGACAAAAAAAAAAGTTCTTCATTTGATTTCTCAATATTAGCAGAAATTTAAGGAAAAAAAAAAACTTTAAAATATGTCACCAAGATATCTATCCTGGAGCCTGGAGTTAAAAACACTTTGAAATGATTCATCCAATTACAAATGTGCATATTTCTGAAACAGAGCATTAACAATTTAAAATGTTTTCTATCAGATACAGATGTTACTTTAAACAATTTGTATAAAATGGTTTGTCACGTTTTCCTCAGAGCATAAATAATACCAAGAACACTAATAAATCTAACCAAAGAGGAAAAATTAAACACTTTATTCCTACACTGAAAAATATATGTGAAAAAATCACCGAGAAAAGAGACAGAGTTAAACATTGTTTTCCCTCTACCCCAAAAACAAGAGGGAAGAACGTCTAGATATAGAAAGTAAACTAATTTTTGAAAACTGTCCTAGAGAAAATTCATTCCCAAATTCAACAGACATAATTATTATACATTCAAAGCAAGATAACACCATGTAAATTCTTCTTCCATTCCATACAAAATTACTGCTTGGTGTTGATATAAACTCATGTTTAAATTTAGAAAACAAGACTTTACAATTATTATTACTGTGCCAAAAACAAACACTCAGCTATCCACTACAGTTAATCTTGCAGAAAAACATGAACGTACATGTTAGGTGAGCACCTTAAATGCATGTGCGTGTTGCAAGGTGGGAAAGGTAGCTAACAAGCAAGTTTTGAAATTCACACAAATGAACCTTTCCAAAATTCTATCCTACACCAGAAAATCTACCCAATGAAGAATTACTAGCTTTTATATCCAAATGAACACTTACACTTTTTACATAGCTCACTACTGCATTCTAAAATATTCAGAAATCCAAGAAGTCAACAGGTAGCCAAGAGAGTTTATAAGAAGTTACACAAGTTACTTCTGCACCCAATGCCTTTACAGTCTATTTAGGAGAAATTTTAAGGATATAGCTATGAGTCTTAAATTAGTTTTCCTTGATTTATAATCCACCTTACTTTTTAAGGGACAACCAACTATTTCATATCAACAACTTAATGAAATGAACTCAAGGTTTGGGGTTTTTTTGGTTTTGTGGTTTGTTTTTGGTTTTTTTGTTTGTTTGTTTGTTTGTTTTTTTAACAGGAGACAAAGACTTATTCCTAACTCATGGACAGGGTACTTACCTAGGATGTGGTAGAAACAGATTAAGTACTTCCTCTGAATCAGTCCACAGGTGACGAATTACCACACATAAGATAGCAAGACCAATATATACATAGGCCACGCAGGTAACTACATGGCTACAGATACAAGGCACTTCACACCCTAACAATTATATTTGCAAGCACTTTTATCAAACTCCTTGGTCAAGCTGAAACTTTTCATGTTAGCCTTTGATCATTACTTTGACCACTCACTTCCACACCCATATTAAACTCCCTCTCTTCTGCTAGCATTAGTATCTGTGATCACACAGTTAACACACAGCCTAAAACTAACCTAAATACTGTTTCATTCAGCTAAATCAACTAAATTTGTTTCACCATATGGCTGCTCAAAAGCTGTGTTGGCACAGGGGAAGGGGAAGCAGTGAATCACCAGGTTAGACATCTTTTGGCAACAATGCCATTTCATGCTGACCTACACCATGTGTTAAATTACCCCCAGAGAACAAAATTAGGAAAAATGAGATTCAAATTTGTGCTCAAAGAAACAAGTGTTGTAGCTACTACTTGAGAAGTCTGCTTTATAGTTAAATGAAACACCCGTACTCTCCCATGCATTGCTGCATCTCATGTGGCAACCCGTGGCAAATGAAATTTCTGGACAGAATGAGTTTTGTTTATATACGCTGACCCAGACTCATGGATCAGCTTCTGGATATGAAAACAAATCCAGAACTCAGCCTCAGAGTCAATGGGAAATTCAAGCAAAATGTAAAGCACAGGAATATATATACCTGACATGTTGCTAAGTAGTTATCAACCTATCTATCAAATAACATGTTAATTAGCATGAACCGTGACTCTTTTAAGATGATCCTCAGTACAGATAATTATACAAGGGTATTCACCTAAATGAATAATATGAAACTAAGAAAATTTAATGAAAGAATGATTTATACCAACAGCAGCTATTTGTAACCCTTAGAATTGTACAAGTGTACTAAATAGACATACGTAACATTAGACAGTTGCTAACAGCAACACCCAGGAACAAGTGACAGGTGTTTCAGAAAGCTAATATTTAATCTGAAACTTAATTATCCATCTCATGCAGAAATGCAAACATGTAAATAAAACACTTAAAAATATTTAGTGATGGGCATAATTTTTTTTCCAAGTTGATTGCACAATCCTTGATTTGTGCAGCTGTGGAAGTGCTTCTGATGCTTAGATTTCCCAGCATGGGTGACTCATGCACAGCTAAATTATTCGGTAAAGCTTTTGTGAAGAGTGGACTGTTTGCCTGCCTGAAGAACAGAGTAGGCAGTGCGCTTCACTGGAAAGCGTCTTCAAAAAGAAAGAAGTGAGACTTCACATGCATGTTTCCATAAAATGATAGAGTAGGAACATTTTAAGCTCCAACACTGAAGCACAGTCCAAGTCAAAAAACACCAAACAAGCAGCTCCTCCTCCCTGCCTCCCCCCACCCTTTTCCCCTAGATGTCCTGCACGTCATGCCAGAGACCAGAAAGTAGTAACAAAAGAAAAAAGAATGATGTAGTAGAAAAACAGAACAGAACAAAATAAGGAAAATGCTAGGGGATGCTAACTGCAGTGCGTTCAAAAAAAGATGTGGCAAAATACACTTCTGTATTAGCATGCTTACTGTTACGTTCATAAGATTAACAAGATGTAACAGAAGTAGACTTACTTTGCTAAAATTCTGGTGTCTGCCAGTGGATCCTTCAGTTTTTCTCCCAATAAAACACCTGTTATAGAAAGAGCAAGTTTATACATTAAATAAAAACTCAATACTATAGTTACAGAATTCCAAATGCCTGCATTGCACTACTCCTTAATTTCATTAAATAAAACACTAGAGTTACTCTTCTGTCAGAACTTTCACTATAACAATCCAGGCTCAACTGGAATTACAGTGATTGCAAAACCTGAGATACAGGACAAGTCTCTCATAGTACAGAGGCAAGAAGTGCCTTAACAGGAAAGGGAAAAAACAAAACAAAATAAAAAAGTTTTGCAATTGGTGCAGAGAGAAAATGTCTTAACTGTTGTCTTGGCTAAAGAATGGACAAAACCAAGGCAGAAAGACTTTACTTTTCTTGTGCCTGGAAACTCTTTGCAAAACACTTTGTGACCACTTTTGGGGATCCTTTCACCACCCCGCTAATAAGCAAGAATCAAAAGGAAATGAACATTAGCCAACGTTTAGTCAATAACTGGACTTGCTCAGGCAGGAAAGAAAGATGGTGCATTATTTTAACAAAAGGGATAGTACTGCATGAACTAAGCAGAAACAGCAATGGAGCAACAGAAAAAAGCATATAAAGTCAACTCTAATGTGATTTTACTCTAATCATTCTGCATATATATTCTTATAGATATGGAAATAAAAAAGGAAGAACATCTTTACTGAAGCATTCGAATATTAGAGCAGCGAACATAACTGAATTTCTGGATGTTCAGTAAACACTGTTTAAAGGAAAATCATAGTTTGAAGTAGCACTGTAACATTTAACCTACTGTTTTTTTAGCATTCTGTGTTTCTAAAACATCCTCAATTTATGTAGGTATCAAATTTTCTCAAATTCTTTTTTCATTCTCCTGAGCAGCAGCAGCATGCAATCCTCCTCTGTGGCTTGCTACTGACATGAGCAGAAACTTTCAGAGCTTGTGCTGACTAAGCGAGTCCAGAAAACCTACTGACTTCACCTTCTGAGGGTCACCAGAGAAGCAGTGAAAGCAGACCAACACGTTCCTTGTTCCCATAGATCAGTGTGATCTTCAAAATGTTGGGCCCAATCAATTTAATTGTAAATTAAGTTGATTCATTATGATGACAATACTACTCTTCAAGTACTGGGAATTTTTTAAATGAAGGCCTTCTGGGCTTCGCAGACTAAATCAACACTCAGAGCAAAAATTCTGTCAATTATTTCCCGTTCCCTCTGCTCTTTCAAATATATTTTAAAGTCATGATATCGACTGGAAGACATAAAACATACAATAACTGAGGAATTTCTAAGCCAAGCTTTTTTAGGCTTTGCTGCTACCATGTTTGAGGTAAGAATTTTCAAGATTAGGTTACGGGAAAGAAAAAAAGGTCACAAATTCAGGTCCTTTTGTATTTTTGGAAATTCAGATTCTGTCCTGATACTGTCATATAAACTTTTAAAAGTTTCAAATGAGTCCTCGAAGTTATTTTTGTGAGAACTATTAGTCCCTTTTACTATCTATAATAACACAAAATCATATCAACTATTTGGGACCATACTCCCTACATTTACATGACTGTAAACTCTTTTCCTCAGCTTTTTTCTTTTTCTCTTTTACCACTTCTCCAGCTTTTCTTTCACAGAATGATCAGACCACACTATTTCTATCTACCAAAACACGTCTCAGTATGCTTACTTCCTGCCCCTCGAAGCCTTCTCTGCGCTCTCAAGTTCTCAACACCTCCCAAATTAGTACAACGATATTTTATTTGCAAACATTTAGAACCTTCCCTTCCAGGTAATTACTGAAGATGCTAAAATTAGCACTGCTTAAAAGATTGCCATCTCAACTAGCAAGTAGGACCTAGGTAAAAATCAAGTTCCACTAGAGGTATTTTACAATTAATATTTTAAATCAAAGCAAACGTGGTAATCCACCCCTTATAGGCTCTTTTCCCATTTTATTAACAGAACCTGACTTAGATCTTCCAGCACTTAAGTCCCGAAAAGTAACATTAAGAAAGTATTTAAAGGCATTATAGCTATTCCAATTTTCAGTGAATATATCAGTTATCAAAAAGTAAAACTATAATCAGGTTTTATTTTCAATGGCAATTCTCTTCTGCTCAGAACATCGTGAATATGGTTTCAATGACCTAGGATCTTGCTAGTAGCCTATTTAACACTCGTATTGAGGAAGCGGATTCCAAAAGCTATCAATATTCACAGGAAATCCTGAAACTAATATAAACAATATGTCGAGGCCACATGCTAAGAGACTAATGAAAACAGCTGTATTGTATGCAAGCACACAATACAAGTCTTGAAACAGTTTAGTTATGTCTAACACATTAAGAAATATGCAAATAGAGTGAGAATGAAATATACACTTAAACCTAACAGTGCAATATTTGTAAGACAAGATTACTTAGAATAATAAGGACTCTTCATAACCTGCTGGCTTACATTCTCATGTTCTAACCTTCAATATTTTTCTTAATTTTAAATTGAGGCTTGTACCTGCCTCAATGAAGCCTCCTCCCAAAGCATATATGAAGCAGCTAAGTACTAAATTTTGATTTTTACTTAATGCTTTGTTTTTTTGCTAGCTGAAGTGCTACATACACATGTGGCAGTAATAATTGCTCTTTTAGAAAGGATTGTACAAATTGAATGGAGAGATGCTTAAGCCTAGGAGAGTAATATATGCTAACTTTTGTTAGCAAGTGTGCAAAATTCTTGGGAATCTCTGAACTTAAAGTTACATAGGACAGATGGGGAGAACTCTTACAACTGTAACTTCAAGATAAAATGAGTTAACATGGGCAACTAAATATTATTTAAATTTTCAAAACCTTAACAACTACCACCTGCAACCTCAAATTGAGGAATTGAGTCCAGGGGGAAAAAGAAAAAAAAATCTGTCTTGATTGATTACAGCTCAATGCACAGAAAGATCCTAAGAACTGCAAACACCTGTGAAGACCATCTCTTTTTCATTTTTTGTCATGATCCTACTTAATGACTACAATAAAACACTGGACATGGGATTTTCAATGCAGATGAGCCGCTCAAGCAAAACGTGGGGTGGGAAGTATACAAATTTGAGAATTCTATATAAAAATTATGAAATGAAAGAAATCAGAAGATTCCTATTTTTAACAATTTAAGAATATAAGAAGGGAATAAAAACAGACTAAACAATCCATTTCAGAAGGCAGTTATGATTTAGCCATTTGGTTTATTGCAACTTGTAGTATTTATCTGTTTCCTCGACAGTTTGTATTAACTAAAGTTGCAAAGAACATTCATGGCACTTTGAAAGCTGTAAATATTAGCACTGAAACCCATGTATCTATTCTACAAATCTAGTTATATCACAGATGTTCGTTGCCCTCATCTACTGACCTGTAACAAAGTGAGCAATTTTGGCTATGTCTCCATTAGCAAGTAATCTGGAGCAGTAGAAATGGATCAATAGATCAAAGCAGCTGGTGCTGACACTCCTATGCTAGCTGTTCAAGAGGGTTTATTTTGGATTAGATTTCACCTGGTCTCCAGAAGCAAATATCACCATCACACAGGCCATTCAAAGTTTTCCAGGGATTTAATAATTGATTCAGACCTGTATGTCCCCAGTACAGACACAAGAACAATTTGCACCTGCAGAAAAACTTAAAAACTAGTTTTCTGGGAAAGGCATATACTTCAAACACCCCAAGGAAGTATGTGGTAAGGGGACACAATTGACAGGTTTTCTCCAAAACAGTATTAACGATCCAAATCAAAATGGTAATGCATACACTGGAATTGTATTCTACCTTTCCAAACCAGACTAAGCAAAGCAGGTGTCATCTCACAAAACAGAATTATTGAGGGCACTGAAAGACTCTAGAAAAATTCTGTAAGCTTTTATTCTTAAGCCCTCACCACAATTTAAAAAAAAAAAAAAAAAATCACAGTACATGGCAATCTATTGGCTACCACAAAAAGAACTTATTTTCCCTATTCCAGCATTCAGCAGAAGACATAAAACTGTATATCCCTATCACTTTGGCTTCATTTCTCTTTGATTCCTTTCTTAACTCCATCTTTTACATCCTTTTTTTTTTCCCTTTTAAATATTTTACTTCCTTTCTTGTTTTCCCCTTATTTCTTCCAGGTTTTTTTCTCATTTATTTCCTCCTATTACCTGTGCCCTTAAATGCAGCAAGAGAAAACTGAAGCTTCTGGAACATCTGAACTTTCAGACAGAGCTGTCAGTGTTGTTTTTTTATTTGGCAATTCAGATGGTGTAGGCTGAGACAAGCATATAAGCATCACCACTGTGATTTAACTTGCCCTAACTCAAACAAAATTTAAAAGGGCCAAAGATGAACATGTGTTTGCTTCAATCATTCAAATTCATCTCTAAATCCAGTGCTGAGCACCTACGTGAATTGAAAAAAAAGCAGATTAATGACACAGGAATATTAGTCTACTATAAGACTGAAATTAGCCTAGCTCTAAACATCATCTCAGAGAACAGCCACAGGAATACTATGACAGAAATGCTAAGGGAAACTAATCAAGCAACTTATGTTATGGAAGAACTTCATTACAGAAACACTAGATAAAAATATATTTGGCATATACACAGCTTTTTACCTTAGGAGGAAAGCCAGGAATATATTGCTTAATCTTTGCCTTTATTTTTTCCCCTTCTGAGCTATGTCATTTGTTTATATAATAATTTAATCTTCTAGATATTAGGTTAAATGCCAGAGTTTCTCTTAGCAGTGTAAGTTATAAACAGGGTTTTGTCACACACAATTAACTTGTTAGTTGCTTAGAATAATCAAAATATTCAGAGACTCACCCAGTTTCACTGACATTCAATGTAGAGCATCCAAGTAATTTTCCAGAAGAGTTTTGCAAATGAAAGAATGGGCTTCACTCTGCATTTGCTAAGAATTTAGATGAAAAGAAAATCAGATCTCTTTAAAGCAATTCCTAAAGAAAAATTGTCTTTTAAGAAAAACAAAAAATAAACCACAAAACAACACTATACAAACTTTCACATGTACATAAATTGAACATTTTAAGTATAATGACAATCCTTTTCATTTCACAAGCTTCCTTCTGTGTGGACCTGGGCTTCAAAGCAAAAATTTGTAAGTAATTCTGGTTTTAATAACAAAAATCAGTTAGCAGCAATTTTCATCAACATTAAATACAACTTATTCCATTGATTTTTTTAAACCCTATTAAGCAGTTACAGAATTTTAATATGAATTCAATACATTTCTAATCCATAAAAATCTAAGAAGCAATAAACCATTCCATTTACTCCTATACTGAACACAAATTCCGTCTTCCTGTAACTCACGAACACCAGACACTCTTGGGTCACTTCAGTACAAAAAACCCAAAATATTTGAAAAGAAAGTTCAGTGCAGTCCTATAATAAGCAAAAGGGAGGGCAGAAACATTAAGATCATCCTCCACACTATACATTCTAGTTTCAGCAATAGAAAGCGGAACTAGAAGTCTCCAGCTTGTCTTGTAAGTCCGTCTTCACGTTTCATAATTTGAATCTTTAGAGAAACAAGGTGGTGATTTCTCCCACACAGCACCTCTCCCTCCTATCTGCTGGCCTAGGGCATATCTTCGCTTTGGTCAGCAACTCCACTACTTTATTTCATTAATTTAATTCAACTCCTTCGATCCAAATGTAAAACCTAGGATAATCTCAGCTTGCTCAGAAAACCTCTTTTTTCCCTTAAATCTAAGTTAGGAACCAAGAGACCATTTTCAGATCACTAGCTCTCTATACCCTATTAAACAAATTTTGATGTAATGAATTGCAGTTTTTCTTCACTGTGAAAGGCAAAGCAGCTCCAATAATTACTACCAAGATAACTAACTGCCCTATGATACTACATTCCCCATTCCTTGTGGATGAGCTCTGATTGTGCTGCTGCTACTCCTTATTCATTACACTTCTACAGCAGGCATATAAGAACAAATCTGAATAAAAGAGTAGGTTGGCTTCACTGTTCTCCTGAGTAAAAGTGGTTTTGCACAAGTAGTGACATGGGCACGTTTCCAGAGAAGGACAGGGGCACTACTGCAAGCACTCACACATGCATACAAGTCAGTGAGAAAGAGAACAACAACTTTCAAATCTCTCTTCTATTTCTGCAAATCAGTGTCAAAAGTATTTTCTTTCTATTTATTTATTTGCTTTTCAGGCTTCTATGTAAAACATTAAGAAAAAAACTTATAAAAAGGTGTTTTTATACAAGTAAATACAAAAGTTCTGTAACTTAAGAACAGTTTTAAACTGACGATTTTTAGCACAAGTTAAAAAAGCAGCTCTGAGGAAGAAACACAAGTAAAGGGACTAATGAAAATGTAAAGGTGAAGGAAAACAGGCCATGGAGAGACAAGCAGTGAATAAAGCTGATGTACACCCTGGAAAACACAAATTCCTAATAAAACAAAGCAGGTCCTCATGCTCTAAAAAGGTTAGTTGAAAAGGAACACCAAAGGCGCACAGCATGCGTAAGTTTTCAGGATGCTCAAAAAGAAGTCTTTTGTAGCTTTTAACCACATACAGCATGCGTTGTTCAAAACAATATATTTTATTATGATCTGTTCCGAACACAAGAGCAGCAACAAAGAAAAATCTAAATATATGGAAAAGTTGAATCAAAAATGCACACCAGTTATGGAAATATACTAAGGCAGCAATTGAAGGACAGAATCAACAGTAGATGGGGTTAAGGAAAAGCACAAGGAGTGCAGAAGAAAGTCTCCTTACTCAGTGTTTGTACCTGACATTACAATGAAGTGGAGGAGATTAGACCTGTTTACTTCTCACAGTCCAGCTAGAACATGCTCAGTAACTCTGTCTGGTTATGACTAAAATGATTTGGAATATATCTACCTCATCTGATTTGGACAGATAGATTTAGGCAAATCATTGAACTAGTACCAACTGTATTTTCAGAAATCTATCATGCCGCCTAATATAAGAGTTTGGGATGGCACAAAAAAAAAATAGCCTGATACTGCAGCATAACAGTTTAAGTTTTCTCCTAAAACTTTGATTGCTTGTTTTAACGTATGCAGGTGCTTTATCCTTCCAGTGGTAAGATATCCATTTTCATTGCCTTCTGAATCAAGAAAACAGTACGTTTCTGCCCCTCATCTCATTCTCAGACACAGGCTGACTTTTGGTAAAGCTTTAGCTGAAGCAGATATGTAACACAAAGAATTAATGCTGATTTAAGTCTTGCTAAATTATAAGCAAATAAAAACAGGGTCTTGGAATAGAAAGTGTCAAGCATCATTAACTACAAGCACTGCTACCTGTAACTGCATTCACAACCAAACTTCATGCACGACCAAACATCTCCAATGCATGATAAGCCATTAGGAATATAGGAAGGCTTTCTGCCAGCAAGGCAAAATAATCTAGTTTCAGCAAGATTGGCACAATGTCTGATCTACCTAAATAGATCAGTTTCTTCGGGTTTTTTGACCCAGTCAAAAAACAATGAACATCTGAAAAAGTTTAACAATAATATCTACTTACAAAGAAAGAGTATATGAACACATACATGAAGGCTACAGGGGACCATGGGCCTCATGATACATCAAATCAAAACCCCTTTGTCACTCATAAGACGAACCGTAAACAAACCACCCTATCGTGTTTCTCTTTGTGTGACCACGGATGTACAAAGCAATCAGTAACCTTACTGCAACATAAGACAACTCTTGCAAAGATGAAAACCTGCACCTCCTGGCCCATCTTCAGCTGAACAGTACATAGTGTCCTATCAAGGAAGTGGGGAGATGCAACACTTTCACAAATAAGAAGACATGTGACCAGAGATATTGCTACTTTCTACATATTCTTACATTAATGGAACATTAAGCCCATCTCCACTTTAGCAAGAGCATCTGCAAAAAAAAAAAACCACCCAAAAAAGCTGTGAGCACGGCAATACATATGCTCATTCACTGCAACGCATCCCTGGGAGATTAATTCAGTCTCTAGAAACCACAGGGCCACATTAGCACACTTCATTGCTGGGGACAGTGCCATCATGAGGGTTTTGGGGTTGTTTTTTTTCTTTCCTTCTAGTTTCCAAGGCAGCTCAGGTACAGTTAGTTCAATTGTTTCATTCCATGCTCCAGTGTACAGGATGAAAGCTTATTAAAAGCTTATTTGAAGTTTATTCTTGCCCCCACACAACATTAATTTCAATCTCAAATTGAAGTGGCATGTCTACCTTGCCTGAGGTTGAAAAAGAGATGCTTCTGTTTAAAGCATTACTGTTCTAGTAGCAATAAAATCTACATACTTACTTAAATTACCTAGAAATGCATTGTGCCTTGTAGAGTGGGTGGATAGCATTAGTAGTCCAAATGTGATGTCATCTGAGCAAAAGTCTTCTTTGGCACAGTCTTCTGAAAAACAACAACAACAACAAACCCCATGGTTCTACAAAGATGAATCCATTCAAAACAACTTTTAGAGTTGAGTCGTTGATTGCTGCTGTTTTCTCTCCTGCCATTTGAGTCACTTTATTTCCACCCCTAAACTGTCCACAATTTCACTTTCCAATTCCTCTATTCAACATAATGAAGTAAATACACATGAAGGAGAACTTCAAAATTGCATACCACCTTTTATGTAGCTCTGGCACTGCCTGAAACCCAACTCTGCAAGACAAATGCAACAGCCTAATGGTAACATTAAAGTTACAGTTCTAACACTGCCTACAAAGCGTTAGTATTACAATTATTATATTACAATTGCTTTGGGGTATATTACGACCTTGCAGAACATCAATAATACACCAGGCAAATTTCTGGAAAGAAAATACATCAATACAATCTTAACTGTGTGTCTGTATTACGGTTCAAACAGAACACGTGGTCTACCTCAGAACACAGTTTAAAACTCTCAGAGAACGTGGCACACAACAGCATAAGACAGACTCAAACATCTTGCCCTCACTAATGAAAAACTAATTTCAATAAGCTATACTGAGCAGAAACGAACTATACAATAGATATTTCTATACACAAACACTCTACTTATTCCACAAAAAAATAGCTCCCCGTCTTCCACAGATCACAAATTCTGTGTTCCCACATACAGTGCTGTGTTTTAAATACACACACGCCAATTTGGTAACATAGTCTTTACTGCTGACAATCCTGCTGGGAAAACCACTGCCAGTTATCACTATTGATACCTTTTATTCAGCACTCCCATGTGGCAAAGTATATCCGTTCAGGTATACATAAATCTGTTTCTTTCCATCGAATGCAAGGAGAGGCAGATTTCCTTTGACATAAGGTAAGAAAAAAGGAACTTCAAAACCCCTGTTCTTTACCACTCTGTGCCCCAGTACATACAACGTAAAAGAAGCAGCTGTTAGGCTGGGAAGAAGAATGCCAATGTTTGAAGACGTTCTACTGGACAAGCCGAATGGGATAAGAAAGGTGGACCATTATCATCTACTTACCTACTTTTCTATACAGTAAAATGAAATAGTCTAATGTTAGAAATCAACATTTTGAATCAAATACCAGTATACAGATAAGAAATGGCCAACTATATAGGGCAGAAAAAAAAAACCAAACAACCTATTCAAATTTTTGAGCGATTATTTTTCGTTTCTTATCCCAGCAATACAAAAATTAACATAACTACATACAAATCAACTATACATTTAATTGTCCATATAAAGGTAGTACCAGTTTAACTAAAATAATTTTGAAAAGCAATTGCCGTTATTTTAATGAAAAGAAGTTTGTGATCCTTTTGTCTTAGATAAAGTGGTAGTGCCTCAATTACCTTTGATGTTAGAAGCTTCTATAGCCCCACTTCAATTGCACTGAAACTCATAAAAAGTCCTTCAGCTTATACAAAAACTGGATGTAACAGGAGGTAGTGACAGAGCAACATGAAAGCCCGAGACTGAATTTTCAAGCACAGTCGCCTGTTTTGCCACTCACTTTAAAAGCAAGTTAAATTGACAGCTAAATTTCTTCAGGGGTTAAAAAAATTCTTAGTACTAGAACTTGTCCTGATTTTCCTGCCAAACCGATCAAACCAGCACATTCTCAAATCCTTTTCCTGTCTCATCATCTTTTTTTCTTCATAAAAGCCAAACCCATCAACATAATTCGTAAGTTCCTACATATCTTTTTCCTGCCCCATTTCCTAACACCTTCTAGTTACTCTTCATCTTGATTCAGACTACTCTTCTGGTTTTATTATGCTTTACAGACCCTGCAAAATAACACATTTTCCCTCTTTCCCTTCAAATCCCTACTATTTGGGCTTGCTTTATGCTGTCTCTTGCTTCTATAGTGTCATCTTCCTTGCTGATCTACCTTATTCTGTTCTTAGAAACGCCAACTTGTTTAATTCATTCATTGTGACTCACTTATTAATTTGAATCCTTGTCCCCCTTTCTGAGGTCATTCTCTCATTTTCTATGTCAGTGAAATTCAGATTACAAGCTCTTCAAAGCTGGAACTGTATCGTATTATCTATGAAACATCATGCAAAGCCTTAGTGCAGCACAAAATGTTTAACTAATGCTTTTGAGCTGGAAAAAAAAACAATTTGAGAAAAAACTGAAGTACAGTATTTGAACAACAAAAACGTTTTCAGACAATGTATTTTAAGCAAAATTGCTGAGATGTTAGAGAGTTATCATTGGAACTACCATACTATTTCCAAACTCTAGTTTCATCCTCAACCATGCAACTGCTAGTAGTAGCTTGATTACATATAATGAATGCTGCTGCTGTGGATGGCAAGAAAAACTTCATTAAATCACATTACTACATTAAAATTGACAGCAAGAAAAGTGTGTGTGTGTGGGGGGGAGAATCTGCATTCCTATTCTGACAGTTCTTGGAAGATGTGATTCATGCTGCTACTTGCTTTTCTACTCACAGTCAGAGGAAAATCCGGTTTCCTTTACAATATTTATTGTTACTACGAAGACTACTTTAAAATAAGCACAAGTCAAAGTCACCTAACTATTTTGCAGTCCATTATGAGATTTTAAAACTGAAATATTTTAACACTTGAAATTAATGAATTAAAATCTGTGAATACTATAAAATTTGTGAAGATATTGGTTATTGAAGGCTTGAAAAGTATATTTGACATTATTGAGCAGGGAATTCTCTAGAAATGAAAGTAGTAAGCTAATAAAGTTTTCTTCACTTTCACCATTACTAAGACTACAAGAAGTTGCTCTAAACCTATCAGCAGGACACAATACAATTCTCCACTGAGACTTGATAAAATCTTACAAGTTGAACACAATGAGGTAAATTTCAGTCTGCTGTTTATAATAATTAATAGGTAGTGCAAATATAGGCAAGACAGGAAAGAACCAGAGAAATGTCATTCTAGACAGAAGTCCAGCTCCTTCTGCTTTTCAACTAATAACTCCATGTTACAAGACAGAGGAGTAGTGGGCTTACAGGAGCTCCCATTTGGGAGGTACTATCTTTTGTTCCTATGCTGAGAGAAAAATCTTATTCTTTGGCTATGAATGGACCTATTTCATAGAGTAACTGGTATAAACAGAAATCTTTAGACTGCATCCTTTCAGTATTATCTCTCCACTACTAAAAGCACTTGTTTTCTATGGCCTTTAAATGGACAAGTCCTATTTCTTAAGCTCAAGTTACACTTTCTTTTCCTCTTTACTACTGAAAGTGAGGTCTAAGTTCTAGTCTTTCCAAAGAAATACACCAAAACCTTTTTTCCCCCGAAACAATGGGAAAATATGAATTTAATCACAGCTTAAAGCTATTCTTTTAATTACAGATGGATTTATTTTACGTACTAAACCAAACTAAGACCAGGCAACCCTGCAGTCATAGGTACGTGCATCATCTAATACATGATGTTATATCATCATAGTATCATCGAATTCCGATGATAGTACTAATAATTCCCTGTTAACGGTCAAAATATCTTTTACCAGCTTATCATTGAGTTCTTCAGTGGGCAGTATAGCACAGTTCTGACAGCTCTACCCTCCTCTCCCCCACCACGAGAAGCCAGCTTCCCCTTCCGTCGTCCCTCTGGCACACCACGATATTCTCAGTCCCCGTCCCCTTCCAAAACAGCCCAATGCTCTGCCTGCCTCCTCGAGCCCTGTTGGCGCATACAACCACCTCCTGTTTTCCCATCCAACACAGACCCAGCACGTGCTGAAAAAAACAGGTCAGTGCCAAACTCACATTGCGTTCTCTCTCTCTCAAGAGAGGGTAGTGACACATGTTTCTCTCTACCCAGTTTGCCTATTTTCCCCAAACCTGTAGGAACATTACAGTCTTCGAGATTTCTATCCCTGCTGCAAACATAGTTGCAATTGGTCAATGATTTTAAAAGCTACTGGCGGGTATATAAGGAAAGAATGAGAGAACACAAGGAAAAAGCATAAATCACATTTCCTTAGGAAACTGGGCTTAAAAAGGCAACTCCCTACAGCTTTTAATGGAGAAAATTTCTTGGTTGTTTACTGAGCCAAGGGAAATAAGCAGATTTTGGTGAAACATTTCCTGATTTCTCTGGCTTTTCACAAGTTCACACTTAGGTTTCAAATATACCTTTAGGGGACTAAGGACTGGGAAAGTTACTCCATGTAACAAGACAGTTTTTCCCCTAATACATCTTGAAGCTTTTGGATGATTGATGAAAACTCAGGTAATCCAAGCCTTTGGCACTTCTCTGACATGATCCACCTGAAAAATTATGAACCTTCTACCTTACTACCCCAGCAGGAGTTTACCCTCTCCAGATTCACAACTACCTTCTCACCAGCAGCTACCAAACTGATGGAATATTATTCTGTCAGGGTGCACGTCAGTAATAGCCACAACTAAAAAGGCAAAACCAGTCTCTGACATTACATTAAACATGCAATGAAAGAGCCACCAAACACATCAAATGCTCTTAAAAGCCAAAAACTAATATTTGCTATGTCATTAAAAGCTTTAGTCAAATGTAAATAAAACATAAGTTGCCATTTTTACAGCCGCAGCAGCATTCTCAGAATCGGAAATATGAAGTTAGCTATATTAATACAATTTAGTTTGAAATATCCTTTTTTATTAGGCAGCTTAGTTATCTCACACTCATTCTCTATGATCATAATTTAATATATATTTTTACATATTTCCTCAACTTTTCTAATGCACATGTTAGGAAATTCACACATTATCTTTCCTCCCTCCTACAACAGCCACTTGTTACAGGCCTGCCTCCCCTATGTTCACAAACACTTGCCCCAATGTTATTTAAGTGCTGGAACTTTCTGGATATCTTCTAGTTCAGCAGATAGTAAGATGCTTATGGGATCTGAGATCATCCTTCTGCAAGCAACTGAGATATACTCACAAAGTTGTGGAGTTGCAAGCTAAAAACTCTTGTAGATGATGTTGTTAGCAATACCATGCCCAGTAATAAAGCACTTAAAATTCAGACATCATGCTGGATGATCAGCCCGTTCCCAGGTCCTCCTTCTCTTCTAAACATCCCACAGCAACACCACTACCGTGTGATGAGTTAGTAATTAAGTTTTGCTACCTGCTCTGGCTGTAATAGGCAACACTACCCTAAACTATAGTCTTCGCTAGAAGAGATAATTAGCAGGTCACAAAAGGAGGTTTTCATACAACAGGATCCACAATTCTAAAGTACCAAAGCCAGGGAGAGTTGCATCACTCAGCAAGACTTTTGAAAAAGTTAGTAGAGATGCAAATGATAAATGTAACCAGTGAACACAATATTATGCCTTCATCTTCACCTGTTTCTGAAGGCCTAGGACACAGGTAAGGTTTGTACTCACAATCCTGTTGCCTGTCCTTGGCATACATAGCTAAGCTTTTCCCATCAAAACAGGAGTTTTTTTTAACATGCCAGCAAGAGGAAAAAAATGTGCTCTCATTTTGTCCAGCAGCATGGGGTTACAGCACAGGAACCTGGAACAGAGAAGTCTGAAAGCCAATCTCTACTCTGTCAGAAGGGATTCAAACCATAATCTCTCAGCAAGCTCCCTGTTGCACTGGGAAGATGGATCAACTCACAACTTCTCATTTCAGTGGCAATCTTCAGAACATGGAAGAAAAAATAAAAAGTAAAGCTTTGCTGGACAGAGCAGAACCAGCAGTGTGCATGCCTCTCTAGGGAGAAGGGCAGCCAAATGAGAGAGACAAGTCCTGCTTTCCAGTTCTCAATAGCACTTAAAATTTTAAATGGAAGAAGACATAAAATAGTTTTTTGGATCACAGGCCAGAACACAGGTACTCCTCTCCTTTTTCTCTGAGAAAATAAGTGGCTTAGTATCTCTCTTCAACCCAATTAGACTTTAAGCATCTTGTACACAAGGAAAAGTGGATTTTTAGGGTTTGGGGTTTTGTTTTTTGTTGTGTGTGTTTTTGTTTTTGTTTTTTGGTTTTTTTTTTTGGTGGGTTTTTTTTGTTTGTTTTTGTTTGTTTTGTTTGATTGGGTTTTGTTTGGTTTTGGGTTTTTTTTTGTTTGGTGGTTTTTTTTTTTTTAGGAGACATCAACAAAACCTCTTCCTCCTCCCGCCTTTGTGTTTCTGAACAAAAGGGAGAGTCACCACAGGGTTTTGGTTGGAGTCCAATCCCATAGGTGTGCCTGAGGTGTGGTTTGAACATGCCTTTGGACAAGTGAATGCCTAATTTACAGATTGCCTAATTTATGAATAGTAAACAGATGTAGGTGCCAAGATGCTCAGTTGTGACAAGATTATGGAAGATCTGAGTGAGAACAAAATTTCAAGGTGTTTAAAAAACTTTACTAGTGAAAACCTAGAGACCTGTAAAATTTAGCCAACACATGGCTACAATTTTATCTGGGGCTAGATACCCAAAATCCATCTGAATCACAGTTTTGACTCCTCTATATTATTTTATGGATCTGGCCATATACCAAAATAACATGCATCAAAAGCCTTCTCAGAGATACCTGCAAATATCCTTTTTAATGGAACTGTAAAAGAACCTCTACAGAAGAACAAGGCCACATATATTTAGTTTTAAAATCCACTTTAAATGGATGTGTCTTACTCCAGTAACTGTTTTCTTCTGTTTTAACATACGCATAATGGTATAGCGCCATTTATCTTGTGGCACCAGGCCGTCATTACAGATAAAGTAATATTAACCTTAGAACCGAAGCTTTCTCATATACTCTGAGATTATTAAACACATAGTTATAAGGACAAAGCATTTAAGTAGCCACATTTATGCCTAATTTGGCTACATTTTTATCATGGAGATGAGGAATGTCCATAGTATCATAGCTTCATAAGATTCACTCTCTAAAT
This sequence comes from Morus bassanus, assembly GCA_031468815.1. Classification (NCBI taxonomy): domain Eukaryota; kingdom Metazoa; phylum Chordata; class Aves; order Suliformes; family Sulidae; genus Morus; species Morus bassanus. The sequence continues at coordinate 54,174,694 of CM062570.1, read as the reverse complement.
ATGTCTTTATCAGTCTTGAGTCTCATAGGGTACATCAAATTTTTAAGGATCTGTATTTAATAAAATATTAATACTACTAATGATGATTTTATAATATACTCAGCAATGCTCCTCAGAACATCAGTGTAGAGTAAGAAAACTAATTCAGTGATTTTAATGACAAAATGTAACAGTTGGAAAGAGTCCAAAGTACGCACCACTGAACTGCTGAAAGAATCTGAGAACCAATGAAGCTTTGTTGCTTCCACATAATATTAAATATATGAGAACCGCAGAGCACCAAAACTTTTTACATATATGATTATATATTCTGAAAACGGCTCTAATTAAGAATTCGTATTACACACAAGACATATGGTAAGAGAATATTAAGGCTATAAAATTAAACACTCAGGCATGAGGTATGCCAAAATTAAAGTGGCTTTTGCATTACAAAGGAATTTTGTGGCAGCAGTAGGGGCTGGGAATTCAATCCTTCAGGGCAGCACACAGCTGCATTAACCATGAGTCTCTTCCTCTTCCGCGATTTTGCATTTCACATCTTAACTCCTGCAACAAATGAACAGGGGAATGACCAACAAACAGTTTCAAATTATTACAGACTGCCATTAATTGATTTAACAAAATAACCAAGTGTGATACTAAGTTGTTTTCCCCAGGTGGACCACCCACAGAAGTGAATGAGATATCTTCCCAATGGATATAGCCGGATTCGCTTGCGGCAGAGTTACACTGAGACACTGGAATCTTTCATTTCAGACTCCGCTGTGTGACTGAAGGTGCACTTCCTACACCTCTTTCTATTCTGAAAGACAACTAAATTCAAAGTAATACCAATACTACTAATAATAATTCAGTATTAGTAGAAGATGAGAGAGACAGTTGAATGGTTTGGCCACTGTCTGACTGTACTCTCACAGATATTTTTTTTTCCCCTCCAGGGATAAAGCTACCTTAAAACAGCTGCTGCTCTCCCAGCAGCCTGGCGACTTCTCCTGTTCTTGTGCCACCCCTTCAGAGGTACCAGTACAGCTTTCTACAGGGTGAACCAGCTCAATTAACATAGAAAGGTTAAAAATATATTGCAAAACAAATAAATAGAAGGTAAGAATGGCAGGAGCAACTACTACTGTCTTTGCTATGCAACTATCTACTAACACCATCTGTCCTCGGAAACATTTCTAGATCTGCTTTATCATCTGGCCTTCATAATTTCCACCGTTCATACAGAAACGAGTACTTTAAAAAGGCTGAAACACTAAATGCACTTTTCTTTACTTCAAACATCTACCAAAGTCTTTTCCTCAAGAAAAACTAACTCATTACAATGTGATGAAAAGGAACACACCTTAGCTGTAATTCCACTTCTTCCTAATTATATTGTGCATTTTGTATTAAAAAACTGTATTAAAGTACTAATTTTCTATTCTAAGAGAACTATCCATATTCTTCAATCCACAAAGTTAGGCTGAGGTTGTGAGGCTTCAGACAGCAAATTACACACCTCTCCCGAAAGGGTGCAAAGCTAAAAAAGAAGCTGTTTTGAAATTATGGAACTACCCGGAGAAAAAAATTGCATTTTTGATTCACAACTATTTTCAACACAGGTCTATAATTTTTAGTAAAAAAAACCCACAACTTTTCACCTTGATAAAAACATTTCATATAAAGAACATGCGGGGAGCATGGGGGTCAACATCTCTAGCACTGATGTGTATCTTCAACTTTTTGCACAAATTTAAAATAGGGACAAAAAAATAGCAAAAGCCCAAAGCTCTCAAAAGCAGCAATTTCCTTGGCAAGACCAATCCATCCATGAAGATTCATGACTTCAGTGAAATTCTATACTAACAAGATAATTAACCAAGACTACAAATTAAATTTAAAGTAATTACCACTCAGTTTTTAAATTGCTGAGTATAAAAAATGTAAAATTAGCTACAACAGAGAGCTTATGGGGTCCCTGGAGCATTAATAAAGAAAACACTCTCTGCTTTCTTCACATCCTTTTATTTTATCTATATGTTTAAACTTTTCTATGTAAGAACATGAAGTGGAAGGAATAAAAAACAAGACATGGCTGAAAGACATCTTAAACTATTAAATATCAACCCGGGAGTTATTTTTTTTCCTGTTTGGACCGTTTCTTAAGAAGAGGTAACTCTTGCCTTACCAACAAAATTCTCAGACCTTAAATGTACTAGCACCCACACTCAACCAAAAAGCTCTAACCCAAACATGTAATGTTTGGTAACCTGAAAGCAGCATCCTTAACACTTTTGAGAAAGTATCTTAAACGGCTATACATGAAAATCAATAGTTTATTAAAAAAAATTTTGCAGAGCTACTTGTCCGGTCAAGTAGAATTCCTCTGTAATAACAATCAAATACTGTCTAATTTCAAATAACAGGCCCAAACCCCACAGATATTCAAAGACAAAAATCAATTTTATTCCTGTGAGATCGAACAGTGTGAAACAACTGCAACTGCTCATATTGAACTTTGCCAGAACTACCACAATTGAGGTGTATTTCTCAAGTACTACTTTCACCAGAGTATTTGCTTAAACAATCCTCTTGCCTTCTGGCACACCTGTCACCCAGAGAAATGATCTAGGTTAAATATAACCACATTTAAAAAAAAAAAAAGGTAGTTAATTTTAACCTGGACCATTTCCCCAACCCAGTTATGGGACACGGTTCCATGAACCGTTGTGCTGGTACAGCTGAGGGGGGCAGCAAAGAGGTGAGAGCTGGGAGCAAGGAACAGACAGGCCTGTTTAAATCAACACTGCCACCAAAAGCACTGCTTGTCAAACTATGTCATAAAAAAAAAAATACTTATTTGAAGGATTTAGAGGATCAGGGTCTATAATCAGCCACTCGGGGTCTACATGCCACTTCATACCCCAGCTAGAACTGTATCTGACTTCCCTTGTGCCTAGCAGGTCAATTTTTAACATGTACAGGAAAACAACGGCCTTATAAATATCTCTCTACGAATACATTTGATTAGTTTACAAGCACTCCTCCTCATGAAGAAAGGAAAAAAAAACAAACAAACAAACAGAAAACATTTCGAATTTATATCCAGGCCTAAAGTACCAGGAATTTGAAAGTGAAGCCAACCGAAAATCGAAATCTACCTTAACAGAAACACAAAAACAAAGTAGCACGGATTTCCAGTCCCTCAGCGGTCATGTTTCGCACACGCACGCACGCACTCAGTATTTGACACGCTGACTGTAAGGATGCACCTAAGTCGGGAGAGGACCGGGGGCTGCTGAGAAGCCCTCACGTTCAAGAGCACCGACATACTGCAGGCACCGCAATAAAGTTATCGGAGGGCAAAGGAAATAAAAGGAGCCCGGACAGCGCGTACTCGGCCCCGCACCCCGCCGCTCCAGCCACCTGCCGCACGAGCGCCCGGAGCCCGCGGCCCCGCCGAGCCGTCCCGCCGCCGGGAGGGCGCGGGTGCCCGCCACCGCAGGGCCCGGCGGCCGCCTCAGGGCCCGGCGGCCTCCTCAGGGCCCGGCCGCCGGGCGGGCACCCCCCGCCCGCCCCACCACGGCGCACCCCGCCTCGCCTCGCCGCGCCGCCGCCGAGCTGCCCCGCGGAGCAGCGCCGGCACCCCCCGGGCGGCGGCGGCGGGGGCGGGAGGAGCGGGAGCGGCCCGGGCGGGCGCCGGGCCAGGCGGGCAGGGCTCCAAACGTGCCCGGGAGTTGTGACAGGAGCAAAGTGGGTCACCGGGCCTAGCGGGTGCCCCGCGAGCGCCCCCCGCCCCCGCCGGCGGCCGCCCCCGCCCGCGCCCTGCCCAAGGGCAGCCGCTGCCCTCCCCGCGCGCCGCCGGGGCGCCCACCGCTGTCAAACTTTAACGGCTCCCCTCCGCGCCGTCCCGTTCCGCTCCCCCCCCCCCCCCCCGCCCCGCGCCGCCGCCGGGCCCGGCCGGACCCGCCCGCTCCGCGCCCGCAGCGCGCTCTCCTTACCGGGCTGCCGCACGGCCGCTGCCCGCCCTCACCCAGCGAAAGCCGCTGGCTGCGCGCAGCCCCGAGCCCGCCGCCGGCGCGGAGCCTCCTCCCGCAGCAGCACCAGTGGCTGGGCCCGGCAGTCCCCTGTGCGTGCGTGCGTGCGTGCGTGTGTGTGTGTGTGTGTGTGTATGCTGTGTGTGTGTGTCTTTCCCTCCCCCCCCCCCCCCGCCTCCCGCTCCCGCTCACACCGCGCCTGCGCCGCCGGGCCCACCGCCGGCAGCCGCGGCGCCTCGCGCCACCGCGCGTGCGCCGAGGCGCACTGCAAGCCGCAGCACCACGGCCCCTCGCGGCGGCGACCGGGGAGGTGAACCCCCGCTCCCCACCCGCCCGCCTGCGCGTGCGCGGCTGTGAGGGGGGCTGCGCAGGCGCGGTGGGTGCCGCGCCGCCCTGACCTCCCCTCACCTCGCCTCGCCTCACCCCCGCTCCGGGGGGAGGAGGAAACGGAAACGGCGGCGGCCGCGTTACGCAGCGGGGTGCGAGCCTCGGGCCATCGGCCGCGGCGGGCGGCGCTCCCGCCGGGTCCTGTCCCGCCGCCTCGGGCGCGGGGACGCCCGGCTCGGTGAGACCCAGCAGGGCCACGTCCCCGTGGCTCGCCCGCCCGCTCGCTGCGCTGAGGGTGGCCGGGCTGCGAGGCGGGGAGCCGGGGAGCGGTGCCCGGCCGCCCTCCGCCTCCAGACGCGGGGCTGCCGCCGCCAGGCGCGGTGCTGCGGGGCTCGTTGCGGCGGCGGGCGCGGCGCCCGGCGCCCAGCCCCCGGCGAGGGTCCCGCCGGGCGGAGGCGCTTCCCCGCTGAAGCGGGACACCTGGTACAGCCCGGCGTTGCGGGCCGTGGCCCAGCCTGTGGCACGGTACCCTGTGCCCGGCCGCGCGTCCGTTCCCCGCGGGGAACGAGCAGCCTCTGGGACGCTCCCTGGGAGCAGGCGTGCCGCCACAAGCTACCTGGGGGCACAGGCAACCCCTCCTGGCGGCGGTCGGTGGTTTCTTTTATCGGAGTGCGTGAACTGGTAAAAGGTAACGGAGCGGCCGAGAACAGGCTTGACCGTCTCGGTCCTTTTGTCTGTGTGCGATGCTTTTAATACCGGTTTTATAACAGTCTTACCTAACGTTAAAAATGAGAAATGACTCTAGCTAAGTTTAAAATCTCAACTCCTAATCAAATCCTATAACTTTTAAAATACTGTACTAATATTGCACGGTTTGTATGATTTGTGTGATACAATACTAATGTTGGCTGTTGAAGTCTGAGAGATTTCTGGACCACCAAACTGATGTAAAGCTCACAGCAAGTAAGTTTCCTGTTTTCTGATTGAAGAGCAGCAATTTAAGTCCATTCTCATTTGCTAATCCTTACAGTTTGGGGTTTTTTTGTGTGGCTGCAAGGTAAAAGAGTTAATTGTGAACTTGATAAACTGAAGTGCCCTGTATGGGGCTGATGTATTTTTGTTAGGTGGACTACGCAGTTACGAGGTGTAGATTTGTTCAGAAAATGTATCATTTCAGCACAGGAAGACGCAGCTGCAGGAGTTTGCAGGACTGATAATAAAAAGTCAGCATTCTTGTGTTTGTTGGTAAAGCTTACAGAAGCTGTAAGAGGTACCTGTATTATTGACTTTGAAGAGAAAGTTGTGAAACAGCCCAGCTAATAAATACGAACATCATCAGGTATCAGAGTTAATCAGAGAAGTGACTAACTGGTACTGTATAGTCTTTATGTGCAACTGGAATGGGTTCCAGCCGTACTGCCTGCTGCAGAACTGGAATATGCTTAAATGCACAGTGATTATGTTAGCATAAACCTGCTCTGCGTGCAGCAGAACATAGCAGCGAACTGTTTTCTGTAAAACAAAACATTGCTCAGTGGTAATAGTATGTAAATATTCCCAGTTTTCTTTCTCAGTTACAAGGATTATTTTTCAGTTGATCTCCTAAACAGGAATATATCTGAAAGTGTGATTTCAAATGTGTGTCTATAGAAGCTTAGTGTTTGTGTCTGGAATGAAGTAAAGAGCTTGACTTGGCTGCAAAATCTCATGAATTTTTCTTTCTGGATTAGTTTTCAGGTAGATCGGTTTCCCCATTTGATTCACCTTGTGACCAAAGTCTTATGCAAAGGTATGGTAGGGACAGGAACCTCTCTAGCAGTAATGCTGTGAAAGAGCCAAGTTAACTTAACTCAGCTAACCGTGAGCTCAGTTCTTCCACTGGAAGAATTTTAAAAAGCATTAGTAAAAACACTTATTTTTGTTACTTACTGATTCATAATACTCTAGCTTTCAGTTGAGGAAAATGTGATATAAACAAAACTAATCATTTTATCACTCATGCAAAAGATAATGGTCCTATGGTGAAATGTGGTAAAGATAACAGGATACAGCAGGAATGGAAAATCCAGGAGAAAAAGCAGGAATATTTTCAACAAAAATACGTAATTACCAGAACTAGAATATGGCTAAGAAACTGGGAGGCTAAAAATAGCATCAAGCTGTATGTATCAAATTTGCCACAAGATCTTTAGTAACCAATAGTAATTCTTCAGAAAAACAGAGTAGAGGTACCGTCCTGTCACTCTCCACACCTTGCACGTATGGGAGCGTAACACCTACCTACTGCAATGTTGCAGTAGCAAATGACTCTTTGTGGCTTGCACATCTTAACGTTTTGGGATTTGACAAGATCAAAACAGGCAACACAGCTGTGGAAATGACACACGTTTGCATTTTATGCCGAAGTTATGGCCTAACCAAGGTAATTTTTTTGATGCTTCTTCTCTTTGAAGGAGCAGCACAGAAAGGTTAGAAGTGGTATAGTGGTTTTATGAAACTATTCTCCACCTAGCAATACTATTTTTCTGGCTCTTATCATCAATGTGAGTTTGCTCTGGTGTGTAATGATAGCTTTGTTTCACTCGCAAAGGTTACATGAGAGCCAACATAATTTTCAGACATTGCCAAATTCTGAGCAGCGAGTCTTTTGTGAATTATTGAACGATGGGACTAGGTTGGGCCAGAAATGCAGAAACTTTCAGTGCAGTTCCATTAACTATAGCCATGTTTCATACAGAACTGTCATCGCCGCTTTGTGCGTGATGTACTTCAGAGCTGTAGAACAATCATCTGCTCAGAATGCTCCTTTTTGATCCTCACTGGCATATTCAAAAGAGGATCTGTCTGAGGAAGCTGATTTTGAAACTGAGTTTCACATCACTCCAGAATACTAAAATCAGTGGATTTAACAAAGATGCTGACTTGAAAGCCTGTGACAATCTACATAATCCTTGTAAAGCAAGGTTGGCTAACATTCATTCCTAGGCCCTTTTCCTACAAATGGTGTAACTGACCAAGAGCCTGAAACATCTGCTTTTAACCTGCAGATTCCCTTGGATTTTGCTGCTGTTACATCTGATGGGTGTAATCATGACGGCACAGTCATTGCACTTGGACATAGGTAAGGGTCACCAGTGGGGAGGTTTGGTGCTTTCCTGTCATATCTAGCAACATACTTCTATTACTTCCAATGTGACAGCTGTACCCTTGTACAGTTGTGTATTGTGCTTGTGTACCTCACGGCAGCAGTAGCAGGAGGGAGACTCGCCGCTAAGAGGAAGCGGTTGATAGTGCTCCTTTTATAGCAGCCAAGACTGATATTCGCCTGACCTACTGTGGAATCATATCTGAAGTCACTGATGACCCATTTACATTTAAAACTACTAGTTAGCTCTCTAGTTTGAAGTGTCAGATAATGGCAGATAAGCCATTATCTCTGAAATGCACCTAGTAGTTATCTCTTTGCAGAATAAAAGTTTCTAGAAGTGGTATCTGTCAGTAGGTGTCTACTAATAGCACAGCTGTATCCTACTGGGTGAAAAAAAAATGGCTAATGTTAATTTTCTTGTTCTTCTTAGGTATGTGTGCCACGTGTTAAGTGAATGGTTTCTGGTTTTTTTTATTTTCTGCAGCCTGATGCTATAGACTGTGACAGCTGTGTATAACTAAATCTTCATTAGCACACTGAGATTAGTTTTTTTTATGCTGAGTGACTGGAAAAATAACATTAGTACTATGTAATTTGAATCACTACTCGTAATAAAAATGCTGAATCAGGATCTTGGTGGTCTTTTCATTCACTCGTGTAGTTTTGCTTTTCTGCAGTTGTACTATGAACTGTTTTGTTAGGGATATACTTATTTTTGTTAGGAAGGAACAACTGATCCAACTGTCAGTATTCTAAAATAGTAGGAAGATTATCTTTGATGTTGGAGAAGATTCTTGGGCACCTGTCAAACAAATGGAACTATTAGTTGATGGATTCAGGGCCAAATCCTGATTTTATAACGCCATACATTGTCTTTGGGTCAGCTTTCAGTGGGGGGGAACTGAGAAGGTCCTTCACAGAGCAGAGTTCCGCTACAGTCGTTTCACTGAGAACTGAAGGAGTATCTTGCACCCGTGCTGGATAAAAGGAGGAAGAAAGTATGGATTAGAGCCCACCAGCTAATACCCTCCCCTTCCCACTGCATGTAAGCAGAGTTTGTCTGAAATGGAGAATCCAGACTCTCATTTCAATGACAGCCATCTGTATGTATCCAAAGGTAAGCGTGGCATTCATTTACTACGTCATTTTCTTCCACAAATCAAAACCAAAAAAATATACAAGTGAAATAAAAGCTGTTTTTTGTTTTGTTTTTTTTAATTGATTCAGACTTACCAAAGGAGTAAAACCGTATTTGAGCTAATTTGTCAGAACAGATGATCTGCATTAAAATTTTCTCAAGTAATAGGTGGTTTCACCACATCACTGCTTTTTGTATCGATTTCTTCATAAGCAGAAATATTTTGCACTGATGGTGTCAGCATATTCATCATGTCCTTTTGGGGGTTTTCTTCTAAGTCAGTTTTTAGTGCTCCAATTTGTGCTAGATTCCATTCAAGCTCTATAAAAACAAATGACAATTTATTCTGATAATTGCAATAAATTCTCACTTAAGAGGAGAAGGACTTTTGTTAAAGACCAAGCTCCATCTCAGCAACGACAAAAAATGGAGCCATTCTTGCAACAACCCAACTTTATCTCAGTAAAATATCTAACCGCAAAATTGCAAAATACCGATGCTTATCCAATAGTCCTACCACAGAATTACATAAATTAATTCTTCACTTTTTGTAGACTTTTTTCTACAAAAATATTCAAAAACCTTTTCCACCTTTAAGCAGTGATCTTCAGCTCTAATGAATACAAACAACATAAAAATTTTCTATAGCAGGAATTATTTAAAAGTATTTCTCATACCTTCCACTTTAAGATCTATTCCCCCACAGTCAGCCACTCCAATGAACCTGCCTTTTATTTCACTGGTTTTATATACAAGTATTGTGGGTAAATATCTGTCATACGAATTCAGAATGCAGCTGTTTACAATGGCTTTGAGAAACCTGACTTCTGGAAAATGTCTGGTTAGCAGGCTGAGATGTGCATTAACCAGTAAACACAGTGGGATGCTAGAAAAGAATAAGAAAGTGTGATGACACTTCTGGTGTTAATGATTTCTAAAATAACTGAAGCTATTAAAAAGAAAGCCTTTGAAGAATAAATGTACCTTTTCCTATAGTCTGCTTCTACTTCAATTTGTTGTAAGAATTGCAGCACAAATTTTATTTAGCTTCTTCTAAGATCATTGTGATTTAAAGAGCTGTCCAAGTAAAAACTTTCAATGCACATGTAATAGGCCCAGTCTATAAAATAGATCAGTAAAGCTACCAGAGGCTTCAAGCACTGTGCCTCAATTTTGTTCTCCACTAAGATTTTTAAAGTTCATTTTGTGCATTTATTGTAGAGTTTAAAGGAGATTTTTTTTTAATCTCTAATACACATTTTACTTTAATTTCAGCTGGCTTTCAGTTTAACCTTTAATTACTTCTTTGTTCTTTTAGTAAAATCTAAGTAATGTTGGGGGACCCTTTGTATAGTCATATTACCACCATAGCCCTGTTCATTACTTTCATAGCTCATATTTGCCATGCAATCACCATATAAACCTCAGTTAAAAAAAAAAAAAAAACCAAAAAAAAAAAACCCAGCCAATTGGGGTTTTTGTTCCCCTCCAGACTGTAAACCTTTTAGAAGTTAGGATCTTTGTTGTAACTGACTGTTGTGGTTTAACCCCTGGCAACTCAGCCACACCCAGCCGCTCGTGCTCTCCCCCTGCAGCGGGATGGGGGAGAGAATCCAAAGAGTAAAAGTGAGAAAACTCGTGGGTTGAGATAAAGACAGTTCAATAGGTAAAGCAAAACACGGAATTCATTCACCACTTCCCATGGGCAGGCAGGTGTTCAGCCATCCCCAGGAGAGCAGGGCTCCATCACGCATAATGGTTACTTGGGAAGACAAACGCCATCGCTCCAAATGTCCCCCCCTTCCTTCTTCTTCCCCCAGCTTTATATGCTGAGCATGATGTCATATGGTGTGGAATATCCCTTTGGTCAGTTGGGGTCAGCTGTCCCAGCCGTGTCCCCTCCCAGCTTCTTGTGCGCCCCCAGCCCACTCGCTGGTGGGGTGGTGTGAGGAGCAGAAAAGGCCTTGGCTCTGTGTAAGCACTGCTCAGCGGTAACAAACACATCCCTGTGTTATCAGCGCTGTTTCCAGCACAAATCCAAAACGTAGCCCTATACTACCTACTATGAAGAAAATTAACTCCATCCCAGCTGAAACCAGCACAGTGGCTGATGTTAAAAGCAGCTGATTTAGCTTACGGACCCTCAGCGAGTTCCAGCAGCACCCTCTCGTGGCCAAAGACAGGTGCGGCAGTTTGTTACTAGCTGCAGGAGGCTTTGGAGATCTCATATTCATTCCTAAGGAATTTTGAGTTTCCTCACAGACTCGTGTTTATGCAATGATAAAGTAAGGAATTGGTCCTCCACTAAAAAAAAAAAAAAAAAAAAAAAAACCACCAATGAAAAGTACGAAAAGCTGCTATTTTATTTCTTCAGATCTGTAAATTTAAATTATTGTAGTATGAACAATTTCATTTCATGGAATCATAGAACTTGAGGTTGGAAGGGATCTCAAGGATCATCTGGTCCAACCTTTCTTGGCAGAAGCACGGTCTAGACAAGATGGCCCAGCAGCCTGTCCAGCTGAATATTAAATATGTCCAGTGTTGGGGAATCCACCACTTCCCTGGGGAGATTATTCCTCTGGCTGATTGTTCTCATTGTGAAAAATTGTCCTCTTGTGCCGAATCAGAATCTCCCCAGGAGTAACTTGTGCCCATCACCCCTTGCCTTTTCCATGTGACTCCTTGTAAAAAGGGAGTCTCCATCTTCTTTGTAGCCACCCTTTAAATACTGGAACATGGTGATAAGGTCTCCCATAAGCCTTCGTTTCTCAAGGCTGAACAAACCCAGTTCTCTCAGCCTTTCCTCACATGGCAGTCTTCCCTGTCCTTTGACCATCTTTGTGGCCCTACTCTGGACCCTCTCCAGCCTGTCCACATCTTTTTTCATAGCGGGGACCAAAACTGAACACAGTATTCCAGGTGTGGCCTGACAAGTGCTGAGTAGACTGGGATAACGACTTCTTTATCTCTCCTGGTGATGCGCTCCTTGATGCAACCCAGCATCCTGTTGGCTTTCTTTGCCGCATCAGCACATTGTTCACTCATATTTGGCTTGTTGTCCACCAGGACCCCCAGGTCCCTTTCCACTGAGCTGCTCCCCAGCCAGGTAGATCCCAGCCTGTGCTGCACTCCTGGATTATGTTTTCCCAGGTGCAAGACCCTCCATTTGGCTTTGTTGAACTTCATAAGCTTCTTGTCAGCCCACTCTTCCAGCCTATCCAGGTCTTCCTGCAGGGTGGCTCTCCCTTCCGAAGTATCCGCTTCCCCACTCAGCTTGGTAACATTGTCAAACTTCATCAGGGTACACTTGATCCCATCATCCAGATCACTTATGAAGATATTAAACAGCTTTAGGCCCAATATCCATCCCTGGGGGACCCCACTTGTGACAGGTTGCCAGTTTGAAAAGGAGCTGTTCACCACCACCCTCTGGGTGCAGCCTGTCAGCCAGTTCCCCACCCACCACACAGACCACTTGTCTAGACCATAACATGTAATTTGATTGACCAATTCCTATTACTCCTGGAAATAATACTCAATTCCTGACAACTGAGAAGAATCAAAGAAGTTTCCTCCTCCCACCAGGCTTAAAAAGAAGGAAAAGAGAAAGCTGGTCTGAATCTAAAAAAAATGCATTAAACTTTCCATACTAATTCTCAGTGCTTTTGAAAAACATCTAATAGTGTTGCTAACATATGCTGAACTAATCAAGGGAGTCCTTTGACATTTTTGCTGGATCCTGTCACAACTTCTGCTACCATTAGAGAATTTATTGGGGAACCGATAAACTAACAAATTCCCTAGCTTTCCTCAGTTTTCATGACTGAGGCTTTTCCTATTGGGCTTTTGAATTTGTTCAAGTCAAAGGGGAAATAAAGGCAGAAAAATCCTGTTAGAACACTCCTGCTGAGAAAAGAGTCTGCAAACAAACTTCCCTTAGCACAGAGTGGACACCACTTTCTGAGTGAAATTCAGAAATCTCAATGAGGTTCAGTACGTGGTGATAAGCATACACAGCAAAAGAAATCTTTCATATAATGGAACAAAAGTGAAGTGATTAACTCTCACAAAGTGAATTAACAAATCAGGGAGGTCCCATGCTCTATGATTCCATTGCCTCCAAACAACTGCTATTTCATTAGTCTATTGTATTGCTTCTTCCAGTTCAATTCTCTGTATCGTATTGAAGTATTCAACATCTTAAACAAGAAAGTAATTACCTTGGCCGATAAGATGAATCATAACCCAAACATCCTCTGGAGCATTTGTAACTTCCTTTACATACTGCTCTCCACAAATTTCTCTTAGCTCCCCGTACTTATGCATCCGCTGAAGACATTCCCATTCTTGCAAGCATTGCTGCCTAGTTAAAAAGTAATAATAAAAATAAGCATTTGGAACATGTAAAATGAATTTTAAAATAAAATCTACTGCTTTTCTCTCAATTACTTCAAAATATTCTTTGAGTAACCCTTTAGCTCAAGGTCTCCTAATGTAATTTCAGAGCTAGAAAGGCTTCTATGCTAATCTTTATTCAATAAGGTAACATTAAAATACATTTTCTTAGTTTTATGTTCCTCAGTATCAGATTTGGGAAACTTGAGTAACAAACAAGTTGCACAAGGGTTTATCATTTGAGACAATGCAAGCAAAAATTAAAGTAGGTGCTAATTGTCTTTTCCTGAGTCTGAAAATGAGATTAGTTTGAGGAAGAACTACCAGTACTTATAATTACGAGACAATTTAAAAATAATTCATGAAAATTAGAATGTAAAAGCAGTAGGTGGCAGTCTTCAGCTACAAAAGTATTTGCAAGGTAGAAAAGGAAAATGCCTCACTGAGATTTGTTGAACTAAAAGCAGCTATTAATTTTACTAACTGAAAGCCATGATAGAAGTGACTTTTTCAAAAAAAGATTAAATAATATATGTGCAATGTTATTATACTCTAGCAACAATGCATGATAATTTAGGTTCACAACCTCCACATAATTATGTGAATTATTATTTTCCTACGAGAATACAGCACTAGGTACACAGTGTTAACACTAGAATTATTTTAGTCATTTTAACAATGCAAAAGCGGTAAGTACAAGTAGAATCTAGACAGAGGAAATGTTTTGATCGTATTAGCATTTTTATTCCACGTAAACTGCCTGTCTCATTTTTCTTAGTTACAGTACAAAGCTCTGCAGAATTCAGCAGAGTACTTTGTAAAATACCTACAAAAATATACATGTGAATGTCCAGTACAGCTAAAATTACTAAGTCTCCATACAAGCTGCCAAAGTTTTCTGAACCTGAATTCATAAAACATATTGACTCTGCATGGTATTGTAAGTAGAATGATCAGTGTACTCCTACTGAATAGCTGGAAAAGGTTGTGCCACAGTTATGCCTAAGAACAGTATATGGTGTATGACAGAAGTACACATTTGCAGCATGGCTGAGGTTGGAAGGGTCCTCGGGAGGTCATCTGATTGAAGCCCCCTGCTCAAGCAGGGTCAGCCTTGAGCAGGCTGCCCAGGAACATCTCCAGGCAGCTTCTGAACACCTCTGAGGGTGGAAACTCCACAGCCTCCCTGGGCAGCCTGTGCCAGTGCTCGGTCACCCTCACCGTAACACAGTGTTTCATGGGGTTCAGAAGGAACTACCTGTGTTTCAGTTTGTGCCCGTCGCCTCTCGTCCTGCCACTGGGCACCGCTGGGAACACCCTGACTCTCTCTGCTTTATACCCCCACTTCAGATATTTATAGACATTGATTAGATCTCCCCTGAGCCTTCCTTCTATATAAACTTCAAATGAATATTTTCATGAGGTAAAAAATAGAAAAGCCATTAAAATTAATCTTGGATAAGAAGCAAAATAAACACAGTAGTTGTGTATTAGAGGTCCACAGCTGACTTGATAAACACCTTTCAAAAACACAGAAGTTTATCAACTGCCACCCTTCCACCATAGAAGCAGCAGTGTATGATACAGTGAAACTGTAATTCATAATAAATTTTACACTGCAATTTTATTCCAATTATATATTTAGAAAGCATACTGTACCATAAATGAGTGCTATCCAAAAGGCAGAGATATATTTTGCTCATAATACTCAGATCATTCATCAGTTAAAAATATTAAACAGTTTGATTCCAGCACTGAAATACAGTTTTCTTCTTTAATGACGTGCCACCCTGTTTTAGGTGGCACACACTCCATATGCACAAGCTCAGTATCTTTTACAAAGTGGAGACCATGTGTGTTGGGACCCTGTTTTTCCTAATGTTCTTGTGCAACATGATAGAAAAGGGATACCTGCAACCAACTGTCCATTTCCTCCTGGCTTGAAATCCACAGAAATTGCTCTCCAGAAGAGATGAGAGAAAATGGGGTACAGAAATTCTCCTTTTATTGACTATTTATCAGCATTGCTCTAACGCTTAAAGACTGATAGAAAGCATCTTCAGAGTGATAGAGTGAGAGGTACAGCTTAATAAGGCAAACAGAGAATGAACCCTACTTCTGTAACAGATAAATGTTGAGTATACAACACTTCAAACATGCAATGCCTCTAAACACATAGTAGCACGATCTATCTCCAGCTGAACTGAGGATGTGTAACAGTGCTTCCCACTGTGGCCCCTTCTATTCTTTTTTTTTCAGTATCCAGCTTTGAGACTAAATTAAGTATTTTAAAAGGGGAATAATTTTTTTCTAACAAAATGTCAAGTTTATTTGTACAATTTATATGTATTATAAGTAAAATATAGTGTAAGCTGCCTCTCTTTGCCAGTGACAATAAGGAAGATGTAGGACAGTAATGTGAGCGCTGTCTATCTCCTGGCAAAGGAGTGGAAGGTGAAAGAAGGCAGTTGTGTCAGGCAGCAGACATTACTGTTCAAAAGATTCTGAGTTTCTGTTTCAGGAGCATGCACGTGTACAACAGTGACATGTGCACTGTTAGTCTGGATAGAAATATCTTACTATACCTGTACATTTCAAAAGCTTTCCTATCAGCCTCATCAAAGTCATCTTCAGCTTCCTTTAATTCTTCAAGATTCATTCTTTCATACGGTTTTGCTAGAAATGACAAACAAAAAATTAGTCACCTTTTGTTCTCCAAAGTGTCTTCAAACATTTTAAATGTATGAAAAGTATTACACAGATATGGAATTAATGAAAGAAAAAGTTGTACTAATTTCAGAAATTAGTCAACTTGTGTATAGCTCTGGGAGAGAGAAAAAAAAATTACTTAACTATAAGTATACAGGGAAATACAGAAATACAGGAATGGATTACTACCAGTTTTTCAGAATGTGAATCATGCTTATACTGACTGGTTCCTTTATGAAGTTATGAAAATGAGTTATCTGTACATGTTATATGCCATAATATTTGTCACTAAGTTGTATGTTTAATTCAGAATCCTTTTTAAAATAACCAAGTGAAAATAATTAAAATAAAAATATTATTATTGTACCATGTTTAAGTTACAAAAAACATTATTGAAAGTAACTCAGCTTTTCAAATTTTGTTATACTAATGGTATGTATTTTTTAATTTTGCTTGCCTTCTGGTTCTTTCTGCAAGTGTAAAACCATTTATTCAATTTCATCTTTTGGTGGAAGAATTCCAAAACCTCTCATATGTCATTCCATTCAATATCTTCATTTGGATCCTGTTTTAATATTATGAAACAGAACTAAATCAACAAATCAGTCTTGTGTGCTCTTTTTTAAACCAAAACCAGCCCTTTTTCCTTTTGGCATGTATTAAGGATGTAACAAAAGAAAACCCAAAACGATACATCACTTGCTTAAACGCACTTAAAGAAACACAGCTTAATACAGGCAAGATTTTTGTATCAGTATTTTTATGTTGCTACTAAGGTATCAACACTACGAATACGCGTGTAAAAACATGCCTAGAATCAGAAGAAAATAAACTTTTTATTTTAAATGAATTATTAATATTAATGTGTCAACACAAGATACTTCACATACCGTGTTTGTAACACAGGACTTATGCAGGTGTTAAGTCTACATTTGTGGTAATTTTAGTTAAAAGGTTAAGATAAAGGAACTGCATGCTATTTATGAGACTGCATTTCTACTGAAATTTTCACATTAAAAGAATCTGTTTATTGTAATTGGACTGTTGTTGGCGTGGTAGAACAGCAATACATTAGGAGGCCTCTCATATGGATTAGAAGTAGTAAAGCAGATTTTAAAACAGGTTGTTAATCAAAAAGTGTGGTATTTTTGGCCCTGAAATAACGACTTGTTAGAAAACCTTCATAAAGAAATTTCTAAATCTCTGTATAGATATTTATATATTAGAAATATTTCACGATATTCATAATTCCATAATAATGCACCATCAAGTGAACAAAAAGCACATTACAAAAATTCTACCTGAGGAAACATCCAGGATTTTCACTTGATTACTACCATGCCCTTGAATACTACATTTGCCTTTCCAGCCAACAGCTGCCTCATTTTTATTCAACAAATCTCTTGTACAGAATTTAGCATGAGTAAAATGAAACAAATTCTAATTCAAATGCTACACATGCCTCAATGAATTTCACAAAGGTAAAAGAAGTGCTTTGCATTTTAGGTGAAAACATACTTGGGAAATCTACAAAGAGAGTAAATAGCATCATGCTATTGCTCACAAGGAAGTTAAGTACAGTGGGTTTGCAAGAAGAGTCTTACCTCTGCCAGTTTCTTCTGGCGTAAGTGAGGAAGGAAGACTTTGCAGGGTTTGGAGTGGAAAGGAAGTGGCAATATGGCAGTTTCTGCAACAGTCCTAATGCATGGGCTTAGCAAACTGCAGGCAAGGGTACGGCTACCAATATTCACTCCTAGTGGAGCACTCTGGCTTTGCAAACATCTGGTGCCTTATTGCTAAGATGAAGCAGAGATTTCTTACCTGAATACTTTAATTGAATTCTTCTGCAAAGCTCCAATATCCAGCTTTTGGACTAGAAATGACAACTCCATTGTAAAAAGTTATAATATTTGGAAAATTATTTTCTGTAACATTCTACCTCTAAGAACATAGTTATTTCATCACCAAGTCTTTCAAATATACTAGCAAACTTACTTTAACTTTATCCACATATGAAAATGTAGATAAAGAATTAAGAATAAGTGATGTTTTCTCCCTCTTTGTTTCTAAAGTAATTGACATAATGCATTGGAAAAAATAAAAAAGAAACTCCATATATAATCTAATGAATTAGATGGTCACTAATGGGTCTGGAATAGGAAAAACCCAAATGAAGATTTTACTGTAGTGTACTTCCCCAGGGTTTACTTACATAAAAAAATCTTACAGACAGTCTTACTGCAAGTTTTCAACCCTTCACTGAAGAATAATTTTGACTTAGGTACAGCCAGGGTATCAAAAAAATCCACAGAACTAAGAAGACTACTCCTCCAAGAGAACCACTGAAGAAACACAAGTGATACACATGCACTTTGGCCTCCACACAAGTGCTGTAGTGTATGATTTCCTGACTAAGTCAGGATCAGATTTCCCCACTTCACAGAATGCAAATCCTTCTCCATAGCAGAAGGATTATGAAGAATCATGAGGCATTAAAAAACATAATAAAAATCATCATAACTGGACAAATAATTTCAAAACCATGCAACAAAAAGGACTACTGAAACAGAATTGGAATGTAAGTAACTTAGAACATAAGTTCTGGCCAGTTTTTGCCAGGAAAGATTTTGACATTTTGTGGTTTTTTGTAAATTTAGGTCCTACATAAAATCCTTCCGAAGTATTTTACTTAAATGGTGTATTTTATACTATTTCTATTTAACATTTCTAACATTCAATAAGTTTGTGTAACCAGTTGTATGTTGGACATTTTCTAGATGCTGTTACATCTACAAAATGTAAAAGGAAAAAAAAAAATTTGATCAAGAATCCTAGATTACAGTAAACAGAACAAGGTATCCTTCTCTGATAAATCTGAACTCCAGTCTCAGGGAAGAGAAGATCAGAAGCTAGCAAACCTTTAACAATTTTTTAACAAATTGAGTTAAATAATGTTAAAAAAGTTTGTATTAAGTGATTAGTTCAAGGTTGCAGTAGTATGCACAGTTGAAATAAAAGAAAATGTGCATCAAAGACTTCAGAAGATATTTGACGGTAAGAGTGCAAAGGAGCCAAGCAATGGCAAAAGTGATGCGACATAAATTGGTTTCGGAGTACGAAGCTAGAATACTGAAGCAGTATTACTCTACTAGCAGGCCACAATCCCAAGTGAAAAAACTTCTCATGACACTTCTCACTGCTGCCAATGATAATGTTAATTACTGCCATCTTTGCCATGGGTAATGCATAGATCAAGTTTGGGAACCCACAGGCTGGATAACTTCAATCCCTAAGTGTAAATAACATTTCTGGTAAATTTAATTCACAGTTCTGGGTTTTTTTGGCAAATTACATGAAACACATTCTCCATTATGTTTTTAAAATATGCTACAGTTATGATCATCCAGCTATCAAAGTGTAGTATTTTATGTAGTAGTATTATGTAGAGACCTTATCGCTCTCTACAACTACCTGAAAGGAGGTTGTAGTGAGGTGGGGGTTGGTCTCTTCTCCCAAGTTACTAGTGATAGGACGAGAGGAAATGGCCTCAAGTTGCACCAGGGGAGGTTTAGGTTGGATATTAGGAAAGATTTCTTCACTGAAAGAGTGGTCAGGCACTGGAACAGGCTGCCCAGAGAGGTGGTGGGGTCACCATCCCTGGAGATGTTCAAAAACCGTGTAGCCGTGGCACTTCAGGGCATGGTTTAGGAGGCATGGTGGTGTTGGGTTGATGGTTGGACTTGATGATCCTAGAGGTCTTTTCCAACCTTAATGATTCTGTGATTCTGCGATTTTATTATTCCTACAGGACAGTAATGATGGTTAATACTTAACCATTAGAAACTCAGAGTTTCCTGATGTATTTGCACAAGAAAACCCACATAAACTGCCCTCCCCCGTGGCCACTTCCTGGGACCCCCACAGGGGCTGGGAAGGCAACACGGGCCCGGGGCAGCGACACCGGCCCTCCCTGCCCTGCGGGGCCCTGCGGCAGGCTTGGCCACGCCGAGGGAGCCCTCCCCCGTGGCCGGCTTTGCCCCTGCCCTCCTCGCCACCTTGCCCTTCTCTCTCCGCCCAGCCGGCCTCACCACAACACGGCTCTCACAGCACCCAGCACCCCTCTCAGCCCCAACCGCTGCCCTCCTGCAGCCTCCCCCATTTCCTTGGCACCCCAACTCCCTCATCGCCTTCGGTCTCAGCTGCTGCCCCAGCAGGACAGCTTGGGGCTGGGGTGACCCTCTGCGCCCACCTGCATGGCTCCCCCCAGGGACCTGCCTCTCCTCACGGAGGCCACTAGTCTGACCTGATGGTGGCAGGGCAGCGGCGGCTGTCAGGGCAGGGCCACCCTACCCTCACCGGTTCAAATGGTGGCATGTGGTGGGCGGGCAGTGAGGCGGCTGAACAGAAAACAAACAAAAATAAAGAAAATCCAAACAAACAAAACATCAAACACGGGGCACTTCCAGTCCGGCCGTGGTTTGGTGCTGGGTGTGACTGGAGGAGGCAGCCCTGCTTCCCTGCCTTGCCCTTCAGCCATGGCCTACTCATCCCATTGCCTGCCAGAGTGGAAGCTGTCGGTGTAAGGCAGTTGCGGGAAAAACTTAAGCCAATAATCTAATTTAATACAATACAATATAATAAGTGTTTTGTAGCAGAAGGTCACACATTAGTTCTGAGCAGGGGTCATATGTAACTGGATCCTCAGTTCACAAATAATTGCACCAGTTTGACTGGAGACACAGCAAACTGTAGAGTAAAAACAAGTGGGTAAGAAGAGGAAAAGGACTTCTTCAGCTGGTTTCCATCTCTGAGGCCATCTGTTTTCCCAGCTAACTTCTGAAGTTCAGCTGCTCATCCAAGCTTGCAGAAGCAGTAGTAAAGCTGAGGTCAGTTCAAACCGTGATCAGCCAATATGACGTTAAAACCAATAATCTGCTTCTACACTGAACGATTAGTTACTTTCAACGCAATTACAACCTCAACATCATATTTTAACAAAACCCTGGTGTGAAAACAAACTCTGAGAGAGAAGCTAGGGAGATTGTGAGGTTAACTTGTTCTTCTGAGTAGAGTTTCTTTAAGTCTATATGAAAACCAGCTGAGTTTTCAAGAGAATCCTAATTCTGGAAGAATGTAAATAATGCAATTAAGTCTTCTTCTGAATGAGAGCCATACTGTGTTCTTAATGGCTAAAAAAAAAGATGCCGTTGTATTTCAGTTGAATTAAAGTCAAGATATTTCTTCAAAACATGCAACTTGTTCAGTTTCCTTTTGTTAAGGAAATTGAAATTCTCATTTTTTTCAGCCAATTAAACACTATTAACCTTAAAGCTTATTGAGGACTGCCAGCTCCTTTATCATCATATAGTTCTGTAGATATCCGGCAGAGCACTTGATGCTGCAGACTGCCAGAAGTCCACAGGCTACAGTGAAGGAACTACAGGGGTGGAGAACATAATCTTGAAAAGCAAACCACGCCATTTGTTTGGCATGCCTAGAAAAGCTGTGATTTTAAAGCCTGCACAAATCACTTACAATTTATTTTGAAAAAATGCAGTAGTCTATGTTGGCAACATTCTCATTAAAACTACTCTCTAACTGAGTGCCTTTATTTATAAGGAAAAGTAAATATACGTAACAGTATTGTTAGAGGCAATGTCTGTTGCATGCACATGCTGACTTTTTTACAGTTGCATTACACACAGTTGTAAACACCATAACACTAGGAAACACATAATTTTAATATGCTTTTAATATCATCAACAAAGTAAAGAAACATTTGAATCCTTAATGGAATCTAACTTAAGAACAGTTACATTCTAGAGATTTTTAATTGTACATTAGTAATGAAGAATTTTTGTAAGGGAAACGGTATGTCCATGTTCTCAGCATTCCTGCACCATTAGTTCTAGGTCAGGAATCTAAAATCCTGAAAAATAAGAAAAAGCTTTAGCTGTTGGTATGATATTACATATAATATTTAAAATACGATGGAGAAGTAAGATATATTAGAAAATAGAGCATTATAATATTGGCGTAGGGAAACCTTTTTATATCTCTCCAAAGAATCAAATGATTTGAAATTAAATCCTGAAGTCTGTACTTAGTTTCAGTGTGAGGTTTTTTCTGTGTAAGAACAGGGGGATTACCCCCAGGAGGTGGTTTGACAGGTGGTTGAATCGGTTCTTCCTGACATACACTTATCACCATTGTAAACTTTCCAAACTGTTTACAGATCTCAGATATTTTCCATTTCTTTGTGCCTGAAACAGCTCTGAGTTCTCAGTTCTAGGAACTGAGTACCTACAGCTTCTATTCACTTCACCTGAAGATACATGAATTTAGCACATCTGGGAGAAGCTTGTCTGCAGAAATCTAAGTTGACAAAACAGTTAAAGGCTTTCTGAGACTAATTATCAACATAAATATTGTGCCCTATTTGTATAAAAATAAAATAATTTAAATATAGATTGTGATTAAAATCATTAAATGAATACCTCCTTCGCGAAAATCCACTGATCTCCTTCCGTTGCGTGGCTGAAAGACAAATATGCAATAAGTGCTCTATAAAACTGACTGGTTTCAGTAACAAAGCCCCACCCAACTTGGTATGTATAGGAATTGGGAGATTTTTCAGTTCTGTCAGTGTGATCATCATTAAGGGTAAACCTGAGACCGGTTATTGTTTAATGTCTCCACCTCTGGAGGAGAATTATACAGTAAATATTACTGTATACAGACTGAAGAATGAATTATGTCCATCTTGTATGATTTTATAATGGGGAGAAAGCCACAAGAAGTCACTCTAAGAGACCATTATCTCTCATTCTTTTTTCATTTTCTTAAGATGTGCTTCCAGATTGTTGTTATTATTGCATTATAAGTGTTTGTTGTAATTAACAAAGAAATATATGTCACTTAATGATTTTATTTTTAGACTGTGTTCTTTAACATAGGCAAAGAGTTTCTCCCTTTTCACCATGGTCATTTCAGAAATATTTTACGCTACGAAGGGACTTGATACGATGTCTACTAAAGCTGATAAAAAAATCTGTTGCTGAGCTTAATAAGAATTTGCTTTTCACTCTGGTATCATGAATGCATCGATGTTAATATTACCTATAACTTTGGCCTGTCATAAGAATTCTAAAGATCCAATCCTGATACATAAGAAATATAACTATAAAAACTTGCCTTCTTTTCATTAGCTACTTTCTTATTTAAACAGAAAAAAAGATTAACCAAAATAAAAAAAATTATTATTAAGTCTGACTTGCCATCCTTAACTTGCTCAATTTTGCATCAAAGGCATCAAAGATGAACAGAGTAGTTTCATTCTCATGAGAATTTCTGTTTCTAGTTTCTAATCTTACTGGTCAAAACACAAGGAAAACAGGAAGGTCAGGCCCAGTATCTGTTTTGGTATAGTATATAAGCATGGCATTGTACTTATATCACATGCAAATGTACCATACTGAACAATGCTTTAGAAGGATTGTCCAAGATGGCATATTTTCTAGAACTTTCTCTGAAAATTATATTCATAATAACCAATTACTTATTAAGACATAGCATCGTATCATGTACATACAAACACTAGGATGTCTACAACAACTTCCTACTATCCCTTTATTTTAACCAAAGAAAATGTCTGGAGCAGATCTTCGGTAGTCCTATATGGTGGGATGCTCTTACTGAAAAAATTTTCCTCAGTCACCGTAATTCTTACTGTAATTCACTGGTTTCTCTACTTTTTGGTTTGTAACACTTAAAAAATGAAAAAAAGTCAAACAAACCATACCCTGTAGAAAAAGTAGCCTCTACTTTGAATCCCTCCAGGTCCTTGAAGTTCTTCCTGAAAAAAAGTATTTTAAATCATATCTACTCTTGTAAATTAATCCATATAGAGAGGTTGTTTATGTACTTATTAAAATTATTTCTTCCATACTACTATACATGCCTTAAGACATGCTTTATGTATATTTCTCCATGTCAGTAACAAGAAGTTCATGTTGCCATGTAGAAATAGCAGAAAACACCCCAAGTTTTGGTGCAGTTCAGATTGCTTTCGAATGGTACTAGTAATGATGAGCAGCCTTTGCCTTTGACTTTCCAGACACAGCCAAAGGGTCTTCATGGCAGTAGAGTCTCTACAAACAAAGTAGAGTTTGTCTTTGCACCTCACAGAAGGACAACAATGCAAAGCTTAAATATCAGAAATACTTGGGCTCCTCCCAGGAATGAGATCCCAGACTGTCCCCAGAGGTATATCATGATGACCCTTCTCAGCTTAACTCCCAAAGAAAAGACCAGTGCTTGCGATATTCTATCCTGTCTGTGCTGCACACATTGAGAAACAACTGTCTACTGATCCACACAGCAAGGAGGAGGGTGGAAATGGTGAAGAAAATAGAAATTCCATTTAAAGGTAACAAGTACAAAGCATGAAGTATCCAATTGCTTTAATGAGACCTTCATGATTAGAGACCACATAAGCTAAATGACAGTATTTTCATTGCTTGTGTTAATACCAGATATATGAGTGGGGTGTCTGTCCTGCAGGTGGGGAGACAGGCCAACCGAGAAACAAAATAGTTCAAATCTTGTGCTTACCAGAGCATAAAATTTAGATGGAATTTATTCAGCAATCATGGTACTTCTCAATTAAAAACTGGGGTCATGTGTTCTCTTGGGTAATGACCATAACCTGAGATGTCACAGAAAGACATCACTTCATGCTCTAGTCTAATGCTGTACAAATTGTGTGAAACAAGATGGCTCCCATCATTGCCAAACACAGGAGCAGCTTCAATCCACAGAAGCTTTCAAAGGAAGTAGTGTTTAAACTACACATAATTTCCAAGTCTTGTTTTTAATTTTGACTTTAGTTCATCAGGTATACCATTACACCTAGTTTCTTTGCTGTATGTAAAATATCTGGCTGATTTTTATGTATGTTGTCCACCTCATTCTGGCATTACCTGGTTTGAAATACCCACCTCAGATCTATAATGCATTCAATACTTTAGTTTGTTATATTTAAAAAGGCTAAAAATTTATATGTTAATGGAGTCCTGTACATTGCCATTGGAGTGTCTTATGATAGTTATCATTCATTATTTTTCTACTGTTTCTATTCAATATGTGAACAAATATAAAAACATAAATGAAACAGGCAGCTGTTGCAAGTTAAGGAAATTGATCTAGAACATAAAAGGAATCAAAACTACAATTAGTAATATGGAATTGTGATTTATTTTACGGATTTTTAACATGTTAATGTCATTCTCTACTTACAACCAGACACCTCTTGAAGAAGACTATGTAGTTTGTCTGATTTCATGTCAGAAGGCTGGTATTAGAAACCAACTGAAGCTAAAACCTGTCTTCATTGTAACCCTTGCCTTCTAAACTTCCAAAGGTTTGGAGATGTTAAAAAATAACTAATATATGCATGTATATTCACAAACCTCCATGTATATATGTATACTGAAACATATGTATTCATGAAATATGTTTATTTAGAGTTAAATGCCTGCCCTCTAAAAGTTATCTTGTTCAGTCTCTTAGATTGACTTGCCAACAAAGTGCTCTTGCTTCTTCTTAGATCATATTATACCAGCCAAGATGGAGCTCAAGAGGAATCAAATTCATGACAAAATCTGGTGTCAGTCCAAACTGGGAACAAAGAATAAATTTAATAAGGCTCATTTCCTCCTTCACCCATCCATCTTTCCAATTCCTTGTCTGGTCAAGGAGAGAGGTGGGTGTGCTTATGTACAGCAAGTCCTCATTTTCTTTCCAGTATTAGGAAAAAAACATTAGCCGTGAGCTAACCCTTCCTGAAGCACATTCTGTGACACCAGAGTGAGGTAGTCCAACCAAAGGTGGGCAGCCCACAGGAACATGGGAGCTTCCTGCTCCATGGAGGATCAAGGTTCCTCTGCACATCTTAAGCAGGGTTGCTGTGATCCTCTACTGACTTTAAAGTTTACCTGTGCCATTTCCCCGTCAGCCTATCTGGTAGAGTCTCTTGGAAAGATAGATTTAGAGCTTTCTTACATTCAGGGAATAATTGCACTACTTTTATTATTGATAGCAGATTATTTCAGTATTTTCTTAATTTTCTTATAAACTAGTATGGCCCTTAGCAATAACATTTAGAGAGTATTTTAAACTCTTACACTAAAATATTCTGAAATTTGCAATATAAAAAATATGATAAGCATAATATGGATGAATTTCAAAGATTTATTATGACATTAAAATAAATAAGGTGCATACAAAAATACCAAAACCAAAAGAGTCTGCAAAGGAAATTGCTTCCAGAAGATGCTAGGATTCTGTAAATGTCTGGTGTTTATGCGCTGTACAGGAGTAAATAACACCTTTAACAAAGTGACTGGTATTGACAGCAGGAATTGAGAACAGGAAATCAAAAAAGTTGCTTTCTGTAAAATACAATTCAATTTAGAGTTGTTCTTATTGTTTCCTTAGATTTATATGAATATTTAAAAATGGCTATATTCTGTAAGTGTTGGCCATGTCATTACTTCATAATGTGTAACATCACGATTGCAAACTAAAGACTACTACTTATCACAATGCAGTATGGTTGGAATTCTAACTGTTGCCATTTCCATGTACTACTAGT
Source organism: Morus bassanus (assembly GCA_031468815.1). NCBI lineage: Eukaryota > Metazoa > Chordata > Aves > Suliformes > Sulidae > Morus > Morus bassanus. The sequence goes on along the minus strand of CM062570.1, from coordinate 54,148,298 downwards.
TAAGAGTACAATACAAATAATATGAGACAGATCTTTTAAAAATTAGCCACTTGAAAAGATGACTAAAGAAACACATAATACTCATCATCATTCATTAATTTTTACTTTAAAAATTTGATTAAAATAAGGTACCTTACAAAAAGAAGCTTGATAAAATGTTTGCATTTTGCCACAAAGTTGTATCAGCCTGCTCTGGGCTTATTCCCAAACACGATAGCATTTTTTAAATCTGTTTTTTTAATTTCCTTTGGAAGAAATATTTCCAAACACTGTCCTGAAAAAGATCTTTTTATATCAGTATATATTTACACTTTACATCAGATAGCTAGTATACTTTTCAATTTTTTTCTAATTTGTAGAGTATGAAATTTGATGTTTCTTTGATGTAAAAAAAATAAGTTTTTAGATTGTTTGTCACATGATGGCTTGACAGCTCTTAAAGAGAAACAATTTATTAAATTTCATTTGTGAGTTGTTGTAAGTATAGTGACTCTAAATATATATATAAGACACATGATATACTCCGTAGAGTTTGGTGTTACTATTACTTGGAAATATATAGTTCAGTTTTGAGCCCACTAAAAATAAAACTGCCATGAAGAGGCTGAAATATGTTGGAATATGTCAAATATGCCACAAATTTTAGGTTATTTTCTGTTTATTAATGTATTCTGTTTCTATTAATTATGCCATCAACCTCAATGGAAGTAAATTCAATATATTAATGTATTCTAGCAAAAGGACTTTATTGGATTTAAAAGGCAGTTTGTTTTCACATACAGCAACTTTGTGTTCTTGCATTTACGTTTTCCTTCCCATTCTTTGTCTTAGTTGACATGTACGTACATTTAAGAGCACAAAGAGCTATTCCAAGAATATTCTTTGCCAGTATATAGGTCTAATAGCATTCATACAATTCATGTCAATGTCATCACAGAAGGTAAATTTTACGTGGTATTTTCCTTTCAGATGTGTAGTGCGTTAAAATTTTCTTAACAAGTTTAGTCCAGGAGAAGGTGTACCAACTCTAAGTTCTTATATGTGGCCAGGTTCTGTCACTGGATAAGAAAAATGCGATTCAGAGCATATAGTTGGGATTATGCAGTGATCCAAAAAGAGGGGTAGATAGTTTTACCAACCACAAACATGACTAGATGAAAGCTGACATACATAATCATAGGATTAAGACTTCATTGAAAATTTGGGAGTTAACAACACAGCCTTTATTTGGATTAATAAAGGAAAAGTCCTACTCATGGGGATGCTACTACCTGAGTTTTAAAGTATCACATTCATACACCTAATTTAACTTTTGTATCAGTGAATATAAGGAATCATATCAATGAACTAATAAATAACCAAGCTGAAGTCAATGTAAAACAGGAAGAATCTGGGTCTTAGATTTTGTTATACTTTATTATACAGGAATCTTTGATATTCTTATAGAGGAAGATTCTTATACGTCAGACTGCATTTTTCTCTTCTCTCCATAGCTCCATTAAAGGGATGGACATTTCTATTCATCTGCTTTTTGATGTTTGAAATTTGAAATTGCATTTGCAGCTAATATACCCAAATTTTAGGATATTTTTGAAACAATGGAGCTATTTCTTTCTATGTGAAACTTTGTTCCAAAACACACTATTTTTCTATGCCTATAAACTACTTGGCAATTCTTAGTGTTATAAGTCATAAATAATATATGTTTAAGGTTTGAATTCCAAATGGGGGAATAAAAGACACCCCCCCTAGAAAATATAACTCAACTGAGATGTAACAGTAGAGATAAAATTTAAAGTCTTTTTCTTTGTATAAAAAGAACTAACAGATCCATTTTGATACATAGGCTTTGCATTCTACCAGTGTTCTGTGTCAGGCATATATTACTTCAGTGGTTTTTTTTTTAAGTGTTAAATATCAGCAAGATTATTTTTCACTAATTTAAGAATATAGAACCCTCCCATTTCTAATGAAAATACAATAGTGTGATATTAAATCTTGAAAATAACGTTATGAGCAGAAAGGTCTACAAAGACATTTGAGAAGAGCTAATGAATCACAAAGTGTGAGAATGCAAACATGCAGAGTTTAAGATTACATACGTCCACTTTGTATCTCTTCAGTCTTCTCTCATTAAGTTGGGGAACAAGTTCCAGCAAAGGATGCAGGACAGATGACTGAGAGGACACGAACACAGACACATGAGCAACAATGACATTCGGAACTTATGATGCAAAAAAAGTCTCTTCCCGCAGTATTGGCTTATGGATCAAACATGCACCAAAAAAGGACTGAAGGTGTTAATTGAGAAACATATTCTTCTAACATTCTGACTTGACAACAAACAGGTACCAACATTTATATTTACGCTATGAATGTGACTCACAGAGTGATGGAGGGAAAAAGCTATGCGTCCTCACCTTTACTCACTGAAAGTTCAGAACTGTTTACAGACTTATTGCCCAGGTAATTGCAATTATTCAGACTTTGATCAGCCTCTGTGAGTGGTACAGAGAATATTTCTGTACAGTACTCCTACTAACATTCTATGATTATCTACTACGGAAGTTAGCAACTTCAATCTCCATTGTACTAAAAAGTTCATTTTACTTCCAAATAACTTAAATAGCAGCAAGAAAAATTATTTTTTTTTGCTAGAAAACAGTGTGCAGGAAGGATCCATTCTCAAGTAAGACTTGTAACCATGGCACTGGTCACTCTACCTAAAAGACAAGTTCCAATCATTAAATTCCTTGTGTGCACAAGGAATTTATGCTTGCAGACAGCCTGGTTAAGCAGAGTGGCATTGCGTGCAGTATAAGTGCCCCCTCTGGCAAAACACAACCATGTGGGGTGTGGAGAGAGGTCCACAGTGAGAAATGAAGTAGAAAAACCTATGTTCCATCAACCAATTTAAACCTTCAACTCATATAAACATAATTTATGAAATAATGCATTTTTGATACAATACTTCTTAGAAAAGTAATACAGCAAAGAGAATTATAATATATGGAATAACTAGAGATACCAAAGTGTTAAGGTACTTAATAGGTGCAATGAACTTGCCTACTTGGAGCCAATTTTGCACTGCCTGCCTAAGGTAGGCAATGTGGCATCATAATAGCTAAAAAAGTAGACGTCTGATGTGTAGCAGAGGAGTTAAAGGCCATCCCAGCTGGCCATTCGGGCTCTGTCTTGCAGCCAGTGGAGAGAGGTTAATAAGGCAGAAGAATGATGGATCTCACCTAAGTTAGTATCTCTGAGAACTGGGGTAGAAAATAGTCACCTGAACAGCTAAAGCAGAAGAAGTGAGAAAGCAGTAATCTCTGGGGGCAGGCAGGGGCAAAGGGGGATGCAGTAACCTCTTAAGCAGGAGCAGCAGCAGAAATAGCTCATTTCACTGTGCCCTGATTACCATTAAACCGCCAAAGCAGCTCCCTCATTAAAACACTGACCCTGGTATCATCGATACCACTTTCTAGGAAATATACCACGTTTCTGAAGAAACATAAAGAACAAGGCAAAAAATGGACATTAACATATAAGAATGATTGTTAAGAAATGAGAAAAAATGAGTATGTTTAACCTTCTCAAAATCCTATCATGCGGAGAAAAAACACATAGATGCACACAAATAACAGATTATGTTTGCACATTAAAAGCAAGAATGGATCACATGTAATTTGGCTTATGAGAATATTTTTATAGCAACAGTACCAAGCTATTTTTAAAATCATATTTTTCATTTAAAATATAATCCAAAGTCTGAGTGAGACTTAGATACTGTCCTGCCTGATACATATTTATGACATGCACAAATAAATACATACAATATAATTAATAAAAATTCACGAAGAGTTCTTTATATGTATGGTCATGTTTTCAGATTCTATAAATCCACACTGTTTCACTGCGTATGTTATGTTTCAGTACCAGAAACAAGCATTTGATCTTATTCTTAAATGTTGTCATTACAAGATTAAGATGCAGTTGGGATTCTATGAGCGTTTGGTTGTTTTTTTGCATGCTTGGGCAATGCTGATGATCCTCTCCCATGTTATTAAACATATTCTATATCTTAAACACAAAACTGCCAGTTCTGAGCTTGCTATACAGTTGGAGAGACTACTGCAAAAAGGAACATTACCTTGTTTTTACGGACAAGTGCACACGTACTCACAAGGAGGTGCTACGCCACTTACCATGATGTCTGAGTTGCCTGAGTCATGAGTCTTAGAATAATGAAATAAGAACTGTTCAAAAAAATTAAAAGTGGGGTTTTACTACAAAACAGGGAAAGTGTGTTATGATTTTCTTGACAATTTCAGTGTAAACATAAAATATACACAGAAATCTTACCCTTTTGGTGTTGTCTTTTTCATCTAAACCCTGTAGGAATAATAATCAGTAGAGAAGCTTTTATTTGTTAAAAAAAAAAGAGCAATGGGCAATTTTGATTACATTATAAACTTTTCAGTACTGGATTGGAATATTGTCTTTCCTTGACAGATATATTACATGTCTTTGCTTACCAATGTAACTACTCTTTTCAAGCTCTGTGGAGAGCATTGATTACTCACCACTAGAAGAGCAGATGGGTTTAGTGGATGCTCCTTTGCATATCCCTAGACTCTCATAAGTGAATTTCTTTCTCCATTGAGAGCTCATCATTTTTCTAATCTAGAGCAATAAAAACACCTGAAACTTTGTATCCAACCTGGAGATTACGTTCCAGACACTGGAGTGTCCCTGTCGCCTTTAATAGATGTTGGGATAGGACACATAGCATTTCAGAGAAAGAACTGATAGTATTACTTCCAGGACCGAGTGACACTTCAGATACTGGGTCCTCAGAATTCATTGTAGACACTGGCACACTGAGAGATCAGGCTTCAGAAATGCTAAGTGGTCTTTTGTCTGTGTTACCTGTGGTTTCTGGAGAAATTCCATGACCAGAAAACAAAGTTCTTCTAGCACACTGGACACCTAATGCAAAGAAAACATGAACTCAGGTATCACACTTCTAATCCTACTGCATATAACAAATAGTATCAAAATAATAAAGTAACCTCTATCTGACTCACCTGAGGCTGAGAATCTGAGGATAGGTAAGCAGAACATGCATCATCTATCTGTAAAAGTTCACACAGTCCTTTTTTAAGAAGTCAGATCAAGAAAAACAAGAGAAATACGTATATTTTCAAAAAAACTTCAGTGAATCCAAAGGTATGGCAAGCTTGCCCACCATAAGGAATTCTTACAGGTACATTCATGAAATATTTTGTATTCAAGGGCAAAAGGAGCCCTTAACCAAATAATCAAATTTATACTTGTTTGAGCACAACGAACATGTACATATCTGGGTCCTTTATTCTCTTACTCCACTCACGTCCCTCCTGTTTGTAGCCCTCGCAGACTAAATCATATATTAAATTATGATTTTAAGCATCTGGGGTATGGACTATGAACTGATATCTCTTCTGCGATATTTATGCATTATACAAAACAGCAAAGAAAATGACAAAACTAAAGCAAGTGATTCAAAGAGCAGTCCTCGAACACTACTCTTCCAATTGGATTCCAGCATGCCTGCAGGTGCATGACACACACATCTCTTGGGTGATTATGATACGTGCTAGCACGTCTTATGTATGCCAGCCAATTTGTGTGTGTCACCAAGCAGCCAATATCCAAGGTTTGCACTGATTTCTTTGGCAAATGAGGAGCCTGACAAGATTTCATTTCAAGGAGGTAGTTCCCAAATCACAATGCTAGTAAGAGATATATTCAATATATTTCAAGGGATCTAAACTCAGAGCACTGGGGAAGAAGTCATTGCTGTTGAACTTAGACATGTCAGCACAGAACGGAATGTTACACACATAGAGACAAAACAAAACAAAAAAATCCACAAAACAAACCAAGAAGCCCCAAACCTCACCAGCTACTTCATCTGGATCAAAACAAATGTTCGTTTAGCTCTGCATTTTATCTCCAAAAATAGCCATACATTGGCACCCAGGGAAGAGCCTAAGAATAGAGCAGTGGTCTAGTAAAATCCATGCTCTCCAGCCACAGTGGATTTCTGTGCTGTGGATTTGACCAATCTCTCTCTGAACCACTGTAAACTTTCAGCATCCACCACGTCCTGTGGTAAGAGTTTCCTAAACACTGCGTGAAATACCACTTCTGTTTCTCTTGATCAGTCTTTGCAAAGCTAGCTTCATTCAGTGCTATCACCGTCTTGTCTTGGAAGAAGTAATGAATAAGTGACTCCTACCCATCGTCTCCCTTCTCTTCATGACCTCGTGTAGACAATTAATCACATCCTCTTTCTGTTGTCTCTTTTCCAAGATGTAAAAATTCCATACTACTGAATCATTTTTAGCAGAGTCTTTAATTGGGAAGGGAGAAGAAATGGAATAAAGGACATTTCAATTCATAGAAACAATATTACCAGTGCTGAAATCTCAAAATATTCTGTAAGGAAAAGAAAAAATCTCCAGTAGTCCAACTGAAGCTGCACAGTTTAATAATAATGGTTTTTTTTTCGTTATTATTAAAACATGGATTAACTTTTCATTATATAACTTTAAAATTGTATCAATAGCAACCTGCATTGGTATGCACCATTTCTTCCATTGAATATTTAATACTGTTTATCTAGATGCCAAAAAGCTTTGCCAATCATCTAGTTCATAGACTGCATAAAACAATGTTGTTTTTTTTTTAAATAAAGAGTAGGCAATATAATGAGTCTTATGATTTTATTATAGGTAAAAAGCCCTAAAAAACACTTTTTAGCACTGAAAACAATAAATGAAAAAAGGAATAAGCAAATAATGCATATCTGAGTACTTCAAGACAAGAGATGATTCATTTCTCCAGAGACAATCTATGAGAATACATTAGCAGAGACAGTGGGAAAGCTAATAGCTCACAGAATTCCCCTTTGAAATAGTTTTTGTTGTAGCACATCCTCCCCGTTCTCTTTCACCTTCATCTTGCATTTGCTTGTCTCTGGTTATATTAGTTCAGCTTCACTACTTTCAGAGTAAGAAAAACATAGAGGAGAAATCAGTAGTGAAGGAGATAAACTAAGCTGAAGCAATTTTGGAAGCCTACGTTAAAAATTTGCTGTTTCTTCTTATGGAGGGATTTTGTTGTTGTTGTTGTTTTTTATTGGTTTATTTGCTTGATTTGTAGTTGGAGGTGACTATTAAAGAACTACCATAATTTGGTAGCAGGACGAGCCAGAGACTGCTTTTTGTTTGATACAGTGCAAGGCAAGGTATCTCTCAGCTAAAACCTGCATGGACAATGGAAGGGCTGAGGAAAAGCCACAGCTGCTGTTAATTCCTTTTTAAAAAATAAAAATAAAAAGTTAATAGTTTCTATCATCCTTGAAGCATCTTCTCACTAATTTTCTCTCCTATCTCAGAAACGTGGCCTGAGGGTGGGAGCTTGTGAGGTTGTTTAAATAACACAAAGAAACAAAAGGATGTGAGAGACAAGTAAAGGAACGCAATACTTCGTTACAAGTTCCCATATTTATAAACTCAGAGTCATTCCTGGAAAACACTGGGTTAATTTAGAGGCAGGGCTTCTCCTGAGTGATCCACTAATAAAGTAACAAACAGGGAAGAACTGATTCTTTTCACGCTGAGAAATGCTGGTGAACTAGTATGATTCTGCAATCAGTTTGATCTAGAGCATGTAGCTATGCATCTAATTCTCTTTCCTTAGACTCTCTCCAGTCCTGCATTATTCTTGCTACAACAGTAAGTTTTAGATTGCTTATATCACGTAATTTTACACATAGAATTTAGCATCTCATGCATACTTTTTTGTTTGCTGAAATCAACAGGAACTTTGCCTTTGCCTCCAGTCACCATAGGAACAAATCCTGTGTTGCAAATAGCAAATCTTAGCAATAAATGCAGAAAAGTATAAAATAGCATTTTTCAATCCAGAATGTAACTAACTCATTTTCATTAACTCCTTTTAGCTATCAGGACCTTACTTCCCAAGAGACCACTTTTTCCCAGGAGATAAATATCACCAGGGCTTGTTCAAGTGCCAGTCTAAAAATATGTTAGTGTTTGAGTCAACACTTCCAAAATGAGCTAAGGCGAGCTGACAGAAAGGGAAGAGTCTCCTCTAATGGCCTCAGTAGGAAGAAATTTACTCTGCATCTGTACACCTGGTGAATCACTTGCTTTCTAATGTTATCAGAAGCTACAAAATTAAACATCAACAGGATACTGTTGATACAGCAACGCCAGAGCATGCGAGTTGCAGGCTAACCCTCTCTGCATGTTATGCCCTGCCACTCCATCTGTTCCAAAAAGGCAGCAAAGACCCTGTGTTAACACACGTGTCACATCCTAGAGCCAAAACAAACGTTCATTTCAAAGCTGAGAGTGGAAGTTATGACAGTGATCAGTACCAAAATGTTAGAGGGGCTAATTGACACAGTACATTATCCGTTACCTAACCAATTGAGAGGCTAGGATAGGATTAAATACAGCGTCCCAGCCCTGCGTGCAGAACAGAATAAGCAAGGGGTAAGATGGGATGAATTGAAACAATTACTGCATATCATGTACAGACTGTAAAAATACCAGATGGGACACCGTGTTTCTTCCAGCGACTGCCTGGTCATTGACAGTTATATGACAACTGTTACCAAACACAGTTCTCCATTGAGCCAAGACAGGCTTTTCCCTAAACAACATCTCAACACTCAGACTCAACATCCTCCTGGAGCAACTGTTCAGAAAATCTGGAAAACAAGATGTTTCACCTCTTCACTGATGTCAGGATAAGAGATGTACAGGAGAAGCAGGACTGGAAGAAGGAGCACCTGAACTCCATGCAAGAGAAATACTGGAGAGTGAGGTGTGACCGTAGGAAGGTTGGGCACAGAAGAAATGGAGTATACCATATGCCAGTGTGCAGATGATGCTTACCTCTTTCCACAGCTGCAAATCCTGATCTGCCTTGACTGCTTGGGATGACATCGGTGCACCTGGAAGCACAAACCATGCTTAGCAATGCTGCACAGCAAAGGTCGTTTTTATAAGTAACCCATGCCAGTGATTTAAATAAAAACTCTGAACACAATACGATACCTAGCACACTTCTCATTGTCCAGTAGTTTCTGCCTGCTATATGTCAGCAACACAGCAGAAGGCTTCTTCACAAGTTCACAGCAGATGCGGGCGCTCACATCTCTCAGCAATAAACAGTGTGGAAGTTCCTCATCTTACACCAGGGGTCAGGTTAGCATTAGTCCGTTCTCAGCAATAAGTAGCGGGCAAGAAACTTTGTGTGGCAGCTCTCAAACGCTAAGGCCTGCTCAGGAAAACACATTCTAGCACCTACAATCTCGAGGTTTCTGAGAACTCAGCTTGCCTCCAGCGCACGCATCTCAAGTTGAGAATCTGGATCCTACCTCTTGCTTTGTTGTCTGTTACAGCCAAACAACTAAACATGTGCTATGTAATGTACGCTTGCATACGAATAATACCCATGACATGAATGTGGCATTTTTGAGGCAATAAACAGTACCTGCATAACTAGCTTTGTTTCCTCTGTCTGGCGTATGTGATGTGGAAAAGCTCAGTCTCTTAGAAGACTGAATATGTTATTAATTGCATAATGCTGCAATGATGCTGTGCTTCCTTGGAGGCAGCTCCTTTCTCCGTCTCTGCCCACCCAGGCTACAAACCTGGAATTCACTGTCTCTGGGTCGCTCCTGACCCAGCCCCCAGAATATCCACCTTTCCACACTGTTATTTTATCTAGCAGTATATTCCTAATAGTAATGTATTATCAGAATCTCTCTAAATAATAGAAATGAGCATCACTGAATTGTGAGTACGCTAGAGACCATGTAAACATATTGATGTGGGGTTGTGTTGTAACTCACCTGGGAGGGAGATTGGTGCTGGAGAGGGTGGTGCTTTATCTGTACAGTCCTAGCACTGCAGGAAATACTATGCATCAGATAGATAAATCATCTAATTTATCACCGTGCCCAAAGCTGCTGCCATGGGCCATGCCTGACCAGTTTATACACCGTTCTTAAAGACCTCAATTAATAGAGATTTTATAAGCTCACAGTCTATAATTACCTGTGGTCACATTTTTTTCAAATAATTGAACCAAATTATACAAAAAAGGGATGAAGGTAGACTTAGCTAGAATGGCCAGGTGAGCAGGGTATGAATGCGCACCATCTCCATTTATTTTACATGTACCACTAATAAAAATAACTACAACAGTAATTAGTTCCAGGCATTAGGGGGTGGATTTCAAAACCACATTTTGGTACTGGCAGAGACTTAAGGTGACTAATTATTCTGGATGTTTGTTTTCCCCAAAAAAAGAATTAGAAGGGCTCTTAAATTCATACTATGTAGAAGTGGGATATTTTTGAATCTCTGAGATGATCACATAACAAGAAAACTGCTTTCCAATGAAAAATTTGCTTTTTTTGATGTTTGTTTTAGTTCAAGGAAAAACACCAAATAAATTAAAGGCACTACAATTCTCTTACTTTGTTTTCTATTCTTAAATTAGTATATTCAAGTATTGCCTGAGACTGGTATCCTGGTTGCCAAGAGTGGAACTGGCATCACTTCAAATTAACACACCTTCCTCGTTAAAGCTTTGCCTGCCTGTCTCTGAACACTGCTTCTGCCATTGGTTCCCAAGGCTTTCCAGGGGGAGCAGAAGAAATCCAATAGCCTGTAAAGCTCAGGGAAGCAGGCAAGAAAGCCTGAATATTACAGCTTGCCTTTTTTTTTTTTTTTCTTTCCTGGAGCATAAACTTTTGGACAGAGGAGTTGCAATTATTTCACTAGCTCATAAGTTTCCTTAACCCTTTTCCACTTATTCATAAAACTCTTGTTTCATGTGCAGTCCCATCTGTTTTGTGCTCACACCTAGGACTACGTGCCCCCCAAAGCTGAGTGGTGTCCCTCCAAAACAGTAAGTTACCTTGTACTAGACACAGAATACGCATAGCGGGGGGGGGGGGGGGGGGGGGGGGTGTGAAGAGTGCTACTGAGGAAAGCAATCCTATTCAAAAGGAATATATAGGAGGAAATCCTCCTACAAAAATGACAGTCCATGATATATTTGTGATATATTTGTTCTCTTATCCTTCAATCCCGCCAACTTCTAAAAACTCAACTTCTTCCAAGGCAGCAGAATGCCAGGTGCACAATTTCAGTCACTTTTCAACCTGGGATTCACTTAAATCTTCTCTTCCCTCCACTGCTCTCCCTACAGGAGCTCCTGGCAATCATTTCTGCAAGAACAGTGACGAAATACTGTGTGCCATTGCCCTTCCTTGCCCTCCTTTTCCTTCCCTCCCCTCTTCCACATCTCCAGAATTTGTTTTTAACAGAATATTCGGTATATTGTACTTAGATTTCTTTGATTCTTGATATTAAAAAAAACACAACAAATCAGACCAAAAACTCCTGATGAAAGTAACTCACACACACATAATACAAACAAAACAGAACTATTCCTTGCACAGCAACTTATTTTTTAATGTTACTTCACAGGGTATAAGTATTTAATCTATCTGGAGTAGGAAAATAGAATAGAAAAGAAAGTATGTTTTGTTAAAAAGCTGTGCTCATTTCACAAGCACTCCCTGCTACAAAAAGAGCAACTTTCAGGTGTAAGACAACATTTCAAATTAAATCAAGAAAACCAAGCTCTGTGCCTAAAGCAAGTCAGCAGCTCTACCCTGTCCCACTTAACCCCACCCCCAGGGATTCCTCATGCAGTAAATATTGCTTCAGGTTGAACTAAGTGACTTCCAGAGGGTCCTAAATTTTCCTACAATTCCACGATACACCTCATTTCTCTTTTCTTAGCTTTTAAATCAGAGGAAATGATATTTAAAATGATATCGCTTTTAACAAAAACCACCTCCCCAAGTTGCTGGAGTGGACCTTTGCCAGGACAGGGTAATCCTGCCTGGATACACGAAGAAACCTCCCCCCCCCCCCCCCCCCCCAAACCCAACCCCTGAAATCGTGCCCAGCAGCTGCAACCTCCTGCACATCTGCACCTCTCCCAGCCCCGCACCTCACCCCGGCCCTGCTCGGCGGCAGGCAGGGGCAGGCAGGGGCAGGCAGGGGCAGGCAGGGGCAGGCAGGGGCTCGCTTTGCAGCCCCCTCGCAAGTGTGACAGGCTGCTGGGGTCACCCCCCGCCCCAAGAAAAAAATATTGCAGGGCTGGCAGTGCAGGAAGGGGTTTGCCAGGAGGATGCTCCTCACCTTTGCAAGCAGACATCGAGGAGGCGAGGAGGAGGAGGAGGAGCAGCGGGGAGCCCGGCGGCGCCGCGCCGTCCCCTGCCCTCCTCGGGCAGCGCTGGGGGGCGGCTGCGGGGGGCTGCTGGTGACAGAGGCTTCCCATGGCCGCGGTGTCCCCTGCGCTGCCTCCCTGCCAGCCGCTCCTCTGGGCATGCCCTCCCTCCCTCCCCAAACTTTTTAAGTCCCCCTGACACGTGGACGAGCATCAGCCGGAGCGAGGGAGGGCGCCTCGGCCGCCCTGCCCACCCGCCCGCTCCCCCGACGGCCACCTCGGGGCCACCCCCGCCGGTGAGTCAGCCCCACTCCCACCCCGCGGGGCAGATCCGCCTGTAACCCCTGCTTGGCAGCGGGGCGAGGGGCTGGCTGGGCTCCGGGCCCTTTATTAAACCCCCTTTTTTGAGAAAAATCCACATTTTAAAAAGCACGTGTGAAACACTCCGAGCCCTGATAGCAGCCGTGATGGCTGGGGCAAAAGGCGCTGCGTCTGCCTTGCCATGCTCGGCGGTTTAGAGTGATGACATGGGGGTGGCGAAGGGGAGCGTTCGGACACTGTCCGATACCAGTGAGGAGGGGAAGAAGAGGCACGAGTTAAGATGGGGAAACCTCACGCAGATTTGCCCCCGACTAGCTGAACCTGGGAGTTACAACTTACTGGGCTTGCATGTGGGAGAGGCCGTAAGTGGCTGGGACGTGGGGCTCTGAGGATGTGCACACATCTGCCCCGGGACCCGCTGATCAATTGCTGGGTTTTCTGGAGGACCCCCTGCTGCAGGCGTGTGACCGATTCCTGGTTTTCCCCACGCCTTAAATACACACACAAAATGCCACACCATGAAACAGAATTTGGTAGTATGGTGATATTTGGGGATTAAAATCCTATTACAGTGCTTAGCAAGGCATTTTACTTAAGCTACAGCTACAGACCTTGTCCCCAGTTGTTATTTATGCCTGTAAATAGCCAAGGCAACTACATTCTAAGTTTTTCAAAAGCACACAGACCCCAAATCTGTAAAGACACTTGGGCAGCTTAGTCCAGCTACTCCCAAAACACAGCAAGCCCTGGCTTACCAGACCTGCTACTGGAGTCTGCTGGTGCCCGAGCTGCCCAATCATGCCCACTCCCAGTAGGATGCTCGGGTGGGTGCTGACCTTCTCCTCATGCCCAGCTCCGCAGCAGGGTCTGGCTTTCTCCAAAGGCACGTGTCTGACTGTCTCTGCTCCTTCACCATTTCCTTCAGGAAGATCCTGTCCTGCTGAGGTGCAGCTCCAACACTGAGACAATACGGAGAGTGTTGCAGGGCAGCATCTCCCAATTTAGTCTAGCTTTGTGATTTGTTTCTCTTTTTTTTTTTTTTCCAGCCACTCCTATCTTTTTGCTTGGGTGCTTTTTTCCTGACTTTCAAAGGAAATGTTACATCATGGTCCAGCAACGAGACAGTGGTATGATATTAGAGATTGTTATCTTCCAAAACAGTTCTTTTTGACCATTTCAGTGGGTTTTGACTGGGGCGTGAATGATGGGTGGTGGAGTAAAGCTGCCTGACAAGAGCGGTAGTTGCTACTGTGAAACAAAAGATAACTTTGATTTATAACCATAGCATTGCTGTCTGCTCTTTGCCTTTAACCTTATCAGTTGCATGTGCTACAAATTGCGTGCTGCCATTGTGAACGCTTTGACAGACCATAAAAATTTTGAAAGCTTTGCCAAGCAGCATGCTAAGATGCTATAAAATTCTCATAGTAATAGAAGGATCTTCTCTATCAGATTCTATCAGCAAAGATTCCCTTAATATGACTGGGGACAGAGCTAAACTCTGTGTCAATGGAAAGCCAGTACATAAATTATAGCAGCCTCCATTTTGTACGTATTATTGTATTTATACCTGCCTAATTAAAAGAGTTGTTTTAAAACAATCCAAATTGAGGAATTGCATTTGGTTCTGGTTTCTGTTAATAAAACCAGAAGACATTTATTTAGAAGATATTATCATAAATGGGAAGTCACCAGTGCTGAAAGGTATCTCCGTAATCTGTCTTGATTCAAATACATGAATCAGTGTCCTGAGCCTTGGCCTGAGGAAGGATTTAATTTGCTTTGCATTTTAATTAATACCTTCTTGTTAAAAATTTAATAGATTGTGAAATAAAATACAGTATTTTATAATTTGAGAGTTAAATACCTGTAAACATTCTACACCGTTGAATGGTGCAGTTTTAAGAATAGTGAAAAACAGACACATCTTGAGTTAAATGTTATTTTCAATTGAAAGAGATTTTGAAGATGATGAGACAAAAATTTCCAAGTAGAAAAATTCTGATCTTCCATTTACCAGAAAAAACCATTTAATACTTCTCTCTACACTTGGATTTGTATTGCTCCGTAACCTTTCGTCTGCAAAAGCAGTAACCATTGCACATGCAATCCTAATTGCACCCCGAGTTACATTTTCTGAATCCTAGCAGGCTACAATCTTCCAGTACTTCCAATACAGTATGAACTACATTTTGTTTTAGACTATGCCTTTTTACTAAGAGCAGCAAAATAGTTTTTACATTTCCTGATATATGGGTAAGGTAAACTGATCTGGGCATAAATGTAATCATCCTAATTGTATACTAGAAAAACAATGTAACTTTTAGCAAAAATGTGTATTTTCATTAAGCCCAAACTCAAGTTTATACAAAGACAATATTTCTACTGAAATCTCTGCAAATTTTGACAGAGCAAGTTCTCCGAGCTTGAATCTCAGTTTATAGGAGGTGTACACAGCTTATGATGGTCACCTTTACACAAGGAACTCACTGAAATGCAAGTGAGAGTTCCTGTAAACAGGAGAAAAAATACATCTTTCTCTATTGTGTCTGGTTTTGCTTTGTTTAATTGCTTGACAAAATTAATGTTACACTATTGCAGGGACAAAGCACATCCACATTAAACGAATAGCTTGGAGGATGTTTTGGATGCTGTAATTAGCTTCTTTGAAATATTTATGTCCTTCCTAATGTTGCTTGAATAAATGTTAATTATGGCTAGTGGAAAGGAAATCAAACAGCTGAGTATGTGAAAACATCATATTCTCCGTCTTCAGAGAAGGCAAGGTCAGGAGGTACATCACTGAATCCACTCACTTGCTGTGTACACGCACACACAGCCTGTGAGGAGGTCAATGCATACCGTTTTTTCTATGACTAATAAAAATGATGAGAAATCATTCCACCTACATCTGAACTTAAGTGCTAAGAAAGTTTTTATCCATGCTGCACTTTCTTCACCAAAATATTCCAAACTTACTGGAGAGTGCTTGAGATGGGTCAGTGTGTGCAAGCATACTGATGACTCTCACAACTTCAGATGGGTCCATTAATACCTTTCCTCCTGTGGAATGAACAAGTTGCATACGTGGATTTTCTTCTTACTTGTTTGTGTTCTAGAGAATTAAACTTTGGGGAGGCAAGTCTCAATAATCAATTAATGCCTGCTCAGATATTACACTTCTTCAAGGTATTCTCTCTCTATGTTACTGACTAATAATGCACAGGAAGCTTGTATCAGGACAGAAAAAGATCCATGAAGAGAAGTCACTGGAGACTCAATTCAAGAATCAGCATCTCTGAATGGGCTTTTGTTAGTGTCGACTTAACCCAAAAAGATATTGACTTAGTAGAAGTCCTTAGGGATATCTCCCTATAAATAGGAAACAAACAATAAAACCCAAGCCATATAAGGCATGATAGGCCCTGTATTTTCTCAGAATATTCTTTTCTTATTTTATCCAAGATAATGCCTCAGTTCTTCCTTTATGAATAAGTAAAATTTAAATGACCTTAGGAGCCTTTAATGAACTAGTGAGGGGAACTTGTCTGAACTACTGGAAATGAGCACAGAAGCCCCAGTCCCTGGGCTGAGAGAGACTCCACTAGGGAACAGTGATGGGACTGACTGCAGCAGATATTCAGGGCTCTCTTCAAAAGTCCTAGAATGTTTTATATAAAATGTTGCATAAATGCGAGATGGCTGAGATCTTTAATGACTAAAGAAAATTTGCTCAAGAGACAGCAGTGACCAAATTCAACAAAAACATAATAATCTTCCCAAAATACTGGGTACCTGTTTAAATTAGGGCTGAATTTGGCTCACTGTGTACAGTGAGGCTGAAGTCTCCCATTCCCAGACACACAGTGTGGGCATAAACTGCGTAATTCCTCATTCCTTTGGCTTGCAAGGACTCCTTAGAAGTAGAATAGATCTCTGAATTTCATCTTTGCATTGTTTGTAGTCTCAGCAGAAAGATCAATGTTCCTATGTGAAAAGTAATGCATGTGGAGAAAAACAACCCTTATTGTACCTATGCAGCAATAGGCAGTATACCAGCTACCATCATGTAGAAAAGAAGTAACAGAGTCATCATGGATTTTATACATGGACACCAGCTCACTTCCCAGTGACGTTAAAAAAAGTGAAATAGGATCTTATGAATCACTAGGAAAGTAGTACTATTACTACTATGATAATTATAAAGACATGGGGGGGGGAAAAGATAAAAACCTCAAGATAAAAACCATTACTCAACCTTTGCACAAGCCCCTAGTGCTTCCACATTGAATGTGGAATTACTGCAATTATGATCTCATTGTTCCTTCCAGATGAAAATGCGGAGAACTGCAGTAAGTTTAGTACAAAGTAAGTTTGACAAGACTGGGACTCTTCAGTGTGGAAAGCTAAAACTTAGAGAGGGATACAATATAGGTCTGTAAACATATAAGCAGATAAGAACAATGTGAAAAAAGTTGAAGGATTACTTTTAACTAATCCTTAGAATAAGACCTGGAAGCCATGACTCCATATCTCATTTACTATATCCTGAGATGTTTCTGAATCAGCCCCATGGAAATAAAAAGCTCTGTGTTCCATTAGACAACCCTTGCCTAGTCCATGATACTTAACTTCTATCTTTGGAGTTAACAGATTTCATAAGAGATACACTCAGCAGAAGTGTGTAATTTTCATGGACTTGCATTTGTTTTAGTGGTGGAACTGGTCACGGACGATAAATATTTCCCACCCCATTTACGCCATCTTACAATTTTTCCACCGACATTCCTCATTAGTTCTATGAAAACCATGGGTCTTTACAAAAAAAGGTTTATTTGTTTTATGAAGTCCTGTTGATTGTACAAAAAAGTTAAAGAAAAGCAATAATCCATAACAGTAATTAAATATTATTCAGTTGACCTCACTATTATTCAATTGAATAATAATTGAAAGAAAAGCAATAATCATCCCTTATCATTACTATGTAAGAGGTATGTTCACATCAATTGTTTGAAAAAAGGCTAATTTTCATGATGTTTCCATCACACTTTTCTCTAATGTACACCAAAGCACAGCAACAGCTGTGATGAGTGTTTTAGAACCAGCATGATTAGATGTACCTGAGGAAACAGGATTTTGAGCACCCTGTTGATCGTTGACACATAGTTAAAATAATAAAAACTCAATATTGCTTTCAAAATCTAAAGTTTTTATAACTAAAAAGACCTTAAGCAAGAAAGAAAGAAGTGAAGGTGGATGACTACTGACACTTGGAAAATGTTGTCCTGCCTTCCACACGGCTGTGAGCTGTGTTGATTTTACAATGGGATAATTTCTCTTTTAAAGAGAGTCAAACTAATGCTGTGGCAGTAGCACACATGGTTTAGTCTAATTTATCCACAATATGTACATAAATCCAGTGGGAAGGAAAGCATCCCGGAAATTTTGCTTGTATAACTCCAATATATTTTGCCAAAAGTTTTGAACTCCCATTGATTTCAGCAAAAATTACAATCCGGGGCTGAATTTGATATATTGTCTAAACTTTGATATTTCTCAAAAAAAAAAAAAAAAGAGAAGATGAAGGGATGTAAACGTTTTTGCATGTTTCCCTTTATTTTTTAAGGTTAGATGAGAACATTCTCAAAATCACCATAAGTTTCCTCCCAGCTTGCTAGTGAGGTACAACTAATGCTGACTGCAGGAAATTTCTTTGCACAGATGCAACGTGTAAGCATTCACTTGGTAGTCTGAAGGGAAAGACCATAAGGAAATAATTTGGAAAAATGGACTAAAACCCCCTGAGTTTCTTCTAGCCTGAATCATTCAGAGATTCTCTGTCTAAAGTGTTAAGCAATGGGATCCCGGCAGTCTGCTTCTTGGCCTGCTTATCTGTTCACTGTCCTCCTAAGACCAGAGCACTCAGTACATGTCAATTTTACTTAGAAATCATATTTATTAATAGAGCAAGCAACAGATGAATAATTAATAGATTTTCTCATGTCAAAATAATGGTAAATAAAAATCAATTCTAGTAATCCCTTCATTTTTCTCCCACCACCACAAAGATGCTCTTACTGTGGGTTAATCAGCGATGCAGTTTACCTGACAGGATACTATTTCTGGACACAGCCTGCTACTATTTTTTTATTATACCAACCACCAAATGCGGAAGAATGCCAAAAATCTTCAGTAGAGTCTTTAGCCCTGCCCTCCAAATCTCAAAACTCAAGAAATTTCTCTTGAATTAGTTTTAGAGTTTTGGAGTCTATGAGATTGCTCGTGCTAACTCTGAAGTATATTTGATAATACATTTTTACTGCAAAGTTGGACTTGGGAAGGCATATTCTTCTATGGACTTCTCTTGAGAACAACTGCACTGCAGCCATAAGCCTACATGGCAATGTCTTGAAAATTAAGTATCATAAGCAGAGTTTTGTAATGTCTCTTACCTATCTAATCCCAGACAGCATGATCTACCACACGAACTTTTCAGTTCAGTGATTTTATAATGCTAACCAACACTTAGAAATGACTAAAATCTTTATACACACCAGATTTTTTATTGTTTTAATCTTAAATTATCTCTTTCTGTAGAGACTGTTCAAATATATTGCTGATGATCAGCTCAAGATCCCTTGCATGCCCCTTGCCAGATTTTGACCTTCAGGCCGTCACTAACCCCACTTCAGATCCACTTAAATTCTGCAAAATGCTGCGTATTCATGATTGCTTGAAAATTGAACATGCTGATCCCCGCAGTTCCCTCCAGTCCTATATGCTTCTGGTGTCCACTCACCAGGAACATACACTTGTCTTTAAAGACTCAAGACTTCTGAACTCAATCCCATGTTGAATGCCTTGTGAGCTTAGTACTCAGACCCCAGCATTATCCAGAACCATAGTGCACTGGGGAGCCATGATTTTATGAGTCCAAAATTTATGAATAGTCTTTGAATAGAAAGAGAAGCTACATGGAGTAGAGCAAGACTGGGTTGGAGAAGATTGAGGCAGCCCTCTGAGCTGATTTGTTCACTAACAGTGCACCCTGGACTTGGTATTTGAGGTAAAACTACTTCAAAACTATTTTAATATATGGGAAGATTCTTGGGTCAGGTTATCATTCTTTCATTACATATAGATATATATGTATGTCTGTCAAGTACAGCATAGTAGCAACCCCATCCTCAGTTACTCCTTTCTTTGCTGTACCACACTAATTTTTAATATTTCTTTAGGTTATGTATTACACATGACGCAGATTGGGAAGATGTAGTAATAAAGTTTAAATCAATTCATTCTTCTTTCATTCAGGAGAACAAAACCCCAACCAACTCGAGACATCCCACACTTGTTGACATTGAGAAGCTGTAGCCATATTTCTGGCTCTACTCAATAGCATCTGACCACTGTGACTGGCTGGATCAGCAGAGCTGCTAGATTAACTCCTTATGGAAGTTCTCACATTTTGGAAGAAAGAAGTGACACTTTCTCTGTATAATTAGCTGATACTTTGGCATCTGCATGAATATACATGCAGATATATACGTAACTACTTACAGCGTGAGTAGTAAGAATGACTCTGCAGAGCAAGTGTCCAAGTGAAAACTACATGAACAGCATGTTAAAAATCCTCTCATTAAAAATCCATCTGCTCGTAGTATGTGGTGGGTCACATGGAGTCCTCCTGGAAAAACAGAAGGTGACTTTCCTTATTAAAAATGCTACGTAGTGGGAAGAAACATTTACAAATGCTGAATAATACAGGCTATTACTACTATGAATGACAGTTCCACCCATAACAGCAAATAAAACCAAACTGTTTGCACCACTTATGCACTCTACATATCAAGTGACAGCTCTGGATTATTATTTGTTATTCTTATTAAGGAAGTGAGCCTATAAGGGCTATAAAAAGGACACAAACTTAAAGGTATCAGTTTTCATACAAATACTCAGTTTAAAAAAAATTAGTTCTTGCCTAGAATATTTTACAATGCAGTTTGAGTTAGGAGCACAGAACTATGTTTTTGGAGGAATGTGTAGTTAGATGAGTAGTTTTGTTTTAAACAAAGTGTTTTATTGATATCATTACTTTAAATAAGTGATGCATTAGTGGAACATAGTTGCACTGAAGAGTGTTGGCTGGATTTGGAAGAATAGTTAAAACTTCCTATTCTTAAAACTATGGTAAAATTGATTATTCTGGTACAGAAACAAATTTAACATGAAAGAAAAGAAAGAAAATCAAAGAAAAGCAGGTATTGTTAACTTCATACTTTGCCAAAATGAAGCAAAATCAATAATAGGCGGATGGAAAAAGACAAAATCATTTGGAAAGAATTTTTATTTTCAGACTTTTAGAGATATTTTATATGAACAACTGAGAGTAAAAGTACAGAAAATGGTTTACTGGTTCATTTTATGTGAACATAATACAGCTCTTTGTGTGTGTATATAATCCACAGACACACACAGAGAAGGAAATCCTTCATAGACCTTTCCTACTCTCGTACCTTCCATTATTTTCTTCTAATTTAATTAGGTTAGGAGAAGACTAGCCAGTTTAAATATATCTTATAAAGACAGGGGAAAAAATTATAATTATTTCATCATTTCCTTTTCATCACATCAAATAAAATGCAAGTTGTGCATACATTTCTGGCAGAGAACATCCACATGCTTGCAGAAGTCACACTAGAGAAGAGGAGCAGTATCAATACTGTACCATCCAGTTTGCATTTATGGCTTCTGGTTGCCGTGCAGGTGTGACACATTGAAACAATTAGCATCAGAAAGCATGTGTTCAGCTGAGTAAGAGTGATGTAATGCATTGGGTTCCAGCTTTTTCGATTAGTTCTATTAGTCTGCCAGGCTGAGTCCAATTTAGTGAGATGCTGTCTGCCACTGGCTTTACTGCTCAGCTGCATAGCCAGCTCACAAAAATCACATCTGTCTGTGCTCCACCGGTGGATGTTGCACACCTTCTGTACTTAATTCACCCTCCTTTCTATTTAAATAAATGGGAGAAGCTACTGCTGGTTAGTTTATTGATAACTGAACTTGGGATGGGCAGAAGCAGTAGGAGAGACTCATGGCAGGTTAATCAAGGCTGCAGGCAGTGGTCTTCCAGCTGAAGCTCAGCCCAAGTAGAGTAAAGAGCACCATGCTATCACCTAAAAATCACAGCCTGCCGCCTGGCAAAGCTAAGGAAAGAAGCAGCATAAAGCAGATAAACATATTTTAATAGGTTAAGAATTACAAGATGACAGCCAGGAGAAAGGCATGCTTTTTTCTGTTTGGGTTTTTTTTTTTTTTTTTTGTTGTGGGGTTTTTTTTTGTTTGTGGTTTTTTGTTTTGTTTTTTTTTTTTATAATACACTTACAAATTTAGGACAAAAAAGATTTAGCTGTCAGGAGGAGCATGACAGTGTCATATCCTTCCGGAAAAATCAGTCCAAACTCCACTAGTGAGAGTTTCCTTCTTAAATTTTTTGACTTCTGGTTTTATACCACTGTCTTCTTAGACAAAAGAACTCTTCAATTACACATACAATCTATGTAAAAAAACAGTTTTACTGGCAACAAGAGATTTGTTAAAAGTTATTATTTGCTTCTCTTGGTGAATATCAGAAATAAAGACTGCAGAAAGCAAGGGTGTCAGAATGGCTCCAATAAAACTCTGACATTGGGAGCTCCAAGACAAAGCAACACGTTAGTTCAAGCAGTGCATGCTTATTTCTTTTCAAATGGGCTGCAAACTGACAGGAACTTATCAAAAGAAAAATTATCAGCCTAAAGCACAGCAGCTAAAAGGGAAGCAGGATACAATACCTAATACTATATAATAGGCTATAATATATACTAGATCAAATTGTGTCTCTTCTTGAGAAGACACAATGAAATTCTCCGCAAGAATTATTTAACAAATATTACTAGATAGCAGGCTCTGTAGGGGCTAAAAGGGCTAGCATACACCTCTCTCTCCAGAAATTGGTTTACCACTTCTGCATACATTGGCACAAAGGGGAGATGTAAAGGTTAGTTTCAGACTTGCCCTGGGCTGAGCATGGTTTTGCAGAATAATGTGATGTAGTCTTTCCCAGGTGAAAAGTGAATGTAAAGCACTGCTAAACCAAAACGGAAACCCTATGCAAATTTTCTCCAATAAGAATATTGGGACAGAAAACAACCAACTTTTTGAATCAGGCCCAAATCTACTTTTAAATCAGTGTGCTGTGGTTTTACATTCTGGAGATACCAGCATTAAAAGGACCTAACTTTGAGATTGAAGTCCTCAGTGTTGCTCTCATGAGTAATAACCACCCATAGAAAGGCCTAAAAATTTCAGTCAAGAAAGTTCAAACTAACATATGCAGTCTGAATCCTATATAGACTCTCTAAGGAACGAAAAATCTCTTTACAACAATTTTTGATGCAACGTTGTTTAGGTTTAAAACAAAGCAAACTTTGTCTGAGTTTGAATCACTATGTAAATTAACAGAAAGCTTGAAAATAGGGGTTCAAATAATAACAGCACTCAGTGACATGTAATCATGTTTCTTTTGTCCTTTCTGGGCAATCTTGTAATAAGAGGGAGAACATGGGCAGCCATCAGCCCCATCGGGAGTGACCGCAATTCAGCGCTTCTGAGCTTTGTTTTTGCTGGGCTTGTTTTCACTTGTGGCAGATTTTTACTGACAGATCAGCTGAATCTCATTACTTCAAGGAGTCATGCTTCAGGAAGTGAACACCTTGAAATGTCATGACCTTTCCATGACAAGAAAAAATGTCACCAAAGAAAAGGCAATAAGAGTGAAAGAAAGAGATTGAGGGTCGCAATTAACGAAAATATATTTATTGCACTGTAATATAGTAATAGACTTTTTAATGGAAATACAATGACCACTTGAATAGTTGGATTTCTAAGAAGGCAGACATCTAATATATGCACCTGTTTATCAGTCAGTCAGTCCCTGGTGAAAGAGCATCTATTTCTCTGTTACTCTGGTTTGACACAGGTGAAGCAGTGGAATAACTTTAAACTGATATAACAGATGATGAGGTCCAATCAGTGGTTAACATATTCTGTTCTG
This sequence comes from Morus bassanus, assembly GCA_031468815.1. Lineage (NCBI taxonomy): Eukaryota > Metazoa > Chordata > Aves > Suliformes > Sulidae > Morus > Morus bassanus. The sequence continues at coordinate 54,124,549 of CM062570.1, read as the reverse complement.
GAAATTTTTATTTTAAAGCTACTGCTTCAGTGTATGTCAGAGTTGGAGAGCTAACATTTAACTAGGCATTTCACTAGACATACATGACCTGACAGCTCCCGACGTTAGTCCCTTGTGATGAACGCTCTGAATCTAGAGACAGCTTCTGACTTTTGAAAATATTTAAATGACAAAAATTTTTCAGGTGCTCTGTTGGCATGAACCATACAGTTCTGCTGAGGAGAGGTATCAGTGGAGTTATCTGAATTTACACTAGCTAAAGTTTTGGTCCTGATAATCTTAATGCCTGGTGGCTCAGGGCTGAGCTCTATATACAATAATTTATGTAGAGTTTTTCTCTATATGCATATACAATATTTTATGCTGCATATAGAGGTTCTGTACATTTTTTTGTACAGTAGAGGTTTTGTAGAATTTTGTACATAGAATATTGCATATACAATATTCTATGCTGCATATAGAGGTTTTTTCCATCATCCTCCCAAATAGCCACAGAAATTTGTGAGCTGATACAGCAAGGCAAAGGAGCATGAGCACTGACTTTTCTTAGTGGCCAGGACCAGCTCTGACATCTCAGGCTGGAATTTGTAGCAGGTGACTCAAAGCTGACCAAGGTGTTGGGCAGATAGCCGAAGGCAAGGACAGCTACAGAGTGGACTGCCCTCTATTATGAAATCAGCCTTTAGTTACGCAGTCATCACTGTGTGCAGAATGATATAACATGATAACAACCCAAACTTGTGAAGCTGAAATTAAACGTATATTTTTTCACCAACAAAAGTATCAGTGAAATGCCATAGAAGCTGCATGGAAATATTCCCTAGTCTAATTGCCCAGGCAACTATCTGTTGTCATTAAATTCTTGTTCATTTGTAAATCCAATCTTTTAATTAAAAGATTACAAATACAGTTAAGACTCAAATAATAATAATGCACTGGCTGAAGCAGCTCAAGAGATATTTACAGGGCTGTCTACCCATAGGCTGGTGTTCAGGCCTCAAAGGAGGATGCTCAGCAGAAAGTCAACGGGTGTCCCATCTCCTGTGCGCTCATCCCATGCACTGCTGCAGTACGGGGCCATATGCCTCAAACATCTGCAAACCTCTACCCACTCACCTGTAATGCAGTGGCAAGGCTCTGCTTTTCCTCCACCCTACAAGCTGGAAGTGGGCTCTTATGGAAAGTTGCAGGTTTATTCCTTTTCTCTTTCCAACAGAGATGTAATTCGTTAAACTCCACCTGAAGCAGAAGAAAGTTAGGATCAGCCTACAAAGAGCGGCCAAGTGTGGGGAACAGGCTTTGGGTAATGATGATGGTGTGTATTTGAGGGAAGACTAAGAGCAGCCCTTTGTAAAGGAATCATGGTTACACATTTGGCAGTTTTATAAACTTTATTAACAACATCTCACTTAAGTAGCAGTGCTGTTTTAACCCAAACACACTCAAAGAAAGAGTAAGGACACACTGCCATGCCCTGCTTCCTTTTCCAGACTGTGTTTTTCTGAAACTTTTTGTGCATTTTCCAGTCCCATGGACAAACATGTTTGTACAGGATAGTACTTTTACAGCAACAAATGCTTAAAAAGGTTAATTACTCCTGGTTTCCCCCAAGAAGGAAGGTAAACAGAGTACATATTACGTACTTGTCTGAAATACGTAAAACGAACCTAGAAATTATTCATCAAATGCCAACAAGGACAGCTATGTCAGGTTTGAATTCCTTGCCTCTTGTTTCAAAATATGCAAGCATATACCCTTCCCCCAGTCAACAAAAAGAGAAGACGCAGACCATGACAAACACTCTACTTCAGTTAGCTATAGCAAAAAAGAGACAAGGGATGAAAAGCTCCTTCCTTCCACGGTGCCAGGCTCTGTACACAGTCAGGAGGTTCCCACATGGGAAAGGGGAGTGAACCCTTCTCTTTGCTGCTTCCAAGAGGGTTTGAAGGGCAGGCAGCACTTAAGAGACACTCCTGGTAACATCAAGTGATTAATATGCCCTGGGTGCCTCTGCAGAATGACTGATCACCGTCATTTGCAATTTTCGCCTTTCGGAGGGCATGATTTCATGACTGTCAGTCTTAATCTTTTGGCCTGTTTTGGGACTGAAGTGCTACTTCTTCTATATTTTTTAAGTGTGATTCAGAAGTGGCAGTTGGGATATTATCTCCCACAAAAATTGACACACTTCAGACATTTTGAATTGATTCATATCACATCGCACATTTCCAGATTAAAGTTCTGAAAAATTTTAAGTGCTTCTGTACTTTAGAGAGACTTACAACCTTTCCTAGCTGAAGGACACTTAGAAATTCTTAATGCTCAAATGGGCTTAATTCCATATACTATGGATTACTCAAACTCTTATTCTTTTTTCTTTTTTTCTCTTTCCTTTTTCTAAATCTATGTATTGATGACTGTCATAAAGCAACGGCAATATTTGTGTTATACTTGTGGAACAGGTAGAGTACCTACAACTAGGAATACTATTTGATGATACATTAATTCTTTGAGAATATAGGTTCCTTACTCAGATTTTTTTTTTATTCCCACCTTTTCCCCCTATTTTGGCAGCATCCCTTCCTGCAGTCCCAAGCATATGAACCTTCTCTTTGGGATTCCTTGATATGTCCCCAGCTATGTATGATCCCTTGATATGTCCCCATCTACAGTCTTCTTGTAGCTGTAAACCATTTTCCATAGGTTATAGGTAGTAGCTTTAAAAAATTTCTGCAACCTTTTCATCTGTTTCAGTTTATTTGTCCTGATTGATCCCAAATTATAATACATCCTGCAATAGGCATTACCTAAAGATTTTCACTATCTCAAGACAAACTTTTTTTAGAAAAATAACAGTCTTAGAAATAAGTGTACCCAGGAATCTGAAAAATTAGGTTAGGTTTTCTAACAAGTCTATCACTTTCTCACCACTTCTAATTACTCATGTGCAATTCTTTATCTTGCAGTACAATTTAAAAGCATGTCTTTCTTTTGCTACTGCAGATGTGTGGGGCCGTTGGGTTACTTGTGCATCATCTCTATCCCACAAAAAAAAAAAAAAAAAGAAATGTTTAAAAAAATAATGCCCCTAAACTCAGCTGATCCTAAAAGTCAAACCTGAGTTGACATCACTTCTTTGGGCAGATCTAAGTCTTTGAAATGCCTTTATAAAGGCTGCAATCTCTGCCACTGTGGCTCTCCTTTCTGAATGCAGGACACTGCTTAACACTCCTCATGTGGTCAAGGAACTGGAACATAATGTTGTGTTCAAGCCATTTAAAAAGTGAGGTCCATAGGGTTGTGATGTGCGCTAGGGCTCTGAATTGAGCTTTTCAACTTCAGTTGTATTTTCAGATACATGACTAATACCTGTGGGGTGAAAAAGTTGCAAATTGGGGTTAGGATGGTATGCACTAATACTTTTTGTTAAAGAAGTGTGATCTCTGTATTTGAGTCTGGAGAATCACCCCACACACCTATTACAAACAAAAAAGCTGTTTTCTTTCATACTCTCAGTGTAGTCATAAGGAAACAGCTCAGTGAGCTTTCAAAAATAATGTCCCTGATGAGTATTTTTATTGCTAATACATTAAGAAAAAGATTTTTTTTTTGCTACAAAGCAAATGAATTTTAAGAAATATGGATCACTTCTGGGAAGAAATAAAATGAGGGAAAACATTCTTGTCCTTTGCCAAAGTTTGTGAACTTGAATTAATTTTACAGGCTTCCCTGTGGCTCCCTCCAAAATCAGGTGGACGTTGGTAAACCTCAGCACTTTGTCCATCTTTACTAAGTTACATATGTTGAAATAACCGATAAATGTTTTAGACATTAAGAAAACTGTGGCTTTGTGTCAAACCAGCTTTTAGGGAACAATGTTTACAACAGCAGGGTGTGAAAGCCTCTGACTTCAAGGAGGTTGCTTTATTATTGAAAAGAAAAAATATTATTGAAAAAAGAAGATTATAGTAAGAAAAAACTTGAGCCATTGGTCTGAATTTATGCATGGAGTAAGCGTGGATACCCCAATATTTGTTTTTAGACCTTTATACTAGATCCAAATGCAGTTCATTGTCAAAGCAAAAGTTTTTTTATTAATAGTTCCCTGTAATCTTGCACTTTCACACCAGTTCATTTCCAAGGACACGAGCTGGTGTGATGCCAGCAATACGGGCCAATGCTCTGGACTGCAGAGGGTCAAATAAAACAAACTGGAACTGAACACCAAAGGTACACACAATCTGGGTTTTACTCTGGCAGTAGAAATTAGACATAGCGAGAGATGCAGCATCTCTGTGATTAGAAGAGTAAATTTGTTGTTAAATAACCATTTCAGTTCAAAAACATGCATTCAGGAACCACTGCCAGAATAGCAAAACAGAGGCAGATGAAGTTGCAAGGTGAGCCCCTCTCCCTCTCTCTGCTAAGAAATGAAATGCTTATACTGGTCGCCAGTAAAAGGCGAATGTGCATCAGCTCTGACTGTGCAGCAGACTAGGCTACCGCACTGTTTTTCTGGTACTGCAGTAGTTACTTCTTGTTAGTCATCACGTAAATGGGGGGTACTGAAGAGCATCAACCTACACCGCTTACATTGCACTGACAGAAGACACTTTAAAGGTGAGTAACTTTGTGTTGCTAGGACAGCTTTCCTTGTTCTCCATCAAACCTTGCTTTCCCTTTCTTTTCTAACCAAATGTCACAAAATGATATGCTGCAAGCAAGAATTATCCATTACAAGGCTTTGTGCTGGGTTTTGCTTAACTTCCAAGGAAAGGAAAGGTACATGTGCTTTACCTTGCTTAGTTAGGAGAAGATTTACAAAGAAGGTGTGGTAGCACAAACACTGAAGTGACTGTCAATATGGCTGTTTGTAGGATTTAGTAGTACTAATAATGGATCTAAATTGAAGTAATAACCATTTTCAGCCTTCTTTGAATTCCTTTATTTCATAATATTTTAAAAATAACCCATTTACATTTTTAACAATTTAAGTTGTGGGAGCTGGAACTGCAGGACACTAAAGAACAGCTCAAAACTATGGTTATCATTCCCCAGACTAATGTTCTCTCCTTTTATGACACCTAACCAAACTGCTAAATATTTAACAGTATAATAACTAGGGGTACAGAATGGGTCAATTTAATCTCTCTTCACTTGGCTAAGATGGCTTTTTTGTTATCCTGTGCATGTGGTGGTAGCAGTTGTGTATCATTAACAAGAACAGAAGCTAACAATTTCATCTGCACATTAACTCCAATAGCTGGTTTTTGTACAGCTTTAAAGGCCAAGTTTCTTTCAGACAGTTTTCTCAAATGGAGGACAACAGGTATCAGGTTGGCTTAACAACTGTTATTTTCTAGATTTTCTTTGTGGTGGGTTGTTTTCCAGCTAGTTAAGTACAATTTGGCTTCAAAGATATCTAGACTATTATAAACCATCTTCCTGCAGTTTGCTGTGCCACAAGGTTTTTTAAGATTAGCCAACACTTAAACTCTGCCCCTCCTAAAATGACTGGTGCAAGTGATTGAGTTTGCTAATAAATTACTTCAAGCAGTATAACTATGATATATATGAAGGTGTGACACTACATGTGATGCTTAGTACCTCAGATGGTTTTAGAAGATGTAGTCTTTTCTGACCAGCTCTGGTATAACTCATCATCTAGCATGTGTCATTTGACGTCACACTCCACTTTCTGAGTAAGAGAACAAATTAAATGCAGTCACCCACAAAGCATACACAGTGTTATGCAGCTGTGTACAGCAATAAGCTGTTTGATCCTAAGGGACAAAGGGTTCTGGCACACCTGCTCCTTAACTGGTTCTGACAGGCTTCTCTTTCACACCTGTTTCAACTTTGCCCTGGAGATGGCAAGAGGTTAAAAAGGGATAGAAATTGGGCACTACTTAATTTATGCAAGGAACATAAGGAATTTTCCATCCTACAAATATAATCCCACACTGAAGCTTCTAAATAAATTATGTCATATTCAGACATGTTTTTAATGACGATAAGAATCTTCTAACTTACAGACAATGAAACAAACTCCAGATTTACACAGAGAGGACAGTCTAATGAAGTCTCATTCTGCTACAGGCCCAGGGAAGATTTGAAACGCTATGTGAGAGGGTGTTTCAGAGGCAAACTGTCCATTGAACATCCTGAGATGCTTTATAAGGCCTCATCAATTCTATACTTAATACTTCATCAGTGGCAGTCTGCAATAGATATTAATTCCCACTGATATTTCAGGCTGTGGTGCGAGGTCACTGTCAGACTGCAGAAGTAATCCTAAAACTGCAATGGTAAACCCTAAAACTGCCCCTATACCTTACCAGACAGCCTGAAAAAAAGATGTTTCTGGGAGGGAGAGGAGCTGCTGGGACCCTGGAGGCAGAGAGCAGAGGGCTCTCCTGGGGCAGAGCAATTGGAAATAGCATACAGCTAATGTGCTGTTAGGGGCACAAGAGCCCTGTTAATTGGGGAGATTGTTGTTCATGGTGCACTGCTAAAGATGTCTGCAGGGCTGATGTCTGGTAGCAAGCTTTTGGCTCAGGGCCCAAAGATACCAGGCAAGGCTTCCTGGAAAAGCAGCTGGATTTGGAGAGTTTAGCAAAGGCCATAGTACAATTAGGATAAAAAATCAGTGATATAAAGGCCTAACCAGGGCTGCAGCTTGGAGGATAATCCTGGAGTGTTTTAGGATTATCCTCCTGGGAGTGTCCCCACAGACATGTGTCCATATAGTTAGCGTGCCACAAATGGTGCTCTCTTTGTTTTTATCAACGCAAAGAGCCTTGTGAAAGAGTGCTTTGTGTGTGAACAAAATGCCTTGAATGACAGAATATGAAAAGCCAGTTTCTGCTGAATTACACCTGAACCCCGAGTCTAACCACAGCATGGAAAGTCCCGAGCAAATCGCCCATCTTCAGCTCAGCCCACTCTTGGTTTGGTGATTTTTTCCCCCTAAGAATATGTCCCTCAGCCTGCTGAATAATAGAAGTCAGAAAGATGACAAGGGAGAAAACAGAATTTGCTTCATGCAGTATGAATGTTGTCCTGAACTATTTCCCCCTTACAGCTTTTCCTTTGCTGTTGTTGCACTACCGTGTTCACACTGTATCACTTCTAATAAACTTACCTGCAGTAAACAAGTAAAACATAAAAGATCTACACTCTACAACACCAGCAGTAAAGTGTTCAAGTTCAGAAAAAGACTTTCTCCCAAAGTCTGTGTTTCAGTACTACCCAGCCGCCTGCCTGTTGTTCAGAGGACCCAGAGGACACCTGTGTTACTGCTGGCTTTCCATTTGCCCAGCCTGGGAAAGCTGCTCCTGTGCTTTCCCTTATGCTATGCCCATGCCAGGAGCATTTCACAGGGTGGGGGCACAACTGTGGGATGCCAGAAGACCAGCCCACGGTGCCCTTCATGGCAGGAGCCCAGAAGCAGGACCAGCTGCCCCAGCAGCACACAGTCTTCACATGGGGACCTCTGTCACTCCTGTCGCTGCTCATCCCTCGTCACACCCAGTGCTTCAATAGCTCTGCAGCACAAGCTTTTACTAATTACATGAATACTAATTACAGCATTACATGCAAAATAATTGAAGTTCCTGTTCTCCATTTCTCCAGCTTTGCCCTGGAGCTCAGAAAGCCTCGTCATCACAGCTCACTGTAGCACGGCTCCTGTGCCTGCCTGCTCAGTATCCATCTGACCCTGGGTAAAATTGGTTTCGCATAATGAATACACTCAAGCATGGCCATGGAGCTGTTAGCTTTACTTCAGCAGGGTTTTTTAATACTTTTTTTTTAAATTAACTGCTATGTAATCACCATCCTAAGGTCAAATTTTAGAGCTCTTATTAGTATTGGCTGAGTAAAAAGGTGCAGCTAGCTTTTGGGAGAGTTTCCCCAGGTAGATCTTGGGATTTTGACATCTGAACTGTGTAAGGCTGTCTTTATCCCTCTGAGCACTGGAGTCCTGGCTATGGACCCTGAGTCTGGTCTCCCTGCCCAGGCTTCACTCAGGTTACAGCCCTCAGGCAGCAGAAATGAAGGATTGGCGCAGGTTTAACTTTCTCCCATTGTGGGTTCAGGACACAGCTGAGATACATGTCTAATCTGGAGAGCTAGGAAAGACTGAAGTAATGAACTTGAACAGTAACTACAACACAATAACAGGTACCGCACGTAATACACAAGCTTCTCTTGTGCAGTACCTTGCACTGCATCTTGTTTAAAGAACATCTTCTGTTAATATTCCCTTACTGGACAGTCTGCATCAAAAGCACAAACAAGACAATATGAGGATATGTTGTAGATAACTGGGTATGATGTCCCTGAAAACCATACATGTTATGGAAACTCTTACTGTCATCATCCTTTTCAGTAGAGCCGAGCAGGCTCTCTTCCCGTTGCATGCCATGCTGCAGCAAAGATGGTCACATCTGTAGCGTCTCCCTAGGTATGGCAGCGCTAGTCGCTAGCCAAGCAGGAGGAGAAGTCACTGTTGCAGGTTGCTGTTGAACTTCTGACATACTTTGGGGAGGACTACAGGAGGGTAACTACAGGAGGATATAGTGTGACAGAAGCAGGCAGTTAAACAACTTCAACAGCAACACTAACAAAAGAGACAGCTCATGTCTTCCCAAAACACACATGCACACAAGACACAAATACACCACAAAACCATTAGTAGGGCTGGACATGTTAATATAGTTTTCTCTATGGTTGTCTTCTCTATAGACACCTGTGGACCTTACATATACATAGCAAGCATAGTAGCTATAGCACTAATCAATCAGTCTCTCCTGATTGTTATTCCAGGCATGATCCTGTAGGATATTTTAATGGTAAGACTAATTTTTTAAATTACGCAAGTCACAAGAGTCACCTTCTACTTCTAGAGGCACATTGTAAAGGAATTAGACTCTGTAGGTCTATTTCTTCAAGTGCCTCTTTAAAGGCCTCATCAGAAAAAAAATTACTTGGCTTTATTTAGTTCTCTCTTTTCCAGTGGTACTGTTATCTTTGGGGGCACATTAATGGATCTTGAATGTAACTTTGCTCTTGACCTGGATCTTATAGTGGATTTGCCTAAAAACCCTGAAACTGCAGCTCAGTATTCTTTGAGTGGGAATCATGAGGGAAGGGGATCTGCATTTCCAGCCTCTGTAGTCCTCATTTCATGACATAAGAGATGACAATAAAGTAGCTGTTAATGGCAACACATTGTTAAGAGGTTCACTCACCTTCCTCAAGGGGTAATAGGTAATAGCCTTTAAAGACTGATTCACAGTGAAGAAAATTGAAGTTTTCTCTGCCAGGGTCTGTCCTGCCTCTCATAAAAAAGCCTTGGTTTCACATGATTCCTATATCTAGGATAGCAGTTTATCTCCCTCTTTCTGAGGATATTAGAAAACTGGAAGTTGCGTGTACCTTCCTAGCCCAGGAAGGATCTTTATGTACATGCCTTTGAGACTCAAGCCGTGGCACTTGAGGCTGTTTTTTTCAAAAAAGTGTGTTTTAGAAACAGTGTAATTGTGCAGACAACCTGCAGACATTATGTCAGCACATGCTTCCAAATCATGTGTTGGCTTAAAATTAATAACTGAAAAAAAATCTAGTGTATTTAGCTCTGAAAAGAGGCTATTCAGGTTTAAGCATACCATGCTTTAAATTAAATATGATGGTCTATTAACTATATCTTGGTTTAGCATAAATTGTATTTCATGCACATGCACCCACAGGAGTTTCACTAGATCTGAAAAATTAAGATTATTTTCAAAAAGGCATGCATATAGTATTTGGGCACTGTATAGAGAGCACACATACAAGTTTTATAAAATAAGAGCTTATGCAAACACATTAGAACCCCACAGAGCTTCATTGCTGATGATTTATGAGGATATACTTTCACCTTACTATAAACTTAATCTACATATTGCATTGAATATATACGTATAGACAACTGCCAAGTATGGGAATTTTTATAGTCCAATGCAAGCTGCTGATAATAAGAAAACTCAGCTGCAGATGGTTTGTTGAAAAAAGACAGTAAAGCAAACAAAAAACCCCACACAAACATATATAGTCCGTGAAAATAACATACATAGACAATAAAATTGGAGTATGCACAAATTTCCAGTGTATCTAGATCGCACAACAAAGTCTAATTACAGTACTACTTCATTTCTGTGACAACAGATTTTAATAAAATGGTCTGATTTCCTCTTTTGGAAGAAGAGGGGATGCCTTTGATTCACTGCATTTCCACCTTCCTTCCCCACATACTTCAAATCTAAAAAAACCAGAATATTTGTTTGTCCTTTGAAACATAATTAAAATAAAAATAACATCCTGGAAATCTCTACCTGAGACTAAATAGCGCTCTACCAAGTCCTTCCAATTTATGGCTAGAGCATGTATTGACTTTTGTTCTTTTCTCCTCCTGCAAATTTAACCTGTTTCATTACATCCTTCCAGATATGTTTAAAAAAATATACCTCTGGCCTTAGGAGAAGCAGTGGTGTAAACAAGGACAGAAATTTCCTCCAAAATCAAAAATCAGTTCAAACTGTGACTGGCAGTACATGAGCAGGAAGACAAACAATTTCATTTATCCAGTACCTTAACTTTTTCCATCTGTAGTACTGTGTCCTGAGAGAGACAAAAAATATTTTGCAGCAAATTAAATGGATAGATAGCTTTTACAGGACTCTTTTAGAAGACAAATACAATTTTGAGAGCTATGGTTGTTACATAATTCCTTAGCAAATAAGTACTTCTTTCAACCATGACTTGGGGCAGATTTTGGACAGCTGCAGTGAAAGATTCAGCCTCCTCCATGGCGGGTCTAAGGCAGGTGCGCACATTCACTGTGGTGGACGAGAAACCTCTCCCACCCTCAGCTGGAAGATGCATTGTCCTTACTTAAAGCCAAGTTTGCAAACACAACTTTAACCTACAGTCTGCAGCCGAACTACAAGAAGTGCAAGAAGCTACCAAACAATGGAAAGATGCATTTGCTTGAACATGCAGAACAAGTCCCACATGCATGTGTTACACATTTCAGCAAACAAAGGGGAAAGCAGGACCAGGCTTTGCTCACAAATGAGCCAACACCACTCAATTGCATTTCATTTCCAGGATTACCTAGAAGGAGCTCTTGGCTCTGTTGGGTTTCGGGGAAGTATGCCAGAAGCCCAGTGCTGTAGCCATCGGAAGATGGTTGTTCATTGTCTTGTGGTGTCATTCTTCAAGCCAATTATACCAGCCAGCTCTTGGGATACATGACAATTACGTGACATGTGGGAACTGTTGGTATTTTGTTGTGTTTTGTTTTTTTTTAAATCACCTCTGACCTCTTCTTGAATTATGTATCAGTTGTCTCTACAGTGATCAGTCCCATGGAGCAGCCTGAGTGAAAGCAGCATGTAGGAACCAGGACCTGCTTCACAGACTTTCGTTTCATTGGTTTACACAGGAGACAAGTGAATATGCCCTCCAGACACAGGATTGCCACAGCTATGGGGAACATGGATTCCCATCCTTGCACTAAAGATTTTGGAAATCCTTTTATTAGGTTTATCAAATCCTTTTTTCTTTGCTCCTGATAATTTTTAAAGCCTAATCCATTGAATTAATGCAGACAACCTCGAGTGGGCTGACTGTAGGCTCAATATGAGAAGGAAAAGGGCAGAAAAGCAACCTCTCTGCAGAGTGGAGCCTAAACCCCTTGGTTAGCTCTCATATCTTTTAGTGTGAGATTTTTGGTGCTTAATTCAGCCAAGGTGCACAAATAAAATGAATCAAGGCATTTTTCCACCTAGAACAAGAAAAGTCAGCGTCTGTACATACACTCTAAGAAAAAAGATGGCTAAAGCATGCACCTCAATGGCCAACTCTCCAGTGAGTCTGCCATCCATTTATTACAAGGCCTTAACAAGTCCCACTTTGTTGCTCCATGACAGTCCAGTCCAGTGTGCACACACTAGTGGGTACCTTCTTGTTCTGCCTTTGTTCCCAGGCGCAGGTGCAGAAGGATTTCAGATCATCTATTGCAAGGTCTCCTGCCTGACCTGCAAGATGCAGGATGGCTTGGCAGAGCTCACCAGCTCTAAAAATGTTTCCTCACAAATGGCAACCTTTACATGCATTTTGTTACGAATTCTATTTTTGTTGTATTGTTATTGGGGCTGCTAGTATTAGTAACATAAAACTCTTCTCCAAGCTTCTTCAGTTTTCTTTGTGTTCTCCCAGAAAAACACACAATTTTTTTTTTTTTTTAGAAATACTCTCTTCTCACATTGGAAGAAATTTCTTCTGTTTTCAGTGACTGATATTTTATGAATATTTTCAAGTAACACAGATATTCGAGGACAAAAATCCACTCTGTTACCCATAGTTCATGCATACACATCACAGTTTACAACTTCTATGTTTCCATAAGTTCATTTACAGTAACTTCAGCAAACTACTTCTAGTCAAATGCTGATCCACCTCAAATGTTGCTGACCTCAGCAAGTCAGATTCACCCCCAACTACACTGACAATTTGCTCTGGCAGGATAGCCCAGTGATTGCCTGAAGCAGATTCCCACAGTACTGCTTTGAAATAAATCATAACATACAAAGTCTGAACCTAACGATACAGTCTGAGGATGCCAGAGTCAGTGAAGACAGATGGCTACAATACACTTAAACAATATTTTATATCTGACAATATAAAATAGTAAACAGGTTACAACTGCAAAATAATTTTCACTTGCCAAGTAGCAATCCAGTACACAGCATTACAGAAATCTTAAACTGCTTGTGGAACATCTGAGATGTTAAACCAGCACTGCAAGGTACTTTAAGTAAATGTTGTGGTTAGGGGGGCATTATGGCTCCCTACAGAAGTAGGTTAATCTAATGCTAGATGGAGTGGAAACAAAGAAAATGTTGAAGTAGAATGGTTCCTAATTTCCCTTCCCACATTAATTGGACAAGCAGTTATTTATCCACAGTGCAGAGGAGGAAAAAGGAGCCTTGAAGGTATATAAAGATATGTAGACTGGTACAACAGGAATCCAGAAATTACGATTCACACCAGGTTTGTGGTTGCTGGGCTGTGCGAGCCTCCAGACAGACTCATTTGGACACTTAGGAACTGAAAGCAAGAGGCCAGGCCAGTTATCCAGCAATCTCTTAGTCCACCCTGCCACCTCTTTCAGCTGCAAGGGTGGGAGGGTTAAAATCGTAGTATTGTGTCAGGAATTGCCAGTTTCAGAAATCAGCCTTCTGCTTATTCTTTCACTTGTTCCTGTTGTGAATCCCTAGGAACCACTAGCATACGCTGACCCTCTGTGTCTCAGAGAATGACAGCCATCAGATAATTAACCCCTTTGCCCTCTGCTGTTCAGTCTGTGTCTGATGCTACATTAATTATTTATGTTCCATATACTAACCATGAAGTTGTCAGCACCGCTCAACATATGCATCACGTCTACAACTTCCATGGAGGGCACAAGCACCAGGGCTTGAATCCACAGGTGAGTTGGATAATCTTCCAACCTGGGTGAACTGCTGAGGCAAGTAAAAGGAATCAGTCTTAACAGAAAAAAAGAATTAAAGTGACTTTTCAAGAAAATATCCTGCTGTTTAAGCCTGACCTTATACTTCCGCAATGCTGCAGGCTCAGAGAAACACAGGATCTGATACATGTCTGAGACGGTCTGCTCTTGCCTTTTGACATGTATGCACAGCTACCACCTATCACCAGTAAGAAGCACATACATGGTCTATCACCTTTTTCCATTGTTTTACTGCCCATAAAGCCTTTATAATATTAACATGAAGTAATTCAGTAATAATTTCATTTATAAATAATTTGTTAATTTAACAGCTAACTCTGTAGACAAAATCTGTATTTAAACTCCTATTAAACTTGTATCTTAAAATTGTCATGCTAATTTGCTAATGCCTGCCTTGTTTTGAACTGTGGGAATGTTGAAAATACTGCAACTATTTTATCTTCTGGGAAGTTATACTGATCACATTTGTTAGCTAGAACCAAAAATAAAAGACATGATTTTTTTGTTAGATTAGAGCATTTAGATTGTTTGCAAAACTTGGTTTTGATGATTTAGCACAAGTTGCCATAAGAATATATCAAACTGAGACATGTAGCAATGCAAGTTTGACGTCATTGATTCATGTGGTCAATAAGAAACAGACTCACAAAAGTATTTATCACTATAGATCCGCCTGCAGCGCCTCATTACCGCTCTGTGCTGGGTCACTGAAGGCTCCTTTGGCCAGCAGAGAATGACACAATGCTGCCATTGTCTATTAAACCAATTGAAGAAGACGCTAAAGGAAGAGTCCTTAAAATATTCATTAGTTTTTAGAAGCACATATATCTTCTTAATTAGCTTTGTCACTGGATCAAATTAACAAGGTTTTAATGACAGTTAGTAAGTGATACATTAATTAATTTAGGAAATGATTCACTTTCTCTGACTTTTTTAATTCGCTTCTAATAAAATAAATTCTGGCATGAGTCTTTCAATTAGGCATGGTGTCCTTATTTTACTTGGTGCAACACTGCAGCTTGAACGCCAGGATAGGATAAATACATTCAAGCAAAAAATTAGTATGATTAATTCCAAATAATTGTGTGACTTCTGAAGTCAAGTTTTGCTTTTCCAAAAATTTGTGTTTGTTCAGTTTTGGCTAAAGATTTATTAGCAACTTTAGCATACTTAAAATTCTTTCATACCAACCTAAAATATGCTTGAGTACTTCTTGATTACTATTATTTCTCAGACACTTCCACTATCTGGCCATGTACACATCATCAGTTCTACATGAATAAATAAACAAACATGTAAAAAGCAATCATCATAACAAAGAGCCATTATTTCAGCAATACCTGACTAGACCAGCTTCCTGTCCAAATCAATCAAACTACTCACATTAGTACCAGACTAGAGCTCAGTAAAACATATTTATTGTAATTATGCATTTTGTCGGTATTTATGCAGCAACATGTAGAAGGTCAAGCTAGCACTCTACTAGTAATTTTAAAAACACAAAACTTGCTGATTTGTGTTTGAGTTTCCAGTCTAAAAAATTGCATGAGACACTCTGCTCTTTGAGGTGTAGGAATTAACCTGATAACTGCAGGTGTCCATACAGTTCTGCTTTAAGGAATATAGATTATTTTTTTCAACAAATTAAATGAAGAAGAAAATAAATGTACAGTATTAGCTACAGTATTAGCATGCAAATACCAGCAATATATTCTGAGGTTGCTCTGATTACCCAGAACATTTAAGTTTGTAGAAGATGCTCTCCCTTTCACACCCTCTGGGCTTTTTAATCATCCTTTAATCACAATATGAAATCTTAGCCATAAGACTTGGCTCTAGAAATCTACAGTGCTTCCCAGATGGCTCTTGAGGTAACATCAATCATCTTTCCAGCATTGAAAGACTCTTCATACTTAACAAACCTCTGATGACTGGTTACTGAGATGTTAAATCTACTTCCAGTTTTCAGTGAGTGCTTCAAGTCTAAGTAGCAAGATGTAGCCATGTGCTGACACTTCTCCTAAGGACCTGTGGTTTTGCTTTTGGACAGATGAGCAAAAAGCTGCATCCTGACTGCACAGAGCTATGCAGAGGCTGCTTAATGTGCAAGGACTAACTTGGAAATGGGGGTGATCCTGTCAGCCTAAGAAACTTTAACCCGGTATCTTCTACTGTGTAGGAGAGCATCCAAATCACAGTTCTTAGGTTATGACTGGAGGGCTCACGTAGATTTCAGTGCCCTGCAATAACAAGCAACAGTGCAACAGTTAATTGTGCAAGGGAGAAGGAAGAGACAGAGGGAAGGGGAATATCCAATCACTGTGGACCATGAATATTCCTCATACCTGCAGGAGCCTTAGGTCTATTGCAGAACAAAAGCCATAACTTAAAAAGTCTACACAGTGATATATACCCCAGGAACAGAACAGGCAAACATAGGCTTTGTGGAGTCTGTGGTGCCTCAAAATAGTGGGTAATTCATTATCAGGCCCAAAAGGAGTAGCAGACTCACCACACTTCTTTCCCCATTACCTCCTGCCCTGTTCTCAGTCTGGAGCCCTTTAGTCACATTTAGGTATTTAATTCACATGATCATTTGTGGTGGGGGTCAGAGCCTACTCTGGGGCTGCACTTGGCAGAAGGCACCCAAATGTTAAGTAAGCAGGTGCTTAGCATCACTTTGATACCAAGACAATAGATTGTCCTGAAAATCCCCACCTGGAAAAGGTCTAACTGGCAGCCCCTGTTCAGAGCCCAAATGCCAGAACAAGAATACAGCATTTCATTACCACTTTCCGAGTAGAGGCAAAGCTCTTCAATGAGGACTGTGGTGTCATTTGAAATATGCAGCTATTTTGCTGCTTGCTGCATTCACATATTATCCTCTTTGGTTTCATGGCTGTCAGACTTTTCATTAGCATCCTCACAGCAATTCTCAATACCATGACTTATAATGGCTTAAATGTACCTTCTGGAACGCAGGTATCTTTAATACATTTACTGATATTCCAGTGACCATTTGAGCTTTCTGGGATAACTCTTGTTCCTGTCCTAAAGAAAGCAGAAAAAATACAAATTCTTGGAAGCAAAGACCTCAGTGATGACTCCAAAATTTCTTAGGCCAATGCCATGCCATAGAAATGGAAGGAATTTGTGCTTAGCAAACTGCAAAAAAACTGACTTGAAAACTATTTTTAACATATTTTTCAGTTTGTGGAGAAATCTGGAGCCTCATAAGTAGAAACATACTGCTGTTCACTTGTGTAGCAGTGTTAGAAGATGTGTGTTACATGTTTTAGTTACAGGTGGAGTTTTTAACAGCCTGTTCTCTGTTCACTCGGAGAAATGTAAATCAGAAGAAGCTTCACTGCACTTAGAAAGCTAGAACCTCCAGTATAAATCCAGGAAAATACTAGCAATATAATGGTGGCATATCTACGCAGATAAACACAGTAATAATGCTGCAAAGCAATGATTTCATGAGCTATTAGAACTGGCTATATTTGCACCTAGTTATTAACAAATTCTTTCTACTGTTTCAAGAAAAAGTACTCTTTTTTAATATTTGGTTATGTTATGTTTTACTAGCAAGAGTCTGCAATATCTCCACAGGGAGCAGTGAACAAGAGAGACTCTTTTTTTTCTGAAAAGGGCACTGTGAATTTCCTGGTGAAAGATGAAATGGGGTTTTATGCCTGTTAATAAACCTCCTACTCTGCTCTGAAGCATTCAGATGAAATAATATTTTTATTGAAAAAGAAGTGAGTTACTCTTTTTAATTGGGATCTTCAGGTCTTTCCATAACACATAAAGCAAGTAACAATGAAAACTGAGCTTAAAATGCAGAGGCAATACCATGCTTCTCACCACACCTTCGGTTAGCTTTTGCTCAGAGACAAGCGAGGCATTTGCACAGACCCCCCGCCGGCTTTGTCCAGACTCATCTTGGCCCACCTGGAGCTCTGTTTTAACTTGTCTAGCTGTAGCAGCAATTATCTAACAACGAGGTAACTATAACCTACTTCGGTTTAGCTTTTGCTTAGCTTTGTATGAGTGTGTGGTGCAACACAGCCATATTTCTGTAACTAACAGTTAGTCACAACAGGAGGTTTTTCTGTGCAGTGACTGTAGGATAAAAATGCAGCCTGGAGGAGTGCAGGCACAGGACACCAAGCACCACAGTAAAACACACTGTATATAGCTCATTCAGATACAAATTGTATTCGCGAACCAATGAAGACAGAGCAAGGTGTACAGCACGTACGGAAACGGTGCCAAGTAGATCCTAAAGTGAGAAGGAAGAAACCACCACCAATGTAATCCTCGGGATGCTGACAGCTCCCTGCAGCCACCCCTGCTACTGAAACCATCCATGTCAGGACAAAGAGGGGCAGTGGGAAGATGAGGCAGAGAAAGGGGGAGACGATAGCAGAAAGTTTGTGTATGTAACATAATGTATTCCACTGCTTGCATTTGCTAAACCTATCCATTTTAATATAATTAAAGTTTTATAATGGTATCACAATAAAATTCTGTATGTTAATAATTATATCTGTATCAGTTTCCCATGTGATCTACTCTTTTCCAACCAAGCAAAAGTATCTGGAAATTATACTGTTATATGGCAAATTTAAGGAGATCTGCAGAGGAAGGACCAATGTACTCATAAGGTGCCTGATTCAATTTTTTTTTTAATATCCAGAAGCCATAAAAAATTTAATTTTTTAGTGCCTCTGTCCTGCAAAATGCAGACTATTTTTGTTCTAAATTAAATTGGACCCAAGGAAAGGAAGAAAATCTCCCTGTAAAGATTAGACAAATATGGAATAACATTAGAAATGACCTGCTAAATGCTTTATGAAGTCTAATTTCATGATACATCTGCTACTTAACTAAACAAAACTGTATTGCATTGCAAAGAGATGACAACTCAATCTGATAATTTTCCTGGTGTCATTCCTCACAAACAACTTCATCCTTGTGGCAGTATGTAAGGGCCTTTAGAACAAAAGGGAATCAGCAAATGTTGATGGCATGGCAATCCCTTCCCCATATATAGGGTAAAAAGGGAGCCTCTGGGGGTAATAGTGGCAACTGGAGGGAAAGAGTGAGCCTATGACTTTTTTTAAGGTGTCACCATCAGAAGCTCAGAAATGCTGGGTGAGAAAAGCTCCCCTCCCTTCCAGTCAATCAGTTTTCTCCCCAAAGTGAGATAAAGTCCAGGGGAGAGTGGGAAAGAACAACATGGAAAGTTTCTTGCTTTGGCATGAAGAATGGAGAACTGTTTTCAAATAGCATGCAGAGAGAGGGTGATCTGAGGCACCCTTCGCAGGCTGTGGAAATGGGATGCAGAGACAACCTTGGAGAAGGCCATTAGGTCTGCAAGACTTCTGAGTTTAAGTAATTTTTTTGTTTTGACTTTCATGGCCAGGTTGGTAGTAAGTGGACCGGGTGAATTTAAAGCACCTGCTGTGAAAGATTAGCTCGAGGCATACCTTTGCTGCAAAATTTATTTTCTTTCTCACACACATACTTAAACACACACTTATCCCCAGTTTCTTCTGTAGTAAAGAAAGAAAATAACACCCGTTTTATTCAATTAGGTGTGTAACAATTTGGAGGTTTGTGCATCCTTGGTAAGCTGCTGTAAGGTTACCCTGAAAGAGCTTCCTAACTTCCAGCAAGACAACAGCATGCTCAAAGCTGTGTTTGATCATGCAGCAGGGAATCTCTGACTCGCATTGGTGCCATCAAAAATATCAGGGCTCTCCTCTCGCTGTATTTGAACCTACTGACTTGGCTAAGTCATAGGAACAAATTCTGTAGGACAAAAGGCAGGGAACATCTTCCATTGTCAAGATCAGGAAGCAATATAATCTAATTCTAATCACCAGCTCAACAAGTTTCAGAAGTCTGGGGGGGCTTGGGAGCACCTGCTACTGCTGGAAGGCTGTTCTGGTGCCTTGTTTTTCAGTACAACAGGGCAAATCTATCCAGATGGATGCAACTGTGTGTTTGCTCTGCCCATGCTTCAAGCCAGCTGCATGCAAACTGCAGTCCAGAAGCCACATAAATATGTTAGCGCTGACTGTGCCTGCAAGGGAGAGATGTGCTCAAGCCCAGGGCTGTGCTATCACAGACAGCTACCATCCTTTAGAGGAAGAACATGTTAGAGCAATGGGGAGGGTGTGTTGGGTTGAAAGCACAAGTTCCTACGTCAGTTCCTATAGACAAGCTCATTATTCACTAAGGCTAAGTGTTCCACAGGTCATAATTTTTTCATAAACATGGATATCATGAACACTTCAAAGTGCTCCACAGTGCATCCAAGCATTGAGGCTTGAATGATAAACAGATATTTTGTGGAGAATATAATTGTCTATTTTTGTACTCATTGGTTGTAGCTAGCAAAACAACAATCATACTAATTTTTTGAAAGCAAAGCCTTTTTCTTTTACAAATGAATTACAGAGCAAATATTTCGAATTTTCAAATAATTACCTAAAGTGCTTTTATTGTTTTTCAAAATGAACAAAAGCTACAATAGAAAAACACCCACACAGAGAAACCAGGAGAAATTAATTCCTGCCTCAGCTAACACTTATCTTTAAGAAGGAAAAGAGGTCTACTTCAGCTGCAAGTATTTCCACTGGCAGAGAAGCAAGCTCAAGGAGGTAGTTTCAATGGTTAATAGCACTCAGTTTTTAGAAACATGTCATATTTTCACTTGAATTTCTCCAGTTTCAGTTTCTGGTTACTGGGACGTTTCACATGGGCAGCTCGCACCTGGTGAGCTGCCTGCCACCGGTTTGCCCAGGTGCAGATTAGCTAAGCCATGGATGTTGAGGGACCAAACCTGGCTCTGCAAGAAGCCAGCCTGAGCCAGATTGCCATCTCAGACCACTGCTTCAAGGGCTCATCTCATTTCTCCACATCTCTGGGGAGTCCTGTTCTCCCATTATTTCAGACAACAGCAGGCAGACTATGTTTTCCTATTCTTTAACTATTCCTGCAGCTCTGCTTTTAAACTTCCCAAATTCTCAATGTTATTCTTTAATTCAGGTCTTACTTGATATTCCTCTTTTTTATTAATAATATTTATTAATAGCAGATTAATATTAGCTCTTGTGCCTACTTGCCCAGCAGGTTGCAGTGGGATTTCATGGTCAGTTGGCTTTTCATCATAAGGCTACAACACTTCCAGGTTTCCTATTTCCTAGGATGTTATGCAATGACCTCTAAAAATGCCCCACTTGCTCTCCATAGCCATAGCTATAAAAAAAATACAAAAAATTGTATCCGAGTCACGAAGCAATTCAGTTACTCTTTGCTTTTTTCTGACATCTTTAGACATGTTTGGTATCCTAACAATTGCTCAGTCAACACTAGTTGTCCAAAGACCTCTAAAGTGAGGATACAAGACCATACTTATATTAAAATTCCTCCTAATTACTCTAAGAATGAAAAATATTGCTGCATCATCAGAGAGAATATGATCTCCATTAGCTGAACTCCTTCCCAAAAGAGAACAAAAATATGTAAAAAGCAATTCTGTCTTTTCCAGATTAAAATTAAGTATTCAATCAATTACACATAAAATGGTCCAGTAACACTGTCAGACAATTCAGATAACTAGAACTCTGTCTGGTCTTTCCAGATTTGTTCCCTTTGCCTTTTGCCGTTCCAGAAATGTTCCCTGTTTTTTCTGATTGTTTCATAATTCTTACTTTATGATCTTCCACAATAGTCCCATAGAACCCTTTTTTTTAATCACTGGGTTGTGGGTTTGGCATTTTCTAAAATGCACTTGAACAGCTCTTCATTGTTATTTTCATTGTTCTGTTCAAATCCTCTTTCCACCTGAATTTGCTTACATTTGGTTTTTGAGGTTTTTGGAAACAGTTCCTTGTAAACCACCAAGTACCACTGTTCTTTGGTATGTTCATTACACAGATCATATGAATATGACTGGCCAAGTAAGACAACATATCAGAGAAACAAACTTAAACTAAACTGAATCTTTGATTTCAACTTATTTAAAGCAAAGAGATTTACTTCAAAAATAAATTAATCTTTGTGAGATTTCCTCCTTAATTCTTTATTTTGCAATATTTGAAAAAAGAACATCACAAGAATTCAGAGTTGGGTTGAAGAAAGGATGGATACGTTCATGTGTCTTGGGATATAAATGAAACATTCATAATTTATGACAATCTTTTCTCGCATTTATTATTAAGTAAAGATGAAGTTTTGTACAAGAGAAAATTAAGCCTTGGGAGGCATCAGCACTCAAATGTAGGTATAATAGATAAGGGATAAACTTTGCAGCCTTTTTGTTTGGTAGGGTAGGAAGGAGGTAATTGGTGAATTCATCAGGACAAAGGCTCTTACTGTCCAAATCTTTCGTTTTTGTATGTGTGTGTGTTGAAAAAAATGTAAAATCTCAATTGGCAGAAAAATGTTGGTGAAATTGGACAAGGACACAAAGAAAGTCTGACTGTGTAGTAATGGGAGTTGAGAAATGGCCAAGGATCATTATCATGAAATGAAAATGTCTCTCCTCAGGAGAAAAACTAATGACAAGCAGATGTCTTGAAAAATCAGTGACAAAAAGACATGCAAATATATAGGCATATATTTGAGAATCCAAAAAAATGAAAGAATCCACAATGGAATGGTGGGTTTCTACTGAAAAAAGGAGGAAATTTTTCAAAATAATTTTAAAAACGTTCAAGTCTGAGGCTGACAAGGTTACTCCCAACTTCTTTGAAAAAAACAAAACAAACAAAAAAAGATCCATGAACTGAAAATTTTCTGGTCTTGTTACTGCCAAGAGATCAGAAAGCCTTCAAGGTCTTTTATGACACCTTTATGTATGAAGAATGAAATGTGGAACATTTCAACAACCTGCTTTTAGGGGGATGTATAAGCCTACCTAAGCCTGACTTTCCAAACTGAAGTTTTGCAAAAGCATTAAATCACTTGTGCATTTGAAGCACCAGGACATGAATAAGTGTGTGTGAGTGGAAATTTGAAAGGTACAAAAATATAGAAAATCCCCTCAGACAACTTTCTTGTCACTTCAGGAAAAATTTCTAACCAGAGGCTGTCCAAGGTTCATTATAAAACATTAAACAAGGTTCCCCAGAGACAGCTCACCATGGGAAGGAGCTTCCTGCCCCCTCAGCATTGCCATGGACAAAGCCTGAGTGGCAGCTGCCCTCCGAAGGGTGCTCCCCTCTTGCGCAGGTAACAGGGCACTGTATGAATCAGAAGAGATCTTGGTCTCACATGGGTCAGTAAGAGTGCCTCAACTGAAGTCCTTCAAAATCCACAACAAAATCTGTCTAAAATAAGGAATTCTGGTGGGCTAGGAGGTACAAGTAGAAGACCAGATTGGACACGTATCTTAACAAGCATTTGAGGCTACCTCCATTTAAAACTCTGGAGACAGGCTGTATTTACAGCTGTTATCGCTGTATGGTTACTTTCCAGTAACAGTCTGGACAGCATCCTTTCATTTTCATCAGACTATGAAGCCACAATCTTTTCTTTTTGGATTCATGTCCTTGTAAGGTTGTTGTAGCACATGCCACATGAGTCAGAATTGTCCACCTGGCAAGAGCCAGGGCAGGTGCAAAATGTAACATTAAAAGATTCATGTCAAGATCTTATATTACATTTGCTTTCTTTCAGCAACAACAGTGGTTTCTGCTATCAACATAAATATCTGTATTTAAGTACAAAATCACTAGGATTTAACAAGTCCAAATTATCATACTGAAATGACTAATGGCTAAATGATGTGAGAAATTTATACAAACATGTATGAGCTAAATTTTGGTAAGAAACTGTCTCCTACTACAGTATGAGTACCTAACTACAGTTGTTAGTCATGAGATATAATCTTGAATATAGATTTTTGTATGCTTATATAATGTGCAAACATCTTTAAAACGTATTATTTGAGTAGCCACTTTTGCTTAGTTCTACTTTCAGAAGACTTGTAATGATAAGACACAGAAGATTGAAGAAAGCTATTTGCTTAAAAAATACCATACCAATCCTAAGAAAAAAGTTGTCATTTCTGCAATTATTTCAGTTCCTGCTCCAATTACGTGCTACTTTTCTTATCAGCAATCTTTTTAGGAAGACCTCACGAAGTCAAAGAAAGTGGTTTTATTGTTCTTCCCTGCCTGGGCACGGGTCCATTAGCTATCATGCAGCACCATCTCGTGGACATTTTGCTACCTATGATATCGTTTTGCCTTTTTTTTCTGAAATAATTTGACTACCAGGTGAAGGCAGAGCAGAATTTGCAGAGGTCTGTGTGAGATCAAGGGTACTCATGGACTCCAATCTGGGCCAATACTAGTTCCCAAAGTATCTCTTGGATAGTTAAATAACTTCTTTGCCTCAATATACATGTTTAAGAGTCACTAAGTAAAAGCTAATTTTTGTTCAGTTTCACAGCGTTACTTAAAAATAATTAAGGTGACTTAAAATAATAGGATTTGCCCTGCTTTCTACAAAGAGGTACAAACATGCAAAGTGATATTTAAATGTTTATTACTATTGCTGAAAAAAGTACACTTTACAAGACATTACAACTCAAAGTTAGCCACATATACAAGGTAAATAAAAAAACTATCAGAGAACTTCCCAGCAGGGCATGCATATGTTCTGCAACATGTAAGCATAATCCCAGTCATGAGCTTTTGTTCCACCATCTACTCATTATGAAATAAGCACCAGCTTTCATCTACCATGGGAAATCCTTTCTGTAATCTTGGCACCAGATGTCACCAGCCACCTAATTAAAAACTGCACTCAACTCTTGGGAACCCCACAACATGTTTAGACACTGTAAAGAGCCTGACTCCTACTAGATATTGGTTTGCTACTTGCAAAGGACTATAATATTCAGTGTGCACCAAATCCCTTTACAATCACTTTAATCCTCCAGCAATATTAAGGAGAATAAAGCTAATGTAGGGAATAGGACAGGAGACTTAGCAACATATTGGAAAAGTGGTTAGAAATAGTAAACCAACAAAATAGTAAACCAACAAAAGATATAATCTATTTGCATTAATGTGAAGAAACTAAAAGTGTCAGGATTCTTCTGTTTGGAGTACTATGCAAATCGACAAGGAAGATTTTGTCCCCAAACCCTCATTTCTAGATGCTTGATTGCTCTTCAGAGTTTAGGATCAAATAAGCCAGAAGTTATTTCACCTCCCTCTGCTGCTGTTCATTCCTGCATTTACATCAACCTCTTCTTCTGCTGGCAAAAGCAATTATGAGGCCAAACGGGTCTGGAGAGCTTATTGCTTCCTGCTGCTCTTGGATCTGTTTCAACCTGAATTAAGTCCCTGGTTCGGTTTCCCGCACAGCCGACAAAAACTCATGCTGGCACAAGGGAGATTACAGAGACAGGACAAGCAATTCCCTACACATGGATAATATACTGGTAATACACAAGTCAACATAAGAAATTTGGACATGATGACATGGATCAGTAACAGTAGCAACTGAGCACCTGAGCATCTCTCTCTCTGGTCTCTCCTGGTCTCCTTCATCACTAACGCCAAAAAAACCCACACCTATTCCAAGAATGAAAGTTTAAACCTTCTATTTCAAAATTTTACTTCTAATACAATATGTGCATTTGTATTATATCATATGCATAAAACAAAAACATTATTTGATCAAACCTTTTGCCTTTAAAAAGAATTACATAAACAAGTTCAGTCACAAATAACTGCCAAAAATGCCTGACATATTTCAATCTTCTTAAGAAAAAGGGAACGCTTTTAGAAAAAAAATTACATTAGAAAAATTCTAAAGATTGATTTCAATGCATCACATTTCTAAAAATAATGCTGGGAACAAATCCTTTTCCCTCAGCAAAGGGTGACTGAGTTGCTGTAAAAAGTAAGGCCACATGACATAGGGGCTCTAACTACAAGTAAACATTAATAAAGTGCTTAAATCTAAAAGCAAAACTAAACAGCAAATGTGGTAATGGAACATAAAGCATTATGGATGGACATGATTTATGCTCCTCAGCAGCAACTTTTCTATCTGAGTTTGCCAGAAGAAACCCCAGAATACATTTCGGAGTTCAAGAAGGCTGAAAGAAGGTCAGTCATATCAAAAAGAGAAGGCAGATTCAGAAAAAGAAAAAATGTCAGAAATAGTTCTTCAACAATGTTCTGCATGGTCTCACACCTTCAGAGATTACACAACTCTTTTCAGTTTCTAGTATATGCTATAGGATATAAAAGCATCCTAAGAACTCGCCAGTGTAGTTCCCTTGGTGAAAAGAGGTGCTCGGGGACCAAACACCTGTAAAAGCTGAAGGCTGGAGCGAGAAGTTGGGCCATGGAAGTTGTTCAGGAAATACCTTCCCCTCAGTTTTTGCTACCTTGGTACCTTGTTGCTGATCTGGCTTTAGAGATCTCTTCATCAGAGTTGCAGTTCAAGGCCATCACAACACGGAAAACCTGGTTTGGGACCAGCCCCTTAGCCACCTATGGCAGCTACTATACAAACCAGAGAAGTTCATGGTGATAGAGAACAAAAAAAATGAAGAGACAGAAAAAAAAAATCTTAAAGGTTATATTGAAATACATTAGCAAACAGATAGAATATTTACTTACCCTAGAGTAGCTGCATAATTTTTTGAGATGCATTGCTTTTTTTTATACAGAATTGGAGTCCATGTACTTCTTGTAAGTTAAAACCCATGCTCCTTAGTACCAAATTTCTGTGGGCATCTCTGGCTAATGGCACCATCCTTTGTGATGCACCCAGGGACATGAAGAGTGGGAGGTCTTAAGTACTGCTTTGCTTATGATGTTGTGATGTGGTTGAGATGTTACCATAAAAAAGACCACACAGACCCAGTCAGAGGAACAGGGGGCATGTGGTGGACTGTTTCCAGATAACAGGAAAAAAATTATTCTTTCCATAAAATTATTATAAAAATAAGAAGCGCTGTTACTAATTGAGAGTCCCTCACAACCAGCAAAAGAAAGTAGAGACTCAAGTGATAGCAAAAGTCAGAAATCAGGAACTGACAGACTTAATATTAATACAGCCAGTTTTGAAGACTTCTGAATATAGATCAGTGCAGAACAGACTGCTTTTTTACATACACTTTGTGCTCTAATGAAAACTAAAATTGGGATTTTTATCTGAAAAAAATATGAAAAGTATTGTCTTGACAACCTTCATTCAGTTTAAAACTGGTTTCTCTTCTTTTGGTAACTTTAGAGGCATAAGAACATTTTAAAAGCAATAAAAGTTTCTCTTCCAATAGTTTGTACCCATCTAACCAAAGTGCAATTAAACCAAATTTTAATCTGTTCGTTGTGACTGATATTTGTAAATTGGACCTAACATACTCATTTTCATCTATTTGCAACCAGCCAGCAGTGCAATTTAAATTACTAATGAACATGCCCCTGGGTGTCATGCATTAAGCCTCAGATCATAGCTATTGTTTGCTTTCATTTATATCTGAAAGGCAACTACCCTGATATTGACACAAAGAAATTTTAAAAACCTGACTGATACAAGAAACAGGTATAATAGACAAGCATAACATAAAATTAAGACACTTTAAAAAAAAATCTCTATTGTTTTCCCTATTATACTTCTCCTTCATGTTTCTGTTATATTTACCATTTAACTGACGCAGGTTTCACTGTCTTGCCTTTTACCTCCATTTTCCAAATCAGACATATTTCTCATTAAATCAATACTGGTTTTAATGCCAGTTAATTTATTTGCAGCATCTCTATGGAAGGGACACAGTTAAATTAGAGACGAATTTGGCTCACTATACAAGAATATTTATCAGCACCCTGCAGCTGTCTGTTCACTATGACTTGATGCAAAACCCAAAAGTCAACTGGAGGACTCCAGTTAATATCAGTAGTGTTTAGACCCAATTATCAATTAAGCTAAATAAACTCCAAAGAAATGAACAAAGACAGATAGATCATCTTATATAGCCAGGTCTGATTGTCTGATTTAAATCAGCTATTTAAAGAAAACTTTACCTTAGAAAGTTGCATATTGTGCAGTATTTTTCGTATAGCAAACTGCAAGAATATGATTGAAAACCTGCAGGAAAAAAATTAAAGCTATAGCTCTGGAGAAAAGTGCAGAGTAAGATGCAAAATATCAGTAAATCTGATGATAGAAAAGCTGGTGTCAGGTTCCTAGGATGTGTTAATTAGTTTTAATGTTGGTTGTTCAAAGGCGATGATACTGTAAAATCATAAGGGCAGTTCTTTGACAGCATTTACGCACCTGAAGATGTAAATGGGTGCTTAGCAGAATTTTAAAAATGCATATTTAAACCCCAAGTACTTTCACAAGCTTTACTCCTAGGTTTGTGTGCCGAAAGACTTTGGAAAACCAAGATTACCTCAGCTAGACCGTGTTTATCCATGTGCCTACTGAACCCTCCAAGGAACCTCAAGAATTCCCTGGGGTGGGACTTACCTTTACAAAAAACACTGATTCTTCTCCACTGTATCATACTTACCCATGTATCTATCCATTATCCTTATAGTTTTTTCAAAAAAATACATTCTTAGGATTTCTACATATTCTACACGTACGTATTGATTTCTGTAATGTGTTATTCATTTTATATTATAAGCTAATTTAGACTGTAAGTTCATCAGGTCAGTATTTGTCTCATACAATAGTCAGTGTTTAACAAGTAAAAAATACAAATAATATAGCATGAGAAATCACCACATATCTCCTTTAAGCTAATTTTCTG
This sequence comes from Morus bassanus, assembly GCA_031468815.1. Lineage (NCBI taxonomy): Eukaryota > Metazoa > Chordata > Aves > Suliformes > Sulidae > Morus > Morus bassanus. The sequence continues at coordinate 54,096,164 of CM062570.1, read as the reverse complement.
TCTTTTAAATTCTAGTGGATTAAAAAACATCTAGAAAGACTCAAATGCTTTTGATGATGTAAGAAACAATATAACATACCATTGTTACACAAAAGCAACTAAAACTGTGAGAGGCCAATATCCCTGCTGGAATGAGAAGAGTGAGAAAGGTTGGCAATCCTCTGTGCACCATCCCATGCCATAAACCAAACTCCTGTTCAAGCTTCTCTGGACACACCAGAAGGGACACAGTGGCAGTTCTTTTCAGTGTGTCACGTGCACTCTGGGTGATATGATACCATGGAGACCAAGCACTGGGTAGCCACCACCGGCAGACCAAATATCCCCAGGAAGGGTTTGTAAGAAGTCAACAATTTTCAGAAGGAAGAACCATAATGACTCCATTCTGCAGAAGATCAGAGATATACAGTATTAAAAGGCTGGTTAAAGATGAAAGTATAATGTCAGGATTAAAATTTGGAAGTTCCTGGGTGTCCAGCCACTTTTCAGTTTATTTTGCTGATTTTCTACCTTATTTCATTCATGATCACTGTTTTCTACACACTTTTACCTTTAGCACAAAATTACACTGAGTGCTGACTGATCTGACCCAATAAAATATATGTGTAACTCCATTTCCCTTCACAGCTTTTATATAAGCACACCTAAGTGAGAAAGATGGCTTACAGACAAGATTCAGGTTTTGCTTGCAAAGATGCTGCAGTCAAAACACATGACTCGGTTTGGCCCTTGCTGGTTGTCCTGGTTTCAGCTGGGATAGAGTTAATTTTCTTCACAGTAGCTAGTATGGGGCTGTGTTTTGGATTTGTGCTAAAACCAGTGTTGATAATGTGGAGGTGTTTTAGTTGTTGCTAAGTAGTGCTTATACTAGTCAAGGACTTTTTCAGCTTCCCATGCACTGCCAGGGGCACAAGAAGCCGGGAGGGGACACAGCTGGGACAGCTGACCCCAACTGACCAAAGGGATATTCCACACCATATGGCATCATGCTCAGCATATAAAGCTGGGGGAAGAAGAAGGAAGTGGGGGGGGGACATTCAGAGTGATGGCATTTGTCTTCCCAAGTAACCATTACATGTGATGGAGCCCTGCTTTCCTGGAGATGGCTGAACACCTGCCTGCCCATGGGAAGTGGTGAATGAATTCCTTGGTTTGCTTTGCTTGTGTGCACGGCTTTTGCTTTACCTGTTAAACTGTCTTTATCGCAACCCATGAGTTTTCTCACTTTTGCTCTTCTGATTCTCTCCCCCATCCCACTGGTGATCCCACTGGGGTGGGGTGAGCAAGTGTCTGTGGGGTGCTGAGTTGCTGACTGGGACTAAACCATGACACTGGTGAAAGCTTGTGTGTGGTCATTCATTCTCAAATTTAAAGAAGACCTATTTCAGGCAGAAGAGTGTATCCATCCTGACCAGGAGACCAATCTACATCGAGGAGTTAGTGATCCACATGACAGTTAACCCGAGTAGGTAGTTAACCTGCTACACGTCCAGCATGGCCTTCAGGCTGGGCTGTGCTGCCCATGTCCCTTGGCTGCAGGACAACCTCAGCCACCTCATTGCAACCCTGGAGCCTGTGGGCAGCTCCCACTCGGTACCAGCAATTATGCCACCTGCATGGCCTTGCCTTTATCTAAAAGTGCAGGAGGGAGTTCTCATGTGACCATCTTTTATGAACAGAGTTTTTTCTTGTAAAAAAAGCATATAATAGCTTAAATATCTGGAAAGAAGGAACCTCTCTCCGTGGAGGGGATCTGCACGGCATGCCATGGGAAAAATCCATCCAGGGTCTGTCTGTTGCTGCACGAATGCAGGGTGCCCAGCATCTGAAGGGGGTTTACTCACTATCTATATTCCTCTTTTTATTATGTCTTATTAAAGAGTTATTTGATTAAGCCATTTGTTGTCCAGCATTTCTTATTGGCACCCAGAAAGAACACTGCACCATCTCTTTCTCACTTCCCCACTTCTGCTGCTGGTGAAGAACAGAGGATTTACAGATAAGTTTGCACTGATTTAAGTAAGATTATAAATTAAGATATAACTTCGGTTTCAACTTGTGCCAGGAATTCTTTAACTCAAAATTTACCTCTACATATGACATCTGAGTCATTGGACATTTCACTGCCCATTTTTTCCATCTCATGAAAGGAACACCCAGCTACCTGTCTAAAAAGATACTGTTTAAAAAATGCTGAAACATAGAATCATAGAATGGTTTAGATTGGAAGGGACTTTTAGAGGTCATCTAGTCCAACCCCCCTGCAGTGAGCAGGGACATCCCTAACTAGATCAGGTTGCTCAGAGCCCCATCCAACCTGACCTTGAATGTTTCCAGGGATGGGACCTCTACCACCTCTTTGGGCAACCTGTTCCAGTGTTTCACCACCCTCATTGTAAAGAATTTTTTCCTTATACCCAGTCTAAATCTACTCTCCTTTAGTTTAAAACCATCACCCCTTGTCCTGTCACAACAGGCTTTGCTAAAGAGATTGTCCCCATCTTTCCTATAGTCCCCCTTTAATTACTGAAAGGCCTCAATAAGGTCTCCCCGCAGCCTTCTCTTCTCCAGGCTGAACAACCCCAACTCTCTCAGCCTGTCCTCATAGAAGAGGTGCTCCAGCCCTTGGATCATTTTTGTGGCCCTCCTCTGGATCCACTCCAAGAGTTCCAGGTCCTTCCTGTGTTGAGGACTCCAGAGCTGGACGCAGCACTCCAGATGGGGTCTCACCAGAGCGGAGCAGAGGGGCAAAATCACCTCCCTCAACCTGCTGGCCACGCTTCTTTTGATGCAGCCCAGGACACGGTTGGCTTTCTGGGCTGCAAGCGCACATTGCTGGCTCATGTCCAGCTTTTCATCCACCAGTACCCCCAAGTCCTTTTCCAGAGGGCTGCTCTCAATCCCTTCATCGCCCAGCCTGTATTGATACGAGGGATTGCCCTGACCCAGGCGCAGGACCTTGCACTTGGCCTTGTTGAACCTCATGAAGTTCTCACAGGCCCACTTCTCCAGCTTGTCTAGGTCTCTTTGGATGGCATCCTGTCCTTCTGGTGTGTCAACTGCACCACTCAGCTTGGTGTCATCTGCAAACTTGCTGAGGGTGCACTCGATCCCACTGTCTAAGTCATTGATGAAGATATTAAACAGTAGTAGTCCCAGTATGGACCAGTACGAAACATATACTGAAGATGCAAGGTGCTATGAAGCACAAAACATTGTCACTGAAAATTATTGGGGCATATATATTAGTTTGGAAACTGCTGCTCAATAGTCCCATGAAACCATAAATAGAGCATCATGCTGCCTTCTGAAGCAACTTCACAGGTTTTGAAAGACCCCTCAAACCCTTCACACTTGGTTTGCTTCTCCAGTTATTGCATTCTTCAAAGACAACCTAGCCTAGAGGTGAAAGCACTGCACTGAGCAATTAAAGAACAAAAACTGAGAAATAAAGCCCTAATTGAAAGAGCAAGTGGAAGCTCCATATTTGCCTCTGCCAGGTACAGCCAGCAGCAGGGCATGCCTTTAGTAAGACAGAACCTTTACTTTAAAAATGTGCCATCAAGTCTATTAGGGAAAGCATCAATAATTAAAGTTAATGCCTGGAAGCTGGCATCAGCTACGGGCATGATGACTCAACCTCTTGTAGATCCATTCATTACATTCAACTACAAAAGCTAGAAGTTATAAAAAATGCATGAATAAATTCTTTAAGTATTAACACGCTACTTCTTTAAATGTTTGTTCTGACCCAGGTGGCGCTGCTCTGACTTTCTCTGCAACTTCTTTTCACTTAAATGACCTTAGATTATTGTAGCTGTCTCTCAGGATTAAACAAATTACTCTCTTAAAAATGTATTATTGAAGGTTCTTACTTTGTAAGAGAGAAAATGCTCTCTGGCATCCTCTCTTCAAACTCATTACAAAATATTAGATTTCACAGAAAAGTTTATAACCTTAAATTTAAGTATTTTGAGCTACATATGCCATTTGCTAAATTCACTTCTGGGCTGGGCAAAATTAAGTAAAAGCAGCCTAAGAACTACAGAAGAGACCGCTTCTGTCTCCAAACCTCACCAGGGTAAAGCAGGAAGACAGAGTTCCACAGCATATCTTTTTGTCAGAGGTGGTAGCACTCCAGTATCTTCCACATTAAATCAACAGCAGTAACAAACAAAAACAACTTTATGGAGATTTGGGCATTTCTCACGTGGTAGAGTGAAGACTCTTTTTGTTCTGTGATTTTTTGGGGTTAAATTTCTAGATTGTGTTCATTTCCTGTTTTGCTTAAATTTGTTTTTATGGTGATTTATTTCAAGTTTCTTCATTGATGGGTTATTTTTGGTGGTTTTTTCCTTCCCAGTAGGATTTGGCTGGAGTTTATAAATTCACAGATTCACAGATTAACAGGAATAATTCTCTATTTCCTTCTGCACTTGAACTTTTCTTTCCAGAGCAAGAGGAGTCAGTAGCATTTTGCAGATGAAAGAGGAGCCAGATGTTTCAAAGAAAGAGAGCTTGAACCTTGCTTTTTCTGGCTCTGCTGCCAAATACCAGAAATTGCAAGCTACCTGTCATTGTTTCTCAAAAAGGTAATCTTAAACAAACAAACAAACAAAAAACAACAACAACAACAACAAACAACAACAAAACAAAACAAAACAAAACAAACCCAAAAACAAAACAAAACAAAAAAAAAAACCAAACGCCACCCCAGATTATTTAACGTCTGGGTAAAAAGTAACTGAAGTAGTTACAGCTGCATTATGTTACTTAATCCAAGCTAGAAAGAGAAATTTGCACATTAGAGGAAATAAATACCTTGACTTAGAAGGCATACAGTGAAAATTTCACTTTTGAAAATCGTCACCATGTTTAAATACTGCTACCAAGTTTTAAAAAGATCCAGTTCTTCAGCTCACATACCGCTGCTGTTGTCCTACGTTTTATGGACCACACATATCTTATTTGTCTCAAGTGCAGACTTGACCATTATTGGCCATTATCCTACCAGCTAAATGCTGTAGCAACTTTTTGTTATCCCTTAGTACATCCATGCATCAATCACTGTTGGTATACTGCAGTAAATATATTTTTTTTTAAGTGTGCATGCAATGGGTTGGATTTTTAAATCCTATTTATGTCCTTCTCTGCAAAATTATGGGGCTGAATCTGTGATAATTTGAGAAAAGCTTGCCAGGTCTGTAAAGCATTGAACTCTCTGTTCCCAATGAAATTAATGATGGTTGAAAAATACTGAGCACATCCTTCCCTTCCAGAGTCAGGCCCAGAAAGCAACACGGGGGGAATTCCTTCTCCACAAAACAAGCAGCTGAGAATATAAACAAAAGGCTTCCTATTATGACTTAACAATTCACTTCTTCTGGTAACAGCAGCAAGAATCTCACATCAGAGTTAATTTTAACAAAGGCAAATGTAGTAATGTGCTGTCTAACTCAAAGCCCCTTGATAAAAGCACATTACCGCAGCACTTCCAGCAAGTGGGGAACTCCGTAAAGTGTGGTTATGGCCAGAAAAGTGGCTATGTAGGAATGACACCTTTGTATCACACACTACTGATCTTACATACTGGTGTAAGCTGCTACATCGCATTTGTTTATCTTATTAGCAAAAGTGCAAAGGCACCATGTTTTGACTACTTTTAGTACTATGGAATAAATCCAGTTACAGAAGAATATAAAAGATTCTTTTTTGAGTCAACCTGTTCATATTTTAAAATAAATTCCAAACATATATTTTTACCATAAGGTCTGTATATCTGTAAGATACAATGCTAGATATTTATCATAATTATAACTGACATAACTTCATTGGGGACAGTTATAGCAACAAAAAAAGTAATTTTATATGAAGATTTCCATAAGAACTTTCAAGACTGACAGTAAAAAGTAATAAATTTCCATTCAGAAACTAAGCTAAATGTTGATGTTTCTTATCAACACCAAAATTGAACAGCTAGATTTACTTATGTAGTCTGTTTTCTAGTTACTAACCAAGTCAGTAGATAAGTAACACTCACTGCATGTAAAGGTGACAGTGTGGCCCAGAAATGGCTTTACATTAAAAACACAAGAGTTACAAATTCTGTGTTTGTAATATGTCTTTAAAACAGAACTACATTTTAATTCAGCATGAGAGAGTTTTATTTTAATGAATCTCATGACATCTATTTTTTTCACTGAATTCCTGAAGAATTCACATCAGCAATCTAAGAGCTGATTAATAAATTGTTACAACATTTACTGCAGTAACTAACTGTTAATTCAGTCTAATTATACTGTATACCTTACTACATTTAAAAGCAGTAAGAATGATAAGCCAATTAAAGCTACAGAAGATTGTCATTTAGCATTAGAGTCAGACACTGTCTGACCTTCATGTGACTATAGGCGAATTCAGAGCCCAAGCTAGGCAAGTAATTCCTTTAGAGAACATTTGAAGTCAAAATAGCATTAAGAAATATCCTATTTTGACCTCAAAGGGATTTCATATATGGTTTGAAAGCCCTTTAGAGTACTGTCCTACTCTGGGTGACTGTGTTGGCCAGGACTAAAAGGGCTGCCTTTAAGGGTGGGGGGTCTGAAGGGGTTTAGGGATCAGTACTTTGGTACCTAGAATCACAAAAGATACAGGACTCCAGGGTATCAGGCCAGAGGGCAGAAAATTATCACACTACCTTTATCACCATGTGGTCAGTACCACAACTCCAACACCAAATTAGTTGCCCATTCTGACAGTTTTGTCTTATCCCTTATAAAAAAAAAAAAAAAAAAAACAATAGTGAAAGTGGTTTTAAAATCAAGGATCAAGTTCTTGTGCTTCACTATCTTTATAATGAGTTTTTGAGATCTAATGAAAATCTTCTTGCTGCACATTTTGTTTTGTGCACTGAAGGTATGACATGAAGAACAATTTCATCACCCTTCTCTTCACAGAAAGCTTCTATACACTGACAGTTTTATTTAGTCTATGGAGGAAAAACAATGAGAGGGTGAAGCAAATTTTCTCCTCAACAGTCTGATTTTCTAAATCTCTGATGATAGTTTTGTGGACACTTGGGATTCTTCCTTCCTATTATTTAAATTGGATCCCAAAGTAGATGGTGTGCTCCAGGCACCTGTAATCTCCAGGAATGCCTTCAGGGTTTGTGTACCACAGTCAAGGAAAGGATATTCTTGCAGTGCTTAAGATTGAACATGAGCCAGCAATGTACCCTTGCTGCAAAGAAGGCAAATGATATCCTGGGCTGTGTTAGAGAAAGTATTGCCAGCAGGCCAAGGGAGGTGATCCTTCCCCTCTACTCGGCACTGGTGAGGCCACACCTGGAGTCCTGTGTCCAGTTCTGGGATTCTTTGTACAAATGAGATATGGACATACTGGATAGAGTCCAATGAAGGGCCATGAAGATGATTAAGAGACTGGAGCATCTTTCCTATGAGGAAAGGCTGAAACAGCTGGGACTGTTGAGCCTCGAGAAGAGAAGGCTCAGGGACATCTTAACAATGTGTATAAATACCTGAAGAGAACGTGCAAAGAGGAGAGAACAAGGCTTTTTCCAGTGGTACCCAGTGACAGGGCCAGAGGCAGTGGGCACAGACTGAAGCACAGGAAGTTCCCTTTGAACATCAGGAAACACTTTTTCACTGTGACGGTGACCAAGCACTGGCACAGGTTGCCCAGAGAGGTTGTGGAGTCTCCATCCCTGGAGATATTCAAAAGCCATCTGGACATGGTCCTGGGCAACTGGCTATCGGTGGCCCTGCTTGAAAAGCGGGGTTGGACAAGATGACCTCCAGAGGTGCCTTTCAACCTCAGCTGTTCTGTGATTCTGTGATAACAATCTTTACATAAATTTTGTTTCATGGAGACTTACTGTAAAAAAAAACAAATTTGATCTTTGCCTGAGTGTTACAGAATCTTCATTGCAATTGGTATCAGCTGTTACTGGGCAGTGCTGTCCATTAGGTAGCAAAATATTTCAAAAGGGGGAGTTTACAGTAAATGCCACTGCTTTGAGATCTCTACAATATATCTGTTGACTGTAATTACCATTGCTAAAATACTGAAGAAGCTTGTCCATTCTTTTTATTTCTGTGCCACTGTTTATTGCAAGAGGTGAAAAAAGAAAACATTTACAAGAGCGACCCCCATCCCCAACCTCCAAATCCCAAGAGGTGAGAAGTCTTTTAAACTTTTTTTCTGTATTCCATTACCTAGTTCACCTTAAGCAGACAAGTGCTTACAGAGTTTAAACTTCAATCTCTTTCTTTATAAAACAAAGAACCACAAGCCTGCTGACTCTATGATATTGATGATGCATAAAAATGTAGTTGGATGTCTACCATGTGAGTGGGAGACATTCCCTCTGTTTTGGAAGGCATTTCCACCATCAAAATATGTGTAGTGAAATCCATAAGGAGCAAAGCAAAGAGGAAGAAACATTCCTTTAAAATGGCTAGACTACTGCTGTCTAACTGTGGACATATTAAGTATCTGCAAATATAACAAGAAAGTTATTGTAAAAAGTTATGTTTTTCTCAAGGCCACTTAAACTTTTAAAATGTGTCTGTCATCATAATGGGAGTTGCAAAGTAGCTAGAGGGCTTAGTGGTTCTGGGCAATGGTCGCTGTCCCCGAATGGACCACTCAAAGCACGGATGCCTTTTAGACCCAGACATTAAATAACTGGGTGGATAGGAGCAGATGGAGATGTTGAGGAGATAGGTTTCCTCCTGGATATACCTAGTGCAAAACAGAGATCCACAGACATGAAATCATACCTATCTTCCAAATATACAGACCCAGGTTGTCCTCTGTGGAAAGTGATTTACAGTTCTGAGTAGGCCAATATCTGGCCTTTGAGCTATTACGTGGCTCTCAAAACTAACCAAGGCAGCTTCCCTCTGGGAGCTACAGTGTTACAAGACAGGTGAAAGATTGTGTTGGCCTGGAGGAGGCAATGAGCCACTAGGCATTTGCAGTGTTAACTGTGGTGCACTACTCAAGACTAGAGGTTTATCCACCCTCCTCACCTTCAAAGAAAAGCTGTGCACGTACCGTCATCTTCTGGATTAGCTTCTCCCTTACTACCCAGTTTTCCAAGGTATACAAGATGTTTCTTTCCATAGCTGATCACACAAAGATTTTGGCATTCAGGTCATAGAATCAGAAATGTTATACGCCTTTGAAACAGCTAATACTAAGGGAGTGATTTAATAAAAATATGATCCTTTGTTTCAGGACACAGGGTGCTCTCTCATGCTCATTCCAACTACATGATGAAATGGGATGATTTTTATCCTCTGCTCCTTTGAGCAGCTCTGTCTCAAACAGCATTTTCAAATAAAAAATTAATCCACCAACCTTGAGTCTTAGAGCAAAACACTGAAAAATTTCTTCTGGTTTAGTAAGTATGATATTCTCCAAAATGTAAATTCACTTATTTTTTTAGAAAAGGTGGGGAAGGAAAAAGACAGTTTGCTTGCTCTGTGCCTCAAGGTCTTCACAAAATTTCCATGATCTCTTTTGGGTTTTCCTCAGGCTGTCACTCCCTGCATTCAGCAGCTTACTTTTCTGTTTCTGCATCTACTTGTTTCTTTCCTTCCCATACATATTCACACATACACACAAACCAACAGCACTGAAAAATGTGAATTCTACTGCTGAGTAAGATGAGGAGTGAAAACAGAAGAAATACTGACACATTGAGAGGCTATATGAAACATTACTTACTAAACAAACTATAAAGTCTCCCAATGTTAAAAAAATAAATTCTTTATATGGGATACTAACTCTTTGTGCCTATACATGCCCATTCAAACTCAGTGAAAACCTCTTGATAAGGCCAAGTAATCACACACAGTAGGAAATCACACACACAGAGGCCACATCAGAACCTTTTCACTCTTTGTCTCCATTAGTAGTTGATTATTCTTAGTGAAGAAAAGTCAGTGGGTTACTTGTGCTCCCTCTCTCCATTCCTCTCTACAGTATTTACATACGGAATGACACCTCTTACGCATAATTTCTTTAATGGGGTATTCTGCAGCACAGGAGATTATTATATCACATTTATTACATTCACAGTTTTTGGAAGAACAAGAAACTAGATTTCGATGTTTTGGCTAAGTTTTTGTTTTTTTAAATCGCAAAACCATAACCATCATGAACCAATACACTTTGCTAAAACATACTGTATGTTTCCTTTGACATTTTCAAATTGCGTTGCATTACTGTAGCATAGCTTAGCCATTATTTGGAGATTGATTTATCTTTGTGAATATTAAATATTGACTTTTATTTGCTTAGTATTGACAAAAGAGCCTGATTTAAAATACTTAACCTTTTATACCCATCTAGAACCATTATTTGATTCCATTAAATAATTCTGTGAAAACTCTCTTTGCTTTCCTGTGTATGTCATTAAACACACCAATAACCAAAAGCACTTCTGGACTATCACTGAAGACCCCAAAGTATCCTACAGATACGCTGCAATGTTCTAATAGGGTCAGTAAGTTCCCCCATTTCTCCATTCTCAGCAGAGACGAATCAAAATTCGTACTTTAAAGTTCCCTACAGAGAACATAATCAATTAACTCCAGTACCTGGCACATCATGATATAAAGACTACTGCTTTCATTAGAACAGGAATACACTGGGTAAATAGCATTAGAAAACTACTTAGAGAGCCTTCTAGCCTCAGGGACTCATCCTTTGAATGAAGACTAGGTCACTTAAAAATGCCTTCAGTAAATAGTTTAGAAATATAAAAAGAATCCTACAGTGGGCAATAAAAATTGTTCCTTATTTGTAATCTTAAAAAAGAAATTTAAATCTTCAGCTTTATCTCTAAAAAGACTTCTATGTCAAATTGTAGTGCAGTTGGCACAAAAATTAGATCTTGTCTGCTATAACATCAGTTATTTATATAGTACCACATCCTGTCTTGGGAAAAACTCAAAACTTTTTCTGTATGTACAAAGTCTACCCCAGCTTGTATTTCCTCCTGTATAGATATCCTTTCTGTGGGTCTAGAACAAATGTTGCTGTCCCAGGGGCAGTAATGTCATCTCCATGAGTTTTCCCTTTTATCAATATAAGCTGTGCACACCAAAATCATCAGCTACCACTCATCATCCTTCATCATCAATATACACTCATGTGTATAAAAGTGTAGATTTCACTATCTTCATGCTATAAATATTATTCAAGTCTTAATAAAAAGGATAGCAAATAATTGTCAAAGCACTGGCCTTCCTTCTTTGCCTTTGAAAATACAACCTTAAATAGTTTAAGGGCTTTTTGATTATTCTTTTTATTTGAATGTACACACCTAGTGGTATGAATTCTCCTTCTTTGGCTTCACATAATATTTTAGAGGCAAAAGTCTGAGCTTTAAAATATTCAGTCTCTGAATTTTCCAAACAGTATTAAATAGCATTTACCTGGTGCATGTCCTTGCCTTATAATAATGGTTCCAACTTCATATCTAAAAGACATATATAAAAGCAAAAATCTAAACATGATGCAATGTCATCAGTAAATAATTATAAAATGTTGGCAGCAAAATGTAGACATCAGAACATTTCTTAGGAAATCTAGTATAAGATTCTCTCACTGGTACTTTATGAAGTGTTATATGTCTGGCAAGACTATTTTTATGTCATACTAGGGTCAGAACAACCCACAAAGTCGCTGACATATGCACCTCTCCTGTACAATTACTACCAAATCAACACCAAAACACTTGATTAGCAATTTGCACCCACGTTTACTTCAGGAGTTCTCCAACACATCAATTATGTTTATACATTAGACATAAATACCAATTTTCTCACAAAACCTTTGCACACAGCATTCTAAAAGTCTGATTTTTTTTTTTACTAAGGTATTGATCTGCAAAGAAATAGCAAAGTAATTCCAAAATTCACTTATGCTGTCTTGAGATATGTCGCACATGCAGGCCATCCTTTCAGAAATGTTTGCAAAGGAGCAAATTTTCCAATGTAGTAGGTCCCCAAAACTATGGAGGCACTGCAAATTTCCAAAGGAGATGAGCACCTCAGTTCTCTTTGACCTCATCAGTAGACAGGTATACATGCACCCTATAAAAATGTATACCTATATATTTATTTTCATAATAAATCCTGGAATGGTACACATAGGCTGATTCACTAACATTAATTACATGATTATATGTGCTTATGATACAAGAAATATTAACAGCAGTCATTTGTTAGTAGCTGGTGGAGCGGGGGTTGCTCAGCAATGCAATTGGGATCTATCTGGTGCAGAACAGAGAGGCAATATGAAGTGATTTGTCTGCCGCAAGAGCTGGCATGTGATCCCCACCTGTTTACCTACAATGCCTTGGATCACAAATGCTATTCAAAATGTCAAATGTTAAATAACTTGCTAGGTCCGAAGGTATGATGAGTCTAATGGTCTCATACTGCCAGCCCAGTCTCATACAGCCTTTATCTATCCTCACTACAGCTTAGGCATAAATGTGTTATATTATCCCACAATGCAAGAGAAAGGAGCTCAAAAAAGATCTGACGACTTGTTAGCTTGTTCCCAGTGCTTATCAACAGACTAGATTTTGCACTGCAAGACCTGCTGTTGCCCCGTATTCATGGGCTTTTGTCTGCATCATAAGCCTCGAAAAAGGCAACCCCCTGGAAGTTTGACAAAGTTTTGGAGGGAAGTGGGAGATAGTAGGATAACCTACTTGAGGCTGGGAAATTTCTTGAACAGTTTGAAGAATTTAAAATTTACATCATCATCTTTAACATTTTAAAGAGTATCTTCCTATACAACACACTGGTTTTTGCTATGTTGCATACCATTACTTTTGCTACAGTGGACATTTACTTCTTAACTACTTTGGACAAAGTTTGACAGGACTGTGGCTTAAATTGCAAAATGACAGAAAGATACTTGTCCACATTTTGTTTTGCAAGGTCAAGAGTTTGAAGTGTGATTAACATTTCATTATGAGACTTTGTTTTTTGTTTTATTTGAAAATATTGCCTGTTTGAAGAATGGTACCATGTTCTTTCCTCTAACTTTTGATAAACTACAGCTTGGCAAACTTGGAGGTGTGTGTTACTAGACAAAAACTGAAATATTCTGTTTTTCTTCAGAATTATTTGTATTTTAAAAAAAGAAAAAACTACTCTTTTTTATTAATAAAGGGCTTCTGGAAGCTGACAAAACACACAAGAGCCACCTCAAGGTACTCTGTGGTGAAGGTGAAGTTAAACTCTGCTGGAAATTACTCAATGGCAAAAAAAGATTGCAAAGAATGCCTTTGTTGGCTTAGTCACAGCAGTGCTTGACTTCCATTGCAAAGTTAGTGTTACTTACATTTGGCTAGTTCTGTCATTCCTCATCTTTTTTTTTTTTTTTTCTTGTTAGAGCAGCCATTGCATAAAGGAGTAAACAGTTCTCCTTGTCTGAAAGTCTCTTTTGCCACATATTCTTTCACTTTCCTTGAATAGGATGCATACTAGCCCCTATATGTCCTATTCCTCTAGGTCTTCCAGTGAAATTATTGACTGTTTGTGATTCAGAGCCCTATGGGAGGGCTCCTCTCACGTCTGAAGTGAAAGGGAACAGGGGAACAAGTTGTACCAGTTGCTGCCATGCCCACTTCACAGCCATTTGGCCTAGAAATTTCTGTCCTTCATCAAAGTGCACGCAGGACTATCCCATCCTACCACCTTCCAATAAAAAGAGAAGGGAGAGGGTTGTAACCTTCATGTTAGCTAAGTAGAGGAACAACAGATGATGCTAGCCATGTCTGCCTCTTGGGAGAAGAAAGTGGAGTAAGGCTCAGCCTTTCCAACGTGTGAGGAAGAAACTGGTGGGGCTGCTACTGTGGGAATGAAGCTATTTGTCAGTACCAGTTACTGGTGGCAGACACTGATAGTAAAGAGTTTGGAAGAGTGTTTGTGGGTCCAAAAGCCTAAATAGTAGTAGTAGCCTGCCAAGAGCACCCTACCACTAACGCTCCAAGAACTGAACTGGAAACTACCTCATCAATGTGAGCCATGAGGCTTCACTTCATTAACATATTTGCCAAATTAAGAAACATTTGGTAGAATAGAACAGTGATTATCCTGTCAATTCTGTGAACTGACAAAAAAATGACTTGCAAAAACTTTAAACTGGCAGCATCAGAGAAGTGATATCTAGTTTATCAGTCACCTTCCTAATGAATGAGAGAGCCGATGCTGCAGTCTCTTAAAGGAGGCAATATTTGTCAATATTTGCCAAATGTTATAGACCAAGCTTTGTGCTTACAGAAAAGGTTTATCCTATTAGTGCAACTAAACAAAAACCTGTTAACTCTAAAAAGCCTGTTTATTTTGTATCCACTAAAAAAATGGAATCTAAATTTCTTTGCTCATTGTTGTATGTAAGAGGATTACTCTGTTTATGTAAGGATATTAAAACTTAAAGTACAGAAAAACATCTTGTCCCTCTATGTCCTTCTTGTCCTGCTTAATTGTGAGAAAAAAACTTAATAACCCTATGGAGATTGTCTTTGACCTAGTTTGACAATCTAAAAAACTCTCATGTATTCAGAAATAAATATTCCATCTTGAATATTCATTGACCAGGTATCAAAGAACTGTTTTCATGCATCCTTAATTATCTCATTTCACCCTTTTTCTTTCTCTTTCCCCTTTGCAGAATATTTTCGCCAGTAAAATAGCAGCAAAGACTCAACCCAAACTGCTGCTTCAATATGAGAAATAGTCCCAGTTCTTTCAATGTACCAGCATATTTTAGTACTGTTGTATTTATGCTAATAATATATACTGAAGGGCTAGGTTTCCCCAGAGTATACACTTTGCCAGTGTTCGATACTGTCATCTGCTCTTCTTTCATACCACAGCAAAGACTGCCAAGTGCAGGTCCCTCAAGATCGGGAAACTGATACCAGCTGGATTAGCACTCTTATACTCAAAGCAGGAATGACAGCTTCAAGTGAAATAGTCTAAAATGTCAGAACCATCAATAATGTTGCACACTCCAAGCAAATGCTCTTTCTCCTTCTAGAAGATATTTGCATAAATGCAATGGTTATGTATATGGGGCACCAGTATTACTGGATTAATTATTTATCAGCAGAAATCTATTTTGCTTACCTATCTGCAGTCTTGCTGACTTCTTTGCTCCAAGCAACTATTCAGTAAATACTTAAGCTTTTCAGAATCTTTGTTCTGAAACAAATGGAATATGCAAATATTGGTCTCTGCAATTATGTGGATTGTATCCCACCTTTCCCCACGGACACTTAATATATTTTAATTATAAAAGTTTCTACAGTAGCCACGAGGAAACATTTGAGATATAAATTTATTTTTCTTCAGAAAAAGTACTGAAGTACATCTTAATCTATACAGCAAATTCTTTGTAAAATATAATAATGTACAGATTGTGAAATACTTAACATATTTGCAGCTACAACCTTCTATTCTGAGTTTCAGCTTTGTACAGCAGCTAATTTGCTACCTGCTTGGTCCATTACAGAGTCCAGGTCTGAAAGATGTTGAGCTTTCTGGTCTGATTTATTTTCTTACTGCTGCTTCAAGAATATAGGAAAAGGTAGAAATAATGTGTTGTGATCAGTCCAGGCAGATCATTTCATCTGGTCAAATCCCCTGTAAGTGGAGAAGGCTGTACATATATGTAGGGTCAACACATATAGGCAGATTGGAACAAAGTGGAGGACTAAATGGGTAAAATGAAGAATAAGTCTCCTTGAGTAGACAATATCCTGACAACATTTTGTGTCTGACATTCCATACCATGAAAATTGTTAGGAATTGTAATATTTGACAGGATAAGAAGTAACACAGGTGAAACAACCTATTAGGGAAGAAACCATATGCTTTTCAGAGATAAGTCATGGTTGTACATGTATTATAGTGTCCAAAAAAGTCAACAATCATATTGACACATTGTCCAGCTGATGGAGTACGCACAGATTTCCAAGGGATTTCTACAAGCCCTCACCAAAGTCTCTGAAGGGAACTAGAAATAGAAAAACCAACCTAGCTAAGGCTGACATGGGGTAGAAAAAGAAATTCCTCCCATGGACCCATGAGTAGGGAAAAGAGACGAGACAAAAGGGAGAAAAAACCTGTTAGTTTTCACAATGAAAATAGTTACTTCAGGTCTTTCGGGGATCTGCATTTGGGCCTAATCTGTCCAATATATGGACAAGTGAACTGGAAAAAAGGGAGCAAATGAGGTAACAAGATGTATTGAGAATACAAAAATTTTCAGGTTAGTGAAATCTAGAGCTGACAGTGAGTGACAAATAGGTGGCTTTTTGATGGGCTGCTACATTCAGCTGAGAGATCCTCTCCAAAAGTATATGGTAGAACAAGAAAAAAAAATGGAGGCAAATGTAACAAGATTGATCATAGATATAAGGAGATGGTAAACAGGTTAGGGTCTTTCAGTTTACAAATTAAATGATTAAGGGAGAAGATATGCTAAAAGCCTATAAAATTACACAAACACTTTGGAAATAGAAAATAACTATTCACTATTTCTTACAACACAAGGACTAGATGTCCAAAATATTATCAGATAGAAGGTTTAAAATGAACAAAAGGGAATACTTTTTCATCCAACCTATTAACTGAATTACAGAACTCAGGGCCACAGGATGCTAAGGAGGACAAAAGTATAACTCATTTAAAAATGAAATTAGATAATTTCATAGAAGATAGATCTACTGATGGCTACTAACCATAATGGACTGAACACAACCTCAGGCTTAGAAAGTCCCTAAGACATTGATTGCCAGGAGCCAGATGAGTTTAGGAAAGACCACTATACATGGGTCCAGCTTAGATTCTTTCTGTACTGATACTCCACTTCAGAGCCAAGGCAGGATACTGAGAAGCAGGGGAAATCTCCATTTATATATGTTTTAAATATGAGAACAGTTAATGCTATGAGATTATTTGTACGCTTCAAGGGTAAGCAGCTGGAGGGGAGCAAAGCAAAGCAATGAAAAAATAGTATACACCAAGGAAACGGTGGCCCATGTGTTGCTATGTGTACATTATTTAAAATGTACATTTGTAATTTAAACCATCATAATCATCTGCAACATTCTAGCCTAGAAAACATGGCATCTGCAATCATACAAAATGCACATGTGCACATGCATGCAATCACTATTGCTACATACCCCATTTTTCCATCTCTTGGTTAATATTATTGATAGACATTTGAAAATCTACACAAGAAAGAACGCACCCAGACCAGTAAGTGCTTGACCTGGAGTCCATGCTCTACCAGAGCACCTGCTCCAGAAGAAACTGAAACTCAGGCAATGTGGGTTCTCTGGTGTCCAATAAGACGTTAATTATGATCAAAAATTTTCCTGCAGTTAGAACATTCATAGCAGCTCCCACCAGTTTGGTCTGATGTCTAAGCAGGGAATAATACAGCTGTAGTGCAACTCTGCTACAAAACCAGCCAGTCACCAGGTAGAAGCTCTTTGGAAACCAAGTTTAATTGGTTCCAGAATTAATTAATTAGTTAATTAGTTTAACAAAATGGCTGGATTCTGCAATGCTTTTATGTTCGGCAGACACAATGAAACTTCACTATCCTGTTGTAATATGTTTAAATCATTATGTGTGTGTGTGGGGGGGGGGGGATATATAGTTGTTAACTTTTATTCAGTATTGTTTCCAGACTACTGGAAAAACGTACAAACAAAACATACATACAAAAAAATTTACAGCCTCTAGCTTGGATTGACTAAATAGTGAAATTGAATGAACCTTCTCATCAAAATGACAAATTTGTGGGTATTTTATAATTTATGACAAATGTAAGTGATGCATTTTTCGTGAAGACCGCTTCTGTTGTTCAAGACTGCAAAAACCATGAAGTACTGTGCTGGAATGAAAGATACTGTTTGCTCTGTTGTTCAGTTATCCTTTGATGAAAACATTTTTAAAGGTGACATATTTCAACATTTTTGAGTCCCAAGAGGCAAAGTAGCAGAAAAATTGTATTTATATGCTTAATGCATTATGGGTATAAGTTTTGCCAGGCTTCTGTATGAATCACTCACATCACTCACACACAGTGTGTAGACTTCACACTATTGCCTCATGATTCAATCATTGATTTTTATACAATAAAATATTAGCCATTTATTTACAATTTTCATATAATATTTTACTGTGTCATGTTTGCACAGCATATTTTCAACTTCAGAGACCCAGAGTAATTTTCTCTAAAATTTCCTGTAGATAACAACTGATTCAAAAAGCCCATGTAAACTACTGTTTGGTACAGATCTTACCATAAATCCAGCTACCTGACTTTCAGCATATACTGCTTGTGGTAGAAGTAGAAGTGTCATTGCCCCGTAGCAGTATAGCACCTGGATTTTCTGCTGCCAGTGTAATCAAAATAAGCCTATGCTTATTCCAGAATTTAGTGTATAAATGATTGAGTGGAAAAGCACAGAACCCTTTCAGGTTCTCATTCTCCAGTAGCTGAACGGGGAGCACTTGAGTTCACCAAACTTTAAAAGTCTGCAACACAAAAAGGATTTTGCAGGTGTTATTCTGCATGATCAGCTTTAGACAACAAACCAGAGGGACATCAGCAACAATATTAAGGATCTGAACTTGAATAAGTTAACATATGACATCAAATGAGATTTCTGCACACTAGAGAAAAAAGCTAGAAAACCTGACCTGGTTGTTCAGACTAATAAGGCCAACAAGTCTGCATCCGTCTGTAATAACTTGAATATACTTGAAATAAAGACTATAGAACCGAGGTGATTATTTAATGACCAAACTGGAATTTCAGGCTTTTTACAGAAAAGAAGGCCTTGTCTGTGAGTATTTTCTAATTTTAATTAATACAGATGTAGTTCTTTCAATGGAAGCAAAGTAATTACAGCATAATTAAAAACTTCCATGTCAAAGCTAGATGAAACTAGCTGGTTTGGGGTTTTTTTAGGACGTCTCTTAGCAAAAAAAGGGATTCAAAGGTCTTTGCCAAAGAATTAAGGACTGTGGCTGTAGCAATTTTGTCTCTTCCCTGAAGGGCAGATCTCTCTAAAGTACTGTATCTCATTGATTGCAGCAACTTTTCCAACAGCGGTATAAAACATGTTCGGAGAAAAGAATTTCTTCCTTAATAATGATTTTACGCATATATCTTCTTCCACACAGCAAATGCTGCAGGTGCAACGAACTTCCGATGGACAGGACTGTCATGGTTTAACCCCAGCCGACAGCCAAGCACCGCACAGCTGCTCGCTCGCTCCCCCTGGTGGGATGGGGGAGAGCATCGGAAGGGTAAAAGTGAGGAAACTCCTGGGTTGAGATAAAGACAGTTCAATAGGTAAAGCAAAAGCCGTGCACACAAGCAAAGCAAAACAAGGAATTCATTCACCACTTCCCGAGAGCAGGCAGGTGTTCAGCCACCTCCAGGAGAGCAGGGCTCCATCACGCATAACGGTTACTTGGGAAGACAAACGCCATCACTCTGAACATCTACCCCTTTCCCTCTATGACGTCATATGGTATAGAATATCCCTTTGGTCAGTTGGGGTCAGCTGTTGCGGCTGTGTCCCCTCCCAGCTTCTTGTGCCCCTAGCAGTGCATGGGAAGCTGAAAAAGTCCTTGACTACTGTAAGCACTACTTAGCAACAACTAAAACATCTCCACATTACCAACACTGTTTCCAGCACAAATCCAAAACACAGCCCCATACTAGCTACTGTGAAGAAAATCAACTCTATCCCAGCCAAAACCAACACAAGAACTCATGATTTTCTGATTACACAGTCCCAGGCCGTCTAGTGCCTTGTTGACTGCTTTCATTCAGTTCCATCAGCAGTGTCCACTCATGGGTAGAGATCAGCCATGCCAAACCAGGTGCAGGGTCCAGGTCTACACTTCCACGGGGCAAGGATCTTTCTATGTCTTCATCCAGTTCTTTACCAAGATGCTAATGGGAAGGAAAACAATTAATCTGTTATATGTCTTTCTACAGAAGGAGAGAACGGGAGACTATGAAATGTAACTATAGGAAAATGTTAACCATATGTGTAAGTAACATTAGCCAGCTGAAAAGCATTGCTTGGACTGTCAAGACCTTTCACTACTATGAAGGTAATGGGGAACAGGTGATGCAAGTGTAATCAAGGTTATGAACTGAGGCCTAGCAGAGACAAAAAGAGGTTGACCCACACTTTTCCAATCTTTGTGCAGTATTCTCTACTTCTAACTCAAAATTCAGACAAGAAAAAAGATGAAGCACCCTGTGGTTGTTATTTTTTTTATTGAACTTAGACTAATATGTAATTTTTTTTCCAGTTATGGGTTGAAATGTAAGAACTGAATGAAGACCAAGAAAAAAACATAATGAATCCAAGTTTTCATCACCAAATATTAAGGAGTTCTCAAGTTAAAAAAGCAGAACTTTGCCCTGGATACCTACTCTTTTTTTTAAATGCATTGCATCAAATCTTGTTATTTTTATGCACACAGAGAGCCCTAAAGCTGTTAGGTGGGTAAGGCAAACAGGAGTATTAGAGTTCTTAAGTGCGGCAGTTTCGTATGCAAGGCATGAGACTTTATGACCACGGTAAAAGTTGTGACTCTGATTAGGAGCAGACCAGAAATATGAGCTAGATTGGGTTGATCCTACCTTGAGAAAGGCTAATGACCTACTAGTCTTGTGAGTAGTTTCAGCTTCGAGTAGTTTCTTCCATGTCCAGGACTCCAACTAAACTGGAAAATGCAGAACTGCCATTTGCCTTCAATGCAACAAATCCTTCTGGCTTCATGAAGAGGAAGCTAGAAACTAGTTTAAGATCAGATCACATAATCTGCAAATGCTGGGTCATTGCATTTCAGTCAATTATCCTTATACTGAACCCTGTACTTTATAAATGACTAAAGTTACTCTTTGACAAAGCCAGCCACCTTTGAAAGCATTTGGAGATGTGTCCACTATCCCCTTATTAGCTTTTTCCCATGATGAATTTAATTAACTCTCAACATTTTTGTATTTCATTTCTTCTCTAAATGTATTTGACGTTAACCTTTTTGAGTAACTGACAGAGTAAGAACTTATAAAGAACTATATAGAATAAAATGTATTTTAAGCCACACAACTGTCAACTATGTGCTCATCCCCTAAATACAATCTCCATACAAATTATGTAGTTGTATAGATTCCCGACTCTTTATGAATTTTTAAAAATTGGATTAGATATCCAGCAGAAGTTTATAGTGTTTTAAGAGTGCTTTGCGTCACGTTGATGTATTGATTTTAAATATAAATCCACATTAATCTGAAGTAATTGACTATCTACATTAATAATAATGTTCAGTTTTCATGAGGGAAGAGAATGGTTCTTGTGCCAAGACAAATGAAATTTATTACTAGAGACTACAGAGGTAGAGAGGAAAATCATTATTAAAAAGTATGAAGAGGCTTTTGACAGAATATCTGTTAAAGTTGCTCTGTGTAACTCTTGAAGAAAAACTGGGTTTATTCAGAAAATTTACAAGCAAATGAGAACATAAAGGGGCAGTTTGGTTGGCATTACAACCTAATCTACTTCAAATATATTTATCAAAATTCTTCTTGACTTCTTGGTCATTGTAACTCTCTACTGTGCTTTGTACCCTGTATTTTTATAGAAGACATCACCAAGAGTTACTGTTTTAAACACAGCTGTCAAAATCCTGAGATAAGCTCTCTAAAACTTCCGCTGTCAGAAGATTTACAGTTATATGTATGCTTAGAAAGGTACGGGATTTTTTTAAACTTCTTTTTCCTTTATTACTGTCTTCAGGGTTTTACCTCCACAAAGAAAACTGTATGACATTGAATGGGTTATATTCAAATAACAAAGTGCTGAATCCATCATGCCAGGATTTTATGCTGTTAATTAAATATGGCTCCAATTCATCAACGCATTATTATGTGCTTTGCTGAACAGGAACCTAAACTCTTATCATATAAGTTAACTTACTTAAGGCCCTAATTTTTAGCTAATATATGTGTAAAATTCAACGCATGTAGATTCTTCATAGGAGAATTGGATACTTCCTACTTATGTGTTATGTTTCAAAATATGCTTCCAATTTTCATCCATAAACCAGCATCTGGTTACTATTCTGTGAAGAATGAGTATGCAACTTCTGTTGAAAGGAAAGCTTTGGATGTGGTGTTGGCATGGTGTGGCATCATTTATCAAAATGGCGGTCATGATTACGTTTTCAGCATGATAAACCATAGTGCTCAGTATAAACCTGACAAATTCAAACTTCAGTTAAATAAAATCTCAAATAAACTCTTTAATCTCATTTCTTCCAAGAAAAGAGAAGAGTACTACTTTTATAAACTGAGTAATTACATCATACTACTAGAGAAACCAATCATATTTGGGTTTTAGTGTCCTTTACCAGAACTGATGAGATCTTGCAACATCCTCTGTTTGAGCATCCATATATCCTCAGGTTGGTAGAGGACTCCTTTAATCGGGTCCCAAAAGGAATTCAGGAGAAAAGTAGTTCTACAAAAACATTTTAACCAACTGATGTCTTCAGCATATATTTCTATTCTTCTACTTTAAAACTAAGTGACTCATGCCATACCTCACTGAATAACACTTCTGCATGAAACACTGTTATCTCTGCTGCTTTAAACAGTTTCCAGTACAACTTGAACTAGTTATATGCTTCACTACACAGGGATCTAATTTTATTGGCATAGCTATCAAAACATGTTAATAACTAGCCATAACTAGGAACCAGATCATCTATAAATGTCAGTGGGAAAAGAGATCTGAGGAAAGTAAAACATTAGTAACAAGAGGGAGAAAAACAGGTGATGATTGTTCAGAATTAGTTTTCTGAAGTCAGCTTTGGAGCCTCGCTATACAGGCACCTCATTGTAGAATGTTTTTCATGATTTCTAGTTTATACTCTAAAATCTCATCTATGATATTAAAAGAGTGGTCTGGAGCCCTAAAGCTGTGAAGAATACTTACTGACAATAAACTAAGTGTTAACGGAGAAAGCCACACCTGGCTGAAACCTCAAACAGAAACAACAGCTAGAAGAAAGTAAAGCCTAATTTAAATAAGATGGTATATTATGGTTTTCAACCTACAGGGGTCCTTTGCAGCTCTGAGAGATTATTCTGAATGTTGTATTTTCCTTCCTTCTTTTTATTTCATAACACTGTCAAGCAAGGAGTAATGGGAAAGGTGCTTCCACTGAGCACTGCTTTGTAAGGGTGTGCTTCTTGCTGGGAATTTGAGAGAGAGACCAAATGTACATCCTCTGGAGGGCTTCAACATGCAGAACACGGTGAAGTCCCACATAAACATGGTGACTGTTCTGCTGTTCCAGTAATGACTACTCTGAAGTCCACCAAAATCAAAGGAAAACTTGCTACTGACTTAATGGGTTTTGGACCAAGCCCCAAGTAATCAGTTACATGTATATACTAATGCACATTATTAGATCCAAGGGAGTATAGGGACCTGTCATAAATATTTTTTCTAAAGCTGGTGAATTGATTTTTACCAGAACAGTGTGACTGAGAAATAATAAAGATTAGAGAGATTTATCCCTTTAGGACCTGCTACTACACCTATTAATGTCCTGGGTACAATAAGGGAAACAGTATTTGGACATTGGAAAAGTTTGCAGGGAAAAGACAGGGCAGAAAAAGGAACAGAAGTAATTAATATTTGGCATAAAGGTCTAAGACACTCCCCTGGTGACTACTTCATGCTGTAGAGGGTTCCTTTTTAGGTCAATATGAGTCTGGGGTAGAAGATGCACACTTTTCACAAGCATCTGTAATTCATCTATCTGGACAGTTACAGGTAAATCCAAGTTAAATTTGGATTTAAATTTGTTTGTGGCCCTGGTAAGAAGGAGTTTAATCTGTTCTGTTTTATGTCTATATGACACACATTCATGGGTGGGTTTAGCTGAGGTAGGGATGGCTGGCTGGGGTGTCGGACGCCAGAATGGGAAGCTAATCCCAGACCATGGCTAGTGTGTCCTTGCTGGCTGGGTAAGTTACTGCCCAACTGTTGGGCTTTCAGTTATGAACTGCTGGGATTTGGGCTTACAGTATTTCAGCTAAGGTGGATCTGAAATCTAATCGCTCAAAACATCCACTCAGCTTCTCGGAAACTGTTTCTTTTTCCATTCAGCAATAATAATACCAGCAAGAAGAAATATTAAAGGGGAAGCTTGTAATGGCAGGTTTTGAGTGGAATTAAATTTCAGTGACCTGGAGAGCTTCAGACTGCAAACCACCAGGATTTCCTCTCATAGCCTTGAATTGTGTATGCTTCTTGTCCAGTGAAAGCATGCTTGCACGTGGATAGTGGTGCCTGCCTGCTCTCAGTTAAACTCGAGCTTTGTACATAAAATATATGTTACTTTTGCATAAGTCATCTAAAAAGAGCCTCTAAGCCTGTAAGAGGTATATGTTGCAGAAGAAAGAAAAAAGAAAGAACAGGTGTAATATTGGAAGAAAAGCAACAGGGAGAACAGAAACAGAGCAAGGAAACAGATGACAGAACAACTTTTATGTAGGCAAGAAGCTCTGGGTAGGCACTGCAGATGCTCTTTACCTACTGCAAGAATCATCCTTCAAAATTTTTAATATACTGACAACCAAGCAAGGAGACATAAAAATTAGCTTTATGCATGCTGTAGAAGAAGGAGATTCTAACGCCTACCAAGCATTATTTCCAGTCCACCCAAGTCAGCAAAGTAGTAGGGAAAATAGAGGATGAAAATGATTTTGTGAGTCACTTCCAAAAACGGATGCTCATTTCTCCCCACTGAATTCTAAGAATGGAGAAAAGACTATGAAGTGTAGGGTAGATATGAAAAAAAAATATTATGGGCACTATCCAAAACACTACAGGTAGTCCCAATATCCTGCTACATTCTAACAGAGGATGGATGGATAAAGAATCAAAAGAATGAAGAGCAGTAGTGAATCACGAGTTTTTCTGTTTCTTATTAAAACATTCAGCATCAAAATCACCACTGTACCTTTCTACGTATATACTCAGAATGGTTGTTTAATGTAGCATTTGAGAATGGATTAAAGGATATTGCAGAAGTAATTCAATCTCTATAATACTTTTTGAAATATAATTTGATTTAAGAGGGGTTATGAAGTAAATAGTTACATCACAGAATAGGATCTTCTGAGGACTATCTGCATACACAACAGCTCAGAAATAAATCCAGAGGAAACTTTTAGCAAAGTCTATACAGCAGTCTTCTTTTTTGTGGACAGCTGCATCTAACAGGTAGAAATGTTTAAGTTATTATATATGTTATCAAAAACTTTTGCTCCCTTTCCAAAATATTTCCAGATATGAAAACTGTAATTTATCTGTGCCTGTGCTTTCAGAGTACATGGTTGAGGACATAATATGCAGACATTTATCAATGTGTTTGCCATGAGCCTCACACGTACCCAGCATGCACAATGGATACTTAAGTCAGTATACAGGCAATGCTCTTTCCGTACAGCGAAATCTAAGTAGGCATGGACACAAGAAGGTGGGAGGTAGGGGAGCAGCTGCGCATTCATTAGTACTGCTCAGATAGCAGCTACACAGGCCTAAAACCCTGCCTAAAGCCCAGTCATGGCTTTCAATGTAAAGCTCGGTTAATGTACAAATTTCTACTAGCCATGCAATACTGACCAGAGTGGCACAATATTCAGTGCAAGAAAAGACAAAAAGTTTAAGAGTATTAATATATCAAATTATATCAAACCTCAAAACATTCTTATGAAAACTGAGACAGAATGACTTACAGTTTGATCAAACTATAAAAAATAAAAATCTAAGTCAAGAAAGACCAGAGCTCCACACCACTATTGTCTCAGCTCCATCACTTCCAGGATGCCAGTGATGTTTCACTCACCACCTAGGCAGTTCCTCCAGTATCAGTTGAATCTCTCACAAGGGAAAAACTGATGGAAAATTCTTCCCGAGCTGAAGGTATTTTTCTGAGGGTATTTTTGTCTGTACATTTGTTGCTTCAAAACCGCACAAACGTATTCGAGCATCTGAGATGCAACATGAGCTACGGACGGGCTGAGTCAGAATCAGCTTCCTAATGAGGACTCTGGCACTGAGTACGAACACTGAAAGCTCCAACTGTGACACTATTAACACCGGTGGTGACAAACTGAAGTCTGGGGCACGAGGAGCCTCAGCAAGGCCTTGATATTTCTGCCAAAGGCCAGCAGAAAAAGAGGAGGGACCGTGAACTGCGAGCCAATTTGTACATCCCTCCTATATTCAAGGCATGGCTGGGTCATCAAGGTTGTGGGCAGGCCTCTGGGCACCCCTGGGCCTCAGCCAGCTGGTGGAAGGTCTCCAAACCAAGGCACTTTCCTGACATGCAGTTGTCTTTCATTCTTGGAAGTGAGCATCATGCTCTTTTCCTAAAATAAGCCTTTAAAGGTAAAAAATGAAATTTATCTTTAAGCCCTGTACTAATAAAATATATCCAAAACCGGAAGCTTAGCATAAATCTACTCTCCCAAAGCAGGGACAAAAATTAACCTACAGGTTTAGGAATCACAACTGTGTTTCCAAACACACGGGACCAAAAGGAAGCAGAATAAATCAAAATCTTGTAGTTTCTTTTCAATCCTTTTTCCACTCATCTAGCCCATATGCTTACTACCTATAGCAGAGGATGATTCTCCCTAATTTTACATCCTCATTTTACTTGACTCCATTTTGCTTCACATCAGCAAAGCACCATGTAGACCTATGCCACTAAATTATTCTAATAATATTGTCAAAAAGCTTTTTTTTTAAATCCTCAGATTTTTTACCTCACCTTCTAAATCTTCACTTTAGCACTCAGTTTTATTCTAAGGTTAGATTCCTTTCTAAGTTACATTCAGACTGTAAGAATGAAAACCCAGTAAGGACCTGGGAGTGCTGGTGGACAGCAAGTTGACCATGAGCCAGCACTGTGCCTTTGTGGCCAAGAAGGCCAACGGTGTCCTGGGGTGCATTAAAAGGCGTGTGGCCAGCAGGTCGAGGGAGCTTATCCTCCCCCTCTACTCTGCCCTAGTGAGGCCACATCTGAAGTACTGCATCCAGTTCTGGGCTCCCCAGTTCAAGAAAGACAGGGAACTACCGCAGAGAGTCCAGCAGAGAGCTACAAAGATGATCAGGGGACTGGAGCATCTCTCTTATAAGGAAAGGCTGAGAGACCTGGGTTTGTTCAGCCTGGAGAAGAGAAGACTGAGGGGGGGCGGATCTCGTCAATGCTTATAAATATATGAAGGGCAAGTGTCAAGAGGATGAGGCCAGACTCTTTTCAGCGGTGCCCAATGACAGGACAAGGGGCAGTGGGCACAAGTTGGAACACAGGAAGTTCCACCTGACTATGAGGAAAAACTTCTTTACTTTGGGGGTGACAGAGCAGTGGGACAGGCTGCCCAGAGAGGTTGTGGAGTCTCCTTCTCTGGAAATATTCAACACCTGCCTGGATGCGGTCCTGTGCACCCTCCTGTAGGTGTGCCTGCTCAAGCAGGGAGGTTGGAGGAGATGATCTCCAGAGGTGCCTTCCAAGCCCTGCCATTCTGTGACTCTGTGATTCTGTATTTAGACATAATAAGCTTGAGCGTAATAGATAGAAGAGCCCATCCAACTTCTATAAGTAGCCATGAATGAGTCTAAAGGGAAAACTCTAACCCAGGCTGCTGCAGTTACTGAGATTAGAAGAGTACTTGTCCCCAGGAACTTTACCCACACACCTGCAGAGTGGCAGGAACAATCAGATTTTCTGCAAATACTCATGTCTGATGTGTCAGGCCCCTCATATGTGCAAACATACCAAGGATGGTAATTTCCTCGGGTCCCCAGGCTGCACCTGCCCTCTGAGGGCTCCTGTTGCGTGGAGGTGAGCTCACCTTCTCTTTGTAAGGAGCGGCCTAGGGTAATTTTCCCCTTAACTCCATTAATAGCCCTAAAGCTATTCGTGTAGTAAAGTAGCAACAGCCATAAAGCCATGAAATGCCTTTTGTAAGGGATAACTGTTTTCTACCAACCCTTATCCACTGATAAAAAGAGTTGCGCTAACCGACAAGTGGTTTATTCGGTAAACTGCCCTTCGCGTGATTACTTGGCGTGTTTCCTCGCTCGCTCTCCCCTCCTCCGGGGGGAGGCACCCGGGCCGGCGCCCCGACTGCACCCCGCTCCGCCACGGCCGCCGGGGCCTCGCCGGCAGCGTCCCGCCGGGGGGGGGCCCCGGGCCCACGCCGGCAGGGGGAGGGGAGGGAGGGGCGGCGGGCGGACACGCGTGGGGCGGGGAGATCGGCGGCCCGGCCTCTCCCCGCGGCGGCGGCCGGAGCCTTAACGGCGGCTGTCGCCGGCGGCGCGGGGGGCTGGCCGGGGGGAGCGGGACCCCGCCGGGGATCCCCGCCGCTGCCAGCGATGCCTCCCCCGCGGCCCGGGGCCCCGCCCGGCCGGGGGGCAGCTCCCGCCGCGGTGCCCCGTGGGCGCCCGGCGCGGCGCGGCGGCCGCGGGGCGCGGGGGGCCGGTACCCGCCGCTGAGCGGCTCCGGGGGAGCGGCGGGGGCGGGCGGGCGGCCGGCGATGTCCTCGCTGGTGAAGGAGGACCTGGCGAAGAAGCTGTTCGGCCCCCGGCGGCAGAGGCTGCACGAGTTCATCGAGGTGGAGGGCTCGGGCGCCGAGCGCTGCTACCTGTGCGCCGCAGGTAGCGGGGCAGCCCGCCGGGCGGGGGCGCGGGCGCCGGGGCGGGCACGGGTGCCCAAGGGCCGGGGGGGCGGATGGGTGCGTGGGGATGCCGGGTGCGCGTGCCTGGGGGTGCGGGGAGCGGGGCCGGGAGCGGGGAGCCGGGAGCGGGGCGGCCGCAGCGGCGGCAGCTCCGCGGCAGGACGGGACGGGACGGGACGGGACGGGACGGGACGGGACGGGACGGGGCAGCAGAGGCAGCTGGCCGTCCCCGCGCCGCCGGCAGCCTTCAGAAACGGCGTTTCCTCCGCGTTCCGATTCGTACGGGCTTGAGCTTCGGTACCGGCGGGGAGTCGTGAGGCTGCTGACCCGGGCGCTGAAAGCGTCCGGGACGTGGCAGGGCTGTCAGCGCCTAACGGGCTTTAAAAAAGCAATGCCTTGCTCTGGTTCTAATTAGGTTTCCGTAAGAAAGCATAACGAGACATTAACATCTCAGGGAACGTTTGTCACTTTTAGAGCTTTTGCACTATCCCTTGTCTTGGTCTAGTGTCCTACACATTGCCCCAATTACTTTGGGAACAAAAAACTAGGCTTGTGGTTTAAATAAATGCACATTTGAGTTAGTAATTAGCACGAACTGTGATTAAAACAGGATTGCTGTGAGTGATAAACTCAATTATCTGGCTACTTACTAAATTTGATTTCAAGTGTATTTGTTTCACAACGTTTTTAGAACAAGCTTTCAGAAAAGCTTGTTTGGCTTTTTTTTTTTTTTTTTTTTTTTTTAATTTCACAACCCTGAAAGATACTCAGAAAGAGGGATGCTCTCATCCATGAATTGTTAGGTTGAAGTGAATGCTTCTTCCAGTCTGTTTCCTCCTCAGGTTCAAAATACGTGTAACAGGTAGAAATAATCTATGTGCTTGAGACATAGACGGCGTTAATATCCAATATGGGATGATGTCAACCGTGTTCTGTGATCATTATCTTTCTAAACATCTGAAGTCTTCAGAATACCTAAGTTGTTTTACAGATTACTGGAAATACTGAGCAAGCTATGTTCCCTGTGCTGATGTAATTTTAGTAGAACAGGCTTTGTATTTTAGAGCTGCAAAAATAGTTTTATGGAATGTATTCCTGAATATCATAGAGCTTCTAAATGTCAGAAATACCAACCTGATTAAGAGTTTATAAAACTATCCGGTAGAAGTATGTTTAGTTGCGTGTGGTAGATCTAAACGGTTCACTGTTACTAAACATCCAGAGAGGGGAAATAACATTATGCACCTTTAAAATATTTACTAAAAATTTCCTTCTAAGGTAGAGGAGAACGAGCCATTAAAGAAAGCCTCTAATCAGATTAACTGATTGGAAGTCTCTGAAGGCATAAAGGAAAATTTACGTAGAGTATTAAGAGTGGGCTCTCTCCAGTGTCCAATATTAAATTCGCTTAATATATTCAGGCATAGTCAAATAAGTGGTGAGTAGAGTGCAAATCTGATTCTGAAAGACGGGTTGCATCTGGCTGCCAGCAGCTACTGTAATCTGCTGTGATTCTGTAGGAGCAAAACACATTTTCTAAAATCTTATCCCTGCGATGCAACCTCGGTATATTCCTGTTGATTTTAAATTACCATAACAAAACAAAAAAAAAATCAGTGAAACTATAGGCACATCTTTATAGGCAAGTCTATGCCTTTTGAAATCTGTGTTACAACAAAATCTTGGTGTGGATAACTGCACAATCTTATTTTTGTGCCATATGCCCAGTGTTATTTCCCTTCCTTTTCACAATAGCAAGTCCCAGTTCTTGCATGAAGGCAATAGTATCCTTTCACTAAATGTTTAATGGACCCTGGAAGAATGTAAAGCTGAAATGCAGGCACATTCGGGGATTTTCACAACCCAATATTGGTAAGCCTGAGAAGAACGGTAGGGATAACATCGCATTTTCCAACAGAGACTCTGAAAAAGGTGTTCAGTTCATGGAAGACCGTAAGAAATAGTTTGTGCTCTGTGAAGGCAGTGCCATAGCTGTGCCCTCCCTAAGAAAAGCTTTTAGAATTTAATAGAATGACATGGTAGATCTGACCTCATGTTCTACATAAAAAATTAAATTTTCTTTAACTCTGTTAACTGAGTGCAAGAACAAGCAATATGTAAAATGTAGGAAAAGTAAAGAATTTTTTTTTTTTTTTAACTTGGAAATAGTCCACCCAAGTTTCACCACTGGGCAGGACATGCTCCTGGTTTCATTTTTCCTAACACATCTGTGCTCTGTCCTTATGCCATACGATTTCTGCTCCTGCATGAGGGGTAGAGAAGTGGCAGTCTGTGGGACCTGGGGGCCAGTAGGACAGCCCTTGCTATTTCTGACAGGGCTGGAGGCTTTTGGGGTTAGGCTTTTTTCCTTTTGTTTTAGCTCTGAGGGAGAAAACATATTCCCTCACAAGCAAGCAAACAAACAAACAAAATGGGAGAAAATGAAAGTATGAAGAGAACTTTCTAAGATTAGCCTACTAGATTTGCTTGCAAATGAAGACCATTGTAACTTCTCCATAGAAGATTACACAGTGGTGGTTCTTTGGTTAAAAATCATCGAGCAACTATGACTGATAGGACCGGAAGAAAAAGCAACAGTGATTTGTATTTCTCAGGCAGGGAAGCTATAGGCTGAGAGAAATTATAATCAATTTATACATTTTCCACTGTTTTTCTTTGCAATGGAGAGAAGGCATATCTCCAACATCTCTCCTTTGTTTGTCTTTAATAACCATTTTTGTATGAACAGGTGAGCAGTAAGAGGCATTTTAACAGGAATAAGGTAAAATTAGTCAGTTTTCAAAATGGGTTTTCAAAGATTCAGGCAGTGTTTAGAAACAAAAGAATTTTGCTGCTGCATCTATAACCTCATGTTATGATGTCAAAATGCTCCTGCCAGACGTAGGTGACATCTCGCCCTTACCTTAGGGGAAGTGGCCTGCCCTGCAGCCGTGATGCTGGATGTGCAGGAGATTGCTCAGGCTCCAGTGCTTTTCACACTCATTATTGTGTGTTACAGAAATCTAATCCCCTACGCTGCACTCAACGTAATCAATTAATAATGGTAGCTATTGCAAAGAGTGTCTTCATGCTCTTTTTACTCTCATTTCCTGCCTAAGTCAGAAAATAGTAATTTCTACCAAGATAGCACTGGGCAGCTTGAAGCTTTAAGAAATATTTTCAATGTTATTTATGTTAAGTGGCCTACTTACATATTTTACAGGGAAATAAGAGGTTTGTTTTTAAAAAGTAATGGCTTCGTAAGAGAACTTCATTCACAGAGTGGAGAGTATAGCACAAGTCACATAAATACAGAGCCTTGGTAGCGGTTTTGCAATTTCTTGACTCCAGCACCCCAAAAGATTCCCTCTTGAAGTAAGTAGGATAAGTGGATAATCCATACAGATCCAGTGGCAGAATTAGGCTCTCATTGCCCTGCTACTGAATTCAGACGAAGGGCTCTTGCACAGACAAGATTCTCTTTTCACAGGACAGGTAAGGTAAATCCTAAATCTACTAAAAGGTGACAGGTTTCATAGACTGTGTTCAAAGACACATAGAGAACGTAGTGCTATTCCTGCTGCCTGGGCAAAATAAAACTAATAAGTCCAGTACAGCCCTATGCAGCCCTGACATCATTTAAGTTCTTATCTAAAATGTAGTTTGATCAAGTCTTTTATTATTGGAACTTTTTGGAAGTACTTGCTTGCAAATCTAAACTATTTTTTTTCTTGCAGTGACTAAAAGTGAAGAAGTAGAAATATGTATGGTTAAACACTTGCGAGTGGATCGAGAGGAGAAATATGAAATAGTTGAGAAGTGGTTTTTGAGAGATCTGGAGATGATTGATGGAAAAGAAGCAGATACTGTAAGTGTTATGTATTATTAAATACATAGAGTATGCTTTTCTTGTGTTGCAATTTGGGATACAAGTATTAAAATGCAATTAAAATGCATTATCTGAAAAAGAAAGTTATGTAAAAACCAAAATAAATCAAACCTCCGAGGAACATTGGTTTTATTGCTTGTGAGAGGCTCCATATCGTGTTTGCACTGTTAGGGAGGGAGGAGGAAGGAGAGATTTTTCTTGTTTGTTGTAATCTTCTTCATCTCTCTGGTTGATAACTGAGGGACAAGCTGGATGTTTTCTAATTTGTTCGTCGTAACTGGGAATAAAAGTTCTCCAACTGCAGCTCCCAGCATTAACTGGAAATAATCCCATAGATTTTAATGTGTATTTGAAAACAAAATTTCATTAAATTTTTTCTATGAAGAATGTGACCCTGTCATTTGAATGTATGTACCTGTTCTCTGTGTGACAAAGTCAATGCGTAAAATATCACGCCAAGTGCATTGTTTGGTGTACCTGCTCATGAAATTGTGCCTCTTTCACATAGCTTACTCTCACAGTACTTGGATCAATTACATATTTCTGTATTTGTGTGTGTAAATATGAAACAGCTTTGGCTAGATCTGGCTGACTTACTGCTAAAAAAAGTCCTCATCTCTCAGGTACGACTTCAGAAGGGTAAAATGAGGCTGCAGTAGCACAATACAGAACAACACCAAAAGTAGAATTAAATCCCATTTTACAAATGCCAGAAGAATATGCCAAGGAGAATATCTTACTGCATGTATGAGAAGGCATTTTAACAGTTGTCCATGCATAATAAATGTAGTCCAGGAAAAAATGACTTTTTCCCTTTGAAAGTGCTTTCAAATGAACATAAAATAGGATTCAGATCACATTATCCTAGTGAAAGAGAAATCAAGAGCCCACAAGAAAGGTTTCAGAGCCTTGCTCCAAGGAAAATGACAAACTGTGGTTGTTCTCCTTCTGTCCTGTGCACATTGCCCTCAAGTCTAAAACTAGGAACCTGGGAGATAGAGGAGATGAGCTCAGGTTCAGAGCATCCCTGCACCCTGTAAGCTCTTTGCAGTTTAGGCCAAAAGGGAAAAAAAGCCCAAACTAATGCTACTTTACATCCCCTCTCCAAGTTATCTTACTCCTGGAGATATTCCTGCCTCTTCCGCAGCCAAGGCAGCCAGAGGATTTCCTTATCACTTGCCTGCATGAACTTACTTTAGCTTTTTTCTTAAGTGTTGTGCTAAAATACCCTTCGGAGATGATTCAGCCTTCCACAACTGGGATAATCAAAATCTGTCTTATTTTTGGTTAAAGAAAGGCCTAAATGAACCTCAAACTCATAATTATAGGGTGATTAACACTGCTATAAATATTCCTAATAGTTATTCATATCCATAGAATTTAACAGAACTTAGCTGCTAATAGGATTAATTGTGCCAAAGAGCCAGAAAACACAGAGAATTACAATTTAGGCAGAAAGGGCAATCAATATTCTTCTTCTGAGAGGCATATGTAGTTATAGTCCAAGGCAAGTGCTTTTCATATAGTGTGTTTTAGGCAACGTGACAAATCGGTTCATTTCAAAACAAGATTGTAAAATTCCAATAAAGTGCAACCTATCACTTGGGCAAACTCTGAAAGTTGTACTGAGGCAAAACTCCTAATGGCAAAGAATAGCAGCTAATTATAAACTGCTACTTTGTAAAGTTTTAAAAGGCGCTTAAGTATGAAGAGCAGAAATATGCGAAGTCCTTTAAAGTCCATTAAACCGAGAAAAAGGAAAGTAGCTGGGCAGAGAACAACAGATTGCTGTTCTAACATCTGTGATGCTGTAATAATTTCATTCTCTCTTCATTTTTTTAGGATAATCCATATTTTGATATGCACTTCCACAAAGTCTACAGTCTAGAAGCATATAGTTGTGCATCTAAATATACCTTTGCTCGAACGCTAAACAAACTGAATGAAATGTACCTTAAGAAGGACTTGAAGATGGTGAACTTTGATGACACCTACCTAAGTGATGATTCAATCTGGTCATCCAACAATAGGGATTGCTTAGTACTTATGAGGATATGCTTCTATGCTTCCAACCTTCTATGTCTCTCCCTGTGTCCTTTGTCCTAAAGATGTGTTTTCTAACATTAAAGTGACTGGTTGACTTTCACTGACCAGCATTTCATAAATCATCTGATCAAAAAGATAGTAAGTGATATGCAGTATCTGCTTTTTAATTTTACATATAAGTAAAAAATGGAACATACTTTTTACATAAACAATTGACCATTAATTTATATATATTAGGAGGGCCTCACTCTGGTAAATACTTACAAATGTATCAGACTTTCAACATAGGACCAGTAATTCTCATGATCAGTGGTGATTGCTTATGTAAGTAGGGCTCAGCATTCACTTGTATGTTCATGGAGGTATAAATTATCTTTCATTAATAGCTGGAAATATTTTTAAAGCATTAAGAGTTAATTTTTATGTCCTGGAAGTAGAAAAAAGAACGCAAGCAAATCAGTTCTGTATGAGAATGATGCACATTTCCATTTTACCTTCGTTAAAGTGATCACACCTACATCAATACAAGAATCAAACCCTCATCCTGATGAAGCAGAGTTTTGCATTCAGGTACCATGGGACCAACTTTTCACCTCTGCGGTTATAACTATTTTCCCCTCAGAACATTTAGTACTCCCTTTGGCTTTTCCACTATTTGTGGTACTGTCTTAGAAAATTAATGTTCTTAAGCAGAATTACTTTATTTATCAGACCTTTCAGCACTTTTTTCTTTTATGTCATTAACATCTTCTTTCTTGCACTTTTTATATATGAGCAGGCCCAGTTAGGGAACAGAAATTGTTTGTTTATGTCTCTTCTCTACCTCTGGACCAAGAGTTAACAAAATACTACGTAAAAACTGTTGTTGGCTACTACAATTACTTTGTAGGCAAGTGATAGACTTTTCAAAATTCATAGAATTATGAGAGTAATTTTCACCAGTTTCTAGCTATGTGTTAGCATATTCAGTGCACTACTTAAATGCGTATTAGTACTTAGAGTTACATTTAACATGGGGTGGAGCCTACTGAGTGGTTTGGAAGATCTCACCTGGAACAAAAAATAGCAGCTGGACTTGTGACAGCATTATATTACAGTAGAAATGGAGGATAAATTCAAGTTGTATTGAGCAAGAGCTGAAGAGGAACAACGTTGACAATAAGAAGCACAGTGATATTGCCCACTGTCAGTGAGCTAAGCCAGTTGGCTGCTCTTCCCATAGTCAGTAAAGAAATGCCAACCCAAAAGGTCGTTCAGAGAAGCTTCTGATCAGAACGTTGTGCGGGAGAAAATCTGCTTTCTCTTTTGGCAGCCAAGAGAGTACAGGGAGACTAGCTGTGGACTAAACCAGTTATGTACCTAAAGCTGACTGATGTAAACAGCTCTTAGGAAATCACGAGCTGGTGAATATCCTCTCTCCGTATCTGTCCTCTGTAAAAGGGGACGGTCGCACAAGGGTACCGCGACTCGTACTTCACTGTTGTCTTTCACATGAACTCCCACCGTTGAAAACATTTGTGTAAATGTACTTTGGATTCAAAATTGAAATAACATCAAATAAGTGAGAATATATTTGAAAAATTGTATAAAATGTACAGCTTTCTACTTTACTTTTTAAAAGTTATCCTATTGCTTGTATATAGGAAAGGCCAGACCTTTGATTAGCTAATCTTCAGAAGCTATATATTTATTCTAGGCATATGTTGTAAATTACATTAATTCTAACCCAAATCTTAGTGACTATGTACATCTTGACAGTTGTGAAGGCAGTTTATGTGGGTAACGCAAATCCTCTGGAATTTGTAAGGACTTAAGTCTTACATTTGCCACCAAAATACTGCTAGAGAGAAGGACTGTATTTATAGTAATTGTTTGTGAAATGCAGTTGTTCTTTTCAGAATGTCGTTGGGATAATCCAGTGCAAGTATGTGTGTTGTAACATTTGATCCATAGCTACAAGAAGTATTTGCCCAACATCCAGGTTCCACAAAACCATCTTCAATAGCAGGTATAATTCAGACTGCTGTTATCTATGATACATTGTCTTTTTTGGACTGTGTATTAATTGTAGAGGTCACAGTGTTTTCTGTAATGTTTACAAATTCTTTGCTTAACACGCACAAGGAAATATTTTCTGGGTGGAAAAGCTCCCATCATTCATCTTGTAATAAAAACATAGAACCTCCAATAACAAGCATTTCGGAGCATTCTTTTGAAATGAAGTACAGGTAGAGTGAATTCCTGACCAATAATTGTCTGTATCGTGTTAGAAACTGATAAGCTAAACATGACTATAATGTTCAACCATATTTAATGGACTTGCATCAGTAGTTTATATCTTTCTATTCTTGTACTGTATAAATATTAAACTGACTATATTAGAAGACAAATAAGCCTGCATTTCATGTGGAATAACACGCAGTTAAAATCTGTTTGGCATTTCTTCTGTCTGATAACATAATATTTCAGACATCCTTCACTAAGCGATCAGACTAAACAAAAGGGAAGGAGAAAAGGGGACATTGTCCATGTAAATTATTTCAGTTATTATCAAAAGGAAAAATACTTTAAAAGATCTTTGCGGACCTAACCTAGGGACTCCTTACATTTACACAGTTATTTATAAGATGTCAAATAGCAAGACACTGTAATTGCTAGACTGACCTGATCGCAGCATGGAAAGTCTTTGTCCTGAGGTGCGGGAGGCTGTCACTTTGCAGTTAGTACAGCACAGCTGCACCACAGGAGATAGAGAATATGCTAAATTATAAATAGAAAAGACCTGACAGGCTAAATAGCCCATCTTTCAATTAATGCAGAATTGTTTCCTACATCACATTTCCTGCCATTAGATACACAGAATGTGGTTTGAAATACAACATCTGGAGATTCATCTGCTTCTCCTGGAAGACTTCTCCAAAATTGAACAGGAAGAAGCTTACAGGAGTAAAGGATTATCATAAATGCATTTGTAGCATTCTTATAAAAGGTTTCAACTAAATGATGGGGAGAATTAATACTTGAGATTGTGGATATAATGTGGATTTTCTTCAGAAGAGAGGAATTGTTATCAGCCATGCCTGTTCCAGAGAAAAGAAAAAATATGGCAGCCTGAAAATGAAGAAGAGTGATGGCGAGCAAACAGAACTTCATGCTCACTTGTTTAAGAGCCAGAGAGAGAATAGAGGCTGTCATAAAAGACAGATGATGTTTTTTTTCCTGGGTGTGTTTTTTAAAACTCTTTAACCAACATCAGAATTAAGAATATGGGGAAACCTATGATGAAAGAATTTGAGAATATTTTGTATGTAGCATTTATCAACACCATATTTGTCTTAGTCTATACTTAAAAAAATACATCAGTTTCCTGCAACTCCATGCTATAAAAAGCATTTAACATCATCATTCAGATAAGATAGTTCCATATCAACAAAAATGCACTGGTGGAGTTCCACTGGAGTTCATGATTTTAAGATAATTTTCACCATCTAAGACCCATGACCTTCTATTTAAAACAGAAGGACACTCTTCCTGTGTGTTTATCTTTCATGGATAACTAATCTTTTCCCACATCTTATATTAAGCAAATACAGATCAATGCAGAATTTTAAAAATAATTTTGGATGTGAAACAGAGCAGGGAACCTGTTCTGGGCTGTGCCTTCTGGGTTATTTCTCATTCTTCTCCTTTGTATTTTGGAGTCATAGTAACCTCCCTCTTCCCAGTGAAAGCCTATACTGCTTTCCCTGTCATCTACCTATTCCCCAACACTTCCAGCCACTTTCAGCATATAAATCTGCTTCCTGTAAAGTGGGGGATTGTATTACATAATTTGTAATATGTAATTTCAGAGTATTTTGTCATGAGTCAAAGTCAGTATCGGAAGACCAAAGGCCCTTTCTAAAGAGCGTCTGTAGGAAGCTGAAATAGAAGGGGAGAGAATGGCACCGTGCATCCTGGAAGATGATATCCTGTCAGTTTTAACATGTGTAACCACATTTTAGCATTAACAAGCTACATTTTGGGCTTTTTTTTTTTTGCCCTTTAGCAGAATTAACAGCTAAAGTCAGGAAACTAGATGGGTTTTGACTAATAACAACAACAGCTTTATGAAACCTTGTCCGATCTTTTATGGCTGCAGACTTTATAGATCTAGCCAAAACCAGTTACATTTTGTGGCTGAACTGAGAAATTACGAAACTGTAACTTCTCTTTTAACCTTGGCCCTCATGAATGATGTATTATGGAAGTGTAAAGCATGTTGTTTTGTAAGTCAGAAAATAGAAGTGCATTCAGCAACTCTATTGGTCAGTAATGTTTAATGCTTTCAGTCAAGTGGAAAAATGATACTGGAATGATGAAATCACAGTTTTACATGTTAAAAGTCTACATTTTGGCAATTTGTAACAATCACTTCGAAAAGATGTTTTCTGTTGTTCTTTATCAGTCATAGCCTAGCTAATACATTTTGTCAGCCATACCCTAAAGGCATACTGATGTATTGATGTGAATAAATCATACAGTTCAAGTAATCTGTAATGATTTCAGCCTTTCCTTAACTCTGCATGCAAGCACTGAAGAAATACTATATTAATTTATATTAATAATGCTAAAAATGAGTTAAGTGAATCGATCATGTGGAGAATGTCCATCACAGCGAAGGTTGAACTGGAAGGTAGTTCCACTTCTCACTGAATTCAGCAGTGGCTCCAAGTAGCTGATTTGGACATCATTTCTCACGGATACCGAATCCTAAATTTCATGTCCACTAGTCACAGAACAGCCACTACTGTTCCCTCTGAATTACCACCAGCATTGAAGACTGTCAGTTACTAAGGGTGCTTCTGCTTAGGGGTAAAGCCAAAATCTGAATTTATATTAATCCTGATGCTGCGGCCAAATGGGATTACAAACATGCGGTCAGAGATGGACTTCTTTGTCATTTGAAATTCTAAGATACTGTCATATTGTAAGGTATTGTATGCAACTTTCAACACCACCGATACCTGCATTTGCTTTGTGAATGCACTTGCCTCCTAAAAGACTTGAAACTGCTTAATGACTCTGCCACGAGGCCAGCTGAGGACACAGACATCAGATACACGTCGACATGACATCGGTTTTGCTTTTGGTGTGACCCACGTTCTTTCTTCCATGGCATTTCCCTGCTCTGTTACAAACCCTTTGACGGGCAAAGAGTCCTCTCCTCACACCGGCCCGTCAAACACCTCTTGCAGGTCGTGACACAGAAAGATCATTATTTGCGTCGCTTTTCTTGCCGTTTCGTGCCTTGCAATTACACAGCAGGGTTTTACCTCACAGTTCGTGGCTACTGGAGGGAGCTTCTTCCCCCCAGCCCTTTAGAGCTTGGTCAGGGTTTTCAGGCCCTTCTCTGTGTTTTTTTTTCCCTTTTTGCGGGCGGGCGGCCGTTGCGGCCACCTCCTCCAGGAGGGGGCGCCGTGCGCGGGCCGTGGCCGTTGCCTAGCCGGTCGTCTCGGTGCCGGCGTCACGTGGGCGGAAGCGGCGGTTGCGGGCCGGGCGCAGCGGCGGCGGGAGGCGGGGGCGCTCCTCTCCCTTGCCTTCCTTTCCCCGTCCCGGGTGGCCCCGGCTCGGCGGTGAGAGCCGGGCGGCCCCGGCAGCCTCCATCCCCTTCCCCGCCCCGGAGCGGGGGCTGCCGCCGCTCCTCCCTCCGCGGGCCGGGCCCCTCCGGTGGCTCGGCCGGGCTCGGGCCGCCGGGCCCGGCGTGGGGCTCGGCTGCTGCCGGCGGTGGGGCGGGGGCCGCCTCCGGGGCGGTTTCTGCAGGACTCGCAGGTGGGAGGCGGCGAAGCTGGTGCCCGGGGGGCCCTCGGGGGCCGCCGCTGCTATCGGTAACTCCTCTGAGGTTTCCTGTTAAACGATTGACCTTTGGATTAATTGGCTCCTGGGGGTGTTGCAGCCAGGCTACGCTCTCCTCGTGTTTTAAGCTGGTGGGATGCAGGGATAGCACGTTTTCCTGTTTACACCCTTGGAGAGGCTGAGCGGTGCTCACCAAGTAGCCTCACCACATTGCTCTGTTGAATCTTTCCCATGTATTTTCTGGACGGGCTGTGTCTGTGATGGGATGTCTGAGGGATTTCATGTAGCCGAGGCTTTGTCTGTAACGTTACTGGGAAAAAAAAAAGCAGCAATGTCTAAAGGGATTTTTTAGAGACTGGCATGGTCTCAGCTCTCTTGAAGCTTTCTGAGGAAGCAGCTTTGTCTCCAGCTCCTTGTGCTTAATTCTGTGTTCCTTTGGGACAGCAGGAGTCACGTGCGGAGAACTTAGTTGTGTACTTGGTCCTGGCACATTGCAAAGGCTTTGGTGGCTGGGACTAAGGGGGCTGAGTTTGTAACAGAAGTTGGACTATATGTCAGAGCAAGTCTTTGATTGCGGGTTTATCGTTTTCTGATTTATGGGAAAAGTGTATTCTGCACAACCTGGACAACTTGTGTTAGCGCTGAAATCGGGAGAGTTGGCGAGTTGCAGCAGTCTGAATGTGGCTGAGAGCGGAAAGTAAAATCCTGAATCAGGAAGGAAAGGGGATATTTCTGAAATGCAGCAGGTTGTTGGCACTTGTGTGCCTGTTGAAGAGTAACAGGAATGACAACCTGATGCAATTTGGGAAACAAAGGCTGGGCCCAGCATTTGATGAAAGGGGAGGAAAGTTGTTCTCAGCTATGGAGCATTGTGTTGCCATAGGGGTGTCATGTAAACAGCATTTCTTTGAGTGCCCTGAGCCCTGTACACTTGGCAGTGCTAATTGCAGCCTGATATATTGGCCCTTGTTTTCCCAAAGCCGTTGGGTTACTAATCTTCAAAACTACTAGATTCCCTAAGCTGAGAGATGTGATGGTGGCCAGCTGAGCTCAGGCACAGTGGGACATAAAAGGCTAAAAGTCAGTGCCTTTTCTGTTTCTAGTGCCAAGGGAACCCCTTTGTCTTTGCTATGTATTTGTCAGAGGAAGCAGCCAATGCATCTACAAGAGAAAAATTGACCCTAAAATTTAACTCCAGATATTGTTTTGTCTTCCCAGCCTCAGGCAGTGTAGCATGTGATGTGTATTAATCATGTTTTAACGCACTGTAGAATTTTAAAGCACAAGTTCAGAGTAATATTGGCGCTTCTGTATTTAAATAAAAGCATTGAAATGTGATGTCTAAGTGTTGCTCTTTTTAGTCTACCTAGAATCTCTCTGTAGTGTGAGGAACTGTTCTGAATCAGGTGAATATTGCTAATTCCTTAATTTTCCAGAGCTTGGTGGAGTGTGTGTGGTTTTTTTTTTTATTTGATTGCTCTTTGCAAGCTTGAGTATTGGGTGGAGTTGTGCTATCCCTCCCCACCCTGGGTTTCTAGAACCTGGTGGGGACTAGACTATGCTGTGCTAGGGAGCCAGGTGATTATACTGAAGTCTATCTCGGAAGTCTTTTTCAGAATTCTGTGACTTCCTTGGGATTTTATTTTTGTTTAGTGCACAGTTAATTTAATGTTGGTCTTCTTTTGCCTCTGCAAATCCTTCATCATAAATGAGCATGCTAGAATTACAAGCGCTTTCCTCTGAGCGTGTTGCATACTTACTTGAAGGCATTGCCAAAGAAAATCAGAACTTTCAGTGAATGTTGTCAAACAAACTGGTTGTTAACGCATCCCACAAATCTGAACAGCTTGCTCTTCTTACACCCCTTCTTCTCACCCTTTACTTTCTCCCACTGCTGGCTGCTGTTACTGCAGAGGTGAACCACTTGAAGGGGGAACTCTGTGAACAGATTCCCCCCCCCCATCTCTCTCTACCTCCCCCAAATCACCTGAAAACTCTGCTCTTAATGAGCAGAAAAACTAAAAAGCAAACTTCTGGGTGTCGTTAGGAAAGTACTTCCGCTGGTAATGGTGGATGCACCTCATTCATGCAACCTAATGGTCTGATTTGATAGGCGACTACATCATTGACATTAAGCTGTATCTGCCAGTGTACCTGAAGGTGTAAAGGGCAGCCTGTGATGTCCTTGTACAGTCTCCTGTGTTTGCTGTTACGGACTGTAAGAGTGAATAAATAATGTCTGTTTACTATCTTTCAGCACAAGTCTGTCTCCTTTAGCATTTGGTTAGAGTACAGGGTTCAAGGTCAGCACTTGATTCCTGGAGGAAATATCTTGATTTATTACTGACCATACATGCTTACTTTCTTTGTCTTTTTTAAATTATGGAGTTTCTTATCTAGCAAGGGAGTAACAGGATGTTTCAAAAAGTGTTCCATTTCTCAGCTCCAGTCTGTGCATCCAAGAAAAGGCAGCAAAGTAGTCAAACCTAATGAACTTATCTTTGCAAAATTGTGTTGTGGACTTTTCAGATCTAGACAGCCTTGAAGTCGAACTTTCTACCAGCTACAAAGATGCACTTCTGTATTCTGTGTTACTGTAACAATGGCCAGACACTCATTGGAGGATAAAGAGGAAGAATAGCCTGTTACATTTAATAGTATGTGGTAGCTGGCAAGAGCAGTGAAACAGGTCTTTGCAAAATATTGAAACACAAAACAGAGAAACCCACTGCTGTATTTCTAGAGGCTCAGAGATTTGTTGCCTTAGGTGTGTATTTGTCCCCATAGTTTGTGTCTTCCAGGAGCTGTTCTGTTTGAAGGAAGCTTTTGTGAAAGAGACTTCAATATTGAGAAGCTAAATCTGACTTCAGACTTAAGAAAACTTTATTAAATTGTATTACATGGGCCCTCTGCAATTTCTTATGTTTTTATTAATTTAAAAAAAAAGTAACACCTGCTTGCTGGGTAAAATTAAGTTATAAACATGATGCCACTCATATGGTGGGTAATTAGTTTCTAGTAACTCTCCAGGAATTGGCAACGATTAATTTGACCACAGATAACCACCACAAATGTTCCTTACAGAGGTATCAAACCTGGGAAAACTCTAGTACAGACTGGTGGTGGTGGGGGTTTGTTGGTTGATTGACTAGTTTGGGATTTTTTGCCACTGAATAGAATGTGATGTACTTATTCTGCTTTAAGAAAGTTGTTTGAGCAGGATACTTGAGAATGCTTTCATAACATGGGATCAAGTGCTAATTTAGAATTTCACTTACGATACCAAGGAAGGAGGGAGTGAGGAAGCATGCAGGGACACTGACCCTGAATTAGAATGATTTTCCCCTCTACCAGAAAAGAATGAAGATGTGTATGTGGGACACCAAGACTCAAAAGTGATAATTTGTTAGACTTAAAATTGTGGAATCTGAGTGGTGGATTGAATGAC
Organism: Morus bassanus; assembly: GCA_031468815.1. Taxonomy (NCBI): domain Eukaryota; kingdom Metazoa; phylum Chordata; class Aves; order Suliformes; family Sulidae; genus Morus; species Morus bassanus. The sequence continues at coordinate 54,052,080 of CM062570.1, read as the reverse complement.
TGCTATGGCACACCATGTCCAGAATATATTCCAGAAATCTTCCTGCAAAGCAGGGAGCCAGAGACACTTTTTTTCCCTCTAAATGGAACATTATTTTCAATTTGGTCTGCCCAGCATATAACCCTGATTTGGTGGAAGAGTCCTAAACATTTAATTGAAGGTTTTAGGTACATTTGAAGGATTCTGGACTTTAAGTTTCATTTAAGGTCATCACTGTGGTGACTTTAGTTTCACATTCTTCATCCTGTCAAATTTTGTGGGTGTTTTTTTTTGTTCACCTGTCTTCATGCAGATTTTTACTGGATCCATGGCATTCACACCCATTCTAAAATTCTACTACTTAGTGAGGGAGTCTTTTTTTCTTCATTGCCATTTCAACTTTTTTGGTTAAAGCCTCACATTCTGCTTTACTACTAAGAAGCTTTTTGTTCTTCATTAAATTAGGCACAAGGATCATCCTAGTGTTGATAAATTACAGTTGTCTAACTGAAGTGATATAGTAAGCTTGATCTTGAACTTTTTCCTAAAGCGGGCTGGTCTTCTACCTGCATCATGCTTGTCTAGATTATGATTATTAAATTAGCTGTAAAACTTCATTTCTAAAACCTCTAGTTGCTGTAAGTAACTGGTTCTTTTTTTGTACGTTAAATGTGCCTGAATGTATTATGACTTCTTAAGCTAAAATCTTTCAGCTGAGAGAAAATGACTGCAATCAAGCATGCTTTACAGAGGGATATTTTCACTCCCAATGATGAACGCTTGTTGAGCATTGTGAATGTGTGCAAAGCAGGCAAAAAGAAGAGAAACTGCTTTTTGTGTGCCACAGGTACATTGTAATACTACACCGTATTGCATGTCTTCACCTTTGTTTTTTATTCAGTTGCATTTGTCTTAGCTTTATTTACAATATTTGTTCTTGCCCCATATAAAACAGGTGCTTTCCATTTCTAATTGAGAAAGTCAGTTGTAGCTTATACTTCCATTATTGCTTCTGTTAAAAAAGAAACAAACCCCTCTACTTTTATTCCCAGATCTCATTGTAATTTGAAATGAAAGAATCAAAATTATTTGTGTGGGACTGGTGGGCTTTTGAAGCAGGCTTTATATAGTGCTTAAAAGGGGATTTAGTAGGCATTTAGGCTGATCAGCCTAAATAAAATGCAATAAAGAGCACTGGTTAGAGTCCAAGGCAGAGGGCTCTGGAAAGGCACAGTAAATGAACTGAATTCTAATATTCCTTTGACTGAGGAATCTCAGAAAGTCTTTATTCTGACTGCAATCTCCAGTTACCTCTGTGCTTTGTCAGTTATGTGGCCATGGTCTGAGGTCTGCTGTGTCAAAGAAATATCTGTAAATTGGATTCATTACTTAGCAAGTGGTATAGAGATGTGTATTTGGTTGACTGAAACTTAAACTGAGCTGTGGATACTGTGGATGTTTCAAAGGGTCTCTTTTCATCAAATAAATATTACTATATCTCCCCCACAGATAATTCATTTGAGAAGTTGAAATACAGCAGAAACAGATGTTAAAGTAATCTGTGCATTTTGAAATTACTCTTTTACTTCATTTAACAGTGACAACGGAAAGACCAGTGCAAGTAAATGTGGTAAAAGTGAAAAAATCTGACAAGGGAGATTTCTACAAAAGGCAGACTGCATGGGCACTCCGAGATCTCGCTGTTGTTGATGCCAAAGATGCTGTCAAGGTATATGTAACTTTTTTTGTTTAGTGCTCTGCTCAGAACATCCTTTCGGTTCCAAGTTAGCTCTAACTTCCTTGATACTGGCTGCTTTGAAGCTTAGATTGATACCACATTAAGCAGGGATTAGGATGATACATTCCTGTGCTGCTTATGCCGGCATTTTCTTCCAGCCCTTCCAAGAATGTAACCCTGGTAAACTGAGTAAGAGCAGTCTAGATATTCAGAATATTGCTATTCAAGTATATCTGCCTGTTTATTGTAATTATCGCTCAGTGACTGTTGAGAGCTTGTGCTAAGGACCAGTACTTTTTTGTTTGTTTCAAGTCTTATGTAAATTTTTATTGCGAGCTTAGTTTCTCCTTAGAAAAAATTATTACCATCTTACTAATGACATTGAGCTACATGTAATGTTTTTTGCTAGGACACTTATAACATTCTTAACAAGCAGCTTATAAGCTTGAAGGTGAGCTCTTCTGTCTGTTCTCCAGATCATGACATTGGACACTTGTTGGAAAGCGTACAGTCCTGAGGTGGTGTTCTTTTCCACAAAACAACAAGAGCAACCTATTTTTGACCATTTAATCTGTTTTCATAAACTAAGAAGTACAAACAGTACAGATGCGAAAATTCTTCATCACGTGGTGCCTGGTTTTATGTTCTGTTTACTGGTGATTTGGAAGAATAGTGCAGAAAATGATGAAGTTGAAAATGCTTTGATTTCCTCCTCCCCAAGTATAGGTTAAATAAGTTTTTAATTTCAGTTATCCACATACATGTTGGCTAGAATTTAGATTTTCCTTGTTGTTCCTAAGTACCATGTCGGGGAATTGCTTCTTTCAGTTTAAGATTAAAATTATACCATATTTCAGGGCTTTTTCTTGCAAAACAGAATTCAGTTAACTGTTTTCAGAAGTGTGCTGTAATGTATACACCATTGTAATGAGCAATTTTGAAATTTTCTTTCAAAAACCAAACACTGAATGCCAAACTCTCTCATCATAATAAAGTCAGAATTAAAGTTGATAGGTGCATCGTGTTTTGGTTTCCAGATGTGATCCTATGCAACTCTTTTGGCACAGACCTTTCCTGCACTCGTTGTCAGACAAATCAAATTTTATGTAATGATACTCTCTGTTTAGAAATGTATGGTAATTATATTTATTAATATAAGCTGCAGAAAAAAACAGAACTGCTTTTACTGCGCTGTACAGGAAATACCACTTCCCATTGTGTGCGGTTTCATATGCAGCCTGCTTCTATAGATAGTAGTGACAATATAAGTAATAAGTAGCAGCAGTAGTAGCTTTTACAAACTATGTATAAGTAAAAATTTAACATGTGTGTGAGGCAATAACATTTTTCATCAGAAGGATGCTGGACCTTGTAAAATGCTTGGAATATGATCTTTAAAACAGACTATTACCAGTCCATACTGAGTTCATAAGTGGCTGTAGAAAGGAAAGTACTTTAATCAAATGTTATCAAAGCAATGTTTTCATCAGGCAATAACTCTAGTTGAAAATACTTCTATGGTAGTTTTTTACCCTTAAAATACCAAATGGTCTTTTCTATCCTGTTCAGTGCTAACAAATACAACCATACCTATAAAAATATATAAAGTGCTCATAATTTTCTTCCCTTGCCTATTCCCCTAAGTCTCTTTGAATTGTGTTGTATATGTTGTCAGTAATTCCAGCTACCGTTTTTAGTTTCAGAAGGCTAACACAAGGCATTAGTCATTCTTTGGACAGCGTTTCAGGGCAGACAGCGCTGTCAAATGTTTCTTGAAACTCTTACAGATCTCTAACACATAATTCATCGTTGCCTTACCTGGCTTGACAAAATACTCGCTTCATAGTGTGGATTCTGGTTTTTCACTGTCAGTGCTTTAGCACCTTCATTAAGGTGCATCAGGATGTCAGAGTTGGTGTATCAACTTAAGGTTGGCATCTGTGTAATTTCATTTTTATCCTGTCTTTTCAATAATTGAGTGAACAATCTCTACTGCTTAGAGAATAATTTGACTGTTGAGCCTGACGCAGATCTCGTCTTTTGCAGGAGAATCCTGAATTTGACTTGCATTTTGACAAAGTGTACAAATGGGTTGCAAGCAGCACAGTGGAAAAGAACACCTTCATTTCATGTATCTGGAAACTCAATCAGAGATATCTTAGAAAGAAAATTGACTTTATTAATGTTAGTTCACAGCTTTTGGAAGGTAAATTTCTACAACTGTATATTAATTATGACGTTTAATAATTATTGATGTAAAACAGATACACTAAAAAAAAATCCTAATCCTGACTTCTTTCCTATTGAATTTTATTCTTTTATATTTTTGAAGTCTTCAGATAGGCAAGGTGACTAGATAACAGATTTTGTTAGAAAACTGAGACAAAATACTTCATTAATGAAGTTCTAGATTTTGATAAGCTTATTGTATTTCTCAGACATTGTTTCTTGAACAAAATAAAATTTACCTGCAAGTTCTGGTAGGTCTAAATGTGTAACAAATCTGCTTTTGTTCCAGTTTTCACTTCCCCTGAATTATAAAAATGCTTTAAAAAGTGACACTTCAGTAACATGCTAAAGGTTATGTGAGGTTTTGTATGAGGTTTCTCGTTTATAAACTGGGAAGCATGTGTTAAATTCTGCTGGACCCTATTACAGTTTATGTGACTGGTTGCTAAGAAGGTTTTGTATCTTGTTAGCTCATGCTGTATTAAATGCATTATCTTACGTTACAAGTCACTATCTTTTAATAGTTAAAAATTTTTAGTAGAGCCTCGTGAGTAAGCATATCTCACATTGAAGCTGTTAGAAGTGGTTAAACTGTTTGTATTAAATACTAGACTGGCTTGTGTGTAGGAACTTGAATGTAAAGAAGGAAGAAATGTAAAACAGGGAGGATGGTATTTCTGTATTTCGGTGTTGACTGAAATTTGTTTTTAATCAACCTCTAACTTTTCAAGCTTGTACACTATTAAAACATTCAAACTTACTGCCACTTAAAAATATACACACTGTTCATGCTTTGTCTAGCTAACATTCTCTGCTTCCTTTCCTCTGCTTTTCCATACCTTTTAATTCTTCAGAACTGCCTAAAGTCGCAGAAGGTGCGTAACACCTTTTTCCCTTATTCTGCTTTTTAAGCAACTTTTCTTAAATAATGTGCATTTTTTTTTTTATTTTAAAATAGCGCTTTGGATAGCTTATCAAGTTGCTAGAGATAAGAGATGTTTCAAATGTCCTAAACACTTTTCCTGGACTGCGTTAATGTTCTGAAAGTAGTTTGTCAGCCTTTGAATGGCTTGTTGAATTAAGTAAGCACTGCCATGAGAAATCATAGTTGATGAAAACATGATTTTCACTTACCTCACTACTGGTTTTCCTGCTGTGAAACTTATCTTGAGCATCAAGATTTTTTATTTATTCAGTGATGTGTTTCTTAATCAACTTTAGTATGTTTCCTTTATGCTCTGCCTATCAAAAGAGAATCTAACTTCTACTGACCTTCTGCTAACAAGTCTAGCATAATACTGTAATACATTCTGATGTTGATTACCAGCGTGAGAGGTGAATAAACTGAGACAGTATGTCCCTTTGTACAAGCAACAAGGGAAGGTGGCTATTTATATTTTGCTTATGTTGCATAATTTGGAAAACACCACTGTTGGGAACCAGTTCTGGAAATCTTAATGAAGCCCATGGAAGACTGAGATTTGAAAAATGTGTATGTAGGTAGCAGGTACTTGTTATGAAAGTTGTTTAAGGGATTCATTTACTTAAAGATAGTTGAACATACTGAAGTAAGATTTTCTGCACCTGATAACGTGTTTTATTTCCTTTTTCTACGTAAGAATCTGTTCCAAGTGGAGAGAATCAAAGTGTAGCGGGAGGTGATGAAGAGGCTGTGGATGAATACCAGGAGTTAAATGCAAGAGAGGAACAGGATATTGAAATAATGATGGAAGGGTGTGAATATGCTATTTCTAATGCTGAAGCCTTTGCAGAGAAGTTGTCAAGAGAGCTACAAGTGCTAGATGGGGTAAACATTTCTTCTAATGTACAGTGTGTCAGCATGTTGAACTGTTCATTGATACTGACTATGTAGCATTCTTTGAAAAGGTAGCTAATGTGTCCTGCTGCATATTTAAATATCCACTCCTAAGCAGAGCTACATCCTGTCTATTACCAGATTTTGAAGATCTTCAGCTTTGCTCTTTACCTTCCAGACCTTCTGGGGTGATTTGCAGGCTTTCAAATGAGGAGTTGAGAAGAAAAAAGGGAGGCGTTCTGCATATACCTTTCTTGAAGGCAGGGGTGCAGGGAGAGAGAGAATAGGTGTTCACGTTCATGTCAATGGATGTGAACTCTTATGCCTAAAATACTACTCTTAGTGTAATTAGGAAACTGGCTTAGTCTAATAACATTGCGGTATTCAGCTGTCTGTAATAGTACCAGATTGTTTGCTATTTTTGCTTTTTAAACAACCTGACATTCTAGAGGTCACTTAGAAAACTTAAGGAGATGCAGGGGATACAGTTTTGAGGGAAGAGTCAACAACCTCCTGAAGTTGTATGTTTCTGTTATATTTTGAAAATGGCTGTTGTTACAGAGATAGCTGATCTTGCAGCAGAAAGTGTGACCTTATCACCTAAGCTGTTTTTCTGGAACTAAAAATGTTCCAGTATAGTAGGGATTACTGTTTTGTTTTTGGTTTTGTGCAGATCAATACTTGGATTCTAAGAACTTGAGCAAAGTTTTCATTTTATATCTTTTCTTTATGAAGTAAAGAAGTGTCCTAGACTGGGGGACTGCTGTGTTCAATAACACTTTAAATGAGAATTACTACAAGCTTGTATTATTTTGTCGCTCTCATCAGGAGTTCCAGAAAATGTTTCTTTGACAGTAATAGAGACAGAAGGAGATATGAGAATGCTTTTGAGATATAAAAAGGTCTCTTAAAATGTTATGGCTTAATTTTCTGTACAGGCAAATATCCAGTCTATTATGGCCTCAGAGAAACAGGTGAATATCTTGATGAAGTTGCTGGATGAAGCTCTAAAGGAAGTTGACCAAATTGAGCTAAAGCTGAGCAGTTATGAAGAAATGCTTCAGAGTGTAAAAGAGCAAATGGATCAAATTTCAGAAAGCAACCACCTAATCCATCTCAGCAACACAAATAATGTGAAACTACTGTCAGAGATAGAGTTCTTAGTGGTAAGCATTTTGTGTTTACTATGGTTGTTCACATCAGGTATAAAATTCTTTGAGGCTGCTACCCTCTTTAGCAACCATATATGAGGTTCATTTAAAATAATGAGTTTATTTTTCTGTTGTATTACTGCACTAAATTCAGTAATTTTTTATAATGATGGAATTGTATTTATCATTCTTGGTTCAGCAGCATAGCAAACTAAGCTGCTTTTGGCTTACGGACGATACTATCCATTATTTTGTAGAATCACATGGATTTGGCGAAAGGTCATATAAAGGCCCTTCAGGAGGGAGATCTGACATCTTCTCGAGGCATTGAGGCCTGCACTAATGCAGCAGATGCCCTTCTGCAGTGTATGAATGTAGCTCTTCGTCCAGGTAGTGTTTTTGTTAGACTACACTCTAACATACAAAATTTATTATGGTAGTGCCTTTATTTTATGTGCCTTTCCAGCTAGTCTCAGATTTTGTTTCTATAGGTTGAGGGAATTGTGACCTCAACCTCAGGTCCTTTTGGTTCCCACATACAATATATTACTATATATTTTGTACTCTGTGAAGTTCTTTTTGTTTTTAGGACATGATATGCTTCATGCAGTGAAACAGCAACAGCAGCGGTTTAGTGACCTGCGTGAACAATTTGCACGGAGACTTGCCAGTCATTTGAACAGCGTGTTCGTTCAGCAGGTATTATTTCTTACTATTTTATGTGAAGTTTTCAGTCACAAACTTTTCCTGAGAAGAAAAATAATCCACCTGAAATAGGACATGTTCTGTGAAGTAATCAGTAAATGAATGGGCTGCTAGAGGCACTTCAGGCAGAGATATTACTAAGCATACCAAACTATAGTTGCCTACAGAAGTCTCTTACATTTTTAAAAAGAAAAAAAAAACCAAACAAAACAAACAAAAAACCAAAACAAACCAAGAAAACCCCACAAAACAAAAAAAACACCAACCCCAAACTCACTTCTCTTTAGTGGGTTTGCTATCTGTATTAAACATATTGTGTGATATATGAAGATATATTTTAATTGTAAGTCTTGATTAATTGAGAAAAAACATTGACTTTTTTGTTTAATGGTGTCAGAGGCTGAGAACATTGGAGTTCTTGCTGTCTGAACTTCAAGGACCATAAAAAACAAACCCCAATCATATGATGTAAAATGTCTGCACCTTGATTTTTGACCCTTAACTTGAAATATTCAGAAATCACTGTCCTGAGACTTGTTTCCTAAAGGCTGGATGTCTTTTTTAGCATCAATTTTTTAATATCTGTATTTTTTATCTCCAATTAGTTTACTCAGACCCTCCTTCAACTCTATAACAGGTCCTACTCTCTTTCAGTTCCAGTGAGTACATCGGGTTTGATACAAGCTTTTCTAACTATTTTTTTTGAGCTTGACTTGCCTAACTAGCAGCTGCTTTTGGCTTTACAAAAATAAATATATCCTTACTGATTGCAGAGCATCAGACTTATGCCCCTTCTCACTTCCAGTATTTTTATCAGCCTTCAAGCTTTGTTTATCTGTTTATGAGATAACATTCCTGTGATCTGACCTTCAGAAATTGCTAAGAGGCAGATTGAGATGTATGAAGGAAGAATATTTTCAGGAAACTCTAATATGTGTACAACTGCATAGATACTGCAATTATGTGAAATTGTATTATTTGTAAATAAAAAATTTATTTTTTATACATACTAATGCAATCAAAGTTTTAGAAGTTTTTGGTTTTATGTATGAGACCGTGTGCAGAAAATGGAATAGAGTTACGCTACATAATTGTATAGAGAATTGCATTTGAGAGTACAAGCCTGGCTTTTTATGGCAAAGATAAGTGCTTCCTATATCTTCTTCACTTTGCAGAAGAATTCCAGTTCTACAGCGTGTTAAATTTTTTGCCTTTAGTTTCTGTTCTTGAGAAGGTATGTTTCTCCTGTGAGTTTTCATGTTTTGAGAAACTGAGCGTAGACTGTGTCCTGGCCTCTAAATGAGCAAGTAGAAGCTACATTATGTAAGTCCTGTGTAAATGCATTCACAAAGTTTGAATATTGGACTTGCGTATGAAAGCGGCTGTTTAACAGAATGCCCTTTCTGATGTTCTGGCAGTTTTATTTTTAAAAATGGTCAGATTATTATTACTATGTAATACTATGTGTATTAAATGAAATACTTTTAAAGAGACTTTTCAGTGCTATTGAGAATGCTATTACCAATTTGCAATTTTTTTTTTAAATTTTTTTTTCCAATTCTGGTACTAATAGTGGCTTCACATTGTCTTCCATATAAACTTGCCCTCTGGAAAGTATTGGCCTGCTGTTAGATGTGAGGTATTAATCAGCAGATAAAAAATATGACCTCGCTGTAAGGTTAAGCAGGAAGAGTTTATTAACTGCAAGAGATGAGCCTCTGCAAAGCCTTTTTGCTTTCTGCAAAAGAAAAAAAAAGTTTGTGTACTTAATTTTGAGGTACAGACTCAAGTGTTGGAGGTATAACAGATATTTGTGTTATTTTACTGAAATGACCTTGGTTTTTTTAGTCTGATGAATAAAATGTAACAATTTTTAAGTCCTGTGTTTTTGAAAAGTCTAACTGGAATACTTTGTTACCTTTAACATCCAGAGTTGCATTATTTGTTTAGAATGTATCTTTCAAAAAAATAAAGCACTTTGGGGAAAAAAACAAGGCAGATAAAGATTTCTAAATTAAATTCACAAATAAAAACACAGTGATGTCTAGGGAGCTGCTAATGTAAGCAAGACAATTCTGATTTAGAACTCATTAGATGGAAAACTAAAATTGCACTGAAATTTTGGCTTGAATATATTCTCTTAGAAGCATGAACTTGTTCTTTTTTTAAAAGCAAACAAACCCAATGCCACGTTTCAGACTACTGTTGTTGAGATATTAAGGTGCCTCATCTCCTTTATGTAAAAACGAGAATAAATCTTAAACAGAAATGCAACTTTGGATTGTGGTTCACTGCAGTGTTAAAAATGTTTGCGGTAACTTACTAACAGTTAATGTAGCTGTCTTTATTGTGTCCTAATAATATTTGATTAATCTTACTGTGTGTCTATAACTTTAAAGATTATTTTTTTAACAATCAGGTTCAGCATTCAATTAAAAGGCAACTCTGGGCTTTCTACCTTTGAAATATGGAATAGTTTGAAACTTTGAAACAATGAAATAGTTGAATAACAAATTTGCAGTATCATTTGGTAACAGTATAAATGTATGTGTTCTGAGACGAAGCCTGTTAATTAGATGAAGAAAGTACACCTAGAAGCTCCATAATGTTTTGGAGCAGACTTGAACAGGACATAATTTAGGACAACCAGAATGATTAGTCCTGTGGAAAAGTTGGCTTGGAGAGAGAAATTTATCTTGGGAGGGAATTTGTCATCTAACTTTATGAAGAATGCAATTACTGAGCAAAAATAAAAAGTTTTATGTAATAAAGGGATATGAATAAAATTGTTAGATGAAAGAAGCAATAATAATTTGGATAGCTAGGTATTTCCTAGCAGTAACACGAACTAGCCTTTGGACTGACTTAGTTCAAGAAAGTGGTGAAAGCCACCAGCTGAATTATCTTAAACTATAATGAACTTGAACTTTAAAATGCAGGCTGTAGGAATGTTGCACACCAGGCAATAGGAGAGAGAACCTTAAATGGTTTTCTCTATGCAGTTTTTATAAAAGCATATCAAAGATCTGTTGAAAATGTCATATGCATGCCCAGAAGTACCTGCAGTATCGAGTATGACCTCAGTACTCACATCAGCAGCTGTGTGGCTGATGTTGGCTGGATTCTAATTCCAAATTATATGTTGTAATAATTACACTTTACAAAGTTAGCTTTTTGTTGGAGTCAGACTACAAGATTATTTTTAGAAGGAAGACTAACAGTGTGACCCTTCCCCATTGTTTGTGAGAATAAATGAATGAAGTTGTCTAGGACTTGTTTATTTGGTTCCATTTGTGTCTCAGTTTATGTAGTTTAGGGAACAGGACTTAAAGTAAGTGCATATCCATGTTGGATACAAAAAAATAGTCCAGCTTTATTCAGAAGATGGCATGTTTGCATTGCATTACTTAGCAAAGGTTAGTCTTCTACAAATAATAAGACTCATATCTTTGTTTTTAAAAAACAAAAAACTGTGAATGTGTTATGGAAGCCTTTAGGGTTTTTTTAATCCAAATACTTGAACTGATTAGTATACAGTACAGTAGAGAAGGGTGAGCCAAAGTTGCTTTAGTTTTGACTCTGTGATCCAAACTGGCTTCTATTCCAACTTAAAGACGTGCAAAGGCAGTTTTTGAACTGTATAGCTTGTATTCTGCCAACTTGCCATATCCTGGAACTGTCCAGGAATGCTTCCTCTGTCAGGGACTGACGTTGGCCTGCCTAAATCACCCGCATGTTATGGAGACCAATTAGGACAATCTTTTTGTGCTGCCATGGCACAAACTACACTTAAGATCAAGTTCTGTTGCTGTGTTTATTGCAAGCCTGGTAAAAAGGACTTCACAGAAAATAGTAAAGCCATTTTGAAATTAGGTTCCATCCCCTGCTCCACTAGCTCTGGGTTAATGGTTGTGTGTTCTGCTACGTTGTTACCTTGCTTGCTTCGTGAATTGCCTGGGAAGCTTGCGAGTTCAAGCAAATGAAAGCTTAAAAAAGCTAAATCACATGTTGTTCAAGCTATATAATGTGATCTTCACTTAAAGGATAGTGTGTTTTTTAGGAGGTAAGTTAGTTTGCTGTTAAATGGATTGGTTTATGCTGCATGTCATAAACTGTTTAACTCTAGTAAATGTTTACTGAAAGTGTATAGATGTCTGCATTTGTGTGGAGGGAGAGAGAATGTGTGAACTGATGCTTTTGAGACTTGACCAAGGCTTGGCCAAAGTGGACTAAAGTGGGTTGAATTGGAGCAGATTTTTCAGAGGCTTAGCATAAAGCTCATCATTAACACCTAGGCCATTGACTGGGGACTTGAAATGTCTTACAGTATGTGGGGACAACATCTTTAAAAAGAAGCAGCTACGGGGTTTTTTTTTAGAGAAATAATGTAATAATCTCTTAGAATTTTTCAGAAACAGGTGAACACTTGTCATTAAATCTTCACGCAGGTGTACCTTGCATTCCCTTGCAAAAAATGCCAAATTGACTCACCCTGAAGGCAAAGTGGTAAACAGCAAGAGCCTTACAGTGAACAAGCTTACTAAGATGCATTACCAGCCACAGCTGTAATACCTCAGTGTCTGTATTATGTTAGGCGTCTTTTCAATCTGCGTCTCTAGACTTTGTTTCTGTGCAAGGTATTTTGATGCTTTTCTGTTTGTCTGAATGGGATGCTGTCTTTGTTTTAAGTTTTTCTGGAAATTTCTAGTATATCTATATAGTGCTTCCAAATTTACTTTAATACTTTCTCTTGTCAAGGGTCACGATCAGAGTTCTACTCTTGCCCAGCACTCTGTTGAATTGACATTACCCAATCATCATCCATTTCACAGAGACTTACTTCGATATGCTAAACTGATGGAGTGGCTCAAGAACACAGATTATGGCAAATATGAAGGGCTAACAAAGGTATGTGGAGTGCTCAGATGATGCTAGAGAATGTACGTAATATACTATCTTTGAGAGTCAAAAGAATTGCCTGTGAGTGTGTGCATGTCCTTTTAATATTCTGCTCCTCTTTTCTTGTTCCTCTTCGGAATAGGAAACTTCATTTTTTTCGGTTTTTGTATCATGTATTTTTTTCTCTCCAAGATTCTATGTCTCTGTTCTAAAGTATCATAAGATATTAAATATTTATGTAAAACAAGTTTACCATTTTAGTCTAGTAAGAAAAATAATTCAACTACTTTCATGTTGATGTGCTTATTGCCTTTGTGACGTCTTTATTTCAACAGACCTTCATTTCACTTGGGAATAACAAAAACTTAAGAGGTCTCTTGTAAAGCAGATTAGATAGAAATATTTTGGCTTTGTATACGTAACTTCTACCTACCTTGTTTAAAACTGACATGGAGTGAAAAAAAAATTACTACAGAAGTATAGAAAATGTTTAGACAGAAGTCAAAGGAAAGTTATTTCTTACAGAACAAGTCATCTTTTAATAATGTACTGTCATTCTTAACTCAACCATGGAAGATTTAAACTGGACTCTTAAAATGGCTTTGAAATAGTTGTTCTTTTGCCTTCAGTATAAGGCAAATGATCAATGAATGGTTGACATCTTCATGGTGATCAAGTAAAAAATTGAGACTTAAATGTGTGCTAAGTAACAAAATTTTGAAGAACGTAGGAAAAAATTCTTGGGTGATCTTTGTTGATAAATAAAACATTATTATAACCTTTGTAATAAAAATCTAAACAAATCAGATAATCTTCAGAGTTATTTCAGTTGTTGTGTCTCTTGTCTTTTTAAAATCCAAGCTTATTTTTGGCAGTGTTGCAAACAAATTATTTTGGGATTGATTGAATCTTGTAGTAAGTAGGCACACAGTTTGTGCCTCCCGAAGATTTCTGGTCTTTTGTTTTCCTTGTAAGAATAGTAATAAAGGAGGTCATGTACTCAGGAAGATGTGTAGGAATGACATCTGATTTGCTTTTTTTTGCGGGGGGGCATAGTAAGAGCCTAGTAAAAGAGGCTGCTGAGGATGGTGCTGAATTTTCTCCATTCTACCCTTGAATTGAATTCTGTGATTCTCTACCACTAGTAATCCTATTTGCATGTACCACATTGCATATCCTTCCTTATGGAAGAGAAGTAGCAATTTCTGATGCTCAATGAAGTCGGAAAATGAATATAATCTGCTTAAATATCATGAATATATTTTTGTGCATGTTATGTAAAAATATGTATGTACACACACATATATATATATAGTCCAAACCAGTTTATTATTTAGTAGGACTTGCTGGTTTTCAAGATACATTTGACTGTAATAGAACAAAGTCAACATGTATACCTGTTAACTAACTTTACATTTTTCTTTTAAGAATTATATGGATTATTTATCACGACTGTATGAAAGGGAAATAAAAGATTTCTTTGAAGTTGCCAAGATAAAGATGACAGGCACAACCAGAGAAGGAAAAAAGTTTGGTAAGCTTTGAGGAGATGCATCTCTTGCTTTGAATCTTATTATTTGCTTATAAAATACTCATTACAACACCTAGGGCCAATTTTATAATGTAAAATTGTTTACTTTTGGCAAGGTGGAAGAGTTGGATGAAAAATATGATTGCTAAAACTTCTGACTTCCACAAGGCCGAAGGAGCACAACTGAAATCTTGTTAAATTGGTCAAGATAGGAGGATAAAATATGGTATTTGTCAGAATTCTCAGATTTTCAAATCTACACTTAGTTTTTAACAAACTACCAACCATATTTTACTACTTGAACTATACTGGAAAAAATTTGGAAAATCAACTCTGGTAATTAAAGAAAGCTTGGGCAGCATGCGTGTGTGTTCCTTCTGCTATTACTTCTGCTTTTAATAAGTTTTGGGTGCATTCTGAAGAAGCTAATTTTAATGCTAATTGTGCCTAAGGAAACTTGTGTATTTCATTGTGTTTTCAGGGGGATTTACCTATATAGTCTGAGACTAGAAATCATACTTTGTTAACTTGTAGGTCTTTCCGTTTAAGGGAGTATGTATTCCTGCTAGGATTAAATAGTCTAGTGTGAGTATGGAAGTGAAGCTTTTAAAAAAATAACCTGAATACTTAGAAACAAACAGTGATGTAGGTGTATTTATATATTAGCTATTCTATATTTTAAAGTGCACTGTTTCCAGACTTGTTTAAAATATTTGCCACAGTTCAGCAGTTTACAAATTCTAAAGTCAAAAATGATACGCAGCTTTTAGTGAGTTCTGTTGAGCCTGTTTTGGGTCCTGAACTTATGCTTTGAAGTTTGATGGTAGAGAACAGAAAAAAAGTAGTGAAAAGAAGAAAGCAGGAAAGTGGTGAGGCTTGATTGATGGAGGGGGGAAGCTGGAAAGATAAATCTTGACAAGCTGTTGGACATGGAGAGCAAATGGTGCCATAATGTGTCATTGTCAGAACTGTTAAATTCATAGATCTTAAAGTTATCTTCCTTCAGGAGCAAAACACTTTATCCTAATATAAATTGAATTCTGAAACATTCTAAACACTTTATCCTGGCACTTCTTTTGTGATTTGCATTTGTGAGGAGACAGTTTTTGTAGCAATTTCCTAACTTCTGTAAATGTTACGGAGTGATCAGGCATTTTTGGATAAAGAGGTCCTTCGATTCACCAGCTGCACCTTTAGAAGGCTTCTGTCGTATATTTGTGCAAACTTCAAATAGGTCTGAACTTTGCACAGAATAGTCAAGGAGGAGAGTAGCAAAGTGTGGTTTTTAACCGGTTCTCTTGGTTTGATTTCTTTTGTACTACTGCTTTTTCACAATCATACAAAGAGTATGTTTATGTTTGTCTTGCTGGTGATTGACTGGCATGCAAAACTGGACCCAAGTGCCCAGTCCTCCAAAAATTGGTAGGAACCAGTCACAAAGCCAAAACTGGAAGCTGTATCCAGTGGGGACTCTCCTAGAATTATTAACGTTATGAATGGTAATTAAGCTATTAAGTAATGGTTATCAATGGCCACATACTTGAGGCCACATGCAAATTTGACAATAAATTGGATCAAAAAAACTTTAGTCCTCAGTACTAATCTTATAAAGAAGGAAAGCAGATTACGTATGTTTAAAAAGCTGTTCTTTATATAAATTTTTTCAATTCACCATTTAAATATAAATTTATTTTGTAACAGCTTATAATGGTGTGTAATTTCGAAGGCTTCTGTGCTGAAGGTAGCGGTTGTACTATTACTAGTTGCATGTTAGTTTAAAATACATCACTTCTAGAATCATAGAATCATTTAGGTTGGGAAAGACCTAATAGTAAACTTAGTTAAGGAATAGTGTAGGTGCATAATGCTCCAGTTGTACTCGGACACTAAAGATGACCTGTTTCCAAGCTGTGTTGGTGTGTGTTCTTGCCTTTTTTTTGTGCTTTGGGAACAGCACTGCTATTTGAATGCCTTAAACGCAGAGGGGATGCTGGGAGAATTCTGGCATTCTGTGCTGGTGTGAGGTTCTTTGTCTGCATTTTTATGGCAAAAAAAAATCTGGGTCGTGAGCATTCACACATGTCTTAAGTAGTCTTTTTTTTTATTTTTTTTCTTTTTTTTCTTTTTTTCCTGATTAAGCCAAGACTTCGATACTTAAATACCATAAAATCAATGTGGGAAAGTGCTACTACTGTCATGTTTATATGATGTGGCTTCTCAAAAGCCACTATGGCTCCCAGATTGTCCAGGGCCTGATCTTTTCCTGTAGTTCTTCACATTCTGTAATACAGTCCTGTGTGTTTGGAAATTGATGCTGATGAAGAAGTGAGACCAATGCATGACAGATGCTTATGCCAAATATATCAGGTCTAAATCTTTTTATTCCAAAACTGCCAAAATCCCCAAGATCTAAAAACTAGGCTGGAATTAAATTCAAGTTTGACGTTCTAATTGTTAGTAGTGTTGCCTACTTGAGAACATCTGGTATTTAAGACATGTTTGTGGCATTTAGAAGTATTTACTCATTCTATTACAGTAGGTTCTGCTTGCCTGCTCCATTTTGGGGGGCTTGTAGCATCCATCCTCATCAAGATCTTTTTAATACCACATACTGCTTTTAGTGTATGTATGCAAATGGCTTTTACTGGTTAGGGATTCTCTGTTTACTACAAATGCCCATTTACTCTAAATTTCATACTGAAGTCCACTTGAGGAAACTGTTTTATTCTGCAAAAAAGAGGAAAAATAAAAAACCACCTTGTAAATTTTTTTACTATATATTTATTGTTTTAATCCTCTCCGAATTTGCAGTCATCAATTTTTGGTGCAGCATGAATACAAAATATGTATTCTCTATGTAAACATCCTGATTTGCAAACAACAGAAAATGTTAGCCAGTCTTACTGTTGATATGAATGATTTTGCAGTATTGCTGTGTGTGTTTCTTAAATTGAAGAGGTGGACAGTATCTCTGACTCAGTACAAAATTACACAAATGTTTTAATATCTTCACGTCTATTATTGATATGATGACTGATCTTGGAAACTGAGTCTTTTGCAATATTAACTCTGACAAATAAAACCCTAATTTAATGGACTTCTCAATTTGGGAGAACTTAAATACATGTTACCAAAAATGTTCTTTGAACACACTGTATAAGAAAAAGAAAAGTTTAATACCTAGAAACTTATTTGGTTTTCCATGTAGCTTAGCTACTGAATTTCTAGAATAGTACCTCTCCAACTAAATGTGTTTGCAATGTAGTTACTTGCTGCTTATAGTTCTCTGCATGTTTCTTTCCAGTTAGAGCTTAACTTGCATCTTGTGCATGGTTTGTGCAAACTGCATTTTAACTTGTCTTTGTCTTTGATGCTTGCAACCTAATCCATCCCAGCTACACTGCCTCGAAAAGAAAGTGCTGTCAAACAGGAAACTGAGAGTGAGTATAACTAGTTGCATTAGTTGGTATTGTCAATGCATGTGTGTCAATGTAAAGATGTAGTGCTGCATCATGGAAAATCTTCCTAACACTCCGTTCAGAATGAAATAAGCATTAGCAGAATCATTGTTTTTGCAAGGCAAAAATGAAGCACGGCTAAAATGGCCCAACGTAGAAGTTGAGAAGGTTGGCAGGTAAAGGCAATGTCTTTTGGTTTTCCCATGCTACCAGTTGATCTAAAAAATATGTTTGTGCCTGAGACTTTGTTGTAGTTTTCCAGCTCTTCCAGTAGGTTGAGGTAACAACTTTTATTAGATCTATAGACTTTGTCTTATCTGTGTCCCTAGTCTAGATACCAACATAGCAGTGAAATGAAACTTGCAGGATTGCTTTTAAGTTTCTGTGGTTGAGATGCAAGAAGTTTACATGGGGGTCAAATATTGATGATTTCATGGTCTTTTTTTGTTACTAGCTTTCACCATCCTGTTCCAACATTTCTGAAAACTTGGAAAAAATAAAAATATATGCTCCTTACCTAGGAGAAGGCCCTACAATATCAGGAAGAAATGTCTGAATGTTAATTATGATCAAAAGGAGAGGGGAGCATTAGCAGCAGAGTTACTACAGGATTGTAGATCCAGCAAAATAGCTGGAGCAAACTATGTAGACAAGAGGATGTTAACAGCAGAAAGATCAAGTTCAAGATGAAAAAGTGCCTGTGTGTCTATAAAGCGTTTTAATTTTTTTCCCTCTTGTGGATTAATTCTACTGCTTGTGGCAGCCTTTGCCCAAAGTCCATTCACAAAGATCATAACTGGTCTTTGCTTCCAAGTTTTCAAGGAGAATATTTATCCCGGTGTTCCTATATTTCACAGTTTTGTTCCTTTTATACCTTCTCCCATACTTTACAATGAGGGCTTATATAGCTACATTGTACTTTGAAACTTGCTGAAGTATTTCAGTTACCTTGTAATGAGAAAATAATGTGTTTTACAGCAAAAGCATTTGCAGCTTAGACAAAAATTGAGTTGTTTGATTTTAATGTAGGGCTATTAGCAACTCTTGATCTCATACATTCTGTAATGAACCTGTTCTTCTTGAGTATTTGATTCTGCTTTTGCTTCCATCCTTCATAGTGTCTTTATTTCACAGGTCTTCATGGGAGTTCTGGAAAATTGACTGGGTCTACTTCTAGCCTAAATAAACTCTCTGTTCAGAGTTCGGGAAACCGTAGGTCTCAGTCATCCTCACTGTTGGATATGGGAAACATGTCTGCCTCTGACCTTGATGTGGCTGATAGAACAAAATTTGATAAGGTAAAGCCAAAATGTTGCATGGGATTCCTGCTTAGTTTTGTATCAGAAGCGTCTTGCATGTCCTTCTTGTATAGTTTAAAGATCTGTACTGTTTAAATCTTAAAACATGCCAATTTTAAATTCTGTATGTACCACATGTCTAATAAAGGCAGTTTGTAAGAAATATGTAGATCAGAGTAGTATTCTCTGATTATAAGATTCTATTTAGTTCCTTTATAGGCTTAGTGTGATCTGTAAAGAATATCAAGCATAAAAAATGGTATATTAAGTTTAAGCCCAATATGCATTTTTAAGCAAACAGGAATTGAACTGATGGATTCTTCAACTGATTTTTTTTCTCGATACAAATGTTCATGTGTTGTATTGCATTTTGCCAGTATGTAAGCAAAAGTGAAAGATGATAAAGCATAATCTTCTTTTACCCAGGACTTGAGCATGGCCCTAAAATTTTATTTATACTAGTTTCATGTCAAAGATAGCATCAGTTTTCAGCTTTAACCAATGGCACAAAGTTATTACTTGTCCTATGCATCTGTTTAAAAACCTGCTGTCCTCAGCACCTGGGGTTTTGTTTTGGTTTTCTTTTGGTTTGGTTGGTTGGTTGGGGTTTTTTGGGTTGGGTTTTTTTTTGGAGGGGTGGGGGCGGTGGTGGTTTTTTGTTGGTTTGGTTTGGGTGTCGTGTGTGTGTCGGTGTTGTGTGTCCCTGTCCCCCTCCCACCCAAACCTTTACAAGTGACAGTACTACTCACTTCCTGTGGAATTAACTCCTCAGTACTGTGGAGGGAAAAGGACCTGTTACCAGAGTGAGAGATAAAAATAATTCTTTTGTTCTCTATTGAATTATTTGATGGAGATGAGTATTTTTCTTCTGACTTCTTCAAATTCTTCCTCAATATTTTTCTGGGAGGAAATATTATATGCCTGCAATAGTTATTACACATCTGCAGCAGCAACTTGTCTAGAATTAAAATGATAGCTTTTTAAAACAATTTTATACAAGTATTGGTGCTAATTTTTTCAACTTCTGACTTTTATCTGACACCCATTGGGGACATTTGAGCGTGACTACTGTATACAGAGTTGTAAGCTATTCAGCTGGCCTAGTAGGTTTTTTCATTTTTTTTTTTTTCCTTCTAGGGGAATTTTCAGTAGTGTGGATTTACTGTGTGGCTAGATGGGTTTCATTTGTGTAAATTATTGCATGTCTTAATCCTTAAATACTTGCAGAGAAAATTCTGTGTTGTGTAAAGGTGACAGATTAGGAGTATGTCTAACACCTGATTTACAATTTCAGTAGTTTGTATTAATAAAACTAAATTATTTTAATGAATTACTGCCAAAATAGTGTTTCATTTTAGATTAAATCTAAAAATTATGAATTCTATTTCAGTACAAAACCTGCTGTTGGTTTCTGTAGCAGCTATGTAGAAACTTCTTCTACAGAGCAGTTGTCTTCTACATACAGTTTTACCTGTTTTTCTTCCCTGAGGCTTTTAATTTTTGTCTTCTTCCTCTCAGCAACCCAGGCAGAAAAGAGGGTGGCAGAACCCATGACTTACTATTAAAATGTGAATGTTTTCATTATAGCACAAAAGTCCTTCCTCAGGCTGTGACTAGGAAGCTTCTAGTTGTGGAAGAACATAGATTGTTCTTTTCTTCCCAGTGTTATATGGATGAGAAGTGATACCTGCATCTTCAGCATAGCCCCTTTTAAAGATAAAAGTACAAGCTGTTTCCATTTCCACTAAGCAGAAATAAGCCTTCTAAAGCTTACTGAAGATAGAAAGTATAAAATCCCATGCAACAAACAATTAAAGTTAGTATTACTAACTGTTCATAATATTTGATATGTTGATAAAATATTTGGCTTTCTTTAGATTTTCGAGCAAGTATTAAGTGAACTAGAGCCTCTGTGTCTGGCAGAACAGGACTTCATTAGTAAATTTTTCAAACTACAGCAACATCAGAGCATCTCGGGAACAACGGTATGACTCTTAAATCTGTCACTGAAGTAAAAAATATTGAACAGGCCTCGTAAGAGACATGTTTAAAAGATAACTTCTGAATTTATCTGGCAACTATGTGATCCAGGGGATCAATAACTTGTTTTTCTCCATTAGCTGGCATAATCTTTATTTTTGGCTGAGAAATACAAAATCTGTTAAAGAAGGACTGACATGTTTCTTCTGCCATGGCTTTGTTTCCTCGTAAGGTCACAATAAAAACTTCATCATGCTATGTAGGAAGGCAATGGGGAGTAATTGTGGATAGTGTTGTACTCTGGGGAATGTGACCAGAAAACTGCCAGCACCTTGCAAGCCACTGCATTTGCTACTTTGAGGGGGGAAAAAAAAAGAAAAGCTGATAATTATGTTGATTTTGTCAGATATACTTACAACTGAAATACAGAATTGAAGACAAGCTTTCAGCTTCCTGTATATACATTCCTTGTTCTTACAGAATGAAGCGGAGGAAGTGGATGGAGCAGCTTTATCTCGTTCATACACTCCTGGTGTTCCACAAACCATATCGTCTGAGTATGTGCTGCTGTTGTGTATTATTTATTCTTAAGCCTACATGTGAATTTAGTTGTCATATAAAACTTTTTTCTCTATAATCAGAAATTGTTCCTGTTTAGTGAAAGTGAATAGTGAACTCTTAATTTGTACCTAGACTTCGAATGTGTCAGTAAATACAAAAATTTTCATATAAACGATGGGTGTTTCTGTCTATAGCTGTATAAAAAAAGACGCTTAATTCTCTAATAGTTTGCAAAGTGAAACTAGGTGCTGTAATATGTAAAATATGCTTTGGAAAATATGCTTAGCAAAGTTCTGAATTTGAGTGCATGGCAGCTTCCACACAGAAAATACTTTTTGGAATATTTTATAGCTGTGACTTGATTTTTTTTTTTTATTGTGTGGCATTGGCATTTCTTCTCTTAGTAGCATTCTAAAAATCACGAGACTGGCTGAATGCAAATGAGACTGCTATATCCAATAAATCTATCCTAAAAATGTTATCAAATAACATGTAAAATAGCCTAGTAAACTGTCAGAGTAATATTTTTATCTTATGCATTTTTTAATAGGAAGGACATGATCCGACAAATGATGACAAAAATATTTCGTTGTATTGAACCTGAGCTGAATAATCTTATAGCGCTGGGCGACAAGATTGATAGCTTTAATTCCCTTTATATGTTAGTTAAGATGAGTCATCATGTATGGACAGCACAAAATGTGGACCCAGCTTCCTTTCTCAGCACAACACTTGGAAATGTTTTGGTGACTGTCAAAAGGAACTTTGATAAATGCATTGTAAGTTCTTTAGTTATTCTGATTAAGCTGATTGTAATATAGGAAGCCCACCCCTCCCAGTTTGATTTTGCATTTCTTTATAGTTAAATTTTTTGCTTTTAATTTGAAGTGAAAATGAATAACTTTATTGCTCTCCTGCCAGGCAAACCTTCAAAAAAGCTAAACAAATTGGTGGTTGTGTTTTTTTCCTCTCCATTCCAGTTTTCTTCAATAATTAGCTATCTACGAGAAATATGAACACTCTTCCACTGCTGTGAGCTAGCTGACATTTTTAGTTGTTTGTTTAAACATGTACTCTTACTGAGCTTACTGAAGTCAGTCAAGTAATCTGTAGCTCTCCACTGTTTTTACTTACAAAAGCAAAATCTCATGGCCTTACAAGGGTTTTGCTTTTCCCCTTTAAGCATAATGTACCAAATAGATGTCTCTTCCATTTGTTCAGTTATTTCTATCTTATATCTAACAAAAACTTGGTTTAGATAAAACGGCAAATTTTTGGCAGTGGGAGAGGCAGCTTCTACTGTTAGAAACTTCCTCTGGTAATACAATATGACCATTATATAAAATAATGGAAAGTTTAGTGAAAACATAGTTGCTGGTATAACTTTTTTATTGTCATAAATGTAATCTAACTCTAGGCCAACATAAGACTGACCATTCTTGATCAGTTTAATGCTTAAAATATTTTGAAGCTGATTTTTTTTTTGGATTATACCCAGAAATAAAATTTCAGTAGGAGATTAAAGAAACTTCCTGTAGCAAAAGGACTTGTTAGCTTGGATGAATCAGAAAAGCGAAGTTCCTTGTTAGATTATAGAATGAAAATTGTTAATTGCTTCTGGTGGATAAGTTTGGAGATTTTTTTCTTAATACTAAGTAAGCAAACAAAGAATAAAAGCTGGAAGATTTTACTTGCTCACCTTCCTTTTTTTCTTTCCAATTATTTCTTAACAAATTTTTGAAGGTAAAAAGGGAGGAAGAGTAAGTAGATATACTAACTGAAAGAAAATTATTTCCACGTTTGAATAAATGTCAGTTTTTCAGTATGTCTGCAGTTTTCTTTTACTAGTTGTTCCATGGTCATATATTAGAGTCATATATTAGAGGCTAACATCTGTTCATGTTTTAAATTTAAGAGTAACCAAATGAAGCAGATGGATGAAGTAAAAATCTCAAAGAAGAGTAAAGTTGGGATCCTTCCATTCGTTGCTGAATTTGAAGAGTTTGCAGCCCTCGCTGAATCAATTTTCAAAAATGCAGAACGACGAGGAGATCTAGATAAAGCCTATATAAAACTTATTAGAGCTGTTTTTGTCAGTGGTAGGTCTTCTGAGGTTGTCATAGTTACTAAAATGATTCTTTCCTCCTATTTATATATAATTTTGTTCCAATTAATAGATGATTTTTTAAAGACTATTGCAAGCCATGTGACTGATATTGTGCTGAAATGTTGGTTATCTTTGTTATCGGTAGGAGAGCAAGTATAAACCTTTTGACTGTAATATACCTCTTACAAGCAAACCATGGATATTTCCCTTTCTACATACCTGTAAAGTAACTTTCAGTTATGAGAGAGGGAAGTGGTTAAGACTCTGGAGGGAGAGAGATGATGGCGGCACCACGACACACTCAGTCTGAAGTGGTTTCCTGTCATTTCTCCCCCAGTGTAGCTTAAACAAGGAGATGAATCTGGATGGGATCCCTGGCATTTGGCCCTGGTACGGCTTATGTCCACAGCCCTGTCTGAAATAAATCACTTGAGTTCTGGCTATGAATTTGACCCTTTCTTGGCAGATTAGGTCCTTTGTGTCCTGAGCTGACACAGCAGAATGTGTCTCCAGTCCTACCTACTTTTCCAGCTATAGTCTGGAAAAACAACAGCAACACCCTTGTTCTACTGGTTTTATTTTATATTAAAAAAAAAAAAGGCAGGGCGGATATGCAAGCCGATGAACTCTGGAAAAAAATGTCCTTCCCTTTTAAAATGGGACACGGATAGACGGACCTCTCCATGCTGATTTACTTGCAGATTTTCAAACAACTCCACGTATAGTAATTCCCAGCCACTGAGACTTATCTCTTTTTTAGGGGAAGATTGAGCAAGAGGAGACAGTAAAGGCCATGAAGCTAGTTTGAGCAAATGATAGCATAGCAGTTTTGAACATATTAGGAAATTGTGAAGAGACATTACTTCATTGTACAGTAGACTGTGTATAGACAGTAAATTTTGAAAATGTTTTTATTTGATTGCACCCAACTTTTCTGTCCTTAAGAATTTACTGTTCAAGTGATAAAATGAAGCAAACACCAATGGACTGGCAAAACTACACAATGGTAAAGTAACTAGTATAGGAAGAATTTAGAAAAGCATGTTTTAAAAGGGATTCAAAATTATACCAGTCAAACACCAAAGAAGAAACAAAATCTGTTTCAGACAAGTACAGAGCAAACTTACAGAACAAAGAATTATGATGGGGGAGGATAAGGGATAGGAGTAAAGAATGAAGATGAAACAAAGTCAAAATTATGTACAAAATCAGTGCAAGCAGTATGTTTAGTGCAGTACGATATTTAATGTACAAGTAATGTTTGAAACGGGTCAGAAAGATGTAGTAGTTCAGGTAGAATTGGGGGGGTAGTTAGAAAATTATATGGGAAGAACAAAATTGGCAGTAGCAGACTCTTCCTAGCTGACAATTCAGTGTTCTGACTGAAATGAATTTGTGATCTTTATTGATACTCTGCCCAGGATCACTTTCATGGTGGGCATCGTGGTAGTCTCAGCAAAATGATTAATGGATGAATGGGCATAGAGACTTAATTGTACTCTTTGTTGAAGCCATCCTCTTTCAGCCTGCTTTTAGGTGCAATAAGGGAGTGATATGTAGAATTTCTTTTGCCTGCCCTGAGGGTTTTTTTGGGGGGGATGAAAGTAAGATATGTTTGTGCGGGATTATCCATTTTTATTATTAAACTTGGGAATTGACAGTAACTTTGACCATAAAATGAAGAAGCTAAGCAAAAATTGAGAGACTGGGAAGTACATTTTAAAAAAACGCACCACCTTATTGAAGATTTTTGTTCTAGCAAAGAGGGAAATGAGACTTTTCTTAAATAGTTCTGTCGTGAAATTTGTTAGGGATAATGAAAGCATCCTTGTAAGCCTCCACAGAACGTGGGTTGTTTCTCACTTATGTAAATGACTGTATGTAGCCATTATTTTGTATCTTTCTATAAGTGGCATACAAATTTCATGATCTTAGAGCCTGTATGTATCTGTTACTTCTTTACAAAATTCTTTTTCTGACAGTATTACAGTTACTGGTTATGTTTTCCTGAATTTGGTTGTCCTTTTGGTATTTTAAGTATTTTGCTTCCTTTTTCTTTCAGTTGAGAAAGTAGCTAATGAAAGCCAGAAAACACCCAGAGATGTGGTCATGATGGAGAACTTCCATCATATTTTTGCAACACTTTCTCGCTTGAAAATTTCTTGTCTTGAGGCTGAGAAAAAAGAAGCCAAACAGAAATACACTGAACATCTTCAGTCTTATGTAATCTGCTCACTCGGACAGCCTCTTGAGAAATTAAATGTAAGTATATTTGAGTTTATAAACGTCTACATGGTACAGAGTAGTCTTTCTCAAGTGTTAATTTGCACTATCTGATCTTTTTGTCACTGCACCTATCAGAATCTCTATTTTATTACTTTAAACTCAAGCATGCCTGGCAAGAGTACTCATGAGAGTAACAGTCTTAGATTAAAAAAACCCAAATTTTTCATGGCAATGAATAATACTGACTAAACATCAGTTGTGTCTTAAGCAAATGGTTTTGAGGAAGGAAAAAGCAAGGGAAAAGTAATAGGGAGCTTTGAGATAAATTTCCACACCTTAACTGCAGAGAAAAGTACTGTAGTTTCTGAACTGTTCAACAGTAAGAAAAGTTTTAGGAAAGTTCTCTACGTCCAAAGTTGAACTAAGAGTTAAACTGACTGCTGACCTACGTTCACACTCAGTTCTGCCCACAGTTTCCCACTGTTCATTGCTTTTTCTATAAGCAGGATTTCGGCCATTCAGTTTCTGAAAAGTCTAAGATGTATTCTCTTTTTGAAAATTAAAATGCTTTATTGCTGCTTCCCACTTGCTGTGGGTTGACTCTGGCCAGCACCTAAGCTGCCACGTAACTAACTGCTTGTTCACTCTCCCCTCCCCAGGCAGGACAGGGGAGAGAATAGGAAGAGCAAAAGTGAGAAAACTTGGGGGTGGAGATAAAGACAGTTTAATCAGTGAAGGCGGGGGGCAGGGAGGAAAAAAAAAGTGATGCAAAGGCAGTCACTTGCTACCTCCCACAAGCAGACTGGTGCCTAGCCAGTTTCTGAGCAACAGCCACCTTGAAGACAAACACCACCCCTGCCCCCTCTTCTAACCCTAATTTTCATAGCTGAGCCTGATGTTACATGGTATTGGAATACCCTTTGGCCAGGTTTGACCTGTTCAGCAATAACCAAAACATTGGTGTGCTATCAGCCCTGTTTTAGTCACAAACCCGAAACACAGCACCGTATGGGCTGGTGTGAAGAAAGTTAATTATGTGCGGCTCTACATGGATGTCCCTAGGCATACTTCCCTCCGTTTTTATTATGTTGAGCCACCTGGTGCGGTGCAGTGAGAAGAGAGGGCAATTTTGAACAGATATTGCTGTTGTGTAATTATGGTTTAAGTAGAGAAATTCCTCTTTAGATGCTTACTCAGTTTATCCGAAAGATCCAATGTTTTCCCAGGCTGTGGCCTCATTAACTGAGGATTTTGAGGCTGATTCAGTTATAACGTTGTGAAGAAAAGCTTGATTGCTTCTAGAAATGACTGATGTCAGTTTTACGCTCGTACTTAGAGAGTGCTACATTGTTGGGCTGTGCTTTAATGTTTATGGGTGAGCACTACTTCATGCCCAATTAAAAAACAAAAATGGGGGGAACACACAACAGTTGCCAAGCAGAATCAAGACTTAACTACACATATGCTTGTCAGACTGGGTTAATTAGTTTAGATTTGTGATAATCATTAGTGCTGTTATTGTTTGTTAGCACTTTTTTGAAGGTGTTGAAGCACGTGTGGCACAAGGTATACGAGAAGAGGAAGTAAGCTATCAACTGGCTTTTAATAAACAAGAGCTGCGTAAAGTTATAAAGGAATATCCTGGTAAGGAAGTGAAGAAGGGATTGGATAATCTCTACAAGAAGGTAGATAAACATCTCTGTGAAGAAGAAAATTTACTTCAGGTAAACTAAATCATGGCTTAAACACCTTGTAATGTTTACACAAAGGCTTTTATTGTTGCTTTTGCATATGTATTCTGTGAGAAGTGCCTAGCTTCAGCATAACTCTGAAAAACCACCTATTTTGAGTGGAGTTTTTTTTATAATCCCACTCTGATTCTATTTGTTGTCACATTGATTTGAACTGTCGTGATAGAGAGTTCAGAAAAACTTCCTTTATGATTCCCTGTGTGTCCGTTAATGGATGCTCTCTGTTCTACAAAATATACTGGGAGTAGAGAGAACTAGATTTAAATGAAGTGTTAACCTGATATGAAATTTAGCTGGTACACTATAGCAGAATATATTTTCAATTACATCTTTTCTGATAGTTATATCATTTAAGTTTTTTCTTACACTCTGTAAACTTCCTCACTGGAGTAAATGATAAGTAGATTTAAGAGCTAAGCATGTATTAACAGCTTTTTAAAGTCTGAAACGTGAATTAGTAGCAATGTTTCAGTTCAGGGTGGTTTTTTTAAAGACAAAAGCAATACCTCTTTTAGAGCAGCTTCTGCTTCTTCACCCTTTTCTGCTTTGCAGGTTTGGTAGGAGTCCTGTAAACATTAAAGGTCTTAAACTTAATGGGTAAAAAAAAAATTAAATTTTTTTAAATGCAGCAACTCAGTTTACTGAACTTTGTTGTTAGCAAGCTTTAGTTTTAAAATGACACCTGAACTGAGAATCAATTAATGAGCCAATATTTGGTAGTTCACATATAGTGAGTGTATTGTGCCGGCTGACACTTCCTAAAATTTGCTTTCTTTGGCAGGTTGTGTGGCATTCCATGCAAGATGAGTTTATACGACAATACAAGCACTTTGAAGGGCTGATAGCTCGCTGCTATCCTGGATCTGGAATTACTATGGAATTCACTATACAGGATATTTTAGACTACTGCTCCAGTATTGCACAGTCTCATTAAGCTCTAGAAAGGGAAAGAGAAGCTAGCAAAGTTTGTGCCCATGTATAAGGGAATCAAACACTGTAAGTGCTATTTGGTTTTAAAAGGTGGATTTCCATGTGTATGTGTAGTTAACTGCCATATATGTCAAGTTACACTCCTGCTTCAAATGTCTTCCAGGGCAAAAATGAAACCTTCGGGGATTTGTTACTCTTCCACTGGGTTCAAGTACTGTTTGAAAGCATTAATTCTGTGAAACACTTCGGATATAGTTTTTCCCTTCCCCTAATGTGCAGATACTTTTATTTATACTCCCTTCTTTTGCTAAAAGCAGTAAGCACTACCTTCATTGTACGCAAAAAAGATACTACTGTTTTCACTAATATTTTGCATCGTGGAAATTATGTAAGCATTAAAGACTATCAAATCATTTCTCTTCCTCATTCTGGAAAGTATGGGTGTGGAACTTTATGCAGTGGGAATACTGAATTCATGTTTTGAGATGTAATGTGACTATGGCTGTAATTCTTAATTAAATTGTGTTCATCATATTCTTTATTCCTATGGAGTTGTCGTGGTTTAACCCCAGCAGGCAACTCGGCCCCACGCAGCTGCTCGCTCACTTCCCCCTGGTGGGATGGGGGAGAGAATTGGAAGAGTAAAAGTGAGGAAACTCATGGGTTGCGATAAAGACAGTTTAACAGGTAAAGCAAAAGCACACATGCAAGCAAAGCAAAACAAGGAATTCATGCACTCCTTCCCATGGGCAGGCAGGTGTTCAGCCATCTCCAGGAGAGCAGGGCTCCATCACGCATAACGGTTACTTGGGAAGACAAACGCCATCACTTTGAACATCCTCCCCTTCCTTCTTCTTCCCCCAGCTTTATATACTGAGTGTGATGTCATATGGTGTGGAATATCCCTTTGGTCAGTTGGGGTCAGCTGTCACGGCTGTGTCCCCTCCCAGCTTCTTGTGCCCCCAGCAGAGCATGGGAAGCTGTGAAAAAGTCCTTGACTAGTGTAAGCACTACTTAGCAACAACTAAAACATCAGTGTGTTATCAACATTATTCTCATCCTAAATCCCAAACACAGCACTGCACTAGCTACTAGGGAGAAAATTAACTCTATCCCAGCTGAAACCAGGACAGGAGTGTTATTTCAAAAAAGTGAAAAAGCAGTTATTTCCATTGTTTTGTCTCTGGGCATTGAAGTAGATTTGCTCTATTTCTCAACACTTTTTTTTTTTTTCTTCCCTTGAGTAAGTATGATGTAGCATCAGTATTCTCCCACCTCATGTAAACCCTTCCTTCTCCTAGAGCTTCAGCTGCCTGTGGTTCAGGACCTAGTTTTTCTGTACAGCTTGAGGAAATTGCTAAGTTGCTGGATAGAGCGGGGTGTATGTAGAATAGGAGCAGGCAAAATAAATATAAACATGCAGACAGAGGTTAAGATTTTGGTTTTTGAGATGCAGATGCAAGAATAAAAACCAAAGACCAGTAATAGTTTCTCCTTCTGAGTTTTAGTCTTCTGATGGCAACTTGGCAATGTTGAGGCACCTGGATTTGGGTGAGCAGACTAACACTTAGCTAGGATTTAATGAGCTACAAGACTTGTCTTGTTTACTAATCAAATACTTGATCTGAGTTGTATATAACCTGCTTATGGTGTCAGTCATCTGCCAAAAGGTAGCCAAAGCAACACCAAGGGGAGGTAAGGGTTATGCTTAGGAGAAATTCCCTTTAAACTAGCATAGACAGCTTCTAAAAGAGGACCAGCTGCCACTTTTGCATCAGACACTTCACTCCCCGAATCTGACCACAGCAACTATGCAACAGGTGACTACGCTGTAGGCAATAAACGCAAATAAGACCCTCCGGAAAAGGAGGAACGGCGGGAACGTCCGTCCCTCCCAGAGCTAAGCCGCCATCACGGCCCTCACGCTGACGAAAGCCCCTCACGCCGAGGCGTTTCGTGGGACGCCGTCAGAGCCCACGTTAAGGCGGCGGCGGGTTACGTCACGCTCCCCCGCCCCTCAGCGCGAGGGCCGCCGGTCGCGCGGGAAGGGGCGGGGCGGCCGTGGCGGGCGGTGGTTGGCTCGGCCGGGCGGCGGGTGCAGGCGCGTGCCCCGTTGCTGAGGTGACGGGG